>OZ010742.1:20485211-21686744 GCA_963932245.1 Tachinus rufipes | reverse complement strand
TTTGAGAACTACACTTGCTTACGTTGCGGAGATCCGAACTAAGCTAGCTAACCTACTAACTACAACAACAACAAGAAACACAAAATGAGAAGATCAGAAACAGAAATAAAATAAAATAAAATGTTTTTTATGTTCTTCGATTTTTTGGTTTTTCTTTAGAAGTATATTATATTTGTGTTTATAATAAATATCCAGTTTCTATTGTGGTTCTGGTATTCGTGTAATTACTGTTTTTAGATCTGCAATTGCCTTGATGTTTGTTTATCTTACTAAAAATAATGGCTAATCTAACTTGACATAACCTAACGTAACCTAACCTATCCTACCAACAACAACTACAACATGAAATAAAAAATTAGAAAATCAAAAACAGAAATAAAATTTAAAAAAATGTTTTTTATGTTCTTAGATTTTTTGGTTGTTCTTTAGAAATAAATTATGTTTGTGTATATAATAAATATTCAGTTTCTATTGTAGTTCTGTTATTTATGTAATTACTATTTTTAAATCTGCAATTGCCTTGAGTTTGTTTATCTTACTAAAAATTATGGCTTTGTTAGATTTTTTTTTAAACTTAGGTTACAACTGGAGTACCATTTTGGAATTGTTGCTAGTGCAATATTCTTAAGATTGTTCTTGAAAGTATTTTCAAACCTCTTTAAACAAGTTACAGACTTAGTGTGGCGATGTAAAGTAGCCGTAAAAAACAATAAAAATTAAATTAAATTCTAATTTGGCAAATAAAAAATTTCAAAATATCTTGGAATAAGTCTAGACTGAGATTTAAGTTTAAATTTATAATTTTAACAAACGCTCAACTACCACACCAAGCGTAAACGTAAAATATTAATTAGTTAAAGATATATTTTTACTTTAAAGACTAATGTAGTTAGTTGATAATTTTGTCCAACTGTTGTCAACTGATATTTTGTGCAACCTCAGTATTAACTGAGAAATAAAAACTGTTAACTGACTTTTTTTATTAATTAAACCTGCTAAGTTGTAGTAAGGTAAAATACGTATTTATTTGTATTTTTTGTATCAATAAACTGTATGTAAACGGTAAGTTGTATTATAGCTAATTTTATGCTCAAGGGACATTTGTGTTAAGATCTTTAAACAATTGTAAAGTGTTGTTCAAAATATAAATAAGGTGTTAAACTTCTATACAACAATTTCACAACATTTTTTGTCTTATTAACACTTAGGTGGATAAGCTGGGTTCTTCAATTGAAACTACTTGTCTACATTTTTTGTTCTGCATACCCGCCCAACTGCTTGTTATCACGAGGTTAGATCACTCATTTTCTGTTATTGGTTTAAAAGAAGCAAATGACATACGCAAATAGCAAATAATCCAATTTTTAGATCACTTTCACTTGGGTACAATGAAAAGTATAAAACCACGTTTTTTTTTTATTCTTTTAATTTAAATACAAATAACATTTGCACAAAGCAAATAACCTAATTATTAAATCATGAACATTTTAGTGGGTCACTTTGGTTAAAACTACTTGCCCACATTTATGAAAAGTCAAAAATTCAAACAAAGCAAAATCTGACTAAAAACGGATATAAACTGAAACATTCTGTTCATAAAATAACAAATTCTGGCTTTAAAAAATAAACTTTTAAAAATTATTAGCTACGAAATATCAAAATATTTTTAGAAATAGCAAATTTTGTTCATAAACTAAGTAGCAAAATTCTATTTATAAAAAAATAAAAATTGCTAATTCCGGTAATAAAACATTAAAATATTCTCACAAAAATCAAAAATTTGGGCATAAACTATTCAAAACTGCATAACTGTTAAAAAGCACCAAACTCTGGCTACAAAAGCGGCAGCGTAGGTTAATTGCTTAGATGCTTGCTTCTCATGCTGCTCTATATTATTTGTGAATTTGTTCAACGCTTTTACCGCTTCGGCATTCATGGATTCAGCGATAAACACATTTACAAACAATAATCATCATGCCTCAATTTATCACTCATACTGGAAAAGATCTTTGGCCTGCTAGAACCAAGTTGGTGAGGTCGATAGAGTATAAAAATGCTAATTTCATTTTTTTAGCTACTAGCTGTTCAAAAGTGTAAAAACCTTTATAATAATTATATCTCAAAAACAACAAAGTTTAGCTTAAAAATATTAATTTTGTTTATTCAATGTTTTCTTTATTTATTCTATGAAACTCTTTTATATTTATTATTATTAAACTCATATTGTTTCATATGTTTATTTTTATTTTTATTAATTAATATATTATTTTACAACTTGTTTCGTTATCTTATAACATTTTAACTTGAAAATGTTATAAGATTTCTGAGAATACCATCAAAAAATGTAAAAAAATGCAAAAAAATATTTTTTCAAACTTTGATTGCTTATTAATCAAAAATGGCTTATTGAAAAAAAAAAGTTTGAGGAAATTCAAATTGTTGTTCCGTACACTTAACACTTGACAGTTTTGTTTATTTTCTAAAAAACAGCTTACAGAGAAAAAAAAATGATAAAAAGTTTTTGAAAAATATATTATGTATTAACGCTGTCTGTTAAAGACTCAATATTTGCTGTGACAAACCCATAGCAAAAGCTATTGAAAAACGGATGATTTTATAAGCATGACTTAATTGCTGCCTATATTACTATAATTGTTACGGTATTTTATCTCTAAACTAAAACAGAAGATAACGTTGGTTGTCCAGAGAATCCTAATATTATATAAAAAATCAGATAATCAGATAAAAACAAAAAACGTTTACAAACTTTAGAAGCAATTGAGGCTATTATTTGAAAAGATATTTAATTATTATCTATTAATAACAAAAAAAAAACCTTATCTCAAATGTTTGATAATATTAGCAATCAAACACCTAATAATTTAGCTTATTTTTTGGATTTTTTTTTGTAAAAAATTAAAGTCAAACTAATATGCACCGCTTTGTGTTATTATGACCGCAATCCAAGCAAGATCATTCATATTTTGATTAAAGCTAATTCTTTATATATTTTTTTTGTAATCAATATAAATCTAGACGTAAATTAGATATTTTATCAAGTTTTGGTTCATCTGCATCATATAACTACGCATTTTACCAACTAAAATTGGAACTTTTTTTTTGCGGCTGACAACGATAGTATTAATGTTTTTACTATTTATTGACAATTATAATATTGTTTATATTATAGAAATCATTCAAATAATAACTTCATAACGTGAGATAGTAGCAGAAGAACCAATTAAAAAATTGATGTTCATGCAAAGTGCAAAGGATGTTGGTGCAATTGTTTACATTTTTATCCAAGCTTATTAAATTACGGTGTATCAAGATTTAAAAAAATGCAGTTTAAAAAATTAAGTACAATAACAAAACAATAATCCCCAAATTTTGTCGGGTATTCTTTATACAAAAGAAGTACTCTGTACATGTATTTTTTTTAATTATAAATATTTTTCCAAATGTTGGCCGTAACTGCAGCTAATGGTTCTTTCAAAAGTTCTAATTTTTGAGGACGCTTTTGAGCATTTCAAATAGTATTTGGCAAATGTTGCAAATAATGTTGGCTTTCAATTCCTCAATTGTAGCCGGTTTATTCATGTAGACTTTGGACGAGAAAAAATATTAGAAGTGTTCACCGGTCTGGCGAATGAAACTAATTGTTCACTAACTTGTTTTTACAGTATTGTTTTACGGGACAATTGTCGTTGAGATTACAGGCTTTAATCTTAAGCAGCAGCATAGCCTGTTATTATGGCGCGATAACGTACGCTATTCAAAATTACGTTCCGGCCAGTCTTATTTTCGAAGAAATATAGACCGATAATTAGAACATCTTATAAAACACACCAAAACGTTGTTTTGTCTGGATGTAATGGCAGCTTTTGAACCTATTTAGGTTGCTCTTTAGTTTAAATACGGCAATTTTGCTTTTTGACTTAACCATTAAGCCAGAAATGAGCTTCATCGCTGAACAAAACTTTCAAGTAATTCTTCTTCAAACTTTTTAAGAGTCCAAAAACTGAAGCGATGAATTTGGAAAGTCGGTACAAGTTGATTTTTTATGTTTTTAAACCAAGATCCGTAAAATACGCCAAGTTGTTCCATATGACAAGCTAAACTGTTGCAAATGGCGCCGAACCAATTCATTATGAAGAACAATGAAAAAAAATGTCTACAAAATCATAATAAAAATCTTGCAAACAAAAAAAAGAATTGTGTACAGAAAGCTTTGTTTTTTTTAGTACAACTGCAGAGTGTATCATGCACAAATTACTCAAAAAATAGTCAATGATTACGGTTTTAAGAAACTGCAACATTTAGATAACAGTTCTGATCTTGCTTTCTGTGGCAATTATCTGTTTTCTAATAACACTAAACTCTGAAAACACTTGACAGGCGTTGTTTTTTATAAAACAACAACTTGAAAAAGCTGCGGAGTCGTTTCTTGCAGAGTTATCAAAAGAAATTCTTTTTAAGACATAGCGTTACTAGAATAACGTTGGAATAAGTGTGTTAATGATTCTTACGTTAAAATATTACAACAAAAATTTCTTATAATTTCTTGTTTTTACAACTAGGTAGATAACTTCCATTGTACATAACGACTTAAAGTATTCCTTTCAACATTCATATTATTGTAAAATAAAATTAACAAATTGTTTTTTTTTTTAAAGGTTTGGTATTTTTTCAAATATTTTATATTGATAGTGTTCCTAAAGAAAAATCCATAATTAACAACTCCGCAAAAGGTTTTCTGCTTAAAACCATAATTTTTGTGGTATTTGAGTATTCTGAAATCTTGTCTAATACCGTCAAATTAACAACGTATAAGACTATTTTGCTCTACAAGTTTATGGAGAAATTTTTTATGTAAAATACAAACGCATAGTAAAGCATCTGGAATAAATCTTTAAAACCATGATGGTTTAGTTTTTGTTGAACTTATTTTTTTATTATTTAGATAATTTCTTCATAATTTTAACAAAAATGTTTTTAAACGATATTAGATTACGTCCTTCTTCTATGTATTCATGGGAAATGTTCATGTATATTTATTTAAACATACAACAGCTCTGTAGGACTTGGGATGTATTAATTAAAACATCCAATTGATATAAAATACATTTAATATAGTGTACGTTTCGGACATACTAACGATGTCCTTCATCAGCACTGTAACATTTACATTTTTCAATTTAAACAATTCTAGATGAAATAAAAATAAAAACTATATATTTATAATTAGCAATAAACATGGCTTACCATTAAAAGTTATTTTTACATTTAAACAGCACAACACTTTAAAATTCAATTTACAATTACATTATGGCCAAGCAATTCATTTTACAATTTCTATTACTCTGTGTGAAGACGGAGGAAAAGTACATTTTTATTTATTTGCTATAAAACAACTACATTCTAATAAAACAAATTTTTTTTTTTTTTTTTATTTATTTTAAAATTAATATGAAAAATACGAGGGAGTTTTAATAATTGAACTAAAATTAACAATTTAAATTTACTATTATAATTCATTAATTGAATAGAGGAATCAATCCAGCACATCTCCATTCGATGCAAGAACAAACACCAATCAATCAAAGGTCTGCGACTCTCATCAACCCATCAACGGCATATTAACATCCTTGTCGTTGATGGGTTGATGAGAGTCGCAGACCTTTGATTGATTGGTGTTTGTTCTTGCATCGAATGGAGATGTGCTGGATTGATTCCTCTATTCAATTAATGAATTATAATAGTAAATTTAAATTGTTAATTTTAGTTCAATTATTAAAACTCCCTCGTATTTTTCATATTAATTTTAAAATAAATAAAAAAAAAAACAAAAAAAAATTTTGTTTTATTAGAATGTAGTTGTTTTATAGCAAATAAATAAAAATGTACTTTTCCTCCGTCTTCACACAGAGTAATAGAAATTGTAAAATGAATTGCTTGGCCATAATGTAATTGTAAATTGAATTTTAAAGTGTTGTGCTGTTTAAATGTAAAAATAACTTTTAATGGTAAGCCATGTTTATTGCTAATTATAAATATATAGTTTTTATTTTTATTTCATCTAGAATTGTTTAAATTGAAAAATGTAAATGTTACAGTGCTGATGAAGGACATCGTTAGTATGTCCGAAACGTACACTATATTAAATGTATTTTATATCAATTGGATGTTTTAATTAATACATCCCAAGTCCTACAGAGCTGTTGTATGTTTAAATAAATATACATGAACATTTCCCATGAAAAAATGTTTTTATTCCATAGTGTTAAATTTTTTTATTTAAAATATGCAATCAAAAAACTTTCTTAGATTAAATTTCATTTTTATTTAGCAAATCTATGCCGTTTGTATGACGTCGGCCATTGTTATCGAAAGTAAAAAATCATGCTTATAATTAACTAAGATCTTGTAGATATTAAATTAGTTAACTAATCTAATGAGTATTAATTTATTTAATTATTTTTGATAATACTGGCAATATAGAAATTGGTCTGTTATCTGCATGATCAACATCTCGTTTCTGAGAACAATATCCCATTTGAGCAAAATAAAAACGAATAAAATTCATACTTAAATATTTATTCTTGTTTTGAATAGTAATTAATTAAACTTAATGAATTAAAAATTGTATTAATTAATATAATTGTATAGTCCATTCTTTTTTTACGTCGGAGGTGTGAATCTTTAAAAGAACATCCAATCTTTGGAATGCTGCTTGATTCAATTGCCATTCTACACTTTGCCTACGGACTAAACACCCCCCCACTCTAGCCGTTTATCGCGGGACCGCTTACGCATTACTTCACAATGGACGTTGTCAATTTACCTATCTATCAGTTTCTTCTTGCTCTTTGGTATATATTGAACAGTGTAGCCACTTCTAACGTTTCCCCACCTGGGGCAGGTAAACTGGGTATGTCCTACGTCATCGGTCCGGTCACAGTAAGTACACTTCTCAGTTGCTGCTCTGTGTCTGTCATAGAGGTATTTCCTGAAGCAACCATGCTCAGAGAGAGCCTGATTAAGGAAATAATCTACTTCTCCGTAAGGGCGGCCTACCCATTTTTGGATATTCGGTATCAACCTGTATGTCCATTTACCATTGGTCCCGCTTTCCCAGTTTTTCTGCCACCTAGAGCTTATGTCTACTCTTGTTGAGGAGTTGTTATATTTTTCGGCTCTTTCCCGTATCAGCAGCTCTGTTGGCGGGATGCCCGCCATTACATCTACTGCCTCTGTCGAAATGGTTCTGTATGCGCTACATATCCTGATCAACATTAGCCTTTAGAGTCCTGACAGCATTAGGCTGGTTAGGGCCTTTGTTGTCCTTGCAACTTTTCCAGTGGTTTGTTTGACATGCTCTTCAAAAGTAAGCTTAGTATCCAGCCAAATACCAAGGTATTTGATGGCATCACTGGGTTTGATAAAGGAGCCTAGGATGTGCTATCCGGAGGAGTGCTATGTCAGCATTGTTCATTAATATTGCTTCATTTTCTGCAATCACAAACAGAGCCAGTCATCGGTTCTATTCTGAGTAGATCGTCGTATAGGATGTTCCACAGGGTTGGAGCAAGTACTGATCCCTGCGGAACACCGCTATTAATTTCGATGGTCTTGGTCTTGTTCTCAGCTTCTAGGATTATTTTCCTCTTGGATAGGTAGGATGCTTGTACATTTATCAGGCTCTTTTCCTTAGATTTTCAAGGATAATTTGCCACGAGGCACTATTAAAAGCGTTTTTCACATCCAGTGTAATTACAGCGCATAATCGTCTATGTTGGTGTGCGTAGGCTGCCGCTCTTTCTGCAATTTTGATAACGTTGTTTATCGCGCCCACTGTTTGCCGCCCTTCCATGAAACCGTACTATTTGTTTGCTAGACCTCCAGTTTGCTCAAGTTCTTTTTTAAGCCGCAACAAGACTAGCTGCTCATATAGTTTTTCTTCAACATCTAGTAGACATATGGGTCTATATAATGCCGGCTGGTCCAACGGTTTGTTGCCTTTTATAAACAGCACGAGTTTAGCCTGTTTCCAGTCTTCCGGGAATGTACTTATGCAGGGATGTTTTCTGGTCCAGGTGCTTTGTTATGCTTTAGCTTACTGCATGCTATTCGCAGTTTATCTAATCTAAAATCGGTAAACGTCACGGTTCTATCACAGATAAAATTAACTAGGTCGTGTTTTGGAAAGAGGTGTTTGACAACCGTTTCCATCATTTGCATTGTCATTTGGTGTCTTGAAGGAAATCCGTCTCCCCATATATCACAATCGAGTTTATCACAGATAGTTTTCCAGGATTTTTTCTTTGCCGCTTTAATGCTGTCCCGCAAAGTTTTTTTGCTGTTTTTATATGCATTTTGCAGTTGCAGATTTAATGCCGCAGGATTTCTTCGTGCGCTTCTTGTGCACTCCTTTTTTTTCTTCATGCATTTCTTGCGCATATTGGCAATCTCTTTAGACCATCAATATAATGGCTGCATTTTTAAGTGATGATTTCTCTTCGGCAGGGTAAAGTTACAGATGTGCTTAAGGTTTTTTGAGAAATCTTTTGCAGGTAACGCGTTTTCCTCGTAAGTGATGTTGATATTGGCCAGGGCCCATTGCAGCATCTGCTTGTCAAACCTTCTTGCGTTCCATTTTTTATTTTGGGTTGGGTGGGTCCTCTTCTGCTGTATGTCCACTAGCTCAAAAATGATGTAATTGTGGTCACTTAGGGTTTCTTTGTTGCTCACTCCCCATCTTCCATTTTTTGTTGATAGGCATTCCGCGGTCAGGGTTATGTCTAGTATTGAAAAGAACTCCTTTCTCTGGAATGTTGGGTTATTTCCTTCGTTCACACATATGAGATCGTTTTCTGCCAGCCACTTGGTTACGATTCGACCCCTCTCATCCGTGAAATGTATACCCCATTGCACGGATTAAGCATTAAAATCTCCAACAATGATGGCTTTATCTTTGCATCTTCTTATTTTCCTTCCGATTTCGAAGAGTATTTTTTTCAGGTTTTCTATCTTCTTGTAGGAGGACGCGTAGTAGCTGAACAATGTGAAACAGGTAGTTTTAATATACGAGAAACCAATCCCAAAGCCCGGCCCTTTAATCGCTATGCGTCTGTGTATCACTTTTATGGCAGTGTCTAGTTGTTCGTCAAATATCCAGTCATTTCTGTTTTTGATGGCGTTTTTGTTGGGCTCGTTTATCGCTACAATTCCTGCATTTAGATCCTTAGCGATGACCATGGCAAAGATCTGTGCCGGAAGACTTCTGTTGGTATTAATTTGCAAAAACTTGATCATTTTGGGATAACGTCTCAGTCTTCTTCTGTACCTGTTATTTGGGCATCTTACGCTTCCCGATTGGTGTCCCTTCTCCTTACAGTGCACGCAGTAAGAGTTACTTTGACACTCTGCTGATTTATGCCCTTCTTTGCCACACTTCACGCATAGCTTCTCTCTATCTGGTCCCTTGCAGTGAACTTTTTCATGTCCATATTGTCAACACCTAAAACACTTGACTTCATTTGTTTTCTTGATTATTCTGCAGTTCATCCAGCCAATCTTAATTTGTACCATCTGTACGTGTCTTCTAGAGTCTAGCTCGGCCAATACTAATGTAGCATTCTGTTTTTGCCCATAAGCTGGTTTTAATGCTCTTACCTCAAAACTATCTGCTTTGACTGCTAGAGTTTTGGATATAGCCTGTTTTATTTCTCCTTCAGTTGAAATATCGTCGAGGTTTTTAGGTGTAATACCCTTTTATCAGTCAGGCAAGATGTGGTTGCATCTGGGAGCCTCTCGCTTATCTTCCTTCTTAAGGCTTCCGCTTTGTCGGCACCGTTTTGAACCGAGAGAAGCAGATCTCCATTTTTTGTCTTTTTAATGTCGTTGATTTCCGTTTCAATTTCACTAAGGTTTACTGATTTTTTTACGGTCTTAAGCAATTCCGCATATGCTGATTAATATTGCATCTCCTTTTGGTCTATTTGCTGGTCTGGTTGTTGTAGCGTTCTGCTTAACAGATTTTGTTCTTTTTCACCAGCTTTCCTTTCTGTTGTCTTTGGGCCTTTTGGTTGGTTTTTTGTCGCAGTAAATATGGTAGTTTTTATATTTGTTTCGTAGAATACATATTTTGCTATTTTAATGAATATGGTGCCGATAACGCCTTCGCTTTCTGATAACGCTAGTTTCGTTCTTTTGTTTTTGACCACTGTATCCCTAATTGATTTTAGAGCCTTAAAAACGTTTTCATCTTCAGCGTCTTCTATATTATTTCCGTCTGTGATAATCGGATAGTATAGTCGTCTGGTAAGATCTACAATTTTTCCATTTTTGTCCGAGAAACTTAGTGCATGGGTCATCATGACAAAGACTCCTACTAGTTTGTTTTGCCACCAAACTTTTCTATCGCCTTTCTTACAGACTTATTGCTTGTCACTATTTCCTTGTTAAAAGGGAGTATAAGGTCATATTCGGCAGGAGTTTTTGAAATGTAGCCTTTTTGCTCTTATATTCTTGGAAAAACATCATTTCTCCAATTTTCTTCTGTTATATACTTGAATATATCGTACATTTTTTCTCCAGATAGGTACTTTCTCCGAATCTCTCTCATTTGAGTTAGTTGGCATTCTATGCACTGATTGGTGTTGTTCCGTGTTAGGGCACTTCCTTCTGTATTGCGTTCTGCTTTCAGGACTTTTATTTTACGCCTGAGTTTTTTGTTCTTGCTGCGCAACGATTCCTCTGTCCTTGCCTGTGCGCTTCTTGAACTTTCGTCCAACCAGTATTTAAGCTTATTGGATTTGAGTTTTTCGATTTCATATATTAGACTGGCGGCTGTTTCTTTTAGTTTTGTCTTTGGCTTGTACATTTCTTGGATGAGTTGGTCTAGCTTCTCCTGCTGAAAATTTTCCTTTCTTCTTCTTCTGTTATTTCATTTTCGTTAACGTGATCTTTGCCAGATCCCTTGCCAGTGTCGTCTTTTGCCTTGAAGTAGTTGGATAATGGTACTGGGGTATCGCCACCCTGCACCGTAAACGATGTATCTAGCGTCAGTACCGAGCCCATTGTTTGACACCTATATGGGCTGAAAGGTGGTCGTCGTTGGAGATCCATTTTGAAAGAGGTTTGGAAAAAAATAGGATGTCGGGATAGGGACTACTTTTCAGAGGTTTTCGCCTTCTGTAGGGTAAAAGAAAGAGTTTTTGGTTCCCTAGTCCTCGATACTTAATAGCATCGGGAACCGAAAGGTGGTCTAGAGTAGGCCAAAGGGTTTGACCAAGAGAGGTCAACAGATCATAGCGGAGATTGAAGAGAAAGTGTTTCGCCAGAGCCTCTTTAGTTTTCATGCAGCGGGCACCGCGTGCAGACGAGGTTGACTGGAGTTGAACTTATCATCCTGCCAGCTCCTTACCCACCTATATAGACCACTTACATAGCTAAATATAAATTTTTATAATTCTAATCCTATTTTTACAATAAAAATTACCTGTTCTTTAATTCTGCACTACAGTCGTGTCTTTTTTTATTTACATTTACTAAGACATATGTTAGCAACTTTTATAAATCAATAATCTTCAAGTTAATAGTTAATAAATATTTTAGTTACTATTTCTGATATATCCACACGCTTTAAAATTTTTTATTAAACAGATACAATTGTATTTATTTTGTATTAAATATTTTCATGTTTGAGAATAATAACAACTGTTTTCTAAAAAAATATCTAAGCGGATCATTGCCAACCGTACTGTTTAAATTTTGTAAATGGTATTAAAATATACATTAAGTGCTTATTTGACAAATCCAAAAAATGTTTAAAAAAACAAGACACACAAACTCATTTTTTTTCAATGTTTGTAGCGAAGAACTGTCTATCCTGTGCGTATAAATTATTGATGACAAAGGAATTATTACTTTTCTTATTAATTTACTAAACACTGAATGAATCAGGCAAAAAAAACCTTTTTGTTCAAAAATTTGTTTTTAATTTAAAATTTACAAAATTTAATATATAAATTAGGATTTCCTATCAAATTAAATTATTAAAAGTATGCTTTGATGTTTGTTTTTCTTTATATTTTATTATTATAAATAGACGCTCTAACGCAAAGTATAATAAAATTATAAGATATAATTGGATTTTTTTTAAATGTTAAAAAAATATAAGTTAATTGAGTGAGTTTGTAATTTATTATCATAAGGTTGAAACATAACACAAATGTGTTTAAAAAGTTTAACATAATATTTTTAAAGTGCGTTATATTAATCTAATATATTCTCATCTATAAATTATTTCTTTTTTCTGTAAGTTAATAGGAAGTTTTAAATCATGTCACCCCAGCTGCTGCCATAACTTAAATGCTACTTTCCCTATTCTTTCACAAGATTAAGTAGAAAATTTAATAAAATCCTCCCCTAAACTTTTAGCATTAAAATTGACCTGCTTCTTTATATAATTGATATCGAAAATCCGAAAGCGCCAAAATCAAACACACTCACACACATATGCCAAAGTTAAAATCGTGCGAGTAGATAAGAATGAGAAACGACCCGAGAAGAACTCGAGAAGCCAACAACTTCTGAAACTGATAATGTAATTCAAGATTTATGCCGACACAAATAATTTATGTTTACATTTGACGGAGAATTTCAGTATGAAACTTTTTTTGATATCGAGAAAACGCACCGAAAAAGAGATACAGCTTCCTGGCCTTTGATTTACGTACAACTCGAGGACATATCTTCGCCTCAAAAGTAACTTCTCGTCAGCATAATAAACGTCGAGAGGCCACTTTATTGATTGTACATGACTACAAGACATATGATTTGCATACAAAGTCCTGTCTGTTCTTACCAACTGTTCTTGTCTAATTTGTTCTGCGGATACACAATTTGTAAATAACATGACTTCTGTTAAGCCCTAACGTAAACTTCTAAATTATATAAATAAATTACACGCGCCACATATGGCAAGCATGTTATCAAATAATAATCCATCTTAAACTAATTCGGGAAGATTATGTTTTTTACAACATTCATTTAACACGAATGAAAACATTCCTAGAATTTCATTGGCAACGAGCCAAATTTGAATTTCTTTATAAAATAACTCGTCGCAAAAAATGACACCAACTTAGTCGCCAAGCTGTGCGCATTATGAAAATGACAAATTAACCAGGTCTTTAGAAATTGCTTGGGAGCTGCTTGATGTCTTAATTTTCATAACGTAGTTACTCCGCAATGAGCAATAATACATCTTCATTCCATATTTTATAACACGGTTGAATTATTAATTATTAAAATATTAGTGTATCAAAAATTAGATTTGTGGTGGGACGTTAATATTCAAAATATTCAAACTGACAATATGTCATTTATTATTGAAAAATTGCTATAATCAATCATTGTTTGTTTACCCCTATCGAATTACGTGTCAATTAAATCAAGCTTAAATATACGCAATATAGATTTAAATGCTACCAACAGTTGTCTATAAATATGCATCTTGAATGATATCAAATATCATTTAGAGCATCGAAGCGTAAAAATATTAATTAATTAGTCAAATGAGAGCAGCCAACCAAACCGATTCATATGCAAATAAGTTTCTTTGCGCGAAAAAGGGGTTTCACATTATCGGTATAATGGATGCTCGATGTCGAGTAGGAAAGTAAAAGGCACAAGAGAGGAGTATCTTGAATCGCTATTAGGTGTTTAATCTATTATCTGTTATCTCAATACCCGAGTCACATACTCTTTGTCGCGGTAATGGACTCTCCACCTATCGAGCACATCGTAAATTCCAATAGATTTATCGCTCCATTCAGATGCATTCAAATGCGGTTTGATTAATTTTATAAATGCATTATTGCTTTACAATTTATTTTTTTTTTTGTAAATGTAAATACGATGTTATTGATAGAAATTTATTTATTTTATTATTAATAAATAAAGCTTTTTATTGATCGGAATGGTCACGATTGTTAATCTATTTAATAGTTTAATGCTTAGTAACACTTTGATATGATATTTAAATGTAAGTTTGAATTAATGTTCATTTGAAGATTTATAAAAACGTTTATTAGCAAATAATGTTACATAAATAGCTAAAATTAATAAAATTTTTTTTTTTTTTGTTGTACGTTTACAATATAATTACAGTAAAATCTAACTTAAAAATACATGGCAACTTTAAAAAACTGACTTTTAATTGGCTTTTTATTGACACTACTTGTATTTAAAGGTAGTGAATTACAAACATCAGTGTATTTACAATCTGTCAAAAACGTAATTACACTAGTTTTGTAGAGTGGCTACAATTTTAAAACCCTGATGAATATAGCAAAAAAACGCTGGCATTAAACTCATCTTTCATCTTATCCTAAAAACATTTATAAAGATAATACACAATTGCATCTTCAGAAAACTGGAAGAAAGTATCAGCAATACCTAGATGGACTTTGGAAAAAACTTGGGAACCAGGAAAACATTATTTAGAATAAACGTAGTTAGACAAAGGTGTCTAAATATAAACAATAAAATGTATATCTGTTAATTTCAAAAAAGTTGAAATTTGAAGAGCGTGTGAAAACCTGTTCTGTAATTTTTTTTAACACACAGGTAATGTTCTATTATGTTAGGTTAGTTCTTACTTTTACTAAATTTTTTTTTTTTTGGTTGGGCCATCTGAGAAGTTGTCACTTTCGTTGAATTGTTGTTGTTTGGAAGTTTGTGTTTTTTGACACATGCCTTCCTTTGTTAAGATGAAGTGGAGAGAAGGAGGAGGCTTTAAGCTGCGGGGTGATTAGTAAAAGGTCCCCTGCACTTTGCTTCCTTGTCTGGTTCCGCCAGCCTGGCCAGGTCCAAATTGAAGTGAGAATCTAATTTGGCAAAGTGTTTTGCAGACAAATCTTTCAAATGCTTTGTTTCTCACGTACCAAACTGTTTTAATTAGTGACGCACAGCCAGACTTTAGAATGTCTCAAGACGGTTGAGGTTTGTGTTTGCAGCTGTTCCCTAAATTATAGAAGAAATAGAAGGCCTGATAATGCTAGTGTAGATCCTAAGCTTATTTTGGGTTGACAACACGGTGTTCCGGCGTAGCATCAAGATTAAAAGATTTTTTGCCATCTTGGCTTTATCTAGAGTGACCTGGACGTGCAGCTTGTACGTCAATTTATTATCAAAAGTAATGCCCAGATATTTTGCAGAGCTTGACTATGTCATTAAAATTTGTCGAAATGTACTTTTCCGTAAGGTTTTTTTTGTCGCCTGGTGAAGAGGACAGTTTTACTCTTCTCCGGGTTGACTATAATTCGCCAGTCTTTAAGCCACTCTTGCAGATTGCTAGTGGCGACAAAAAATTTAAACAGCATAATTATAGCAGAAAGCTTTGAGGTACCCCAGCCAATCCGCCGAGTATTGGAGACATGGTTTTGGAATTTAAATAATAGTATTCTGCGTTTTAGGTACAAAACTAGCTTCTTAAGTAAACGTAGTGGAAACTTTTGTCTATGCAGTGTAAGTAGTCTAAAACCTTCTAATAAACAACAGAGTATTCACGCCGGAACCAGTGTTGGTCTTGTAGAAAAAAGTAGTCTTGGATGATGTCCAGAATTACTGTTTCTATGACTTAGCTCAAGATGCATAGAAAACTGGTTTTAAAAAAACTTACTGTTTTTACCAGGTTTTGAGATGTTGACTACGAGCAAACCTTTCCAATTTGTTGGAAAGTGCCCTGTACATAGAATAACATTAGCAATATTGGTCAGAGCCATTGTTGCTTTGTGTAAAAAAGTTTTCAGCGCTTTGTTCGGGATACCGTCAGGTCCTGGCGCAAATTAAATTTTAAGATTAGAAATGATTTCTCTCATGTGGGACGGTCAAACGCTGTTCAGCAGCAGGTTATCGTCATTGGTCTCCAGGAAACCCCCAACTTCTTGGTGAACCTTTTTGATGCGTTCCAGATCAGTGTCCTTGTCAATGAGAAAGAAGCATTAGAGTTCTAGGCTGTCGGCAAATGCTTTAGCCTTTTTCTCGATAGAATATTGAAGCCCAATCTCACCATAAATGACTAGTATTAGGACTATCCTGTTTTGCAAGGCTTTGGAAATCTTCCATTTTAGATTTATATCTTTTGTGGTTGATTTTAATGTTTTTGCTAGTACTAATTTTTGTGCAGCCTTATAGTTGACTTAACTTTTTTGTTGAGTTTATTGAAGATTTCACGATCTATTGGGCCGCAATGCTTTTGTCATTAATGTCTGGCGGCAAATCTTCAAATCAATGCTTTTTGATCGCGTGATAGTTCAAGTAGATTTTGAGCCTAAACCTGAAACCTTTTCTCTAATTTTGTAAATTAGTTCCGTAAACTGTACAATGGCTTCTTTTAGTTCCGAAACTGTCCATATTGGATATAGCTTTACTATGCTTTTTTTCAGGTATCCTGAGAAGAAGACTCATAGATCCCCTTCTAAAAAGTTCCAGAATTACCGGTATGTAGTCGGAGCTTAGGTCATTGATTGTCCTAATCTTGATTTGAGAGTTGACGTCCTTAAGTATCACAACATCCAGAACGTCCACTCGGTAACCAGTAAAGCTCAATATCTTTTCCTTTCAACGTAATTTTACAATGCACGACCTTTTAGGTTTGTTGCAAAGTTATTCTACGCCGGGCGTGTG
Source organism: Tachinus rufipes (assembly GCA_963932245.1). Classification (NCBI taxonomy): domain Eukaryota; kingdom Metazoa; phylum Arthropoda; class Insecta; order Coleoptera; family Staphylinidae; genus Tachinus; species Tachinus rufipes. The sequence goes on along the minus strand of OZ010742.1, from coordinate 21,670,046 downwards.
CTAAGATGGTAGAAAGTTGCGACAAGAGAACCTTATTGAAATCCACAAGCTCAATTTTGTTTGTTGGGTTGACGTACCCAGATGCGATCTTAAGTGTGCCCAACCCAGTCATCACAATCAAGTTGTCTGAAGTGTCTTAGATTTTTATTTAAAAATCTTTGCATTATTTGGCAAGAACGCGAAGTGGGTGCATTTGCATTCGTCTGTGATAGAGCTGGTGGAGTGACCAGACTAGCAAACAACTTGTTTGCTGATATGGCTGCAGACTTGCGGGGTCCGAAGCCTTGCCTAAAGTTTTGAACCTGTGCCGTCGCCGGCTTGGTAGCTTTTTTGTTTTTGTTTATTGTGGCTAACATTCTTTCGCAGACATTGCATAGCAAATAATTGGCCAAATGGAGGCCGGAGCATAGAACACACTTTGATGTGGAGCTTTTTGGGCAAGCCCTTGACTGGTAATGTTTCGAGCAAATCTTGCATACAAAAAATGCCTTAAAACATTATTTGGCGGCATGCCTATGGTACTGACACCTCTAACATTGACAAGTGCCGCCGCCCCTCTCAAAACTTTTAGCCAACTTTGGGAGTTGTACTGATTTTGTAGATGTTGGACTACGCAAATCCAAGATCTACAAGCGCCTACATAATATCTGCTTCAGTGGCGTTTTGAGAGACATTGTTGATAACTACATCTAGACAGCGTTCTTCGAGGGTGAACTAGATGTGAAAAGTTTTCCCGTCAGTTTTTAAAAGTTGGGAGTAGTTTTACAAAAACCTAGTCATTAATGACACCTCGGTGAAGTCTTTTTTGGACGTCTTCTTCTGAGCGGTGCCTTTTTGAGCAAATGGCCTTTTTGTCTTTTAGCCTAAAAATCCGGCAAATGTGACCGATGGTAGTCGTTTGTACGCAGCTCTTGAGTAAAGCTGGGAATTGACTGATTGTCTATTGTAAGTAAAATTGGAGCACTCATCTACCGTCTTCTTCTTCTTGTGCTTTACAAGGGTGAATCTCTCGTTGTTTAGATTATCTCGTTGTTGCCAGAAGCGGCAGTTTTTTTAGAGAGGTGGAGGCGGTCGTTGTTGTTGCTCCCTTTTTCCGAGAGAGAGTAGTGGACTTCTCGTTTCATCTTCAGTGGTAAACCTGTTGCCTCCCTGGGTAGAAGCAGTTTTGCCTCACCTCCTTGGGTGGAGACGTCCTTGAACCCCTGATTTTGGTTAGGTTAGGTTAGGTTAGGTTAAGTTAGGTTAGCAAAGAGCTATTTCCAAATCATAAGGAAATAAAATGGCCAATATAAGATGCCGCAAAACAAGACGAAAAAGAAGAATTTACGACAGAAAAACTACAAAAAGCTACCCGAAAAATAAAGAACAAAAAAGCACCGGGCCCTTGACTTTATACCAACAGAGGTTGTAAAGATAGTGGTGAAGCACTTCCCAGAAGCGTTAAGAGAGGCAATAAACAATGCACTAAAATTTAGAGAGTTTCCAAGAGAATAAAAAAAAGGTAAACTAATACTAATAAGAAAACCGAACAAAAAAGAGTTAGAACCTAGAGTTAGAACCTAGACATTATTAGAACAGCTGATAACTGCTAGGTTTAAAGAAAAATTAAAAAAAATCAGATCTGTCTAATAACCAATTCGAATTTCGAGAAGGGAAAAGCACGGAAGACTCCTTAGAAAGCGTCATAGGCATTGCTAAAACCGAAATGAGCAAAACATTGAAAACCATAGACTTCTGCGCATTGATTACTGTCGATATAAAAAACGCTTTTAACAGCGCTTCATGGAAAAAAATAATAAACGAACTGGAAAGCCGAAAAATATCTACAGGCATTACGGACATTATAAAAAGCTATCTATCGGAAAGAAGTATAGTAAGCGACGACGGAGAAAAAACAAAAGTAACTGCAGAAGTTCCACAAGAATCGGTACTGGGCCCCCTTCTTTGAAATGTGCTGTACGACGGAGTGCTAAAAATTTAAGTAGGGAAAATAGTCACTTTAATTGCCTATGCGGACGACTTGGCAATTGTAGCCGTCAAAAAATTTGAAAAAGACCTGGTCTTAACAGTTAACAAAGTGCTTAAAAAAATCACCACTTGGCTAACAAAAAACGGCCTCAAATTAGAACCAAAAAAAATCGGAAGCAGTATTGCTAATCGGAAGGAAAAGGAACGTTATCAAATTTGTAGTAGACGGAGAAGTAATTAAGCCAAAGTTAGCAATAAGGTATCTAGGTGTAGAGCTAGATAAAAACTTAACATTTGAACAGCACATAGATAAAGTAACTGCAAGAGCAGCGAAAATTGCTACTCAACTGGGTAGAATTTTACCCAGAATAGGTGGTGCTGGAAAATCTAAAAAGGATACTCACCTTGGCGGATCTATTGACTATCATGTATGCCTCATCCATATGGAAAGACGGCCTGCAATTAGAAAAAAACAAACAAAAAATACACATTGCCCAGAGAAAACTGGCGCGAATATTACAAGGGCCTACACCACAACATCTACAAGTAGCAACTTGGTGCTAGCCAGAACAGTGCCGCTTACACTACTTGTGGAAGAAAGAATAAAAACAAGAGGAAAAACTGACACAGAAAACAAAACAGAAAAAGGAGAAACCATAAGAGCATGGCAAAAAAATGGGATGAAGATAGGAAAAGTGTCTGGCTGCACCGACTGCTACCAGATATAAGTAGCTGGTACTTCAGAAAGCACGGTGACATTGATTTTCATCTGTCTCAAGCGCTAACTGGACATGGTTGCTTCAACCAGTATCTAAAGAGGTTCCACATTAGGAATGACGCCAAGTGCAACTACTGTGACGACCCAGTAGACTCGGCAGAACACACGCTGTTCGAATGCCAAGAATGGGAACAGATGAGAAAAGTAACCGAAGATAAACTTAACAGCAAGGTCACACCAGAAAATATGATAAATAAAATGCTAGAAAGTAAAAAACAATGGGTAGCCATAAATTCCCTTATTAAAAACATTATTAAAAAAAAGAAAAAGATGAACTTAACCTGACCTGAGAAAAGTAGTAAATAGTGAAAAAGCAGTGCCATGACCAAAGAATTGTCTTTTAGGCGATTCCGGTTATGTTGCAGAGATCTGAGAAGGTTTTTTAGCCAGTAGAAATCCGGCACTACCGTGCAGCATTGGCTGCAGGTGTATTAGCTGAAGATTTTCCCTCCTTTCAAAAAAAAAAAGGTTAAGTTAGGTTAGGTTAGGTTAGATTAGGTTAGGTTAGGTTCTGGGAGCAAATCAAGAAAAAGCTGATAGAGATAGGAACGAACCGGTATCTCATAGATCTCATAGCAAGCTACTTGGGGGAACGAACCATTCTAATTGCCAAAGAGAAGAAGAAGAACCTAACGCAGGGGGTTCCGCAAGATCCCGTCTTAGGACCTACCCTGTGGAACGTTGTCTACGACTATGCAAAACGGTCGCCTACGCCGACGACCTAGCGGTGGTGGTCAAAGCGAACAACATGCAGGAGATGCAGAAGGTTGCAAACAAATCCCTAAAGGCAGTAGACAAATAAATGACGAGAAGCGGCCTGGAACTGGTTCCCAAAAAAACTGAGGCACTGATCGTCAAAGGAACGATAAAAAAGACCAAAGCCACCTTTGTCTTAAAAGGTGAAACCATCACCCCAAAAAAATCCGTCAAGTACCTGGGAGTATGGTTGGACTTGAACTGGATCTTTGGCTTGCACGTTAAAAACACCATCGGCAAAGCAGAAAAAACCATGACTGCCCTAATGAAGATCATGCCAAACGTAAGCGGACAAAGCGCCAAAAAAAGGGCAATTTACCACGCCGCGCGGTGATCCAATCCATACTGATTTACGCGGCGCCGGTGTAGAGGCGGGCTCTCGGCGTAAACAGGCACCTGACAGCGCTTTTATCCACACAAAAAAAAGTCGTACTAAGAGTCTACAGCGCATATAGAACGACAAGTGGCAAGGGTGCCTGCGTCATTGCGGCGATCCCGCCGATCGACCTGAAAGTGGAGGAGTTGGCAGAGAAGCATCAAGCCAGAAAGGAAGACAGCAAAGCAACGTACAACATCGTAGAGCAGTAGCAGCGTAGATGGGACAACACCCATGATACAGCGCAGTAAACAAAGACGCTTATCTCCTCAATAGAAAGATGGGTGAGATGCCCGCACAGAAACACCGACTACTTCCTGACACAATTCCTGACAGACCACGGAAGTTTTGGCACCTACACCAAGAGGATTGGTAAAACCCAGAGCAATTATTGCCACTACTGCGGCAAAACTCCCCGGAGCACACCATCTTACATTGCACGCGATGGCACGTCGGAAGACACAAAACAGAGATAGCTGTGGGAAAGGCACTGACAATCGACAGCCTAATGAACTTCCTTCTTCAAAGCAAGCACAACTGGAAGCAGGTACACTCATTTGTGAGGGACACAATAAGTAAAAAAAACGAGAAGAACTGACCAGGCAGAAAGCCAAACAACAACAGGCAAATTAAATGAGACCAGATGGGTAGGTGGTGCAAACCCTTATCGAGGTATTTCGCCTACCCGTTGAGAAGATTGAGAAGAATTGAGGTTTTTCAGTGGGTAGTCTCACACTCCTGGGCGCGTTGAACCAAGCGCCCAGGGAGCAGTAGCGTTTACCTCACAAAAAAAAATAAAAGGTTAGGTTAGTTGTTGTTGCTCCCTTATTCCAAAAAAGAGTAGGGAACTTTTCATTTCATCATCGGTGATAAACCCACCGGCTTCCTGGGTGGAAGCAATTTTACCAGACCTCCTTGGGTAGGGACGTCCTTGAACTCCTGATCTTGGTTAAGGGCCAACCATTGGCAATTATTCTTAGAAAACGATGGTGGCGGCTTGTTCTGCTAAGCATGACTATGGTTACCTAGAACACCAAATACTTCTTTTTGGAAAAGCCCCTCATGGCGGTCAGTTAGTAGTTCATATTCTTCAGCTGTCTATCCAGTGTTTTGATAAGCTTCCTAGCCCGGGAGCTGGAGACCAGTATGGTCCCGGTTCTCGGACTCTTTTCTTTTTGGCTTTTTAGCTGCTCGGCCTTCTTTTTCTAGTTCCTCTTCTTTTCTTCCACCTTCTAGAAATCTTCATCTCGGTCAATGGTGTTTTTCCTGTCCAAAGATGCCATTGCGGAGTCGGGGAGGTACTGAAATAATTTTCCGCCTGCATGGTGTCTGCCTCAGTAAAATTTTGAAGGACTTTGCTGATTACTACTTCTAGGCAGCGTTTTTTGAGGGTAAACTCGATGTGAAAGGTTGCCCTGTCAGTTTTTAGAAGTTAAGAGTAGCTCTAAAAAAACCTGGTCAATAATGACAAAATCTCACCTCGGTGAAGTCTTTTTTGACGTCTCCTTCTGAGCGGTGTTTTTTTGAGCAAATGGCCCTTTTGCTTTTTGGCTTGAAAAGCCGGCAAGTGTAACCGCTGGTAGCCGTTTGTACGCAGCTTTTGAGAGAAGCTGGTAATTGACTGATGGTCTATTGTAAGTAAGATTGGAGCACTCACCCACCGTTTTCTTCTTCTTGTTCTTTACAAGAGTGAATCTTTCGTTGTCTAGTTTGTCCATTAGTGTCCCATTGAGAAACTTTGCGGCAACTTTTATCTTGGCGGCTTTTTTAGAGAGGTAGAGGCGGTCGTTGTTGTTGCTCCCTTCTTCCGAGAAAGAGTAGGGGACATCTCATTTCATCTTTGGTAGTAAACCCGCTGCCTCCCTGGATAGAAGCAGGTTTGCTTCACCTCCTTGAGTAGAGACGTTCTTGCACCCCTAATCTTGGTAAGGTTAGGTTAGGTTAGGTTAGGTTAGGTTAGGTTTGTCTCTCGAGGAGCGAAGGGGATGAATGGGTGTAGAGAGAATGACAGAGAAGGTGGGAAGAGTGCGAGTTGAGTGGAGGTAGTAGTAAATTTGGGTGGTCCAGGCAGCTCATTGCAAACGTAAAGCGGTGGGTTGGCAAGGGTCACGGCGAGGTAAACTACTACCTCACGCAGGTACTAACGGGACACGGGTGTTTTCGGGCGTACCTGCAGTGGGTGAAAGTGTGCGAGAGCGATGAGTGTTAATATTGCGGGCAGCGGGACACGGTCGAGCACACCGTGTTTTGTTGGTGGAAACAATGATGGCGTCTCAAACCGGCTGAGATGATGTGTCCACCATGGTAGGGATTATTCTTTGGAAGAAGGAGGAGGAGGAGAAGGAGCTTGTTTCGGTAGAAGTATAGGGAGTGGGGGTCTAACCTTGGGGGGGCCCGTAGCTGGTTTTGTTTGCTTATTTTTTGTTAAAGTGTGAAAGAAACAAAAATTTTGTAAAATTGTGTTTGTAACTTTTTGTTTGTTTTGTAAACATGTTTTTTTTTTAAAAGAAAGGGCGGCAGAAAAGATTAACTGTCGTCCAGGATTCTCCACACCGAAGTAATGCTTTAGTGCAATCCCGGGGAAGAGTAAAAACAGATATATCCTAATGGGATGTGGGTTTTAGCCGGTAGAAACCCGGCACTACCGTGCAACATAGGCTGCCGGTGTCTTAGCTGAAGATTTTAATCTTCCCAAAAAAAAAAAGGTTAGGTTAGGTTAGGTTAAGTTAGGTTAAGTTAGGTTAGGTTAGGTTAGGTTTCCCCGCAGAAATCGTATAAGCTCTGGTGAAACAATATCCCCAGATGTGGCTAACGGCAGCCAACAAATGTATTACAAACGGAGACTTCCCGGGAGTATGGAAAAGGGCGAGCCTTGTTCTTCTAGACATAGGTAAAGGTGGGGTAGGTTCAAAAGCTATTTGGCCCATATGTTTTTTGGACGTAGCCGGAAAGCTTCTTGAGCACCTAATAGTAGGAAAGCTGTTGGAGGAACTTCAGGGTGACCAAGCACTCAGTGGGCGCCACTACGGGTTTAGGAAAGACCGGTCAACCCTGAGCGCGCTTGCTGAGGTGAAAGCAGCTGTGGTAGCTGCTAAGAAACACAGCTACACACATCGGAAAGCATGCGTCTTGGTTGCCCTGGACGTAAAGAACGCCTTCAACACGGCACACTGGAGAGGATTCTGAGAGCTTTGGAGGACAGGGGTGTTCCCACATACCTGCTAAATATCATTAGCAACTATTTGTGGGACAGAGTTTTGCTAGTGAAAAACGATGGGGAAAGGGAAGAAATAATTTTAACAGGGGGGTGCCACAGGGATCAGTTTTAGGCCCCACGTTGTGGAACGTTTACTACGACGACGTGGTAGGTCTGGAATTGCCACTGGGTGTTGAAAGGGTAGCTTACGCCGACGACTTGGCGGTGATATTTACAAAACGCTCTAGGGGAAAACTGGAAGAAACGGAAAACCGCGCTCTTGCTCTCATAGAGCGTAGAATTAACAAGCTAGGCCTTGAATTGGCCCCAGAAAAAACGGAACTTGTGGTGTTCTCCTGTTTAAAAAGAGTGCCACAAGTGGAGATGACCGTATCGGGAATTACCGTCAAGTCGCAACGTCAGTTAAGGTACCTGAGTATGACGCTAGGTACTAACCTAGCGTGGAGAATGCATGTGAGAAAAGTGTGTGAGAAAGCGGAGAAAGCGGCTTGGTCTTTAGCAGGGCTAATGCAGAACCGGGGGGAAGCAAAATCTTCCACCTGGCGCCTGATGTGCTCGGTAGTCTCTTCCATAGTGCTCTATGGGGCCAAAATATGGGGGGAAGCCGTGTGCAACAACGGAAGGCATAGGGAATTAGTTCTGCGGACTCAGAGGAGGTGTTGCCAAAGGGTCTGCAGCGCATACAGGACAGCGCCGACGGCGGGCCTTTTTATTGTGGCAAGCACGAAGTCGTTAGATCTTGTGGTGCAAGTGAAGAGGGCAGTCTGGGAGGGTCGCCTTACTAAGTGTGAAGCGGAAGAATAGATGTGGGTGGATTGGCAGAAGTGTTTAAAAGAAATGCGTATCGAGTGGGGGTGGTAGCAAACCGGCACGATCCAGACGGTTCATCGCAGACGTGAGGCGTTGGGTGGATCGGGGCCATGGTGAGGTAAACTACTACCTCACGCAGGTACTAACGGGACATGGTTGCTTCCGGGCGTACCTGCATTGAATGAAATTGATTGAAAGTGATGAATGTCTGTACTGTGGGCAAAGGGATACGGTTGAGCACACCGTGTTCCATTGCGAGAGATGGTAGGAGACGCGTGAAAGAGCAAGAATGAAACTGATGGGAGAGAGCTTAAACCCAGATAACATAGTGGTAGTAATGCTGTCTTCAGTGTCCAATAGGAACATTGCGGCCACCATGATAGGGTCTATGCTACGTTTGAAAGGAGAAGAAGAGAAGGAGCTTGCTCCATGGTGAGGTGTAAATGAAGCGGGCAGGGGGGAGGGGCCGTAGCTACTCGTTAATGTTTTTGTAAATGTAAATTCAGTTCTTATGTATGTTTTGTAAACTATTTTGCCAATATTATGTATATTTGCGAGCCCAAAATTGGGTAAACAACCGAAACTACAAAAAAAAAAAAAAAAAAGTGGTGTTTAGTTTATGTGTGATTACAAGAAAAAAAGTCTGTTTAAAAAAAAACAAGTGTGATTGCACCTGAAGTTTGGCGCGCAGGAACCTCCACCTCGACGTAATAATTAAATGCAATTCCGAGGTGGAGAAAGATCGTTATTCCCGCAGAAGAGAAGAAGGTGTTTTTAGTCAGTAAGAATCTGACACTACCCCTCGGGGTGTCTACTGAAAGATTTTCCACCTCCTCGGAAAAAAAAGGTTAGGTTAGGTTAGTTGTTGTTGCTCCCTTCTTCCGAGAGAGAGTAGGGGACTTCTCATTTCATCTTCGGTGATAAACCCACCGCGTCCCTGGGTAAAAGCAATTTTGCCTGACCTCCTTGGGTGGGGACGTCCTTAAACCCCTGATCTTGATTAGGGGCCGACCATTGGCAATTCTTCTTGGAAGGCGATGGTGGCGGATTCTTCTGCTAAGCTTGACAATAGTTACCTAGAGTACCAAATGCTTCCTTTTGGAAAAGCCCCTCATGGCGATCAGCTAGTTCATATTCTTTAGCTGTTCATCCAGCGATTTGATAAACTTCCTAGCCCGGGAGCTGGAGACCGAGCGGTCCCGGTTCTCGGACTTTTTTCTTTTTGGCTTTTCAACTGCTCGGCCTTCCTTTTCCTGTCCTTCTTCTCTTTTTCCACCTTCTGGAAATCTTCATCCCGGTCAATGGTGTTTTTTTTGTCCGAAGATGCCATTGCGGAGTCGGGGAGATACTAAAATAATTTTCCGATTTCACAAACAGTTGTTTGAAAAAGCGAAAAACTAACTTAAATTAGTAATTAAATACCAATAATTCCTAACACTTTATGGCATTAACAACCATTAATATTTAATAGTGCAATAAAAATTGCAGGTTTGTACTGGCTGTGTAGCTAATGTCTTAGTGTAGTTGTAACTGTAAATGCTACTTTCTCAGCTGCTAACAGTCGAATGTTGTTGTTTTCTTGTTCTTTACTGAATGTTTGTCTGATTAAGGTAATAAAGCATTTTTTTATCTATAACTTTGTAAAAGTGTGCAGACTATGATTGAATGCCTACAACAAAACTGTTGTTGACAATTGAATCGCTTTCATTGTAAACAATGCGTGCATAAAAATGTAAATTTTTAAATACGCTAAGCATTTAAAACTTTTGTTCATTTTGTATACAAACACAATTGTATTTATACAACGTCATTTACATATAATAGATAAAAAATAATACATTTTTAACACTCCTGTCAATAGTCGTTTTTCTGTTCAACCGATTGTCCAAAGAGTTTTTAAGTCTTTTTTTATCTAAAATATTTATTAGTGTATTATGGTCAAAAGTATTAAAAGTCTTTAAAAAATCAAAGATTGTGTTTGTAAATCTCTCTAATTTTTTATATCCATATTGGTAGTTGTTGTCTATTACTTTGTTTTTTTTTTGTATATACACTTTTAACGTTGTTTTAACGTACTTTTCAATACCTTTGACACAGTTGACAGTATTGAAATCGGTCTATAGTTTTAAGGATTAATTTATTTTTTTTATAAATAAGACGCATGATTGATTTTTCATAACTTTGGTATTTTCTTTTGGTTGAAGATTAAATTAAGTTTGGGCATTAGCTTATTTACTTCCTTCAGACTTGCAGAATTTAGAGGATTTGAAGAGAACAAAAAAATTGATTCCATTAATTGTACTTATTGTGTCTATCTTGTTCTTACATTTCTTTTAAACTTTCTTCATATTTATTTTAGTTTTCAATGGTATTGTTTTTTATTCTTAGTGCAGAATTCTTTACACTTTTTATATATTTGATTTGTTTGATTGAGAAGTTGATCTAATTTGTCTAACTGCTTTTTCGTTATCAATTGAAAGAAATCTCTAATAATCTATCATTATTTCTATTTTAATTATATTTTCTGGCATCTTTAACAGAAAATTTGTACATTGATTAGTAAAGAACATATTTAGAACGCATGGTATTTTTTCTGTGCATTCATAAAGATACACAAAAATTTAAATATGCATTAACCAAAAAATATTATTAAATTGAAACCAAATATAACCAATACAATTAAATTAAATTCATTATTATATAATTTTGAAATGTTAAATTCAACTAATGCACCCTGTATTTTTGTATCTATTTACATAAATATCCTACTACAAAAAGTCGAGCAAGTGTTTAGAGAAGTTTAAATACTAAAAGTACACTGCATCTAGACAATGCACAATTTTACAAATTGGGGTTTAGCACTTACATAACTTCAGTATGTTAGTTTTAAATACTAAAAGTCAACCGCACCAACGTACAGAATAATAATATGAACTTCTATATAATTTTAGTAATTAATTCAATGTGACAAAAATAATAAAATTAAATAAAATAATTATTGCAGTTGTGGCTACTTTTAATCCTGTGAAAATTCTACATTTAAATTTTAATCACGTTACATTACGATCGTTATGTTAATCACACTGATTATTATATTAAATCATATTGGAAATTCAAGCACGTCTGAAACGCTGATAATGCATGTAATTACGGTGAGTATAAAATTCCCATCTTTAGTTAATTAAATTTATAATATAAATGTGATCAGATTCGGTGTACCCTACGTAAATTTTCATTGGACATTAAATTATAAATACGTTATTATAATATTAATTAGTTATTTAATGTATTAACAAATATGTTATAATTTCATTATGAGATTAATTAATTATAAATTGCAATTTAATTAACAAAATAACAGTAAAGATTATATACATATTTAATTAATAATTTAATTAAATTTGACATTATATTTGTTTATTGTTTTAACGGTAAGTACATATTTTAATTGAAAAAGAGAGATAATTTGATTTTCATTAGTTTTATGACAGATTATTTCTGATTAAATGACACATGTAAAAAGCAAATATATATAAAATTACAAATTTAATAAAATAAAACATTGTTAAGTAATTTTAGTGTGTGATCTTGAATTCAAAACTATAAAATTAACAACAAACATGTTCGTGAACATTAATTAGATTAGGTACTACATAGATATAATTATTAGAAGTTTAGATTTCATTCAAATATCTTGTAATCAAACTTTATCTTATGTTAAGTAATTCAAAATAAAGTGTTTAAAGTTTTATACAATACAGATTTTTTATATATTATTAAATTAATTAACTAAATTTGTTTTTACTATCGTAAAAACTGACCTGAATCTCGGCATAGTAATCCCTTTTGTGTAGGTTTTTACTATTGTGTTGTGTAATAGTACAAAATTACTTTTTAGTTAGAAACTAGGACATAGAGTATGCAATATACTGACCAATATAAACATAAAGCATTTTTGATGTTGACGTCAACCCATACAACATTCGGGGTATAAATTTCCTCGAACATAATTCACTTTTCTTCATAATTCAATATAAACGCGTTTTAAATTTTGTTAATGCAATTTTATGTTCGGATTTAGCGCTGCACTTGCATACATTTAATAACGGCCATACAAATATTTATCCCCCTCACTAAATTATAATAAAGCCCAAGGATGAAATTTAATTAAGATAATTGCGAACTGTAAAATAATTTAATATTGTCGGGAGCTTTAAGGTATTATGCAATATATTCGCATATTATGATTAATGCTCCACTGGATTACACCTGGGCGTATGTTATAGTGGTATTTATGATGGGCTCTTGATGAATTTCGGCAGGTTATATCCGGACTCATACAACTGTTGTTAGTATTTTCATTTAATGCGTATAAAATTGTCAGAGTGTATACAACGGAGGCCATTTATGGTAATGCACCCTCTTCATGACTTATGTATTAAGTCAATGCAGCTGTGTTTGGGAATGGTAAATGCGACCGATTCGGCAATAAATCCGCAAATTCTATACACAGTATGTCTGGTGTCGTTTACACCCAATGCCAGGTGGTCCTTGCTTATTAGTCTCTCTTGTCAAGGAATCTAATTAACTTATCGCAGAACATTTACAAATCAGCTTGTATTATATGTAATTTATAATAGGGTGAAATCAGCATTTTAGATGTTATTTTTTAGTGAAGAGGGTTAAGACTGTTGTTGGTCCCTTCGGTGTTTTTCGCGGAAACGCCTACCACACGTAGGAAATAAGAAATTCGATTTCAGTTTAGATGAATTATTCATGGTTTGCTAAAATTACATTTGCAAGTGCCACTCAATAGCTATTGTAAGCTTGCATGTTTTACTTTGATTATGATCGATATTTATTCAATAATTTAGTTGTTTTGTAATGGTCAAGGATTTGCTTGTAAGGAAAATAATGTTTATTTTATTTGCAAGATTTAAATTTCTATTCAATAAGACAGGTTCAATAACCTTAGTTAATAATCTGACCTATGCAAATGGTTAAATCAATTTTATCTAACATAATTAAATAAATTTAATATATATTATATTATGATTTGGCAATCTTAGAATTAAAAAACTGACTTGATCAAAACTTATACATTTTGTAGATTAATTTAATAATAAAATTTAAAAAAAATAACACAATAAATTATTCTTTTTAGTGGCTTAATTTGCTATTTGAATTTATGCAACTAACTGACAACTTTCTTACAAGCACTTTGCCAATACAATAAAAAATATGAATAAATCTTAAAATTTATTTTTTTTTTAATTTGTTTATTTCTAAATTGCTTTCTGCAAAAACTAAAGTGTTTTAAGTAAACTACCATTTATTCTTTAAAATTAAGACCATCTATTTCTGAGGTAAATTCTTCTTTTAAAGTTAAGACTATTTATAATCAAAGTTATCAAAACTTTTTGAAAATCAAAGACAAAATCAAGAATAAAATCCATACATGTTTTTTTTTTGTTACGTAAACGTATAGCTAGTCACCCCGTTCCCTTTCAAAGTAGGCAATAGAAATGTCGAGCACACCGAGCCACAGAGAAAACGTGTAACTTTGTATGCGTATATGAAGTAACGGATTCATTTAGAAAAAACGCTACGCACTGCATCACTTTGTTGGAGACACTAATTCAACTCGAGCTGTTGATTAACTTTTGTTATCGCTGTTAATCATACATGTTTTCTCTGTCGTACTGCCGACTCTCTTCTTGTTATAGAAGTATATTGTATGTAGTAGTTGTTTTGCTAAATTTAAATACTTTAGTTGCTGGATAATTAAATTGCTAGATCTAGACATTGAATCAAGATTACAAATAGAAATAGCCAAAACAATTATTTTTTAAATGAGTAATATTTTTATACAAACAAAGCCTAAACTTGAACCACAAATATTGTTTTATAAAATTTTACATTCAATCTGCTTTAAGGTGTTGAAGAGTGAACAATAAAAGTTAATACTATGAACAAACTTTCAAGATGTAGACATTTTGGCGGAAGCATAAAATATTTTGGGTAAAATGTATCACAATCGCTGAAGTCTTTACATGCATAGAAAAAACAGAGAACTAGAAATTGTTAAAAAGCAAAAAACAAGCCGAGAAAACACTTGGCTTAACATAACCTAATCTTCAGTAATGAAAAAAGAAATAAATAGAAGTTTTGTGTACTATTAGCTTTTTTAATTGTTTTTTTGTAGTAGTTTTTTATATGTATGTACAAAGTAAGGCAAAAGTAATGTTATAATGTAAATTGGCGTTTTGTTAAAAATGAAAAAAATGTTGTTCTGTTTTTACAGGAATTTATTATAAAAATAAGTTGAAAAAAATGATATCGGTTAAATGACCATCTCCTGAGTTGCACATTTGTGCTCACTTTACAGCATTTTGAATTGTTGCTCGCAAAACATCTAACTCTAAATTAGTGATTTTACTTTAATTTTGGCATTTAAGACTTGCAAGGTTTGTGGTTTTATTGTGGTAAACGCGTGATTTCAAAAAACCCCAAAGAAAAAAACCAAGCACCGCCAGAACAAGCAATCTGGCCGACCAGTTTATTTTGTAAAAACTGAAGATTACACGGCTTAAAAATTAATGTTTTAAAATCTTCATAGTTGCCCGAGTTGTGTGAGCGGTTGCTCCATCTTACTAGAATCAATAATTTTCGAGATCCAAAAAACTCGTTTAAATGCAATTAGTCTTTGTGCATATCTTGTAGATTTTCCATGCCCCAAAAATGCAAACTTTGTTTGATAACATAACCAGTAAAATTAAAATGAGTTTCGTCGCTCATTATAATTTTGGATACAAAATCATTATTTTCTTCCAGTTAACCTCACTTGACGGTTAGCAGGCTGAAATTGGTAAACGGTTTGGACTTTGTTATATAACATTTTCAAGTTTTTTACCAAAATTTGACGCAACAAATGTCTGCTAATGCTAAATTGTGTGCATTGTTGTCTCGTCAATGTTTGTGGATTCTCTCGGACGTCCTCGGCTACAGCAGCAATATTTTTAATCAATCAAGCAATACGAGGCCGGTCACTTCTTGAGCCATCTCTCGTGGCCACAGTTTGCACAAGACGCTCAGCCAAACACTAAATTGTTTACGCACATAGTGTTGTACAACAAAAAATACAAAGACAAAATTCACGTTGCGTTAAAACTATAATTTTGCGGTTTTTGAGTGAGTATCGTTTTATTGTTTGTTGTCAACTAATTCTCTATCTGACTACAACAAAAATGTCAAAGCACGACGTCATTTGAAAAAATTACTACACATTCACCTAATGACATTACTTTTGCCGCACCTTATATTTGCAATATTTTTAGATTGTAAGTCTTGGATTAGCCGTTTTTTTTTTGTACTTCTCTGATAGTTTTCTAAACCACAAGTCTAAATTTATCTGATTTTATGCCAAAATTAGCTATACTAGATAATCTCAATTAGTACAAAAATTTACTTTTCAGATAGATTACGTTTTAGGCTTAGCAAAAACGTATCTAAATGACTAGAACAAAAACTATTAAGAAAAACTTGAAAATTGTGTATAATTAAATTTTAACACAACAAAAAATGCAAATAAAATAATGCTTTTTGTTAGACTTGAAACCCTTACATCTGCAGTAAAGCACTGCCGATGCTTTTCTTTGCCTCTTTAAAACTATAGTCATTTAGATTTCTACTATTTTTTAGCTATTTTCAACTTTTTTTTTAGTTTTTCCTTATTTAGACGTGCGTCAAGTAGAATTGGCAGTAGCACAGCACGTCGCCCGGTAGTTTGCCGGACCAACAAAATTTATGACTAATAAGATTATTTTATTTAATTTCAAAACATAAGTTACAACTGGTCCATCAATTTATTTTTATTTAGTTTAAGTACTATCAAGGTTACTACTATCAGACGCACTTTTCTAATAATAAAAAAAACACAAACAAAAAACTTGATTAAATGACGCCGCTTCTGCAAAACCCTACACCTGGTATTGATGCTAGAAACTCTTGCATGTGCAGTAAAACGCAGAACGCTTACCCGAATCAAAGCTGAACAATTCTTCCTAATTGGCAATGAAGTTGGTAAGATAACTTGAGAATAGGGCGCTAGTATATCACGCTAGCGGCCTAAGGTTTAATCCCTAAAGTGTAATCAATTAGAAACTGGCTCTTTATCCACCCAAATAATTTGAAAGTTGCGTAATAAGCTTTGGGTGCGCCAATGTTACAAAAAAAGTCAGAATAAATCATATCTGTACTCCCACTTAATCAACAAATTTCTCAAAATAATTTGATAATTAATTTTTTTTTACCAGTACATTTAGAAAGGATTAAACTATGATATGTCAAAGTCTTTTAGTCAAATAATAGTTAGAAAATAACCGAAAAAACCCGTCAAATATAGAAATAATTGCGTTTTTCTGTATTTTGGAATGCATTTTGTTGCTATTTGCAAATATAATTTCACAAAAAAGAATTCGACATATCATAGTTTATTCCTTTCTAAATGTACTGGTAAAAGAATAAATCGATTATCAAATTATTTGTAGAAGCAACAATGTAGAGGAAGTTGCCGTTTTTGTTAAAATACTTCAAATCAAGGTAGCGGTCGGTATGGTCTTAATACATAAAATATTTCAAACCAAGGACCTGAAACAGTTGTACAGAAAAAAATTACAAATTTTTAAGAACACAAACAATGCTTTGAAAAACTCGAGATTACTAAGAGCAAGAAAAACCTATGGTTTAAAAACCCCAACAACACTAAGAAAGTATGCCAGAAAAATTGATACAGAATACAGTACAACTAGAATTTAAAATTCAATAAAAAGAACGGGACCGGGTTTTTGTTGTCATTATTATTATCATTGCACTATCAGTAAATGTTTATGGTTAAGCTAGCTAACGTTTGAAAAGAATAGTGCATAGTAAAAGTTTTTTTAAAACTTTTAACTTTTTATTACCAAGTATTTTTTTTGCAAAAATACAAAAATTATGTGATTTAAACTTTTGGATCTCTTTTTCTTCTTGAAAAGTAGGTTCCTGCTTAGTATAATACGTGTCAGTTTTTTAAATCTTTTATTTTGTTTCCTTTCCTTTTTGTTTCTGTTAAACCTTGGTAGTTCATCTATTGTGTTTTTATATTTTTTACAATTTCTTCTAACTTTTTTTTAAACTTTCTACATTCTATGTTTCCACTTACTTTTTTTACTTTTTTTACTATTTTTTATTGTTTCTTTAAAATTAATTAAAGCTAGTTTTTTGCAAAAATATAACTTTATTGAATTAAAATTTTGTTTATTTAACTATAAACAGGTCTCCTTGGCAAAAATCCAGTCTGTTTAGATCAAACTTTTTTTTTGGCAAAAATTAGGTCTTAATTAAAAATCCAAAGTTTTCTATTAGAAAATTATTGAGAAAAAAATTTGGCTTCATTGGTCAAGAGTTTGGTTTAAAAGATAATAATCCGGCTTAATTGTATAAAAATTTGGTATATTGAGTAAGAATCTGGTTTATACGATCAAAAATCCGGCTATACTAAGCATTATTTTTGTCAAACTTAGGTTTAAATAAAAAATTAGCAATTTGAACTAAAACTGCTTTTATTAGACAAAACTCCTGTGTTGTAAAAAATCTGATCAATTATTTGTAGGTTTTTTGAACAAAACTTATTTTAATAAGCAAAAATCCAATTTGTTTGGTCAAAATGTTGTTTTTTGTCAAATATCCAATGTTCAAAAATATTCAGTTTTTTACTTATCATTTCAAAATTTTTGCTATGACTATGTTGAAAAAAAATTTGGTTTGTAGAGCAAAATTTTGCCTAAATGGACAAAAAATGGTTTTGCAAACAAAAATCGTGTTGTGTTGTGCAAAAACTGATGTTAATATCAAAAAGCAAGTTTTTAATGCTCTTGAGCAAAATTTTAAATTTTTGAGTTAGATTTTTGCATAAAAAAACAATTTTTTTAAATAAGTTGGTTTTGGTCGATCGAGATCAAACATTTAGATTGCAAAAAAATGCAGTTGTGTTGGGCAAAAATCTGACCTTGTTATCAAATTTGTTTTGTTTTATTAAACTTTGCTATTTTTCAAGTCTTTTTAGTTTTCTTTTTTGTTTATTTTTTTGGTCTAAATCAAAATGTACTACAAAACTTGGTATTAAAGCTACTATCCTTTAAATGCGCAGTAAAACGCTGCCAAACAAAAAAATCTGAACTAAAAAGACAATTATCACGGCAAGATCAACATGGTTTAAAAATAAGACTAAAAGATAACAGAAAGAGAAGGCATGAAGACCAACTGATAAGCAATGTGACAAAACGTCAAACACTATGGCAAAAAAGACACACAAAGCATAAAAATGTTTGTCAGGAAATCTGCATAAATGTTACTGGTTACAAGAAACTTTACAGCCATTCAGTATCTAAGCCAAGCCATCCAGATCAAGAAGTCCTAAATGTGGTCTCTAAAAAAATTCCGGAAATTGATACAGCAAAGTTAAAAGTGGCACTAGAACTAATAAAGAATTAAATACTCAGGAAAAAATCGCTTTACAACAGAAATGTTGAAAACTAGAAGAAAAATTCTAAATAAGGTACTGATCACCTTAATCAACAGATGTTTGGAGAAGTAAATAAAATTGATACATAAAAGAATCCCGAGATAATTTTCTTCAAAAGTGACTAAACCAACATCAAAAATTATAAACCAATCAGTCTTTTGTTCATTCCAAATATAATAAACTTTTTATTAAAATTATAACCAACCGTTTCAATAAAAATTTGGTTTTTACCAGCTTTAATACAACGAACCACATTTAAACTCTTATTGAAAAGTGTACTGAGTAAAATATTTTCTTACACACTTGCATTTGTTAATTACCAAAAAGCTTTTCATTTGGTTGAAACATGAACGGTGCTGAAAGCAAAAAGTAAAGCAAACATTGACTCAAAATATACTAACCTAATCAAAAACATTAGAAAAGGCGTTACATTTATGTCAAAATAGATAAAAATTCAACAAGTTAATTCAATTTTTCCTAAATTATTTACCCTAGCATTAAAAAATGTTTGTAAGAACTTGTCACAAAAAAGCATTGACGGAAGATTCTTAAACCATTTCAGATTTGCCGACAGCATTGGAACCAGGAAAAACTTAGGACTATATTGTGTAAACTAAAGAAAGCGTTACATAAAATAGATCTAGCAATGCATCTCCAATAAAAAAGATTATAAATCTAGACAACATCTATCTCACTATCAATATCCACACACTTTAAGTGGTAGAAGAATATCTTAGACACAACATCAGGTTCCATTCGGTTTGGTTTGATTTTGGTACTTTTTCGGTCGCCTTCAACAAGTGTGACTTGGTGTTTCGGTTTTATTTAGTACGTAATAGAAACAGTTATAGTAATATTCCCTCTTAAAGTTATGAGAAGGTGCTCCCAATTAATTCTAGTATTCCTTCTTTGCTTTTTTATTTTTCTGTAGAGAAAGAACATGACAACAACTTGACTTTTCTCCATTATGATTACTACTGAGTCTGTGTACGAAAAAAAAAACACAAAACATAATATGAACCGTGTATGTGTGAACAAGTTTTATTTGTTTTTAGTTGCAAACTAAAAAATATACCAATCAATCTGAAATAAAAAGTATATGATGCTTGCGTACTGTCAGTCATATTCTACAAGCAATATAGATAATAAGGATATCAGGGCAAGAACTAAAGTAAATGACGTTGTAGATAATACTTCAAAAAGGAATTAAGCGCAATTTGCCGCTCGCGGAATAAAATAAATAAAAATGATTATGCAGTAGAAGTTACAAAGAACATAGAAAAGCATTGGCAAACCCATGTCAAGATTGCGGAATGTTATACAGATGCAAGCAGGACAGGAAAAAATTAGATGTTCCTAGCACAAAACAGGTCAATATGAAAAGAAACAAAAAAGGTTTATGTCCAAAAATGGATAATTACAAGCTGATAAAGATGAAGACAACAACTTTTTATAAAAAATAGATATATGTACTTAATAAATTAAAATATTTTCTGTACCAGCTACCACAAACGAGCAAGCGGACCAAATGCAAACATGCTTTTAAAAAACATTAGACTATTAGGAGCAGAAAGAACCTCTGACTAAAAATCCCGCATTCACCTACAAACTAGGAAGAAAAAAATCATAAACGCCCACCTAAGATCTACTCGGAACAAAGCCCAATAATAAAATAACACGGATATACAAACTGCCACTCAAGCTAGAATTTTAATGATAACTGAGATACAGTTTCTCAACATTCATATAAAAAAACTACGCCTCTACTATCTACAGCTTCAAACGCAACACGTTTTTTTTTTTAGGTAAAAAAGGCAAGTTTGTAAATCTAGAATAGCATTCCAAAAAAATGTTAAAAGCAGTACCTTGTACTAGCTTACCTAACTTATAGATGCTATTAATCTAAACTACAAAAAAAAACTATGTACAATTCAAGACCGGTAACTAAGCATGCATGGCTGAACTAGTACAACATACCTATATTGTCTAATGCAAATAATCATACATTTTTCTTGTATTTCTATAAACCACAGTTTTTCTAGTTCTGCCTAAAATTAAGATAGTTGTAAGACCTGTTCGGGTAATAAATTCTTTGTCTCAGTCTACTTTTTAAACTAGATACTATGTTTTTGATATAATCGGCAATGATCCAATTCAATGCTCTTCTCCATACTTGGGAAGAATATTCAATACAATAACGAATATAAGTTTTATCTATATGCTAAATTTTGACCAAAGTAAAAAACTTTTTACGTTTAATATTTGATACTGATGGTACCTCAAATTTGGATTTTAAAACACTAAGAAGTTGAGTTTTTTTTAGTTAAATTGAGTTAAATGTGACAATGTTGGAAGATATTGTTGGTTGCAAACATTGCAAGTCTTTGTATAATTGTAATTTTGAATAAAGTCGCTGCTAAATGCAAAGGTCTGTTTTGATGATGTTAGCCGGTTATGATCTAGAGTAATAAGTTAGTTTTAATTAATTTAATCTACCTAATAGTGGTTAAATTTATTTGTCAAAATTGTTTTTAGTTCTCAAATTATTGGTATTTGCAAAACCCTTCTGTGCACTTAAACAAAAATAGTTTTTTTTAGTGAATTAAAATTATTTGTTTTGCACAAACAAAGAGTTTTGGGTGAATGACTCTGATTAGTAAAGTGTTGCAGCCAGTAGACGGAGCAAAACTAAATAATCGCAGCGTTTTCTTCTGTTCTTGTTTCTAAAAATTGTTTTTTTGGTATGGTTTTTTAGATAAAGCTTTTTACTTGACCACTCGCCTTTTTTTAATGAATTTAACGTGATTGAGACAAGAGTTTTGTCTTTAAATAAGATTGTTTACAGTTGCAAAGAATCTTTGCAAGATTCCAACAGACCCTACAAGCGGGTCACGCAAGGACAAAAACTTAAAAAACAACTTAGAATTAAAAAGTCACACAAATTATTATAGACAATTTTATAACTGTCTTCAATGCCTGCCCGTAATTTGTTTTGCTATTTTTTTTTCTTATAACGTCATGTTTGTTACACTTCAATTATTTGTTTGAGATGTGCGGTAATAATTTTATACAAACATGCGGGATTTGCAATTTTACGTAAAATCTGAATTAAAACACTAAAGAAATTTATTAGGCAGTTCTTTCCTGGTTTGTCATTGCTTTGCAGAAGAGACGTCAGCTTCAAAATATATTTGACAAATTAGATACTGCCGCTGATGAGATGCAAATCTATAGTCTTTGCACTATACCTTTGAGCTACGGTTGCTTCTTGATGCCAAGAAAGAACATAACTGGTAAACACCTACCACCAACTTAATTATTACGCTAATTATTAGGTTAGAAATAATAATTAAATCTAAAAACCTTGATTACCAATCATTGGGAATCAATATTCAAAAACAACACAATGACTCCTAGACAAGCGATGACCAGGAATCATCTTCACCAAAACCACAAACCGAAGCAATTGTGCTCTAACTCAAATAATATTCTGAAAGTAACAAGATCAACTAAGCTTTTGGTCGCTTCAAAACAAATAAGCGGCTGTGTCAACTAGCGGTTGGCTGTAACCCAAGTCATCCCTACACCAAAACTTATCTCCAACATAACCAAGTATGTTTCACTTGGCCACAATGGACATGTGTAACAAGCTTACGTAAAAAGGTATAGCCCTATCTTTACTGCAAACGCAGTTTAAGCCAAGTGCTACACCACCTAAAAAAAACGCAGAAAAACTGGAAGTAGTATACAAAAACATTTTGGAAGTAAAAGATAAATTTTTAACCTACTCAACAAGTTTAAGCAAAAGCAGTGACAAAACATTACAAATCACACACACCATTAACCAGACTGCTTACCTTATGGGTTGTGGCATGAACATTTACAACAAAAAAGGCCTCGTTTTCAAATTTACCAACGTAAACATAGTGAAGTACAAAGTGGCAAAAACGTTAGATCTAAAAATGACTATAATGAACGTGTTAGAAAAAGTTTTCCAGAATATCTGCATCCAGGACACAAAAAGTAAAGCAACAACTAAAAACATATTGTTGACTTCAAGTGTCAAAACGCCAAAACATAGTAAAGTATCAATTGGCAAGTATAAAAAAAAGCAAAGAAGCCGAGTGCTTGTCATATTCTCATATGCCCACCATTGGTGCAAGAGACGTGAAACCAAAGCTGCAATGCATGGCAGTCGGTTACCGTCCGTGGAAAGTACACTTCTAATGTGAATCATTGCAACACTGAGTACATGGTCGCCTTTAAAAACTCCAACAAAAGTATCCGTTTCGGGTAACAGCCCGTTCCGCAAGTTATTAGACATTTTATTTTTGAATCACCAAAAATACATAATAAAACTTATAATAGAGGTCGACTTCACTTTTACTTATTACTTTCAAGCAGTGCGTGCAGTAGACTAAGCCAATTTGACATTTCTTTTTGACTTACTAAGAAAAAGAAAGAAAGTTTTTTTTTCTGAATGATGAGAAATTGTTACGGCCATTAGGTTACGTTATCTACTATAACTTACGCAATAAAAAATATGAAGAAGTATTTTAGAAACTTCAGTTAGATTTTTATTTTACTCAATAAATTCAATGTTTGGCTTTAATTAAATTCTATTTTATTTATATTTTTCAAATTATGATCTGATAATGAATCAATTTTGATTTTTTTTTAACATTTATATATTTTATAAACGTTACAAGAAAATGTATGAGCTATTTAGTGAAGCAAAAACGTACAAGCTATACTTAAAAAACATTTTGAAAAAATGGCAGTTTTTAAAGCGGGTAGTCTTTTCAGCATTGATAATTTGCAATTAATTAAAAAAAAAACAACTATTCAAATCAACAAATATTGAACATTATTCAAAACAATTTACTTATATGTTGACGTGGCTGTTAACGTATTCATATAATTTTTGTTCAAAATGTAATTTTATTATGATGCGGTCATATTATCCAGCACAATCCAATGTTAGTTCTTAATCTCTTTGTGAAAAGATTTAAGATAAGATTCTATTTAATTCGTTCAGAATTTATACAATAAAATTTAAAATGAAATAAGTTTTTTCTCTATTCAAATGATTTAAATCAACATGACTCAAAAGCATTTTGATACAATCTCTCTTAAATTCATCTTCCACAACAATTAGTCTTGCGTCATCAAAATTGTTAGATTATATACTATTTTTTTTAGCATTTATACAACTTGTATATAAAATCAAGTATTAGTAACAACTTGTTAATTTTCTAAATTAGGTTTTTTTTGTTCACATTTAAATTCTTGAAGACAAACTTTCGTTGTAAAGATTTATTATTAAAAGTTTAACAACATAAACTAACAATAACAATTTGTCATAAATTTGTTATAAATGCGGCAGCATAAAGCACACACACATTTATTATAATAAAATATGATGAAAACCTCTCAAAATTAAACGTCATGTAAATAATAAAAATACCATATGAAAATCTACAAACATTTTACAATATCACATTCAATTTATTTTATCTCCATAAAGTTTTCATATGACGCTACAAAGCCGCCATTATACTTTATATATTGTATTTCAAAAAAATTAAATGGGCTCGCTTTTCTCATTTATAATATAAATTCATAAAAATGCAAATTTTCCCAAATAATGAAAAACATGCGAAATGTCCACCGAGTATTGCCGCCATAATCCATCAAGTTACAGCAACACCTTTTGTTTGCTTTTAATTCTAGCACATACGCGACGATATTAATTATATTTTATTCTTGCCCGTTTATGTTGAAAATATAAATTTGGTGAGAGTTAAAAAAAATGATTAATTATATCTTTGTATATGTGACTGTTATTAAAGATTAGGTTATACTTTCTAAATGTTGTTAAATGTTTGTTTATACAAGTCAAAGGTCTAACCAAACACCTTAAGATCAAAAAGTGATTGTATGAGAGACCAGATTCTTTTCCATTGTTGCCCATTTCAAAAGAAATGCATATGTATTCTTAACAATTGGTTACGAAACGGATCGTTTAGTGTCAAAACCACAATAGATCATGTTTCTCATTCATAAAAATAACCGCCTGCTATTTAAACACCTGATTAGACTCTTCCAGTTTTGCGGCGTTCTTTAGTGAGAACATGAGAATAATAAAGTAATCGCAACTTTGTTTGTATTCTTTGAAGGAACTCGAGATCGCATATCGAATATCCAACACCTTACAACCGAGTCTGTCTCACGTAGGTCTCTTAATAAATTTCAAAGCGATCATTCCCAGATGAAACCGTCTTAATAATAATTCTAAACTATTCTGAATTCAGGATACATTTCAGCAATGCTATTCCTACGTGACGAACCTTATAATACGGATACTGGGAATCCTTGTATTTACCGATTGCACTTCATGACTCCACACTGATAGTTGCAATAACAACTAGGAATGATAGTCGGAAAGCGTATCCAGATTTAAGCTTTATACCAACATCCCAAGAGAGCCGGCTTTGATATTTGAGATACTCAAGCCATGAATTATTAATTAGATTTACAAAATACGTACGTTATTGTATCATTATTGCAGATGTATGCACAAACATGATAATAAATTACGGGGCCACAAGATAAACTGCCTAAGAGGAACGTATTTTTTTAGTGACATTTGCTTGTAGAAAATCACTTCAGGATAATATTTATTTTGAAATAAATCAATGGCACCGAAGAATAAATTTCACAGAGTTCAGGTATCAAATGACAATAAAAATAGCTGCAATGTGGAATGCTTTTTAAATAATTAAATTTATTACTCGTTCACATAATATGGTTATTAAAATAAAATATTAATAGCATTGTTAAATAATTTACGTAATATGCATAACAATCAATTTAACTAAAGATAAAAGCGATTAGCATATATTAAATCTTAGAAATTAGTTTTTATAATACATTTCCAGATCCCATAGCTACTTAAAACTTGCGCTTAAAGAAGCTTTTTTTAAATCACCCATTTACATTTAGATAACCCCATTATGTAACTAAATCAGTGAGATTTAAACTGGATAATACTTTAACTGAATTAAAGTTTGTAATGAGGTGTTAGATTGGGTCCGCTTTATTATTATTTTTTTCTCACGTAGAACTTCATATGGGCGGTACAGTTATGATGCTTTTCGACAGATTCGACAATTAACGTCACTTCCGGCGACCACAACTGGCTGTATATAAAGTGCGACCAACGATTCTGGAGTCCGGTCCAATAAGGACAATGGACCTTTGTATGCAAATCGCCTATTGTCTATTGCGAATTGATGAAATTTCTGCGTTTCGCTCTACTGGCGTTTAGTCGATGGGGAAAAAGTTTGAAATATATGGATCGATTAAATTAAATACATACATGGATTTTTTTAATAGTTAGAACAATAAAGCATTATCTATTTTTTTCGTAGGCTATTCAAGCGTGCAGAAAATTTCAATGCTAAGACTAAGAAACTTAACAAACACAATCCAACTAATATATCTAGGATTAGTACACAAACTATAAGAGCTCATTGTAATAGGTTCTTATTTTAATTTAAGCTTTTAATACTCTCCTACGCAGTGATCACTCTTTATAAAGCTTGAACAATGCTCTATATGCTTACATTTACTATACTATATTCTTATATGTTTTTTTTTGACATTTGAACATATTATAATAGCATGCTTTTTATAAATAAAAGTTAAGTTTTGTATCTGGACATTATTTTCAAATCAACAACTGAGAATTTTTTATATTTTCAAAACTAAGAAATATTACTACATAATATTGCAATATCAATATTTATTTATTATTTTTTTTAATTTGCATTTTTTTAAATTTTTTTTATTGGTATAATAATACAAATAAATAATTTTGAGATCTAATGCATTTTTTTAAACTTGAAGAAGCTTAGGTAACATCTTAAACTTGTTATTATTGCAGTCACTTATGACATTTTTTTCATGTACTTTACTTGTATACACTAAACATTGTGCTACGATTTTGAAAACTTACTGATCCAAATCCAATTTTCTGGAAGCCTGGGTAATATTCTAAGGAGCCAACTTATCATGCTCAGACGTGTTTGATCAGAGACAACTCTGGTGATCGTGCTAGCCAAAGCAAAGTATTTGCTATAAGTGCCTTCTGGTAATGCTAGTGTGTGGTTTTGCATTATTATGCAGGAAGCCATTTGGTATCGTCTGCATAAAAAAACATTAATACTGTTTTCGATACCATATGAATGCAACAAGAAGTGATATTTTACTAATATATATCAAACCTCAAACCATAACACCTGGTAATAATGCTGTGTGACGTCAGCAAACTGCAAAATTTTGTCGTTCTTATTTATCATATTGTTTATCATTTTTTCTTCTTAACTTGTCATCTCCTAACGTAAGTTAGATATCATTATAACTATTTTTATTTTATTAGCAACGTTTCTAAAAAAATTGTAGTAGTTGTTCCATTCTCTGAAGTTCAGAAACCAACATGTTCTTGTAGCCTATATATTAAGCTGTATCTCTTTTATAACTTGTCAAAAGTAATAAAGTTTTTTTTTTGTGATGATAAGTATAAGCTTTTTTTTTAATTTTTTTTTAACTGTATTGTATGAAATATGTTACAGCTAAAAAAATTGTAGCATTTTTCTGTAACACAATTATTTTTTGCTTTACTCCGCTTTAGGTTTGCTTTATTGTCCAACCGTCTATTCTATATATTAACGTCAAGAAGACGTAGCAACGCAACATCTTTGCTCTTTTTTAAGTTGATGTATATTACGTAGAAACTCTTTTAATTCCATAAAAGCATTTTTATATTTTTTGATTCGTGCTTTCATTTGTTTGATATGCATTATTTGTAATTCATGTATTTGGGTATCTACATTTGTTTACTCTTTCTGCTTCTACGTTATTTAAACTTAACTTTTTATTTGTCTAAGATTTTTTATGTATTCTTTTCAAAATCATTTTTTAGAGTTGTTGTTTCATTGTTGTGCCAATATTTTTAGATCATATAGTTTATATTTTCATGTCAGTGTTATCAGAAAACTTTAAGTTACTAACAATCTTTTTATTTATCACCACTCCTTTTTTTATTTTTTCAAGTAATTTTTGGAAAATTGCTTTGCGTAATAAAAACATTCCTCAAGATTTTAATTTTTTTGTTTTGTCAACTCATCTTCAATTTTAACTTTTGCTGACTGATTATTCAGAAGTATCTTTAAAATGTTACGTTGATAGGTCACCCAATGTTTTCAATAAATCGTCATCATCTATTTTCAAAATTTTTATGAAAGTTTCATCCAAACCAGGAGCTTTTGTACTCTTTGTTTGTTTAATGGCATGTTTAATTTCAAAATTAAAAATTGCAAAGTTTTGTTTAAGACGTCCAACGTCTATTTCTGGACAGAAACCTCTCTGTATGTTTTTCACAATTGGCAGTTTTGTGTTTTTTAAAACCAGTTTTTACCAATGATTGTCTTTATGTCATCTAATTACATTTTTTGTGGCTTGTCTCTGCTTTTGCCTCTAATTTTTTTGGCCTTTATTGGGTGACTCTGGTTGTGCATCTGTCACTATTTTGTTGCGCGATACGTCCAACCAAACACTATTTCAGCCAGGCAATTTACTTAATGATGTCAATCACCTTTTATATCTCTTTAATTGATTCGTTTCCAATTTTTTCCTAAGTATTGAGCGTTTTCTCGCCTTTTGAGTTGTTGTTAATCGGTTAGATTAAGTTTTGAAAAAGTCATTGTTTCCAGTTTTACCAGTCATACATTTATTTTAATTTATTGGTACGGTGTTGTTTCCAAAAATAAACTCAAGTTTGACAAAAGGCAATTTTGTGAGCTACTTGGTTTGTCTTCCTTGAATGTGCTACCTATGTGGAAATCCACCGCGCTCATTAGTATTTTTGTATTATTGATGTTCTTTTTTAAGCCTATTTCTTTTGCTGCTTTATTGAATTATTGAAGCATTTATATTCTTTATGTAGATAGTTGTGGCCTTAGTTTCAAACTGAGGTTATTTTTAATTGTTGTTTGAATTCATTTAGTTTTGTATCTCCTTCCTAATATTCTATATAACCTGCCTGTTTACTATTTTGTGTTTGTCCGTATCCTTTTTATCTATCATCCGTTCTTGTTCTAAGCCTTTTAATTTTTTTTGCACTTAGTTTTAAAACTTTTGAACGCTTCACTTTAAAACAAAGCTTTCTTGTTGCTGCTTTAATGCCAGTACTTGGTATATCCAATCACTAATCTACATATATTTTTGTAAGAAGTGTCAATTCAGTGTGTATGTTTCTCTATTTCTTCTTAGTAAGCTATTTTACTTGCACTTAATACGTCATTAGATGGTAATTTTAATTTTGATTAATTTGTTTCTCTCAATTTTTAGGTGAAATTGTAGACACAATCATAACCTAATCTACTTAAAATTCTAGTCATCTGGATTCTGGATTGAAAGTTGGAGGGTAAACCAAAGTCTACTGCACGTAAACCTCATTAGGCCCTTTGTACCTCCTCCAGTGGTGACCTCACTCCGTTGTTTTTGCATTTAACCACCCTATGTAGCTGATGTATGCAAGTACAACGCTTGGAGGGGTCTCCCTTATGCTGGCCATGTCAAGCCAGCAGCTTCCCAACATGGATTCTCTATCGTATGAGAGGGCCTAGCACGTGCTCGATTGTCTTGTCTTGTCACATCCTCTACACGTTGGATTGTCTCCAATGCCAATCATGTGCATGTGTTTCTTTAGTTGGCAGTGTCCTGTCAAGATTCTTGTCATAATTTGCAAATTCTTCCTGGAAAGTCGCAAGTAGTAATCGGCTGTCTTGGCGTTAGGAGCAGTCATTGCTTCCTTTGTCTGTCTGCAGCCCGGTGTATCATCCCAACGCCGTCTCAGTGCATTGTGTGTGTTAATTTTTAGTAGATAATTTAAGCTTTTGAGTGTTAAAACGGTCCAGGGTTCAGGACCACACGCTATGAGGGTTGACTCTTTACGCGCCAGCTCGTCCGCCTCAATGTTACCTACTTTGTTGGAGTGTCCTTTTACCCAGAGCAGCTCAATGCTATTTCCACAGGCTGCTAAAGTAAGGGCACAATGACATTCATAAATTAGCTTCGATGTGATTCTAGGCTTGTTTATAGCAATTAGGGCCGCTCTACTATCTGTTAGAATTTTGACGTTCTTGCCAGATATTTTGCGGTTCACAATTTCCATAACCCCAACTACTTCTGCTTGGAAGATAGTTGTATGAGCCGCTAGTGGTAATTATATTTTGAGGTCCAGGTCTTGCAAGAAGGTTCCCGCTCCAGAACCTTTATTAGTTTTTTAACCTTCCGTGTAGATTTTAATCAAATCATTGACCACGTTCTGCTTTTCTTGTTTATGTGTGCGCACGTTGTAAGGTCTTTAAAACACAAAGAAGGGTGACATGTTATCTGTTTCTCCTAACAGAGGTGTTTTCTTAGCAGCCTCTTCCAGGAGAGTACAGTGTTTGCCAGCCCTCCCTGCAGTGTGCCAAAGTCCAGCTGCATTCAGACGCAAAGATGCCATTGTCGCCATCTCCTCGACGTAAATGTCGAGAGGCGGCAGACACAACATTGCCTCCATAGCTGCAGTTGGTGTTGTCCGCATGCCACCTGTTATACTTAGGCATGCCATTCGTTGCAGCTGATTTAGTTTGCTTGCAGACGTTTTTTGTCTAGCTTTTGGCCACCATATTAGTGCCCCATATGTGATCATAGGTTTTATGACGGCTGTGTACAGCCATAACACTATCTTTGGAGACAGTCCACATGTTTTCTCCACAGCTTGTCTGCATTGCCAAAAAGACATATGAACTTTTTTGCATCTCGTATTTAGATGTGGTCCCCATGTGAGCTTATTGTCAAAGACCACCCCAAAATATTTTACCTCGGTTGATAGCGGTAGTGGGGTATTTAGGAGTTTTGGTAAGTTTAGATTTCCAATTTTCCTTTTTTTGTGAAGAGAACCAGTCCTGGTCTTTGCACCAATTTTTGATTATTCTTAAAGCCTCTTGCATCAAGTTACAGAGTATGTTTTCGAATTTACCGCTTAGTAGGATTGTTATGTCATCTGCATAACCAATTGTGTAGAAACCATGATCATTAAGTAGGCGTATAAGACTGTCAACTACTATATTCCATAGTAGTAGAGATAATACACTTCCCTGGGGACATCCTTTAGCAATTCTAGTCATCTTTAGCAACAGAGCTTTTGATAGTGTAAATCCGGAGTTTAGAGTGTTTGTTGTTTGCCGGGTAAACGTGTTTCGGATAATCCAGTATTGTTCAACTTGATGTGTTTTCAGTTTTATTCTAGTTTTTCTTAATGTTTCTCATGTTTAATTGTCTGCATATTGTATGTTGCAAGTATAAGATATCCCATTAAGACCACCTAATTTAAATTTAACGCCATTTTATTGTGTTGGCAATGCAACGTTTCTTTTACGCTGTCATTTATGAACATTGAAGTTTAGTTATAAAGAATTACATAAACAAACAACGCATAGTAATTGCTACTAAAGTGGTGAGACAGTTCAAAGGTGTCGTACATTTGTTGGTCACAATAACGCACTTTTTTTCTTTACTAAAGATCTGCATTTGCATGCTTACAAGATTT
Source organism: Tachinus rufipes (assembly GCA_963932245.1). Taxonomy (NCBI): domain Eukaryota; kingdom Metazoa; phylum Arthropoda; class Insecta; order Coleoptera; family Staphylinidae; genus Tachinus; species Tachinus rufipes. Next base: position 21,638,913 of record OZ010742.1, on the reverse strand, counting down.
GGTTAACACAACTTTTGAAGCCAGCAGACCATATCCAGCGCCAAACGTTTACATGATAGATCTTGAACAACAAGTGAATAGTATTTTTTCTAAGAAAATCATCTTTTGGTGAAGATGAGGCACATTTCAAGCTTGATTGCTTTGGCAATAAACAAAATTGTTTCATTTGAAAAACTAAAAATATAATAGTAATCTTTTAACGTCCCATGCATCTACAAGCCACTGATTGGTGCACATTTTAAGCTGGCAAAGTAATCAAACCGTTTTTTTTTTTGAGAATGCGGTAATGTGAGTGACTTGTTCTTTCTTTTTCTGTCCCCTTAGTTCCAATTATTATCGTTTTGTGAATAGGAAATTTCAGGTGTTTTGTCATTTTAATTTTTAGTGTTCTTATTTAGTTTGGATGCCTGTTTTTAGTAAATTGATGGCAAATGGTAAATTGACTCCACTTAGGGTTGTGGAGTTTTCTGTTTTTCTAGTAACATGTTGTAGTTAGTGATTTTAATAGCGTTTTGGTTAGATTGTTTGTTCTTTTGGGAATCTGACATTTTACCAGATTCTTAATTATTAGTATTAACATGTAGTTTATTTAGTTTTTCAACTAGCACCCTTATATGGATTAAAAATTAATTGAATTTTCACATCTCTTTCGATCTTTCAACAGTGGTTTTTAAGTTAAGTTAGGTTAGGTTAGGTTAGGTTAGGTTACAGAAGATTTTTCCGAGCGACAATACGGGTTCAGAAAGAACAGATCGACTATCGACGCAGTCCTTTAGGCATCTTCAGAAAAGGCACTTGGAAAGTACGCGGTTTTTGTCACATTCGACGTGGAAAACGCCTTTAACACGGCCTTGTGGCAAGTTATTGTAGAAGAGCTGAGCAGGCAAAATGTACCAAAATATCTTGTAAACGTAATTCAAAACTACTTCAACAAAAGGTACATCAGGATCGGGGAAGAGAGCATGTTAGAATTGACATGCGCGGTCCCACATGGTCCAGTTTTGTGAAATATCTTCTATGACAGTGTGCTAAAGCTGGATGTTGCTGACACGGTTGACCTAATTGGATATGCGGATGACCTGGCTATGGTGGTCCAGGGAAATAATAAAATGGAATTGATTGAAGACATTGAAAAAACCTCTTGCCGGATTAAAAGATGGATAAACGACAAAAAACTAAAAATTGCTTCTCAAAAAAGAAGAATGGTCATACTAGAGAGAAAAAGGAACCTCAAGGTAATAAAAACAAACATCTGCGGACAGGAAATTACCAGCAAAGAAACGGTAAAATACCTCGGAGTATACCTTGGCAAAAATAAAAATATGGGACAGCGGAAAAGGCCGAGAAATCGGCAACGGCAATAGCCAAAATCCTGCCAAACATCAATGGGTCTAGGTCTAGTAAAAGGCAAACTATGGGAAGTATTGTCAACTCAACCATGCTGTATGCAGCACAAACATGGGCACTCACTAAACATACAGAAGTTTAAAGAAATTCTCACCAAGGTGCAAAGGAAAGCAATATTACGAGTCAGCTCTGAATATTGTACGGCCCAAACTAAAGCCCTACAAGTAATTACAGATCCATCTGTTGGCCTAGGAAAGGAAATGGACAGAAAGAAAGCACGGAGAGATTACCACATCACTCAGTTTCTTACTGGGCATGGGTGCTTTGCAGACTATTTCTATAGGTTTAAAATCTTGGATGACAAAAATTGCACGTACTGCGACAAAGAAGATTCAGCTGAACATACTATCTTAAAATGCCAGCACTTGAATAAAAAAAGAGATAAGATAAAACAGGCATTTGGCAGCAATCTAACAGCAGACTCAGCCACATGCTAGAAAATAGTATAAAGTGGAACCTAATAGCTGCGACTATACAGGCAATAAAGAAAATGACAGAAAGAAGTAAGATACAAAAGGACAGTTCCCGTAAGAAACAGTACCGAAAAGTGATTCCTTGCGGATAGCCGGAGAAATAAGGGGAGGTATGGCTCTTTTGAATAGACGACCGAGTCTCACAGGCCCAGGCAGACTGGCAGTGCATAAAACATTTTATCCTCTCAAAAAAAAAAAGTTAAAGTTAGGTTAGGTTAGGACTTTTAGCTTTGTCTTATTGTCTTAAATTTTCTAGTAAATTTTGATAGTATTTTTGTTGATTCAGCGTATCTAATTCAGTAAATGGGTTTTTCTCTTCTTCATAAATGTTGTTGTTTTTGTTATTAGCCAGAGTAAAGATGTTCAGAAATACAAGTGTTTTGTGATAAAATCTCAAACAAAACTCTCAAATCGTTTTTGCATAAATTAATAATGACGCTTACTAACATTGCTAATGCAATTTTTAGAACTAGGCACTTTTCCACAGAATGAAAAGACTCCTTCATTATAAACGTACGTAAATCTGACAAAAACAAAAAAAAATCAATACTACGGCCATGTCTATTATGCACTTTAAGTAATGTCATAGAAAAAGTGATCCCATACCTAATTCAAGACCACACAAAAAGTAAAAATTTTCTTCTCTCTTATTAATATGTTCAAATAGAGTCAACTATACCGAGTAACAGACCACATAATCAAAGGTTTCAAACAAAAAATAATCTTTTTCTAAAATTTCTAAATATTTCTTCTGCGTCTTATAAAGCTGTCTCGATTTTAATCTGTAGAATTCTAGCCGTAAAGCTTAAAACCACATTTCTACTTTACAACAGATCACCGCAAAAGTTTATTAAAGCTTTATACTCTGAGTTATTTAATCTGTTAGTGGATTTTTTTAATGTCACTAGAAGTGGTCACCATAAGGCTACAAAATAGCACTAACAATCTAGAAAATAATTTGAACAACTGGCGAGTCAATATAAATTCCGACAAAAGTAAGGTTGATTTTTTTACACGGCAACAAACCACTCTACACAAAAACGTGTACGTAGTCCAATGCAACTAAGTATCTGGGAATAACCTTTAATAAAAAAAAAAAAGTATAAGCTACACGTACAGCCTATTTTCGATAAAGTTAATATCCTGTGCCAGTCTCACACAATTGAATTTACGTACTATTGTGCAATGTTATCTGTTTTACTAAAAGGTAATTTTCAAAACACGGAAAAATGTTTTTAATATGCATAAAATGGTTTTATTTGACAAATAATTTTATGACATTAATGTTTGAATAGGATTTCGGGCATGTGACCGCCGCGGCTAAAGCGTAAATGGCGTAATCTGGAAATGCAATTTTGACACACTGTTTGCAGATAAAAAAAAAGTATTTTGGCAATAATGCGTCAAATGTTGGTTTTCAAATGCTCAATTGTTTCTGGTTTATCGCTGTAGACATGGGACTTTACATATCCCCAAAAAAAATAATCTAATGGCGTCAAATTGCACAAATGAAATGGCCAGTTAACAAGTCCATTTGTAAAATTAATTGTTTGTGAAATGTTTTTTTTAAGTAAATTAACTGTATTTCCCGCTTTGTGGTATGTGGCGCTGTTCTGCTAAAAACACATGTATGCATCAATAATGCTATCTAATTGAGACACGAACAAGTTGGCAATTATGTTTCTGTACCGCTCACCGTTGACTGTAATGCTCCGACCATCTTAATTTTTGAAGACATATGATATAATGATTCCACCGGCCCATAAAACGCACCAAACGGTAATTTTTTCTGGATGCAATGGTGTTCCTACACTAAATGTCGTACAAAACAAGATTAATAAGTCAGCCAGAATAGCAGGAACCTTTAGAACAACGATCTGGAAAAATGCATGCATATCAATTACAACCAAAGTCAGAACATACAAAGCATGTGTAAGACCCGTAATGACATACTTAGCAGAAACACCAGCTGACATAGCCAAAACCAAAAGGATGGCGCGCACCAATAAAATGAGAGTACTAAGAGCAATAACGGGAAACACACCGAAAGACCAAAGAAAGATTAAAAAAACTCTGGAATAATGCGAGACAGAAGATGTAGTGAGGTGGACACGCGCGCAAAAACGCTTCTGAAATTAACACATATCTAGGATGAAATATCACAGACTAGCAAAAATCGCGCAAAACAAAAAACAAGTCGACCACCAGGATAACCACTAAAGAGATGGAAGGACAGCTGGTTGTCAAAATCTCTAGAGCACGTGCAGTGAAGATGGGAAAAAAACAAGCTTTTAGGCTTCCGAAAAGAAGAAGAAATAAAAAAAGAACAAATAGCCATTTAATTAAAAGTAAGCTTCATCACTGAACAAAGTTTTCAAATAAAATTGTGGATTATTAGCAATGTTTTCTTTGGTCCATTTACTAAATGTAAGGCGCAAACGATAATTGTGTGGTTTCAATTCCTACAAGTTGAATCTTGTAAACTCGTAAACCAATATTTTTTTGTAATATTTTCATAAAGTGGATGAACACAAGTTTAATTGTTGAGCTCAATGACAAATTGACACATTTTGATCATTATTAACACTACATACTATAATTTGCTTCTTGTGTGCGCACTGTACACGTCGTACTGAATGCTTATTATTAGTTTGAATTATATATTACGTATTCTTAATCTTTACTACTTTTTTACTAGCATATCCATTCCTGTTAAAATATTTTTCTATGTACGTTTCAATTTTTTTGCATTTTCTCTACATCTACTTTTTTAGACTCGTTTTCCTGCTTCAACTCTTAATTTGTTAATTTTTACTTCTTTCTTTACAATGTGTTCTAGATTTTTTTTATCGTTAATATCTATCTCCAGTATTTTGTTTAAATAAACTAATTTTTTTTGCTTTTTTCATTAACACATTTCCGCAAACATATTTCTAATTAAACTATCAAAAATCATTTCTTTTATTCTCATACATTTAAATTTTCTTTTGCCTATCATCCATACTTGTCTTACCGCTTTATTTGCTTTTCTTGTCATAGTTTTTATAAGTATTCTAGATATTGTATATACAGTTTTTACTTTTTTAATTTCTTTTTCATTTACAGTTTTCTACTCTTTTACGTCTTTCTTCTTCCATTCTGAACGTGGTCATTATTGATTCATTCCCATTTACTTCCAACAGTTTTTTTCAAAAATATCTTTTCAAGCATCTAATCATTTTGTTAATTTTATTTGTTTGTTTTGCTTCAATAACAATGTTGTATGCATAAACCTTTTGTATTAATAAAAACTACAAAAGTATATCATTACTATTATATTTTTGTAATTTTTTGCAAGCAAGTCAAAGCAGTGACCTCATGCAAGAAGACAAGATATACTGGACTAGCCCAAACAAAAGACAGAGAGGTTAGAGCAGCTTGGAGTGAGTAAAAGCAAAAAGTTTCAGTAATTTTTGCGCAGTAAAGTGATAGAGTCAAATGATTTCCTGAAATAAATTAGTGTTTAATTAACTAATTAACGACATATACGCATGGTGTGGTGGTTGAGTGGATTAGCGTTTGTTGCGTCACCTATATAACAAAAACAAAATTATATAACTGAGCGTAACACACTTTAAATAAACACAAAAAATTACGCAAAAACACAGAAATAAAATGATTAATTGCAAAATCTATACATATAAATCAACTCTAAACAAAATTTAATAATTGCAACTTACAAAAAAAATAATATGTTATTAAAGATAAAAAAGTAACATGACATTAGTCCAGCACAATAACAAGAAAGAAAACAAAATAACACTAAAATACCAGACATAATAGATGACAAAACTCTATAAAAACTTAGATTAATAGATAAAAAACAAATAAATAAAATTGTAGATTTTTTTAACTTTGTCTACAAAAGCGGCATAATACAAAAATAATAAATTAAATCTATATTTATAACTTTATTAAAAAAAAAAACAGATGCCCGGGAATACAATGAGTACTAAACAATTAGCTTAATAAGTTAAAGCATTTTAATGTACTGGCACAAATATTTATTAATATAAACCAAAAATGTGTGCTTAATAGACAAGATACGTCACAATACGCAATTAACCAAATGAATCAGAGAAATGTCGGTTCTTAAGTATTAAAAATTATTAAATTCTTTCTTCTTTTTTAATATTTATGAATTATCTAATATGCTACAACAACATAAAAATACCTTTGAATTTCAACAAATAAAACCAGACTCGCTGAAACTATCACACTGAAGACTAAATTTAAACAGTTTGTGAACATTGACTTTGATTATTTGTAGTTTATAAGTCTCAAAAAATATTGAATTTGGAAGTTTATTCTATTTGTTAATAGAACGGTTAAAACAATCTGTTGAGTTTATACCCAAAGAAAATATTCAGAGAGGCATTAATACTTAATAACTTGAAATATACTTAAAACCCAATTTAAAACCTTTTTATTGAACGTACCTTATAAAAACCAACTAAATACAAATACCTGAGCACAGCTATTTAACTTTGAAGTAATTTTTGTAAAATTACTTACTGTTAATTGCTTAGTTAAATTAGTATCCGTAGCAGAAGTTCATATTTTACTCAATAACTATTTAATTTATATACCGTACAAATGTACAGATTACGCGCAGCACTTTGCATCTACACAATGTTGCGTCATACTAATAAGTTTTATATAGTATAATAATTTAATATCCTGTCTCCGTCTCACATTCAATATTGGAAAACATCAGAATCGACGTTTGTGATAAATAACACAATTTGATTTATACTTTATATTAATTAATGTTTATCATTTAGAGCATTTTATTTTGAAATTTATTATATAACTGAAGTTATCTGTTTTCAGTTTGTGTTAAATGTGGAGACAGAAAATAATGCAGTCTCTCATACCTTTAGGTATCGTTTTATTTTGATTCATTTTTACATACATAATAAAAGTGAATATATCATTCAGTATACCAAATTTCTTTTAATTGAAAATTGAATCAAATGTAACTTCATATCTGCGTTATGTTAAGTTGTTTTTGATGCATGGCAAAGTGTTACTTATGCACAGATAAAGGGTTAGAAAGTAAGAGCAAACAACTTAAAATCCTACACACAATAAAAAGTAGAAAACTAAAATACCTAAGCTACATGAGAAAAACGTAATACTGCAGATTAAAATAGCAAGCAAGCGTAATGGTTTTATTTGAGAGAATGATAAGGTCTCTTCAAGTTGCCCCTTCTAAAATAAAATAACGATGATGTTTGCAAAGAAAACGCCACTTAAAGAAGTGACTGATGCAGAGCAATATTTTCAAAACATTCAAATAGGAATAAAATGTACCCAATACAAAAAAAGTTTTGCTTAGACCATAGTGATAAACAATACAAACGACCCCACATTACAACTAAGGTCATTTTACAACACTATTATTAGAGCACTATAAAAAATGTGTCTGAAATCTGTTATATATTTTTGTATGTTCTCTTTTTTATTTAAAATTCAAATGTGCATAAAACGAAAACCGGAACTAGTTAAATATTGAATTGATAATAAAAATTGATTATATTAAATGCCCACCAAGGGATATTCCGTTATATTCATTCCATTGTATTTTCCAGCTTACAGCAGCGACCCTACTATTCCTAAAGATTTTAGGTTGTAAAAAGACCATCTCTATTATTGTACATCTACAGGTAACGGAAATAAAAGAAAATTGCAACGCTACCCCTTAAGAAGGAAAATTCTAAAATCATATAATTGTCTCAAAGATAAATTTACTATGGATATTTTGTAATAGATAACCTCAGAATTAAAAAAAAATCGATACATGCCAAGAAAATTAATTGAACAAGGGTTTATATAAGGATCTAAAACCGTATCCCTATTTGCAGCTAATAAACCCTTACTGAACCCTCACCGATCGCAGTTAACACCTTGTTAAATTAATATCGAACTTAAATTTTAGCAACATGATAAATTTCTATAAATTTCATTACCCTCCTGATTTATATGTTTGAATAAATATCAATATATTACCGTCCAAAAATATTCATTACATTTTCCCCGTTTTATACAAAAAAAGTGTGGACCATCTTTTCAACCAAATTTTCATTATATTATATATTTCCCTTCAATTTAAATTTATTCCAGAGTGGAGCACGATTTATTATTTTTTAATTCAAGTTGACAGCATTATTATATTGGTAATTTAAATGAAATATGGCACATTGAATGTATTCTATTGTCCCGTTTAGAATATATCCCTACCGCATTCAATTCGTATAATTGAAAATAAATCTATTTCCCCACACAGGAATCGAACGAAGCCTCAACTGAATTTCACCTTCAATAGTTTCATAAGATCATTATTTCGTAATGCTTAATATAAATTCTACTAATTAGACGTGTAATTAATTAGAGGATATATAATCTGGATGGATGTAATGGGTTTCCTTTTGATTATTCCATGCGTATAACAATATATTAAGCTGAATCGAAATTCTATAACAAAGTTCGGTTCAAGTTTTCAATATGTACTTAAATATATATTAAGGAAAGCTAAGTTTAAAAGTTTTACTATAAAATTAAAGCAAAGCTTCTCTGAATGGTTTTCATAGTTTCGTGAACTAAACTACGCCGACTTTATTGGAAAACTAGTACTTATATTAAATGCGCCTCCATTGATTCCTGCTGTTTTATTTTAAGTGAATTTAAATTAATTGAGGCTCCGGGAATTCGGTTGGAAAATTTTCAGGTCGTTCACTGTGATGTATCTATATTTACATGCATTGAACTGTGAACTATCGCATTATGTCATATTCTTCCCGGAGGAAGTGGCCAGGAAAGTTTTGCTTAAGATAGAATAATCCCTTAAGTCGCACCTGTCAAACTTTGAGCATATATTAAAACTATCCATAACAAAAATAGTGTAAAGAATTTAATTTATGCACCTGCATCATTGGATTTGTGATATATAACTTTGACGTGATATAAATAAATGGATTACTTTTAACCCTTAAGCTTCGTTCAATCTAGTAACGTCAGTGATAAATTTGGGAGAATTAGTTATTACATGGGATAATTGATACGGAAAAAAACTTTTACTAAATCGATTTAATTTAGCTTGTCCAGCAAAACTAGGCCTAAAACCCATTTAGACCTTTGGATATATCAAATTGATAAGTTGACTGATGTAAATGGATGATTTCATCTGCGTCGCAATCTATCAATCGTTTACATGGGAAATGTGCGGATGGCATGGACAGTTCCAGATATATCGACGCTTCCCTACTTGTGTGTTAATTGCTGGCTAACCGGAAATAGTGGCCATCTTGTTCCGGTTATTGAGATGGGGATGCCGGTTACGTTACACGCCATTGCCTGCTACGTATTATATCTTGTGTTATTGGTCATTAATCCGTCTAGATAACATGTCAAACAATGGGAAACGGTGAGTTATTATGAAACGATAGCTCTGTCCACCGGCCTATTTCCAATTCACACGATGGAAGGAAACATTGTAATTAAATTATAATTTAATTATTGGTTGTAAGGATTGACGCTGATTGTGTAACTACAGGAAATATATCAACATGTGCAATATTAAACAGGATCTATTAAATCGTGATGGATATGAATTATTATAAGCATAATTTAATACATTGCGTCTTTTTTTCTATTTATAAATATTAATTATTAAGTATTGAACCAATATTATTATAATTGGCCAACATCAAATGTAATTAAAACTAATTAGAGATATTTGAAAATATTTGAATAAAGCTCCTAGAATATTTCAAAAAATTAACTTATTATATGTTCTTATATTATATGTTCAAATTATTGAAATGCCAAAAATGTTGTCAGAAAACTAAATTATCGTGTATTGAGATAGATTTATCTCACTAAGACTAAAAACTATTTGTTTGATTAGAAATAATTCTAAAAAGTAGTAAGCAAATAAAAGAATTTTCAACGTTTTTTTTTTTAATTTTGTTGAGAAAATAATTTTTACCATAAAAATTAGTTGCAGTTATTTTTTGTGCCTCGATTCTACTTAAATTCTGCAAATACACCTCATAGGACATCTTTAAAGATGTTCAACATTACCCGTTAGATGTCAAGTTGTTAAAACATTATTTATTCCAAGTCAAAAAAAAAATTATTGAATCTTAATAATCACAACAGTTCTCAACCTTGAGTGGCTGGCAAATTATGTTTGGGACGCCACTGTTTTAAAACAAATTAAAAAAAATTGAGTTTGTTATCCAAACTTTAGATCATTGCTTCTCACAAATCGTAGATTTGTTTCAAGTAAAAAACACATTTTTCAACATAAAAATAGAAATCTATTCTTTGAAAAAATATGTTTAGAACACCACTGTTCTAAAACTAAAGCATAAATAAAAAAAATTGTTTTTGTTTGTCCAAACTTTAGATAAAGTATTCAAAATTATGTTATAAAAGAACTAAAATCCTCATTGGTTCTTGAAAGTTTGTTTTGAGTAAAAAAAACACTAAAAAATAATGTATAGGACGCCACTGCTTGAAGAAAAATTTGCTTAGGTTAGTCCAAACTTTAGATAGAAGTTTCCTTAACATAAAGCATCACTTTACCTTAAAGTCAATCCTATATTGCAAAACGCAAGGCATAAAATAAAACCTTGAAAACTGTAACATTGCAAATTTGCACACTAATCTCCAGCATCATTAACTTTTTTTGTAGAGAGAAATTTTTTACAGACGTATAAAGTGTTGGATTTACTCTTACAAACGCCTGCCAATTAAGCTTCCTGCTGTTTTAATTCTTAAAAGTTCCAATAAGTGCTATACTTAGTATACTTTCCTGCATAAATGATCTTAATAAGAGATAATATTAGTAGTGCACATGGTGTGCTAACCTTATAGGCATTACATAGAAATAGTAAAGAATTGTATTGCGTTTATGTTTGGGAACAGACTGTTAGACAATTTGTCTGTCTCTAGTTTTTACACTAAAAGATGTAAGAAAAATATAAGTATTTATTTAAAATTAGCTTTGTTTGCTTGCGCTAAGCGGAAAAAAACTGATTCTTGACTAAGATGTTGTTTTTCCGCTGCGTTTGTGTAGGATTTCTCTTTCATTGAAAATCTTTTATGAAGAAACATAAATTTGCCGTTAAAAGACAGGCCTTAGCAGATAGAAATTGGCTTGCCTTTAGCTTGAAGTAAGCTGAAGTAACTTGCTGTGTGCGGCTCAATGCACGCCCCTGTCTGTGCTGCCAAAATGTTTGAGTTTGAAAGTAAACCTAGAGAGCAATTAGGCTGATTAAAGAAAGATGCCCGAGCCTGGCCGAAATAAAGACCTGTTGGCCTTGTTGGCCGTTGGTTTTGATGGAGCTGAAGACGCCTGACTTGCTGTGCTTAGTTGAAGCAGAATCTAAAAGAGACTCGCTCGATTACTTCTTTTGTTTCTTTGGCTTCTTATAGTTGGGTTTTTTTGTGGACGGTGACGTTGCTATCTAGCTAAACATCCATCCAGTCTTTGTCTTAAGAGAGATCAGGACGTCTGGAATATTGGTAGGCTGAGGCTTGGCTACAACAGCTGTAAAAGACGAAAGAGTTTTATAGATCCATTTAAAAAAAAAATATTTCAAAAATTTGTTGGCTGTGCAATGAAGTTAAACGTAATTGCGGTAAACATTACACTTTTTGCGTAGTATCTTTAGGCAAACCTAAGAAAATCTCCTTGAGATCCAGCCAGTTTTGTTTGATCTTGTTGTTGATTTGCTTTGACTCATTAATTAACATTTTGTTGACATACTTTTCAAATTTGTTGATTTTTTTAGAAAATTCTTAAGTTTCTATAGCTGCACGTACATCAAAAAAATTAGTGCAGTTTTAAAAACACAAATCAGATTATTGTTCACATTTTTACTATAAAAATAAAAACGCCATCAACGTAACAATTTCTTAATTCCGCATACAGATTCTTAGCTGCAACAATTGAATCAACAACTTACTTCTACAACCGGATTTTTATGTCAAAACACAATCCAAATTCAAAAGGCAACAAACAGAAGAGTTTTTGGTGCAACCCGTTAACCAACCTTCACTACATCATACAATGGTATATTATAGACGCATTGTTTGCAGATTATTTTAACCAATACTTAACTGGTTTGTTAACAAAATGTGTTTTTTAAATTAAAAAAAAGCATTTTTTGTGATTTTATATTAATCCAACAATATGACATGTTAGACTTATACCTAAGTACTTTTAAAAGCTATACTTTATTCATTTGCAAGAATCAACATAGCGTCATAGAATCACTAGATAAACAAACGTTACTAATAATTTGACAAAACTGGTTAAAGCAATCATTTAAGACTTGTTATGACAAACTTTGAAACTTGAACATTATGAATTTAAAAGCAAATGTAAAAAATACATACTCAGATGTGCTATCACTTATAAAGTCATAAGTTTGGACAAGAACGGCTGTTAGGTTATCAGTTATTGTTTTTAGTTCCTAAAAATGATTTATAACGTAAATCATAATATGATTATTTTTTTAGTTTATTTTTAAGCCAATTCCTTACAGTGACAATTCATAGTTCTTCTAGTTGGCAATAAATTTACTCTGGCATCTATGTTCTTAGTTTGTACAGCTCAATACATACTTCAATAATCGTTATTCTTTTATAAAATTTAAATTAAAATATGGCAATCACATAAAAGTAACATGTGGCTTAGAGAAACATTAAAGAAACAAATTTACGTTTTGATCAACGCAAAATTATTTTGATATGGTTTATAAACTAAAAAAAAAATTGCCCAATAAAAAAAAATTATTGAAAATTTTTAATTAAGTTTTAAGCTTAAAGCACCATCGGTGGGTTGTATAAGCGTTCTACCACTTAAAAAAATGTTCTGGTATACCGTAAAAGAAAATTCGCTGTACTACTAATAGAAAAGAGCATTTTAAACAACTAATACAACTGCAAAAGTTTGCAATATACATTTGGTAAAAATCGTTATATGCAGATAATTTCTAAGTTAAAATGCTCTGAATTTATGCATTTTTGAACACTTTTTTTGGTCGCCCAAGCCTATACTTATTAACGCTTTAACAAAGCATTTATTAACTTTGACATTAAAGCGCCAATAAATACTTAGTAGTATTCATTAAGTCTTGTTTATATTTATTACAGTGCAGCATCGGCTTGTATTCCGTATCCTAAAAAATGTATAAATTTGTTTTATTTCAGGTTAGTTGTAAATAGCATTAATTGCGGCACTTTCAGTTATAGTAGAACCAGTAATTTTTATTTAGCCATTTTTTTCTGTTTTGCTAGTAGAAAATTTTCATAAATTAGCTGTATTAAGATAATTCAAAATCATTTTGCTTCATATTTTGTGTTTTTACTGTGTTCTTCTTTTATCTCACTGTGCATTCTTTATAAAAACAAATGAATATATTATTAATTCTCTAAAATTTTCTAATATTGATTTGTATTTAACAATAAATAGTGTAGAAATATTTAATAAAACGAGGAGTTCTAACGTTTTATACTATTTTGTCTATAAAAATGAAGCATTTTTTTATGAGAAAAAATATCTTTAATTTATAAAATATTATGAATTTGGCAATTTTGGATTTTAACGACTAGTAACTAGGACAAACAATGTTTTGTATACAACATTATTTTTACTTCGACCACTGTGATAAAATGTACAGATACAATTTTTTTTATTACTTTAATTAAATTTGTTTGTAATAAAAAAATGTACATGTCGATCTTAATATTATACCATCACTTATTGCGTTGTATAATTAATAATTCAAATTTTTTCATCACTCGGAATCTTTATTCACTCTTCATTTTCACTCAATATTGTTTCATACCCCATTTGAAAAGGCATTAAATATCACTTGAATACCCACCTACCCTTCCCATATGAGATGGCGGTAGTCAAGGAACATAATCATATTAGGGGATTTAAAGATCAGAAAGCAAGAGTATTAAACACCAAAAAATAAATAGTGTATAAAACCGCAGGACAGTTGTTACTTTGCGATTAGAATTTGTTGCATAATTTCTAAATCTAATAGTAATTTAATTTAAGAAATTTACAATTTAAAGCAATTAAAAATGGTAAAACCAATTTGATAATAATCAATTAGTGTAATGACAGTAATAAATCTAAAACAAAAATGTTATCTGCAATCGTAATAAATTTTTAATAGTTATTGAACTAAACACAAAACAATTTTATTTTTATATTAACTTTATAGAAACGCAACATTTGAAAATTATGTCACAAGAAAGCTTTGTTGAGTTTTAAAAAATGACAAAAGCTGAGAACCAAGTAGTCACAAGCGTGCCTATTAAGATCTCAAAAAAATAAGAAGAAGAAATACTGAAAACCTTTTAGGTAACATTAATACCACTCAAGTGTTTTTTTAGAACAAATCTGCAGGATTTTCTTTGTACTTACAAAAGCTTCCTGATCTTATTTGTTTAATTCAACTAGTTAAAGTATGAAAAACAAACCAAAAGTTAAAAAAATAAACTAAATCTAAACATTATAAAAAAACAATCTAATATTTGGATAATACTGACTTATTATAGACATTAATTTTATGGTAAAAAAGTAACATTTTTTTATTTTTTTTAACAAGTTTAACAACTTGTTATTTAAGTTTATATTTTTAATTAATTGAGAAACAAACGCTTATTCACTCAACCACTCAACTACCACACTAAACAATTACGTTATTTTCTAATTAGTTAAGATTTATTTTTACTATAACAATTAATGCGTCGTCTGCTGGTATTTAATGCAACCGCATCACTTTATTTTAAAAAAACTATTTAGTTTTTACTACTACTCTATCGCTCTTTGTTTAACTCCGTCTGGTACATCTGGTCCACATTTCTCCATTAATCTTGGGTGCTACTCTATCAAATTGAACCTGTACATATAAAGAGAGTTTTTTTATAATATCTACTTACCTATAAAAATAAAGATTTATTTTTAAACGTAAAAAGCATTAACACTAGCTGCTCTCACTCCAGATTAATAATGCGGAGTAAGAGTAAAGTTAGAGTAGATTTTTATCACGTGATTACAGAGTAAATAAAGTCAGCTAGTTAGTTGTCAGATCTATCTTAAAACTAAAATAAAGTTTCAATATTATATGTTCTAAATTGTAACAATTTAGGCGTCAACTGAATCAATATTATTTGTATTGATATAAAATGCTTTGAATGTAATATTTTCTATTGTATTTGCTGGAGTCTATTTATATTACTAATGGTAAAATAATTATATTGATTTCACACAATAATGAAGATTTATTATTTCAATAATTGTTTATTTAACTATAATAAGTTTGTTTTTATTATTACATTGTAGGATTAATCTAATTATAATACAATAAATTAATGTTTTTTTTAAAATTTAATTTTATTTAAAAAAGAATTACACTTTTTAGGTAAACTAATAAAATAATAGCTATCACTTTACAAACAAATCTAAAATAATGTTCATATTAAATTTACTTACAATGTAAAGTTTATTGTTATTTAAAATTCACTCATTTTAAGTCAATAATACGCAAGTTGACTCTTAGTTCATGCTTGGCGAAATAGGGTAATAGGAGTTAGCTCTATTCACCTCAGTCTGCAATAACTGAACGGCAAGAAATTGACTTTATTTAGTGTAAAAGCAATACAAAAACGGCCGTAGAGTAAATATATCCAAGCGCAGCTACTAGTACACTTCCAACGGATTTCTAGTAACGATAAGCCTAAAAAAAACTTTTGGTAGTAAAAATGCAATGACAACAGATGCAACAGACGCTTACTAGAAAGCTAAAAATAAATTGACAGAAGATTGGAATAACTATAATGGAGAAATCAAAATAATTTGACATACCCCAAGAAAGTTTTGGTAACGGGCAATCTTTCACTACCCAAAAAATAGTCTGTTTTTGAATTCTAAGAAAACCAAACCAATGATAGACATAACAATAATCAGAGAGAACTCAAGTTTGGCAAGCAAAGTTACGATCAAATCTGCAAAACCTAAGCTTTCTGGAGCTGCCAAGCGTAAGTTTCATTAACAAATAGATGCACAAGCAGGCAGACACAACAGCAATATTCCACGCAAAAGCAAAACCCATCCAGAAAAAGAAGAAGAAGAAACAACAAAGGGACCTCAAAAAATACTTTTAGGAACGCTCTCAAGAGCATTGTACTAGCCATAATTTCAGAAAAGTTCCGCGATTGTTACCTTATCTCTGAGAAGCAGTACCTTACCTAAGATAAGCAGGCTTTTTTACCCCCTTCAAAACTACTGCAGTTGAATAGCAGCAAAAATTCCGCACCACTAATTCTTGGACAACTTCTGGCATTTATAGTAGAATATAAGCTTAATATCACAAGCAAAATTAACGCGCCAACGTTTTGCAATGCGTCGTGTAGATAGGTTATAAAACATTAGCAAATTATAATAAGGTCTTCTTCTTCTTCTTCTTTCTTCCATTCTAGGCAACTAGCCTGTTCTTCATCGGTTTTGCATAATAAGGTAAAATAATTAAAAAGTGATACGTGTCGGCAAGCCATTATTGCCTGATCATGTATATATTCAATTTAATATTAAATTTAAAAATACGTTCCTTTTTGGAACACAGGAATAACTAACTAAAATCTATACAACAAAATACTAGTTAGCCAAGTCAAAGTTTGCCCAGAAGCAGCAAAAACATCACAAAAGCTAAATATAAAGAAAGATATATTTGTTAACACCACTATAACTTTCTTTAAAGAAAGCTGTTCCAGCGCTGTCAAACACACTTTCAACAAGATTTGGTAGATTAAGATCAAATACTAGCAAACAAAACAAAAAAGTAATTAAACCACATATAAAATCAGTTTTACGACATATAGAAAGATAAAAAAAAATATTTGGAATGGATAATGTAAGGACGTTTACAGATCCATATACTCCAGCTTTCAAAAAGTTTTAAATACTTTACTAGGAAAATTAAAATCCTTTAGACCAAAAACAGAAAATACACTCTATGCTGACGGAAGCTCATAATAAACATAAAAATAACCTCCAAACAAAAAAGCAAACAAAAAAACTGGAAAAAAAACAAAGTTTATAACTAAACAAGGCAGCCTGAATTGGAAGATTAACAAATTTAAACTATTATAGTCGCTAGGATAGAATGTATCCCATAATGCTACAAATAGTGTTTGCAGTGCTGAAAAACTTTAGTTCTATTCCAAATACCAGGCAGCTGAAGAGCGGTCAAGGTGGTATTTATACTAAAACCGGAAAAATCTAAATCTGTCCTAGCTAAATCTTACATACTAATCAAGTTAACATCATTTAAACTGACGATTGTCAAAAATGGTCAACTAGTACATACGGGACAGGGCGCTAAAGGCCCGACCGCTACACCAACTTCAGTATGCTAACAAACAGAAAAATCCTGCAAATTAACTACACATTAGCTAGTCAAAAAGTAAGAAAACAGTCTCCTACACAAAAAATAACTTTGAGTTTTTATCTTGATATAAAAAGAGTATTGGACAATATTATCTTTAAATCCTTCGTAAAAGCAATAAAGATAAAAAATCGAGTTGAGCCCCGTCCGCCGTCAAGAGAAGCACAAAAATAGAAGAGCTCCAGTTACGACCATAACTGCAATTTTTATTGCAACCTAATTGCTAGTCACTCAATCAATTATCCATCCATTAATTTATTAATCATAAATTATTATTATGACTAATACATTTAAGATTTTGTCATAGATTCCGACCTTTCCGACGGTCAGGTACTTACTTACTTACTTACTGCTCCTTGAAGTTCAGAAGATGTCTGAACACATAAAAGCGCAAGATAACCGTATCAAGAATATGTAGGAACGTCTCGTGAGGATGATCGAAGACGAGTCCAAAAAAATCTACATTGCCTTCAATAAAATTAAGAAGTCCAAATTCGATCTCGGCACTACACTCCAGTCCCTTTACTCCGACATCACGAGAGAAACCAATACATTGATTGCAGACTCCGCCAAAGACTCGTCCGCCAAGATGGCGGAGCAACCCGTCCTGCCAACCATCTCTGCAAGAGCCACGGCGACAACCCCAATTGAGCCTCTATGCCCTCTAAGTTTACCTTCTACGACAGCTGGCACCCGACGCCCACCCCCTATTACGATCAGGAAAAAACCTTTGTATCCTTGGCTGTTGGAAACTTTCAAGTTAAACAATATTACCATCAATAGAGCCATAAACGTGATGGATGGCATTCGTTTGCATCATTATTGAGCACTGCACTGCCGCTAACGTGGTGTACACATTTCAAACAGCCCCTGTAAAGAGACTCTAAAATATGTTATTCGGAATATTCCCAATTGCGTCACGACAGACGTGGTGCAAGCCGAGCTCATCGCTTGGGAGTTTGAACCATTTTCTGTAACACGCATGGAAAAGAACGGGAAATTCTTCCCAATGTTTTACGTTCAGCTCCCCTAAGGAGTCAAAAACAGAAAATTACTTTTTTTGTTGTACGGTAGAGTACAAAAAAAAACGCAGAGATTGCACAATGCCATTGTTGCTAGCGATTTGGCCACACGGCATCTTAATGCAACGCACCATACGTGTGTGTTAAGTGCGCCGAGAATTAAAAAACGTTTTCTTAACTTTTAATTGAGCTTAACAAAGCTCCGCGTGTGGTTTTTGCAAAGGAGTCTGGACACGTAGCTACGTGCGCCGGTTTCGGTAGGTTGAACACTGCCAGTTATAAAAGCTGCCCAGTTTATGTTAAACTGCGTGTTAGTCGATTTGGCAAAGTCCACAATAAGGCACCTGCTAACTATCAGCAGACCACCACCCTTCTAAGGGCAACACCCTACGCTCAAGCGGCGGGTTCTGCAAATAGCGCAAACATCATTGATAGAAATCAATTGCTGCTTCGTCTGTCCCAAGCGAACGGTAACAATTTTAAGAAGTTAATACTATCTTCTGCTCAGAGTTTAACCAACTAATGGCTAACTTTAGTGGTACAAGATCTCTACAATAGTATGTAACGCCTGTAAGACTGGCAGACTAGGTGCATTATGTAATATGAAAACCCGTAATTTATTTCTAAGTTAGTTGGAAAGGTACTTACGCTCGTGAAGCTTCGAATTTTTATATGGCATTCACTAAGAGAGGTTTAGTCGGTAGGCCTTTCCTAGCCCAAAAAAAAAGAGAACAAACTGTTACTTTTGGGCAAATATGTCTCAACTTTTTAGGCAGAGGTGGCTGTCATTGAGTGGTAGCTAAAAACATGATCCAAAAGGGACAGATATGACTATCATGTAACGGCATTGCAGGCCCTTCAATTGTCAATAACAAAATCTAAACTGGTTATAACCTGCATATACAATCTGGAAACAGTAACCACAACCTGCACAATTTGCTTAGTATAGAAACTAAAAATTATGAGATAAAACAACCTCATGACAAATCAGCTCACCAAACAATGATCAAAAAGAACATTTACTAGGACAGAACCTGCTTTTGGGGTTCCATATAATACTAGCAGACTTGAGGCGAATCACTAATATTTCTAACAGGACCATCGCATAATATCAACAGTAGTAACACAAATGAGTCATATTGGACTGCAAAGGCCTACAGGACTAATAATCGGACACTGTGATCTTAACAAGCATTTGCATAAAATGAGAATGAGAATAAATCTTATATGCTGCGAGTGTGTGAAAAAAGATGAGACTTTGTACTACTTGCTGAGTAAATGCAAAACTTATAAACAAGAATTCACAGCCATCTTTAGCTAATACAACCTATCCAAAACAAAGCTGATAGCAACCCATTGACAAAAGATACTAGATTTTATCAAAGAGACAGAGCTACTTTAAAACATTAAAGTGTACAGTTATGGTCTAATAAGACTACAGTGCAATGAGCGTCTAGCAATCACCTTGAAATAAAGTTAGTAAAAATGCTATATATGGTCTTAACATACAACTCTAAGGCTTTAAATGTCAGTGTTAATAACAATATAACCTAGTACAATCAAAATTCTGGTAACGTAATTAGTATGCTACAGCTGCTGAATGATTTCAAAGAAATGCTAGTGTACAAACCACTAAGAACATTGGTCTATCTGTGCATAATCTCAGACAGCTGTGAACTACCTCAATGACCTAAATCTCTTATCATTACATTCATTATCTCACACATGGTGAATACTCTACGTCTACATAAATATATTACTGTTTATAGTACATTTACTATTAACAATGCTAACAAACATCAATGTTTAAAAAACATAGCATTAACAAGCATTTTTATTCATTATGTTCAATAAAAAAAGTGTAACTGCAGATTAAATTTAAAAAATTATTAATATATTAATAAAAATAAATATATAATATAATTTACGTTTATACACAAAATAGTGGTTGAAACAAGTCACTTAACTTTGCAATGAATACTATACAGTAGCATGACCTATTTAATAAATAAAAATAAAACTAACTTTGAGTCACATGAAAATGTTTTTATAAAAAATTCTCAGAGAATACTTACGATAAAATCAAATTAAAAAAAAGATTTGAAATTGATTTTAATGCCGGTATAAACTAATACATTTCCTGTCAGTATACATTTATCTGATTAAACAACATTGGTATAAAATAAATAAATTCATTAGTTTCCAGTCAATTAGACTTGTCCATGACTCACCCTTTTCTAATTAGATATCATTTATTTGTAAGGGTAGAACGCCGCATTCTGAGAACATATCCTAATGACTATTACATTTTTTATATAATCAACGAATCTAATATCAATCACTAAAAAGGGTACTTGAACTATCGAATATTAATAAAAATCCAATTTCAACATAAATAAAAAAGGAAAATACAATAAAAACAACGCATAACTTTTTGATGGCCAGATATTATACGACCAGTAGTAAATTAGGGGACCAAATCGACTATTAGTTCGGATATTTATAGAGTTTTGTTTATATAGTGCGCACTTTGATGTATTTCATGCAACATTAATCATATCATTAATTCAGTCAGGTAATTGTGTTGAAATAATATTTTTATAAAATATAATTGCATATTTCTTATAAAATTATTAAATGTTAAGTTAAAATTGCACATGTTATTGGATCATTATGGGCAATTACCATAAATTAGCTATGATTAATCAATGCGTTTCTTGTAAGGAATAATTTCATACAAGTTTTTAATGTTATTGCATCTATAAATTTTATTACAATGATTTCACATCGAATTAGTTTTTAATGTTAATTATACCAATCAAGTAATTCTGATAAATTATACCGATAGGAAGTGATTTCGTTGTTATTATCTCGAGAATCCAGTTATTGCATTGCGAGCTTGAATATAAACACAGTACGTAATTACAGCCCCCTGGTGTGAAAATAGAGCAAAGATATTTAAAATGAACCACAAACAAACGTAAGAGAATAATAAAAATGAATGGGAAATAAATTCCAGACGCTTGTATCAAATATCAAAGTGTGTTTAGTGTATTCTTCATCCTGCCAATTTGAAATGTACACTTGCTGTTTAAACATTCTCTTTGGGTATTTTATTGGGTGGCTTGGAGCTACAACAAACTGTATTCTTAACGTCCTTTATTATCCATTTACAATCAATAAAAGTTATAAAGTAAAATTTGGGCTGGAGGGAACAAAGAACAAAGATCGATGTCAATTTCACCCCAGTAAAGATTCCTTAAAGATTTCTATCAAAAATTGATGTGTGCGTCGGGCTAACACGTTCCCCGAATTGTATTAAGTCGGTCCAGTCTGTTCTATGTCGGTTTATTCCTTAGAGAAACGTTGAGACCGTCTTTGGCTGTCTGTAATATA
Source organism: Tachinus rufipes (assembly GCA_963932245.1). Classification (NCBI taxonomy): domain Eukaryota; kingdom Metazoa; phylum Arthropoda; class Insecta; order Coleoptera; family Staphylinidae; genus Tachinus; species Tachinus rufipes. The sequence continues at coordinate 21,617,097 of OZ010742.1, read as the reverse complement.
AAGGGAAATAATCCCCGAGATAGAGAATGCCGACACCAAGGTCTAATCAGAGGAATCCATCAATCCAGGAAGAACACAAACTCTGCTACACCGTAAAATGTAGCGACAATGTTATCACTTGTCCCTTTACTTTATGTGAAAGGACTCCCAACAAAAAAAGAAACCATAAAATGAAACAACAACCATTATTTAAAAAGAAACAAACTGTTAAAGTTATCGGGATGGTTTGTGACTAATTTAAACAAGAACTTTATAGAAGATTAAGACAATCGGAATTTTATTATCAATGAGAAACGAAATCCTAACTTAATTAAATAATTGAATTAACTTTACGCTAAAAATATTAATTAAATTTTGAGATTAACTTTCAAATGATATTTCATGTTTAAATGAAATTAAATTAATTAATTTCGTCAATAAAAATCTATCACAAAATAATTCAAAATGTTATCTGTTTATTTGATCACGATTTTATGGGCTTAAAATAATAACATATTCATAAATGTTAAGGGGTTATCGGTGGGATTAAAATTAATCACTCACGTCATAATTTCAATTCAAATTTTTAAGGCGGCACTGGGAATTTAATTTGAAATAATCTTCATAGGTTATCAGCTAAATAGATCAATCATGGTGTATATTTTTTTATAATGTGTTAAAAATAAATAAGTGTTAAATGTATATTTAATGTTATAAAACATGTCTCTCGTATTTGCTTTTGCCGAGGGGATCTTTTGACACATGCTGTTTACTTTTTACATCTGATATAAAGCGATTTCCCACAAAACTTCTTGCATTCGTGTGCCGAAGTAAAACTTACTCATTATTTACTTTGTGTTATTCAATCATTGCTTAATGCATCCCCTTTTATTTGTACTTGTGCTTTACTTTCGACACGAATGTGCAAACTTTGTTATTTGTTCTTTTAAGTCGGCATTCGGAAATTGTAGCATCACTAAAAATAGACGTTGGGGGAAGGAAGTTCTGCTTTACCATCAACAAACTTTAAATAAATTATCATTAAATCGAAAGACATTAAATGAAGAATTATTTAATGGATATAACTGTATCCATTAGTAATAAATTCGCTAAATCTATATATTGAGCACAGTTATATCGGCCAGAAGTATTTTAACAATATTTGTTAATGTTAATATAAATATAATTAAAAAAATAAATAAATATAATTAAAACTTTCTATATAAGATTCTGCAGTTTGAATAATAGAATAAATTCATTTCTATTAAGATTTACGTATTTTAAATTAGTTGACATTGATAGCTTTGGGAGTTTTGTTAGATTTAATTTGTCAATTCATAACGTACAAATTCAATTTTTAAGAGTTAACTGTAAGAGCCTAGTAAGTATGCTTTTAAATTTGCCATATAACAAAAATCGTTTCTCATTAGCAAAGGTTCCAGTAAAGAAAGTCCAAATCCATCGTGACTTCCTTCATAACGAGGCTTTCTTCTGTAATGTTGCTGCTTTGACGTCTAGGCTCAGACTGTTTGGAGTAAATCCTGCAAAAAAAAAACGGCTAAAATAGCGGGTAGCAATATGTTCTGCGTAGCCAATTATTACTATTTTTATAAAAGTAGTAATAGAGTACCAAAAGCTAATATTATCAACAAATTTTCTAACAATTTTATTGGAGTGTACTGTCGTTTCTCAAGTTACAAGTAATGTTTTGCAATGTCTCTCGAGTGTTTTCAGAACAATTTTTTTTAGTGTGGTCACAATGCTAGCATAAACAACAGATCACACATACCTTGGCAGACACCAAATCTTTGTTTCTACTGTACTGTAAACCAATCTTACCCCCCCTCCTCCTCCCTTTTTTTTCTTTTATTTAGCTTGTTGTTCTCCACCACTAGACGTAGTATATATAAAAATTGTTCCATAACTGTTTTTCTTTTTCTTGGTGCCATTTGTATCCTGCAATCTCTTTCCTGTTGTCAACCCAGCAATTTTGTGATCTGCCAATTTTTTTTTGATTTCTCGCTTACTTCCTTATTTACCTATTCATCTTTAATTTAACTTAGTTATTTTTTTTACCTATCTATAACATATACTCCTATAGGTTTTGACTGGCAGTATGCAGGAAATGTGAACTTTTTATTTTAGACTTAGATTAGAGTATTTGTATGTTTAAATGCTGCCCAGTTTTGTGATATTTTTTTAGTGTTATTTGGTAAAGTACGTATACTTGTTAACTTTCTCAATGTTATTGCCTTAATTGGTGCAATTTTTGTTTGGTTTTTTTAATCTTTATTTTGGAACTCACCAACTTGATTGCTACTTTTAATTCTTTGAGCACATTTGCTAATTTTTTGAAATCTTAACTGATCAAGACTATCTCAACGGCAAATCGCAGATGGGTAAGGTGAATTCCATCTGTTTGTTCCTCTCCCTTACCATTTTATATTTTTGAAGATATTGTCTAGAACAAGCGTAAATAGGTAGCCTTATCTGACTCGTTTAATTATTTTAATTTTTTCTGGAGTTAGGTTTTTGTCTACAGTCACTTGAAAGATAGCATTTGTGTAGATCTGTTTAAGCAGGTTGATGTATCAACTCTGGGATTGTAAATCAGGTAAAGACCGCTCATGTAGATTAAACCTTCTTAAAGTCAACCACTAGATAATTGGACCTATCCATAAACATATCCCCAGACACGTAATTACCATTATATTATCATAAACGGCGCCCAACGTAGGGCAACCAAATGCATGGCGCATTTACTTAAGTTATTTAGCAACTTAAGAACAGAAACGTAACGTATGTTAATCCGTTAGCCAAAAACGGAGTCAATCAAGATTAGTAGTAAAAACTACAAAGAAAAAACTAATAACGTCTGGCTTACTGGACATCCAAGAACTCCAATCAAACCCTGTAGGAAAAAAATAGGATAAAACTTAATTTTGAGGAAAAAAACGCTAAAAGATGATCTAAAATAGAAACCCGTAGAAGCCTGACAAGATCCAAAAAAAGACATTGAACTGAAAAACTTTTACCTTCAAGAATTTAAAAAGTGCGACTGATTGACCATGCCGAGCACTTTACACTCCAAGTTCCAAACCAACATTACACTCTGTGTCCGACAAAAATTACTCCAACAAAAATATTACTCCAATGACTACCATTGCAACTGTACCAAGCTAATACTTTACGTAGTTTGTTGGACAAAACTACTAACATCTCCGCGTTAGAACCGGAACACAACTGAAGTCAACCAGCACCAGTGATTGACATAGTTCCCTTGCCATAGACGTGGACCAGAAACCCCGCAACGTAGCACTCATGGGGCAGCACCAGGCACCTTAGCCTACTCTAGGCTTAAGTGTTCACGCCGGAAAAATTTGATTACCTATTTTACGGAAAAAGTGCAAAGTCGTTGATTTATCTAATTTTTTTTGTGCAAAGAGGAGAATCTTTCTAAAGACTCACAAAGTGTCGGAATCACCCTCACGGGCGCCTACCGACTAAACTCCCCCCAATTGACTGCTGGAAGTTCGTCTTTTCGTGGACATAGCCTTCCGAACTGGTTGTATGCAACACGGAAAATTTACATAATGCACATATGTGCCATATAAGTGTTGCCTAAAATAAGTGGAATCTAGTCTCACTTCTAAGTCTGAGTTTCAAACTGACGGACAAGGTCTAAAATTATTAGACGTCTAGTCGTCTAATACAGCTGATATTTAGCTGATAAAAGAGGGGCGTTAGGCACCAATCCCGCCGCCTGTGCAGAGGATTTCTCCTTGCTAGCATTGGGGCCACTCCGAGGAGGAGCGTGAGACTGCTTACGGGGAGTAGCTGTCTTACCGGTGGTCTGGCTGTTGCGACTAGCCTTTAGTTTTTGATAAACTAGGCAACCCTTATAACTTGCCGTGTGGGGCCCACCACACGCGACACATTTGGTTATGTGGCCGCTTTCTTTAGTAAAAGTGAAACTGGCGCTCGGATGAACTTCAGCGCACTTGACACACCGATATGGTGCGTTGCACCGGGATGCCTCGTGGCCGTAACGTTGGCAACTGTGACATTGTGCAATTTTAAGACTTATGCGTTTGACCTCTGTGGTCACGTGAAGCCCCAGCAACTTGGATAGAAATATAATTTCTCTGTTTTGAGCTCCCTGGGGAAGCTGGGCGTACACCATTAAGAAGGATTACCCGTCCCTGCCCATGCGTGTCGTCAAAACTGGAATGTACCCCTAAGCGATGAGCTCAGCCTGCACTATTTCAGCCTTAATGCAGGTGTGCACACCCCAAATAACATATTTTAAGGTTTTTCGGACCCTAATTGATAGGTGTGGTAAAAGACATTATGCTCTGTGCAATATGCAATCACCGCCCTGAAATCATCCTGCGTTTGGGGGTGCAAGCGTATGCCATTGACCACGTTTACTGCGCGATCAATGGTAATGTTCAATGACTCGAAGGTCGCCTTTAGCCCTAGATACGCATCCTTATCGTAGATGGTAATAGAAGGAGGGCGGCGTGCACCGGCTCCCTCTGTGGGCGCCGGCTGATCTGACTGGCCTAAAGATCTGGTAGCCAGACCAGAGTTGGTCAACTTTGCTTTAGAAGCGGGCCTGGTTGAAGACCCTTTGGCATTGGTGGCTGATGGCCTTGATGGTGCTGAAGGCACCTGACGTGAGGGGCCGGCTGAAGGCCTCATATTAACAGAAATAGGCTCACCCAATTTCTTCTTCTGCTTCTTTTTACTCTTGGACCACCTCGGTGAAACCGTCCTCGTCGAGGCGGGGTTCCATCTGGGTGGTGGCATCGTTGTTCTGTGACGTCTCCATAAGTGAGTTGTCGTCATCGGAGCTGATGTCCTTTTGCTCGGCTGGCCTCTTGAGAGAGGTGGGCGGAGATTTGACAGCAGTAGGTGGAGGTGGTGGTTCCATCCTCTTGACCTCAGTCGGAGCGGCCGGTGCCGGGGGTATGTCAGGCTGGTTAGAATGCCGGAATTAATTAATTAATTTAGTTGAATTAAATATTCAAATAGTTTAATTTGTAATTAAACGCGTCAAGTTACTCGTCGTTGCTTTGGAGATGTTGCAATTAAAATTGCATTTATAGCTGCTGCGTGGACCGGGCTGCGGGCTTGCTTTAAAAGTTGGCTCGGTGTAGACTTGTTGGCTGCTGGCAGTCGACTGAAATTTCTGTTCAATTTGTTGATTACCTAAGCAATTAATTAATTAATTAATTCAGATATTTCTTCACAACCTCACCAAAGGTATGTCCGGATAATGTTTTAACAGCTGGCGCAGAACAAAAAGTTGATCTAGAAACAAAATCAACTCTCTTGAACAGTTCGTTCTCCACTTCGTTGATGTCAAGCTAAAAAGATTGATGTTCACTAGGACAAATTCAAGCAAAGTTGACTAGACCAAGAAGATGCCTTAAAAAAAATGAAAATATTAAGAAGACTTCAAAAGCACTAGTTTTGCCGGCCACCAAAGAAGGCCCATAGAAATATTCCCCGCAATTTACATGGTCCAGATCTTCCTCAAAAAACCTCCCATTGGTTTTGTCAACCTCGTCCAAGAAGAAACAAAAAATAACCGTCAGTCAAGAGAAAAACGTTGCCGCCCACCACATAACTCCGCCTTTAAATTATGAATTTATCCTGGCCAAGAAGTGAAAGCAAATAAATCGAAAAATAATATAAGTTAATCCTCCTCAACTAATTTTAACAACAGTTTATGCCCATTCTATAAGGTGCCTTCAGGGTCATCAAGGCAACCAACCAGCATGGCCAAAAAGTCTTTAACCCGGCCAGCCCTTAATCCACCGTCGGCTAACTCTAACACAACTTCTACTACCTTAGGTCTTCCTAAAAACCAACCAAATCCGCCAGCACCCACGGTGAGCGCTGGCACACGCCGCCCTATTCGCATCACTATTCATGACAAATCCCAATATCAAGGGCAACGTTTAATCAATGAAAGTAACCATCAAACGCTTTGTGAATGTGTTTGATGGTATCTACAGTGATCTTTCAAGATCTTTCACTACACTTTTTAAATAGAGTCTAAATCACGAGTGATGTAGTACAAGCTCAGCTAATCGCTCATGGGTACAAAACGACCTTTACAACATGCAAAATAAACGGAAAAACCTTCCCTCAATGAGTTGTGCGGGCTTTGCATTATTGTAAACTACAAGCAAAAACCGTCAAAATAACACAATGCTACTGTTGCCAACGCTACGACTACAAAGTATCCCAGTGCAATACACTATATGCGTTTGTCAAATGCGCTAGAGTTCCAAGTACAATCTTACTAAAGATTCCGGGTATGTAGTTACATGCGCCGCGTGTGGTGGGCCTCACACCGCTAGTTATAAGGTTTGCAAAGTTTATCACAAACTGAAAGCTAACTGCAACAGCCAAGCCCACCTGCACCTTGTCAGCAGACTCCAACTTCACACAGGAGCACATCCAACGCTTAAATTACTAGTATCTTCAGCAAAGCTTCTAGTTTAGACGGCTAAAATATTCAAACATTTACTCGACAGTCTGAAACCCAAACATAAATGTGGTACAAGTTCTACATGTTCTTTACAAAACCTATATTTCAACATTGATTCTGCTACCACCAAAACATCACCCAAGATCCAGAACTGCTGAAACACATCAACTCACCGCAATAGGCCAAGTCATCTGGACCAGGATGACCCATTTCCTGAAAAGTAACTCCGACGACCATTGTCAAAAACCAGTAGTATATTTATTTGATTGAACTGTTGACCAAGATGGGTCTTAGATAGTTTAGACACGGTAATAGCCGGAAAAAACATCTTTGTTGATCTAAACCAAAAACTAGTGGTACCTTAAAGGGTTACTCTATCTCATCTCTAAGACATAATCTCTGGACAAACAGCATAGCATTGTTTTACTTTCTGAGGCATTTTCCAGGAGGGACAAAGCTCAAACGACATTAACCCTATTATTTTACTACATAGCTAAGTCAGACATAATACCAGTCAAAGAACCGCCGGAGTTAGTCGAAAAGTAGAAGTAAAACAGCCAACAACTACTGCTAGGATCTAGTTCTAAATAAACTTAAATTTTTAAAAATTAATTATAGTTCTCTGCGTTCTTAAGAAGTTTCTACAAAAGCAGCCGTGTCGTTTCCAGGCTTAAAACAGCTTGCAACTCTTTGTAAAGGCTACCCGGTATAAACCTAAACCTGTATTAGCTCCTTCAACGCCAACTACCAATCAAAAAGATGACTTGAGTCACGTCACTCAAAGATATTACAGTCTACGTCACAAGTAGTTTAAGAACACTAGACCGTAACATAAAACTGTCGTTTACTGGTGTACTCAATTAAGAACAAATCCACCAAGAAGTTTGAAGAAGTCCCATAAATTAAACCAGACACACATAAAATCCACCACGTAGTCTTCATAGAAGTCAAAAACAATTTTGTACAACCACTTATAACCACACAAGAAGTTTACATTGCCAAAATTGTCAGTACCAATACAAAATACGCGTGGCCCACACTCGTACCGCTAACATTGTCACAATCGTCACTCCTGCTGATAGAGACAAAGTTAAGCAAAAAACACCAAAACGAGAGCAACAAACTATTGCATACTTGGAATACGCGGAAGAAGAAAAAGAAGTCGGCCAGTAATAACCGTGGAACAATTGTGCGCAAAAAGGATTACAATAGAATACTCCAGTCTCAATGCAATAGTATCAATAACCAAGTTTACGTAATCTAAATCCCATTGCCAAACATTAAGATAAAAATAAAAGCTCAACTTCATAAAAAGGGTAGATCTGATGTCACAAGTAAGCAAAGCCAAACTCCATCTTGTTATTCCTTGCTCCTATAAATATCAAAAATTACTATTCACAGTTGAAAACAAAAAGTCAAACAAAGTATTTTTTAAAACTCATTATACGAATAAAAACTAGAATAAACAGAACTGTCGGCTTTGTCTTCTTTTAATTTTGTAAAATTCTGTTCTACTATGCACGCAAAATATAATTATTTTAACTTTATTTATAGGCAAACAACAAATAAATTATAGTTAAAGCATTCCCTGACAGAAATGATTATTTTAGAAGCTATATGATGAAAGCATTACAATAAATAAAGCGATAGGTTTATTAGACCTCATCTATGCATTCTAAGGACTTTAAAAATCTTAAATAGTTTTTATTTATTTTATGATTTCTTAAAGATGCAACAAATTAATTACAATTTAATTTTAGTTTTGTATGTCGCTTTATATAACTTCATTTAGTCAGTGAAATACTTTGTTATTGCATTCTTCAGCATATTTTGTCTTCGCGATATTTTTCTCATAAAGCTTATCATTTTTATGACCATTTAAATATGACGCAAAGATATTTGCAGATGTATGAAATCCAAATATAAACCCAGATGCTGTTGAAGATTGTGACATTTAAAATGAAATAAATCTGGAAATCTCAAGCACTTTCTCATCCCATCCCATCTCATCACACTTAATATACATAAATGTATTCGATGCGCTAAAAATATACGCGTGTATGAATTAACGGCGATAAATATTATTTCATTATAGCCATAAAATTCTATTTAAATTATCTTAACCGAATTATAGATATTCTAGCAGCCTCAAAACCCATTAACGTCGAACTGAAAACATAAATCTGAATTAAACACAGATCGTTACAGTTTTTATGGTATTTAACACAATAATTCTACAGTCCGCAATCATAGGGGATAATGTAATCATTACGATTGTCAATTAAGTTACACTTTTTCTTCACACATAAAACAATCGTAGGGCTTTGTTAATTTGTTACATAGATTTAATTTAGGGTAGACCCACGCTTGCCCCCACACCCTTACATCAACACTTCAGATATCTAATTATTTAACCCCTCGTTAAGTGCAATCCATTGCATTATGGTCCTTATAGATACTTGAATAGCTCTGAACAAAGCATTATTTTTTGTACACACTAAGGAAAATATTGTTAAAAAAATTAAATTTCTACAATATAAAAGTAAACTTGCAAGACTTGGTTGGTAAGTGATAATTGACATCTTATAAATACGAGAAAGCTAATAACTTTTATTAGTTATGACAAATAAAATTCTTACTTACAACTAATTTTTGTTTTGTTAATAAAATTACTGGATGTTTCAAAGGTAAAATTTTTTTTAATAAACTTTGGTTTGTCAAGTAAATTTGTTAAATAATGCGGAAAAGTTTTTATCAGCTGACTTGTCATATGTTGCAAAACAAAATGTGCTGAGAAAGTTTTTTTGAATAAAAAATTATTTTTTTTAAATTCAAATAAATTCAAATAAAATTTCAAAAACTTGATGAGCATTAGATGAAAAAAAATGAGAATTGGATCTATATGACGTCCCAATAGCAATTTGTAGTATGTAAAAGGCAAAATCAATACAATTTTAATTTTGGTTTAAATTATTAGTTTAAAATTTTTGTGTCTATCTCCATCATCCACCAATAGCACCACAAATTAACTGTTTGGGTTTTTAATGTGTTTTGCTTTTGATGTCTCTATTCCATTTTTTTAATGAATATAAAGAAAATCTTCTAAAGATTTAAAGTTATAAAACTTTCAAAAAAAACGTGCGTACCAACTAACCTAAAATTTTTGGGAAAACTTTTGGTTTGTCTCAGGTTTTGGAATGTTGGTTACGTGCAAGCCTTTTCAAGCTGTTGCAAAGTGTTTTTGCATTAAAAATATTTGGAGATTTTCTACATTAGATTTTCATCTTCTGTAGTTGATTCCAAAGTTTTTTGCTACTATTACTTTTTGATCAGCTTTGACTTTCTTAAAAGAGCGTTAAGTATATCACAATCTTTAAACTTGCAATGTCTTTGTCATTGATGTTTGGCGGCATTTCTTTGACAAAAGCTTTTTGTGCGCAAGATTATCTTAGACGATTTTGCGCACAAACCTGATGCGTTTTAAAAAGCTTTTTTTTGGTTTTGTGTATCTGTTGAGTTGACAATTTATTTGCTTTGATGTCCGCAACCGTTTTTACTAAGGCTTAGTTGCTTATGCTCTCTTCTAGGTAATAACAAATCTTTCTTCCTTATCATTTGATCCTCTTCCGTAGAAATCTAGTAATACTAAATTGTGGTCAAAGTTTAAATCATTAATTGTCATAATTTCAATTTGCAAGTTAACGTTTTTGAGTATTGCTGCGTTAATTCCGCCCCCTCAGTGACCAGCAAAACTTTTTTTTTACGTAGTGAGGTGTTGGCGTCAACAAGTAGCCCTTAAGAATAACTTACGCATAGCAATACCTTCCGGTTTTCTTCTCTGCTTAAACCTTGTTGTTATAATGTTTATGTCACCAGCAAAGCTATAATGAGTTAGTTTGTTGAGATCCAGAATTTGATCATTTTTTAATTCAACATAATCTTGCAATGCTCAACGTTGCTTGTAAGACTGTTCCACGCTAGGTGCTTACAAATAAAACTCTTAGCAATTATAGTGGAAAAGAAGGTTTCAAAATCCGCCTTTTTGATAAGTTTAGCTAAGTTGATGGACCTAGATGCAAGCTAAAGCTTTCCAGCTCTGACATCTTTGTGACAACCGCTATTGATTCTTGCGTAAAAGTGTCCGGGGTGTCTACTTTCAAATAGTCCAACAATCTTTTTTGCAAAAATTACGTGTTTAAGATATTAGGTCTGCGGTTTGACTCATTTGCGCATTTTTTACTTTCAGCTATAGAAACTATCATTTTAATATACGATTTACAATCTGAGTATTTGGCATGATGAAAGCCAGAGAAAAAGTTTTGCTCATTTTGGAGGTGGGCCCTTTGGGCAGTTCACTATTTGGTACGGTCCCAAACAAATGCGACAGATAAATGATGCTTTGAAACATCTTGAAGTAGCACTGGTACTTCTGTCATTACGGTATGCTGACGCTTTGCTTTTTTAGTTCTACAAAAAACAATCAAATTTAGAAAAGCAAGATCATTGATCTCTATGCTTTTTACTCTCTTTGGGAATTGCACAAAAATTAATAAAAACAAAAAAATATATTTCCCATTCTATAAATCCAAGATATTTGAGTGCTTAATCTATGTCTGCTTTTCTTTCCAATTTCTGGAAGGCAAAACTTTGAAAACTCGATTAGAGATTGAATGAGGTTAAAAGCGTTGTTTTTATCGGCGTAGTTGAGGTCTAAAGCTGCAGACTTGAGCCTCGCCTTGGTAAATAATCTTTTAGCATTTTTTTTGTTTGCAATGAACGCTTTTTTGAGAGCAGATAGCCCTTGTGCCGTTTGGCCTGAAAGGCCGGCAAAATAAACTGATGATGAATACCAAGTTCCAGTTGTTGAAAATAGTAGGAAAGTAGTATACCTCGTGTCTTTTTGGGTTTCTTTTGACAATAGTGTATCCGTCCGGGTTTTTTAAATTTTCTGCGGTGATGTTGCAAAGGGCCCGGGAATAATCTCCAAAGCAGAAAAATCCAAAAGGTCAGCGGTAGTAATGTCCTCTTCAAGCACCTAAAGCTGGCGGGTTTACCCTCGTCCTTCGTTTCTTGCTCTTAAAGACAATTTTTTGGCTTATTTTTCTTTGGCTAAATCTAAAATCACCTATTTTACGTGCTATTCGTACGTAAGTTCTTTATCAAAAGTAACTCCAGAATTGGACCTCAAAACAAAAACATTGTCAAAAATTGAGATGTAGTGCGTCAACCTGAAAAAAGAACAATTTTTAACACTTTTTACCCTCCGTTTCCAGCCTAAAGGCATGTCAGTGACGTATACTTTAGAAAGCATAAGCAAAAGAATAAAACTTTTTGCCTTGAGGTAGAAACATAGAGATACTTAGATTGACAAACTTTTTCGTCTCTGACGTATCAAAAAAACATTAACAATCCAACCCAAGGTTATACTTAAAAAAAACTCAAAAAGGTTGAGGTCAGAATTTGCAGCCGTTTGCAAAACTGAGGATGCAAAGTTTTAGTCCTATTTTGACGTAACAAAGACCACCCCTGTAGTTTTTCTTAGTCTAAAATCTTTGACAATGTGGTCTTTCACGCGATTTAACTGATGCTATGTAGACGGGCGGGTAGAAAAGAGTTTACTTCCTCGTGTTCTTGGATCATATTCAAAATTACTTTTTCTATGACTTTGCTTAAAACGCATAAAAAACTGATTGGCTAGTAATTTTAGGAAAACTTTTAATTTGTCTCAAATTTTGGAATTTTGTCCAAGCTGTTGCAAAATGTTTTTGCATTCAAATAATTTGAAGATCTTCCACATTAAATTATCATCTTCTGTTCTTGATTCTATAGTTTTTTGCCAGCATTGGTTTTTGAGCAACCTTGTAGCCGTTCTGATTTTCTTAAGAAAAGCGTTAATTATCTCACAATCTTTAGGATAGCAATGCTTTTGTCATTGATGTTTGGTGGCATTTTTTTGGCAAATGGCTTTTGTGCGCAGCATTATGTTAAAGGATTGTCCGCACAAACCTGATGCGTTTTAAAAAGCTTTTTCTTGGTTTTGTTTATCTGATTTGTTAACTATTTAACAGTTGCTTTGATGACTACAACCATTTTTACTGGAGCTTATTTGCTTATGCTCTCTTCTAAATGATAACAGTTTTTTTTTCCTTCTCATTTGATCCCCTTCCGTAAAATTGCAGTAATACTAAATTGTGGTTGAAGCTTAAGTCATTAATTGTCCTAATTTCAATTTGCAAGTTGATTTCTTTGAGTATTGCTACGTTAATTTTGACACCTCAGTAACCAGCAAAACTTTTTTTTTATGTAATGAGGTGTTGGCCTCAACAAGTGACTCTTACGAATGACTTACGCATGGTAATACCTTCCGGTTTTCTTCTCTGCGTAAATTATATTATTATAATGTCTTTGTCACCATCAAAGCTGTAATGAGTGAGTTTGTCGGGATCCAAAATCTCAGCAATTATAGTGGGAAGAAAAGGTCAAAAAACCGTTTCAAAATCCGCCGTTTTGATAAGGTTAGCTAAGTTTATAAATCCAGATGCAAGCTTGAAGCTTACCAGCCCTAAAATCTTTGTGACAATCGCATTTGATTCTGGCGTGAAAGTGTCCGGGGTGTCTATTTCCGAATAATCCAACAATCTTTTTGCAAAAAATTACGTGTTTAAGATTGTAAGTCTGCGGTTTGACGCAAACACTAGTACGACTTTAATGTTAGTAAGCGGGGCCTAGATTGTCGCAAGATTAAGTGCCGCCATTGCACCTTTTTCACTTTTAGCTATAGAAATCATAATTTTAATATACGATTTGCAATCTGGGTACTTTTGAAGCTTCTTTTAGCAATCTCTCAGCACTGGTACTTTTGGCATTACGGTGTGATACTGCCTTGCGTTTTTAGCTCTACAGAAACCATCCAATTTAGAAAGGTAAGGATTAATAAAAAACAATCAAATTTATTTTCCATTCTATAAAAATTGGTTAGCGCAAATCTAAAAGATTCGAATGCCTGACCAATGTCTGTATTCCTTTCCAAATTCTGGAGAGCGGGACTTTAAAACTTAATTAAAGGTTGAATGAAATTGAAGGCGTTGTTGTTACCGGCGTGGTTGAGGTCTAAAGCGGCAGACTTGAATATTGCCATGCCCTATTGGCATTTTTGTTTTGTTTTTTGTTTGCGGTAGGCGCAAAATTAGCCGTTGATGGATATCAAGTCGCAGTTGCTAAAAGTTAGGTTGGTTAATTGCTGGTTAGGTAAGTAGCTCATTCGGTGTCTTTTTGTGCTTCTTTTTGACAATGCTGTCCGTTTGGGTTTTCTAAATTTCTTGCAGTGGTGTTGCAGAAAGCTCAAGGAATAATCTTCAAAGCAGAGAAGTCTGAGAGGTCAGCGTCGGTAATGTTTTTTTTAGGCACCTAGAAAGGACTGGCGGGATTGCCCTTGTCTTTCGTTTCTTGCTCTAAGATCAAATTTGTTGATTTACTCCTCTTTGCCGGGATGCATGCCATTTTTGGCGGGGGTTGGTGATGCAAGAGCGCTGGCATTAGAAATAGGCAAACGGAGTGGGTCTTGCAAACTCAGAAGAGGTGCTGCCTGAAGATTTGCAGCGCCTACAGGACGGCGTTGACTGCAGTTCTTCTGGTGGTTACAAGAATGAGGCCACTAGACCTTGTAATCCGTATGAAGACGGAAGTGTGGGATGAAAGTCTCTCGAAAAGCAAAGAAGATGTATGGGTGTGGAGAAAATGGCAGAGAAGGTGGGAAGAGTGTGAGTCGAGTGAAAGTGGTTGTCAACTCGGATAGACAAGGCGGCTCATCGTAAACGTGAAGCGGTGAGTTGGCAAAGGTTACGGCAAGGTAAACTACTACCTCACGCAGGTATTAACGGGACACGGTTGTTTCCAGGCGTACCTGCAGTGGGTAAAAGTGTGCAAAAGCAACAAATGTTTAAATTGCGGGCAGCAAGACACGGTCGAGCACACCGTGTTTTGTTGAGAGCGTTGGACGGAAGTGAGAGAGAAAATGATGGTGAAAATAGGCGGAGCAAGCGTGAACCCTGACAACATGGTGGAAACAATGATGACGTCTCAGGCCGGCTGGTATGATGTGTCCACCATGATAGGGATTATTCTCCGGAAAAAGGAGAAGGAGCTCGCTCCGGTAGAAGAATGAGGGGTGGGAGTTTTGCCGAGGGTGAGCCCGTAGTTGTTTTTATTATATTATTGTGTAAAAGTATGAATGGAAATGTTTTTTATTTGTGAAAAATGTGTCTGTAAATTTTTTGACTTGTATGTTTTGTAAAAAAAAATGTTTTTGAAAAAAGAGAGGGCAAACTCCGAAATAATGCTTTAATGCAATCCCGGGGTGAGGTAAAAACAGATATATCCTAATGGGAGGAGGGTTTTAGCCGGTAGAAACCCGGCACTGGCAGCCGGTGTCTTAAATAAAGATTTTACTCCTTACAAAAAAAAAGTTAGGTTAGGTTAGGTTAGGTTAGAAGTCTGAGAGGTCAGCGTCGGTAATGTCTTTTTTGAACATCTAAAGAGGGCTGGCGGGATTGCCCTTGTCTTTCGTTTCTTGCTCTTAGATCAAATTTCTTGGTTTACTCCTCTTTGCCGAGATGCATGCCTTCCTTGACAGGAGTTGGTGATGCGAGAGCGCTGGCATTAGAAGCCATCAAGACAAAGGCTATTAAGCCCTTGATGGTAGCGTTAAAGGTTTCAAACTTTAAGTCAAAGCTAGTCGTCATTTTTAGGTTAGTGAACGGTTAGCAGATTGTCGTCCACCTAGAAGTAAAACTGTAACTGAAAAAAAATTTACTTGATCAAGATAATTGATAATACTTTATTCCAGACAAACAAGAACGAGTTGCGGACCAACCAAAAACGTCAAAACCTTAAAATCTTTTTCTGGATCCATAAAAACTGAACTTCTTCAAATTTCTCTCATAGCAATTTGTATGATTTATTTTCTCTTGCTTTTTTGATACGCTGTAGTTTAAGGCTTCAAGACGTTTGCATCATTTATATAACTGGAAGTAATCTTGTTTATCTAGTTCTATTGTACTTCTAGCATGTAATAATACTTACTTTTCACAAGAATTATAGTTAAAGTACAAGCTTTTGGCAATCTATTTCATCTTTTTCTTTTTCTTCTTCTTTTAGCTAACTAACTTGTTTCGTAGGTAGTATAGTCGTTATATTAATTTTTCGTAGAATATAATAAGCATTTTTTGCAGTAGCATATCAAACAAATATAAACAAGTTGTCGTTAAAAATATTGCATTTTTCCATATAAATAACATTTTTCAACTACTCAACAATCCAGTTTTTATTGTAGTTTTGAAATGTTGCCAATTATTAGTAATATTTTGATAGAAATTGATTTTAGCATAAAAACTGCTAAAAGCAACTATTTTAGTAAAAAAGTTATTTTACAATAAAGTAACAAAATCATAATGTTCATTAAAGCTGATTGATTTATTTTTTTTAATAATAATTATTACTTTTAGTCATAGTCAATTTTGCCAGTTTTGTTCTAAAAATAATCAAAAGTTGTGAGTTGTTAATAATTTCAAACAAATTCTGGTTTGACGTTAGAGTGGTGTTTGTCATCTGACATTTTAGTGGTTATAGGTGAAACATTTTTTAAAAGCACGTTAAAGGAAAGAACTGTCTCGACCTATGATCCTTAAAGTTCTAAAAACCTATTATCAAAATTGCGCAGTGTATAATATGATCAGATAAGGACATTTTTTTTATTTGTCTGTTATTAGAATATTAGTATTAAAAGCTTTCTTATACTAGAAACTATTAATTAAGCAAAACCATTATTAATGTATGTATGCATATGTAAAATCAGTATAATATGCCCTACAGCAATGCTATCTTCTATAACTAATTACAATATCTGCATGCAATAAAAACTTCCCTTACTTTAAAAAATTTCTGAATTTCTTAAACTTATTAAATGTTTTAAAAGCATTTATAATGGCTGAGAGGTTCACAACAAGTTTGTAATCTGAGCTGTAACAAACGCTTAAAAAAGTTCCCATTAAACAGTTTCTAATCTTTTATAAAATTATCTAAATTTAAAATAAAAAGTGATATTATACTTCTTCATCTAGTGTGAGACATATATACTAGTGTATCAGAATTTTTTTAAGTGCAAGCTTTTATTTCTTTTGTTCCCACATATAAAGTAGCACAATTTATTTTACAAATAAATCTTGAATTGTATTCCGCAAGATTTATTATTTGCGAATTTTATTGTATAATAATTGTTTAATGTAGTGAGGAGCCTAAAATGATGAGTGAAATTACAAATGATGTTTTAAGGGAAAGAAACGTTAAAGTGGGACATTAAAATAAATAATTTATCCCTTTGGTATGATAGTAGAATGCGTAACCGATGCTAATGTTCACATTTGCCGGGTCATCACCCGCGGCTTTAACGATACCGCAGCAGGATCCTGGCTTGTCCCACTGCAGGAACGGTTCCTCCTGACATTTGCCTTACAAAGGTGGAACTCATGAGGCGTGCAGTCGGATATTAGCCTCATTGACAACCTAACATACCGCATTACTTGCATCTAGGCGGCCCGAGTTATTTGTGTCTTTGGGTTATCTCTTCTCCCCGCATTATTTATAGCCGACATGAAATTAGAGCCGCGAGATGCAAGGAACTTTTAAATTGTTTCAATTTATTCTCGCAATCTTATCGCTTCCACTCTCAACTTGTAATTCTTTTGCATTAATCAGCAAGGGGTGGAATATAACTCCTCATTCTGAATCCTTTTGTGTGTAGAAATCATCAATAATGCTAATAAACAATTTCTGTACGTTTCAACAGGTTATCCATGTGATGCACCATTATATTAACAAACGTGTACGCCGTCTGCGGTTGATCGTTAATAAGCCGTCAATGGTGCTATATGTATGTGATGACGTGCCTTTTAACCGACATATGGGTTTGTTTATCCGGCTTCAGGGAAATATACAAAGAGTCTCGACTATATTTTTTCTTGCGTCTGACTAATTTTAAATGAGAAACTGGCGGCCTCTTTCACTTGAACTTATTCGAATTGCTTTTAAATTTATTTCATTTTTATTTCCATGTATAAAATGGAACTAAAAACATTTTCTTTCCCAATGTGTCTGTACGCCTAAAAGTGATGCGATGCGAAGTCGAAAATGTTTGTGTTATTTTTTTTTTCATGCTTTCAACTGAAATCCAATCAACTTAGTTTATCCAGTTGCCAAGTAATTTTTTACATATTCTAGCATCTGCTATGTAATTTATACTCGAACTTTATTTATACTATCTGCGACATAACGATCGGACATTTTTTATTACTAATTAAATTCGTGGGAATCCAAATTTAAAATTGAGTAAACTAGTTGAGTGTAGATCATGATTCATCAAAAATTTGATATAATGAAATGAATTTGTAGGTATTCTACATCATTGTTTATTGAAATAATTGCTAAAAGTTAGTTTTTAAACAAAAATAATGTTACAATTTAGGTTAATTGTTGAAACAACACACTTACGACATTTGTACAAACATTAAAATAAGAAAGTACATCTGCAAAAGATGATACAAAGTTTTCAAGTATTGGGTTTTGGGAAAAAATATAGGTGATGAAAGAATATTTGCTAGTTCATATGTATATGGGTAATTCCATTACTTTTCGACCAATTTGAAAAAGTTGACCTCTTTGATTTTGCTCAAATTTTCAGGGATCAAAATATAGATGAAAAAAATGAGATTCCCAAAATTTTGGACCTTAAAATAATGCCTGTTCAAAATGACACACATTTGAAGGTCAGAAATTTTACAATAAAACGTCTTTTTTAGCTTATTTTGTATCTCAATTTTTGGGCTTCTGGAAAAAGATAAAAAGGTCCACAATGTCTCAAATTATTTCTTATTACATGTATTTCAAAACCCATATTTTTATGTTTAATATCGTGGCAGTCATTTTGATATATTAAGTTTCAAACGTTATTCCAAAAAAACCCGTAAATTTAGCAAAATCGCAAAACTTTGCTTTCTTTAAACCGTTCTAACTTAGTCAAATCTTAACAAAATTTGATTTGCAAGGTCTAGATTTCCTCGTGTTTAATCTCTTTTTGAAGTGATCACACAATACGTATAGAATCAATACGTATACACCATTATTTTGATGCAGGAAGTTGCACATGTTTTCGCGATCTTCAAAACTTGTAATTTTCAGGTCCCAAAAAAGCGCTGTCACCCTATGTCGATATTAGTCAAAATTTCAGTAAATACTCTTTGGAGCAAAAGAAAAAAGAGTATCTATATGAGAAATGGTATATCGGGCATTATAAAGAATTTTTTAATATTCAAAAATAGTCAAAATTCGCAAACCGCACATTTTTGTATCTCAGTTATTGGGCCTTTAGAAAAAGATAAGAAGGTCTACGATGGCTCAAAATATTCTTTATTACATGTACTTTAAAACCCATATTTGTCTATTTAATGTTAGGGCAGTCATTTTGATACATCAAGCTTCAAACATTATTCCAAAAAAAACCGTAAATTCAGCAAAACTGCAAAATTATGCTATGTTTAAACCGTTCTAACTTTGTTAAATTTTAAAGAAATTTGATCCACCAGGTCTATATTTCTTTGTGTTCAATCTATCTTTAAAACGATTACATAAGACTTATAAAATCTATACATATTCACCACTAATTTGATGCAGGAAGTTGCACATGTTTTTGCGATTTTCAAAACTTGTAATTTTTAGGTATCGAAAAACCGCTGTCACCTTAAGTCGATTTCAGTCAAAATTTCAGTAAATACTCTTAAGACCACAAATAAAAGGTTATTTATATGAAAAATGGTATATTGGGCATTATCAAGAGTTTCTTTATATTCAAAAATCGTCAAAATTCAGAAAATCTAAATCACTTTTTGTCTATCTTGCTTTGTTTTTGAAATAGTCAACAAATACAAAATATTTAAAAAACTTTTTATTTAGCAAAAAAACACAAACAAAACAACATTACTTTAACAAGTGTGCATTGATGCAAGCTTTTGATACTTGTTAAAACAGTTTTTTTGGTTCGGTTAGTGAAATTTGATAAAAATGCTGTTCAACATAGAGAATACGCAAATATCATTTTTGTTTACGGACTCTGTAATGGTAATGCCCTAGCAATTAAGATTTCCTGACAGAAAACAACTTTTTTGACGCCGTTTTTAGTGAAAATGTTTACCCATATTATTATCAAAAGTAAAACACCTACAACCAGGCGACGTAGCACAACGACTTGCATTTTCACAATGGCTTCTTGATAATTCCCAATATACTATTTTTCATATAAATAACCTTTTTTCTTGTAGTCTGAAGAGTATTTACTGAAATTTTGACTAAAATCGACAAAAGGTGACAGCGTTTTTTCGGTACCTAAAAATTACAAGTTTTGAAAATAGCGAAAACATGTGCTACTTCCTGCATCAAAATAGTGGTGAATATAAATTGATTCTATAAGTCTAGTGTAATTACTTTAAAGAAAGATTGAACACAAAGAAATCTAGACCTCGTGGATCAATTTTCTTCAAGATTTGACAAAGTTAGAACGGTTCAAACAAAGCATAATTTAGCAATTTTTCAAAATTTACGTTTTTTTTTAAATTAATAGTTAAAGCTTGATATATCAAAATGACTGCCCCAACATTAAATATACGAATATGGGTTTTAAAGTACATGCAATAAGGAATATTTTAAGCCAACGTAGACCTTCTTATCTTTTTCCAGAGGCCCAAAAATTGAGATACAAAAATGTGCGGTTTGCCGATTTTGACAATTTTTGAATATTAAAAATTTCTTGATAATACCCGATATACCATTTCTCATATGAATAACCTTTATTTTTGTGTTCTAAAGAGTATTTACTGAAATTTTGACTAAAATCGACATAGGGTGACAGCGCTTTTTCGGGACCTGAAAATTACAAGTTTTGAAGATCGCGAAAACATGTGCAACTTCCTGCATCAAAATAATGGTGTATACGTATTGATTCTATAAGTATTGTGTGATCACTTCAAAAAGAGATTAATCACGAGGAAATCTAGACCTTGCAAATCAAATTTTGTTAAGATTTGACAAAGTTATAACGGTTTAAAGAAAGCAAAGTTTTGCAATTTTGCTAAATTTACGGTTTTTTTTGGAATAATGTTTAAAGCTTAATATATCAAAATGACTGCCACGATATTAAACATAATAATATGGGTTTTAAAGTACATGTAATAAGGAACAATTTGAGCTATCGTAGATCTTTTTATCATTTTCCAGAAGCTCAAAAATTGAGATACAAATTAAGTTAAAAATTACGTTTTATTGTAAAATTTCTGACTTTCACATGTGTGTCATTTTGAACAGGCAATATTCTAAGGTCCAAAATTTTGGAAATCTCATTTTTTTCATCTATATTTTGATCGCTGAAATTTGAGCAAAATCAAAGAGGTCGACTTTTTCAAATTGGTCGAAAAGTAATGGAATTACCCATATACATAATACTTCTCAACTAGTAAACATTAGTCATTAATCTTTTACTTGTTGTGTGCGATAAAATAAATAGAAACAATTGCACAGTTGCTGTTATTTTTTTACAAATATTTTCTTCTTTATTAGCATGTAATCATCCAACTCAAATCATTCCATGTCGCTCTATTTTGTGCAAGGTGCTTCTAGCAGAAACCTGTAGTTCTTTTAAAATTGTCACCCCATTTACAAAAATATATTAGCGTATTCGTGTCTAGCTTTAAAATTAAGAAAAGTTATCAGGATAATAAAATATGGACTTTATGTACCATTAGTTTTTTAAACTTACAAAAAAAGTTTCATAAAAAAATTTACTAGAATTGAGTTTTAACTCCATGTGTAACATCAAACATGCGTTCTTAGAAAACATAATCCAAAACACATTATTTTGTGTAATATTAACAAATATATTTACTCAACTTAAAAATGTTTCAACAAAAGCAAAACCAAACAAAATTTGAAGCCGTTTTGGGTGATGTGCTGTAAGAAACATTCTTGAGCTCAATGCAAGACGTCCGCCATTATTACAAAAATAAATTGCCGTTTAGCACAATATTTCATTCTTATTGAAAAACTTTATTTAAAAAAACAGTAATAGTTTGACTGCCGTAATTTGCAAACTGAGTTTAATTTTTAGTAAAATAATGCATCAACTGTAAGGAATTAATCAAAATAATTGAAAAAACTGGGTCAATTAAAAATGTCAAACTATCAAAAAAGCAATAATCCAAGTTGTTGAGCAAAAAACATCACAGCTGATTGCTAAAATGTAGCCGAGAATCTGAAAATATTCATTCGGCATCATGGTCAAGAATTGAACCATTTTGGGCTGGCATCATTAGAATATTTTTCTTTGTAAACGTTGCCGAAAATGTACTAACGGTATTAGAAAAAAAATAATTCCAATTTTTTGTACCTCAAATAAATGTTATAGACATATGATTCCAAATAAGACAAATTCCAATTGATACAAATTATGTGAAATAATAGAATTATTGTAGTAATAATTTTTTGTTTGGGCAACTAGTATTTGCCGTCTATTATTGCCTTTAGACTTTTTTCTGTAAGATTTTTGCAGTTAATAGTTTATGTCAACACTCCTACAACTACGCAATTTACAAAAAGAAAATTATATGCTGTATTACTAAAATCTAGCCATAGTTATGACAAACCATGATAAAAAAATGTCATAAAAACGCAATTGTGCCAAAAAAGCCAATAAAACATTTATTAAATGGTTGTTTTAGACATAGTTTCTTTACATGTTTTTGCATATTTTTTATAAAGTAGAAAAAATGGTATTTTCTATAAAAAAACTTTCTAACAGTGTGTTGAGACAGACCTAATATTCACATTATAATCTTAACATTATTTGCATAGTACATTCCTTCTAGTGATTGAAATTACAAAAACTTTCAATTAGAATAACAAACACGTCTACCTAGTTTTTCAAGTTGTACTCATTGTAAAGTGATGGGTAAGTGTTTTTGCAATCTGTGTTATAAAAGAACTTTTTGCATCCGATTGAAAATTATTATCTTTGCTATTGTTATGTACTCAAATGTGTACAATTATTATCATTGGTTTTCTGCTTTTCTCAAGTATTATATATTTTTTTCTTGAGAATTTTAGTACTAAAGTACTTATGCTTTTCTAATTTATCTTTGTTCACAAAAGACGTGCCTTTTCTTCGCATCTCCAATTTTCATAACATTGATTCCATTACTTCAAATTCTTTAACTAACACTTCAGTTCTTATATGCTCTCTGCAAACACAATCATATCATTGGAAAATTAAATAGATTCTGTTTTTCTTCTTTCTATGCTCACTCCCTAGTTTCTTTTCCAGCACTTCACTACTATCTTTTTGGCGTACATGTTGAACAACATTGATGATAACAGCCCTGTCTCACTCCTTTTTTTATTAATAATAATAATAATAATAATAATAAATCTTTATTCACATGCTGCACAGTTTAAAATACAGGTACGAAAAGTCACTTAAAAATAATACAAAACAAGTCATATAAACTATACAAAACAAATATAAAAATCACATTTAAAAACTGCAATTTACAAATATTATTATTATTCAACTAATACTAATAATGTATATACATAATTTAGTCTAAAAGATATTCGTTTACATTATAGTATACTTTTTGAATAAGAAATTCTTTGAAACGTACTTTAAAAACATTATACACAGTTATTTCTCGAATATGTTTCGGCAATTTATTGTAAAATTCTATTCCTGCGTATTCTGGCGATTTTTCGTACTTACACAACTTATGAGCTTGTGGACGGATAACATTTTTGTTTCTTATGTTATGCGAGTGTACATCTTTAGATTTTGTAAATAATTCTAGGTTTTTTTTTATAAAATTAACCGACTTGTATATATAGATGCATGAAACTGTAAGCAAATTTTTTATTTGAAATACGGTTTTGCAAGTCTCACGAGATTTTATATTAAAAATAAGTCTCAACACTCTCTTTTGAAAAACAAAAATTCTATTAATATAAGACGCATTTCCCCATGTACATATATTAAAATTAATATGCGAATATACTAACGCATAATACATATTCAACAGAGCACTCTCATCCACAAAGGGTTTTAACTGCAAGATGGCAAAATAGCTCCAGTTTAAGTTTTCATCCAAAATTGTGCCAAGAAATTTTACAGAGCGACTAAGTTTGTGTTCTACATTATTATAGAACACAGAGTAACTTTGTAAGCATTTTCCAAAATGAAAGTTTATCATTACAGTTTTCTCGGAATTTGCTATTAGCCGGTTTTTACTACACCATTTGTAAAACTCATCAAGTACGACTATTGTTTTGTTTTTAATACATTCAACACTTTTGGATGAAAGTACAATAGAAATATTGTCAGCAAACATAATAACTTTACCTTGTGTTATAAACGAAGGCAAATCATTAATAAATAAAAGAAAGATCAGAGGGCCTAGAACAGACCCTTGTGGCACACCTAGTTTTAATTCACGTTCTTTAGTTGTTTTATCTACCATTTTTACGACCAATTTACGCTCCAAAAGATAGGATTGGATCCATTTTGAGACTATCCCTCGAATACCTAGTGCATCTAGTTTACTCATAATAAAATCTAAGTCTACTACATCGAATGCCTTTGACAGATCAAAAAACAAACCGATTACATAATTACTAGAATCTAATTCTTCATAAACACAATTCAAAAATTCGTTCGATGCAGTTTCTACCGAATGACTAGCTCTAAAACCATGTTGGTTTTTGCAAATAATATTATGTTTATTTAAAAATGACATTATTTTGCTATATACAATCTTTTCAAAAACCTTTGATACTGTACTTAAGATAGTAATTGGACGATAATTTTCTATGAGATGAACATCATCTTTTTTGAACACAGGAGTCACTTGACCTGTTTTTAAGATTTTTGGAAATTCGCCAATCTCCAAAGATTCATTAAATAAATAAATAAGTGGGTTTAAAATAACTGTTGTTATTGATTTTAAGATTTGTGAAGTTATGTCATCAGTTCCTGACAAGTTTTTATTGCTTAGATTATTAATAGTTTTTAATATTCTTTATTATTTAAGCTCATTGTCATTTGTTGACTACCTGTCAGTTTTCTATCTTTCGAATCTACTCTTTTCATTTTCAAAACTTCCATTAGGTTTTTTCACCAATCACAATAAAATGCTTTTATTAATTTATATACTTTACGCAAATTTTTGTTTTATTTATTTTACCATTGGTATTATTTTTGTCTTAAAAAATGTTTACTTTTTTTACTTAAAACTAATTTATGCAACCTCTTAAATAGTGGTTTTTGGTCACTATGTCATACATAAACATGTGAGGTAGTCTTTAAAGCAAACGCAAACAATTTTTTTTCTGTGCCTAAAATTATTGACTGAACTAAGTTTTAATATAAGTTCACTCAGAATTGATACAAATACTAATATAATTGGTTAACCTCTCAATGAAGTTATTATTTTAAGAATATTTTTGTAGCCAAATCGATCTCAAGACCAAACATACCCGCAACCGTTTCTTGGATGTTATTTTTTTATGTTGTGTTTTATTTATTTAAAGCAACAAATGGGTACTCAGTAAATATATTGATAAATTTCATAAAAAAATTAGGTTTTTAGTGCAAATTTTTTGCAACAAATATGACAAGTTGACAAGTTTCTTGTTATAAAATGTTTTTTTTTTATATGATTAAATTGTTTGTAGTTGATAATAATTTGATTTTTTCAAAAAGAACCGCAATTATATATTTAAAGATGATATTATGACTATTAAAATATGATTACATGCAGGTTTCTGTCACACATAATAACGTAAACATCTTGTGCAATACAAAAGCAAATAATTGTTTAATTGTAAGAAATTTTTTAATTTAAAACTTCCCGAGCTAGAGATCACCAAAGAACGTAATGTACAAACCAAATTGTGTTTGTCAAGCAATTATAGATATGATTTACGACACTCAACAAAACACAAACTTAGTTTTTTCAGTTTAATAGACAAATATAACGCAGTTATAAGTAAGTAGAGTTCTGTATGTGAAAGTCAGTAAAAGCAATTCCATGTCCGCTTTCTGCAAAGTTGTTACCGCTTACTTCATCAATGCGGAAGAAAGTAATATTTTCTCCCGTTACGTAACAACTGGCTGTGGAAACATACAATAAAAAAAAAAATTAAAATTTGCAAAAATTCATAAGTAGTCAATTTATAATTGCTCAAGATAGTAAATGCTTTAGTTCTAAGTTATTTGAGAAAAAAGCTAATGCTAGGTTGCACCAATCCGATTTTGATCAACCAACGCGACTCTAATGTTCTACGACGTATGACCGGTGTTTCCTGAGAGATTGAATAATGATGCTGCTCTAATTAATTTCAAATTTATTTGTCAAAATAAATTTAAAAAAATTTATTCATTTTAATCATATATTATTATAGAACCAATAATAATTAAAATTCAACTTTTCAAAAAAGACGATTTATATAAAAAATATTTCAGTAATTCTGAAAAGGTTGTTTATTAGATATTTGTTTAAAATATGAAAAAAAAAACAACGAATAATTAACCCAACATTAAATTTCCCATGTGTTGATGTTAAAAAAGTGCACATAGTGTAAAATCTACAACATTGTAAAATATAGTAAAATAATGAGCAAGTAAAGTTTTTGTTGGAAGTTTTTATTGCTTTCTTTACCTCTAATGTTTAATTTACTGATATTAATGACTTATTGTTTTCTTGATGTAAGTTGTAAAATAAATCTGCAAAAATTTCACATCTTTAAAAATTGATCAAGTTTTTTAATTTATGCCCGGTTGTAGATACGTTTAAGATAACTTCAATCTTATCTAGTCTCACTGCAAAAACAAAATAACTAAAAAACAGTACAGATAATTGGTCAATGATGTATTACTCCATAGCTTTAAATGCCTTAAAACAAGATATCTTAGGTATTTTTTCTATAAAGACAATACTACTAATCTTCTTCTTTTCATTGTTATTTTACCAATTGATGTTTACTTCTAAACGTAAATTTTCTTTAATTCTTGTCACAATTTTGTATCCTACGCTAAATGATTCCAGGCTTGCCTGTCTCTTCATTTACGTTGTCTAACCATGGCATTAAAGGTCTTGTTTTATTTCCATAAGGTTGCACAATTAGGCCATCTAAAGTAATCTTGTGTAACAACGTGCCTTGTCCAGCTCCACATAGATTCAGCAATTTGCGATAATATCTGCCACGCCAATTTTTTTGCACATCTTATTGTATACTACTAATATGTCATACAAAAAAACTAATAAAAAACCATTCAAGGTTAAGATTAAAAAAAAAATTGGATGTGTCAAAGTTGGTATAAAAAAAACTCAGTTTGTAAATTTAATACTTATAGTCCCCACAAAACCACCACTCAATACCTTCTTAGTACAATTCATTAGATATTTCCAGTTTTATAACAGTTAAATTTGGATTAACAGATATTATAACATTACTTATTTTGTCATAAATTTTTTAAAGAACATCAATTCAAAAATTAATGCATTTTATATCAAGTTGAAAATAGTACAAAATTTTTCAAAGAGTTTTTATTTGACGGTTGTTACCTATAACATATTAAAACTCATCCTGGTACGCTACAGAATTTTATTATAAAAATTTACGTTTTAACATTAAGCTTTTTGTAATTTGCTCATCTAATTGTACTTCTAGACAAATATTTCAGTATTTACGATAGTTTTTCTTGCACATTTCATAATTTTTTTTTAAATATTTTCGTCTACAAATAAATAAATAAAATACACTGCTGTATGCAGAATTCACCCTATATCAAAATATGTAAAAATATACAGGGTGTTCCATTTAAAATAACGATGAGGGATATTGTTACTCAAAACAGGTAACATATATTTACAAACTGAGAACGTCAAAAGATATATATAGTTTGTTGGGTCTAAAATTTAAAATAAGAAAATGATAATTATAATAATAATAATAATAATAATAGTTTATTCATTACATGTTACAACGTATAGAAAAAAAATACAATATGTTGTACGTAATAAGTCAATAAATATATAGTAAAATTAAGCATACAATACAATAATTTGCATATAAATATTTGATACAAAAAAAATAAAATTTAATTAAAAGTACAATCAAATAAATCCTTTATGGAGTAAAAAGATTTGCTGAGGAATGTGGACTTTATTTGTTTTTTGAATAATTTTAAACTCAAAGCTTTAAAGCGTTCCGGTAGATGGTTGTATAATTTGATACAAGAATCATTTTTTTTGCTTTTAGATAGTTTGTAAAAAGGTTCTAAAAGTTTTTCTTTATTTCTTGTTTGGTAAAGATGATCATGTTTTGGGTAATAACGTTGCTTTTTGTGAACATAAATAATATTTGACAATATGTAAGCTGACGAGAATGTCAGAATGCCACATTTTTTGAAACTTTCCCTGCACGATGCAGTTATATTTAATCCCAGTATTGCCCTTACTGCCTTTTTTTGCAATATAAAAACTCTGCTGGCTGTACTTGCGTTGCCCCAAGCTTGAATAGCATAAACCATAATCGAGTGAAATAAAGTGAAATACACTACTCGAGCTGCATCTTCTCCAGCTATTAACCGTGTTTTCCGTATGGCATATATTGCTTTTCCTAACTTAGCGCAGACATTATTTATATGGATATCCCAACGAAGATCTACAGTAACTCCCAAAAATTTAACATTTTTGCTTTCTTTACTATTTGAACCTGAGAAAAGAACATGACTAGTTTTGGATTGGTTTAAAACTAGTTTGTTAGACCCAAACCATTCATCAGCTTTAGTTTCAATTTCGATTACATGTGTCTTTAAATCATCTAAGCTTCTGCTTGAAGCAAGAATGCTTGTACCGTCTGCGTATAATATTGTGTGACCTGGCAAGTGCAAAGGAATGTCATTAACAAAAATTATGAACAACAACGGCCCCAAAATTGACCCTTAAGGTACCCCTACGTTCATAACGGATATACTACTAAATGTATTATTGTGGAACACAGTCTGTAATCTGTCCAAAAGATATGAAGTAAGTAGATTAAATGGAATTCCTCTAATTCCATAAAAATCTAATTTTGATAAAAGTAAATCGTGATTTATACAATCAAAAGCTTTGGACAGATCACAGAATATGCCCATTACTTTTTTTGATTCTTCAAGCTCTTTTATAAGTTTATAACAGAAATCCATTATACCATCTGTTGTACCAAGATTATTCCTAAAACCAAATTGATTTTTTAAAAAATAGTTATATTTGTCAAAATAAATTACTAGGCGGTTAAAAATAAGTTTTATTAAGATTTAAAAAAAAACTGGTAATATAGCAATTGGTCTGTAATTACCACAAACTTCTTTATCACCAGACTTGTAAATGGTTATGATTTTAGCTAACTTCAGTTTTGATGGAAATATGCCAAAAGTAAAACAGGAATTAAAAATATGTTGAAGGTATTTAGCAATTATTGTAATTATTTGTTTTATAATACACATGTTAATGTCATACACATCCATTGTTTTTGTGGTTTTAAGAGAATTGGTTACATCTACTATTTCGATCTCTGTTATGTCGCTTATAAAAAAAGAACAAGATCTTGCATTTCTGTTTTGACTGAGAAAAATCATAGGGTCAGTTGTATTTGTGTTTATATTGCTTAAAGTAGAGGTAGCAAAATTAGAAAAATAATTATTGAAAAGCTCTGAATCAATTTCAGTACTAACTTTTGGTTTGACATTTCTATTACAACTTTCGTTAATAACATTCCAAAGCTCTTTTAAGTTATTTCTAGCATTTTTTATTTTAAATTCATTTTGTTTCAGCTTACATAAAATTTGTGTCTCATTGTAGTTTTTCTTCAATTTTCGGTAGGTATTGAAAGTTTCTTTATCTCCGCTGAGTTTATACATATCATGGGCCAAATCTACTTTCTCCTTTAGTTTAATACATTCAACATTTGCTTCTGGGTATTTTTTGCTCTTATATTTAAACGATTTTAAATGTTTGGGAAAGCATTGATTATATTGTTTAAGAAAAGATAGCTTCCGGCGTTTTTTAGGAAACAGCCTGTATAATAAAATTAAAAAAAATAATTTATTTTATTTTATTTTATTTAAATTTTAGCATTTTTTATAGAAGATTTTGGTTTTTTTTTAATATGTTGATACGTCATGGAGCAATTTTGTAATTTTTGATTTTTTATTAAAAGAATTTTGTATTTTACAACAGTTTATGCAGGAATCTGCTAGATTTTGGTGCTTTCTAACAACATTTTGATGTTTTAAAGCCAGGTTTTGCTATGTTTTAATAGTCTATCCCGGATTTTGGTGGTTTCTAAAAATTTCAAGAAGTATTTTGATTTTTTGCGAAAAGAATTTTGCAGTTTTTATTTGGCAGATTTTAAAAATATTTAAATTTTTATGATTGGATTTTGTTAATTCTTTTCTTTTTCTAAATGTAGACAAATAGTTTTAATCAAAGTGCCCCGCATACCTACTTAAGTGTTGATGATCTAAAAATTAAATTATTTGCTTTGCACAAATGACAATTGTCTCTTAATTGACAAAAGAGGTGGTTTTGTAATTTTTATTAAAGTGCGTCTGACAACCAACCTAAGATGACGATTAAAAAATGGATTATTTGCAGATGTTATTTGCTTTTAAAATGATAAAAGAGAGTAACCAACCTTTTAATAACAAACAGTTGGGCATGTAGCAGAGTCTTAATAAACTAGACATTGTTGTATAGAAATTTAAAATATTTATTTACACTAAAATTGATTAAAACATTGTAACATCTTCAAAGTTTAAAGCCACTTTATTTGAGAACAAATTTACACAAATGCTTCTTTAACATAAATATAGCTATAAAACAGCTCACCGTTTACATATAGTTTATTTATTGCTTCATTTTTATTCTTAACATGGTTTTTAAACCAAATTGCAGCAATAAACAAATTATTTGAAAAAAAAGTCTAGAATCGTTGCACCACCTGCACTACTTCTACCCAGAGATCTAGCAAAAAAAGAATTACTTTTTTTTATTCTACTACTACTCAGAATTACTAACTAAACACTATTTAACAATTACGTGCAGGTTTAATTGATAAAAAAAGAACGAAAAATTATTGACTATGTTGAAGAGAAAAGCGGAGCAAGAAAGGATAAAAAATTGACAACAAACTACAATGGCCGTTAAAGTAAAAATCGATCTTAAACTTATTAATATACAACGTTGACGCTAGGTGTGGTGGTTTAGTAATTAAGCGTTTGTAGCGTTAGTTTTTAAAAAACACAAACTTAAACTTAAATCTTAATCTAAACTTATTCTAAAATATTTTGTAGTCTTATTGACTAAATCAAAATGTATTTTAAGTTTACTTTGTCATCTGGTTTTTAATACCGGAATGGAATTATTATATAACTGTATTCTACAAAAGTTGTTTCATTTTTAATATTACATCTTTAAAATATTATCTTTCTTGCAAACATTGTTCTAATAACTTTCTAAAACAATATGTTTTTTTCTAGAACTACAATACTTCTTAGGTATTATTATATATTAATACGTTAATGTTCTAAGATTAGATTTTGTTAATTTTGACATTATATAAACAAAGTTTTGCACTTTTTTACAGTTTTTGGTTGAATTATGTTTTTTTATGAATATATTTTTGTACCTTTTAACAGTTTATCGAACCGATTTGGACTTTCTGACAATATTGGCCGTATTTTACTATTTTGGCATTTTATAAATAGAATTTTGCACTTTCTTAACTACATCAATTGTAGCAACATTTGTGAAATAGTTTTTATTTAATTTTTCAAAATAACAGTTGACATTTCGTAAACAGTAAAATAATTGACAATTGTTTTGTCAAATTGACAGTTGATATGACAGATTTGCTAAGAATAAAGTTGTCAAAGTGATAGTTTATAAAAACAAGTTTGTTAAGAATAATTATATACATAATAATTAACAAATCTTTTCTTAAATGTCAGATTTATGAAATAGTTGATATATGTTTTTTTTTTAATTTGTAGCTACCAGTTTAAATGACTAGTTTGCCGTTATCAACAGACATGCTAACTTTTGTATTTTATCTAGTTTAATTGAAGTAGTTTTTACATTTATTTACCCTATACAAGTGCTCCGTACGTTGGTAATAAGACCCATCACCAACCATTACTTTGATTGCCAAAAATACCCGGTTTTTGTTGTCACATTTTGCAGATGTGTATGAAAAGATAGTTTAATGTCTAGCGTGATCCCTAGGTACTTTACTTTCTTTGTTATGCAGAGTATAGGTCCATACGTTTCCAGATTTTTCAACTTTTTAGTTTTTATCGTCTTATAAAAGGGATAATTGCCGTTTTAGTTGAATTCACTTATAGTCCCTCTTTCTTGAACCTTTCAACAGTGTTTATTTGCATCATGTTAGGTATTGTTTCTTTAAACTTTCCGCTTACCACAATAGTGAAGTAATTTAGAGCAAAAACGCCCATGTTGTCAATATCACCAGTAGACTGTCAATAATAAAGCATCAATCACCGCTCATTGAGCACTCGCTAATAAAACAAAATAATAAATTTTAGAAATTTTTAATATGTAATATATTTTGACAGATTGGAATACACTTTGACATGTATGGTAAATTGTTTGCATTCTATTACATTGCTGTAAATTGTTTGACTGTTTTGGTAACTTATTAAAATTTTCAGTAATTTTTTAACAGTAGTAGTTACATTTTGAACAGTTTAAAATCTTATTTGACGGATCTGGTAAAGTTCTGCCAACATATTACATTGCTGAAAACTATTTGACAGTTGTTGTAACTTTTGACAGATGTAGTAATATTGTTGACAGTTAAGTAACTTTTTGACAAATTTAATTACTCTTTGACAGTATTTTGGCAGTTTAAAAAACAATTTGACAAGTTTGTTATTTTTTTGCCAACATAAATTTATACTGTAAATTGTTTGACAAATAATTTTTTTTTTAATTTTTGACAGATGTAGTAACGTTTTTAACAATTTAGAATACAACTTGTCATATAAAGTAGATTGTATGCATTTTATTTCATTGTTGTCAATTGTTTGACAGTTTAAGAACTTTTTTGACAGTTATAAAATTTTTGCATAAACTTTAAATTTATCAAAAGCGATTTGAGAAACATATGTAGTGTCTTTCAGTTTCTGATAAATTGATGTAAATTACTAACAATAAATGTAAAATCTTGACAATATCATAAAAAAAAATACAGAACTATTCTGAGTAGAGTCAGCAAAGCCAAAACAATTCATAACAACAGATCAAAATTATCCAAATAGTATTACCGCTGCTTATACATTTTTTTATTAGGAATAAAAAAGCTTTTCTATATACTTTTTACATCTTTTAATCTTCTAATTTGCTTAATTATAAAAGTGTTTTTCCTTATTATCAATTATAATTTCAAAAACTCTATTTTATACTTTTTTATTAACTATTTGATTGTTATTCAGATTAATTAATAATTCTTCTGTTTTTTTATAAATAGATATTCTATGGTTTTGTCTACACATTTTCATAAAATTTAATTTTTACTAGTTAAGATTCCATATTTTCTGCTTTTTAGATATTGTATCATATTCTCCAATGTCTTCCTTAAACTTTCACTACAAGCTAATTTTATTGATAAACTGATCAAATTTTCAAACAATAGTCAAGTAACCAGTTTTGACCGATACTGTCTATAGTATAATTGTCCACTACTGTCTCATTTCACTTTCCTTTCTCATTTCACCCCTCGTCTCGTATTGGATCAATTCGTTGATATTTAGGGTTAGACAGAAGTCCGAGTCATCCCTCAGCCCTTCTTTCATTCCCTGAATACTGATTATCCCATTAGCATTACTGCATATTCGATAACTGATGCTCCCTATTAACTCTCATTTCATATTCCCCGAAGTGCATTCATTAAAACTTTCCATCATGTCATTTTCCCAGTTAATTTTTTTTAAAATTTTATAGCTCATCTTTAGAATTTGCTTTTTTTCTAATCTATAATTTTTTTTATGTGCTATATAATTGTTATTTTTAAGTATTGGTTTTGTTATTAAATTAACATTGTTGTTTCCAGACTTAATTTGTAATTAAACTAAATTTACAAAAAATATTTCGTATATTTTTCCAGTTATGTAGCTACAGCTTTATAATTAACTTTTTTGTATAACTTTGTAATAATACGTATAGAATATTTTTTAGTCACGAATTGCGTGTCAATTGGTAATACATATATCATCAAATGACATTCTATTATACATTAATAACATAAACAAACTACACGTAAATGTATATTTAAGTATTTACATTTCATACCAATACAGTTTGAGCACTAGACACATCAATAAGAGCAAAATGGACTCATTCATACTTGACATAATTGAAAACCTGTGTTTGCCTAATGGCTATTGGAAAAAGAATCGATATATTTAATCATTTTGTTTTATAAAATAATAAAAAACTCAACCATTTATCACACCAGTATGTCATAACACGATAAATGTTTAATGACCATTAATGACTTCTATTGGATCGATTATAAAATAATCAGTCAATCATCAAAAATGCTGCGTTAAGCACCAAAGTGTCTCATTTTATATTGTTTGTCGGCACGACGAGAAAAATACGCCATAAAAATATTCCAGTCTCATAAATCTCATTGATACCTAATATGTTTTATCAAGCTTAAATTTATATGGGCCAAGTTTAACCCTTTGAAAGCATCCAGGCGTAACCACTAATGAACGAAAACGAGTTCCTTGAGATATTGGTAATTTATTACAAGACCTTATAAGCCCCTAATGTCAAATCAGCTCTATTGAGAGACGATTTATACACCAATTCATACCTTCATACAAAGTAAAGTAATATTTTCTAAGTATAGATTAAACTACCCAAAACGATCCCGTACTACACGAAATTTCACTTTACCAAGTTCTATTTTAACAAGAGCCCCAGTATAATTTAAACTAAAATAACAAAGGTCACTGATGGTTTTCAGATCGTGGCGGGGATTAGTTGAAGAAATTTGGTCCCCAGAGTAATTTTATTTGGCTCACGCGCTATTGCTCTATAATAAAATGGTTGCTTTATGCTGTGGTGGATGTAAGCATGTGTCGGGGCCGTGCGTCGTCTTAAAATAACAGTGTAAAATGCACCCCTGAAATGCACCCTTGATGTCTCGTATGATTTTTTTTAAAGCTCACGCGCGTGTTTCGGTCAGAGTTTGCATTTCATTGCCACATCCCAGTTGGGTGCAGCTTGACAAAACAGCCCCTATTCAACATCAAAGACGAATGGCTAACTTTACGTTAAGTGCAGGATACTGTTCCTAATAAATTATAAATAAAGAATTATGAATTGTTAAGGGGTGGATTGGGGTTTTACAAGGGTAGTTTACACATGCATTTTATTGGGGTTTTGGATAGATTTAAATCGTTTCCGACAGGAAATGTTTTATTTTAATATAAGCGATTTATAACTAGAATCTGATTTAGTCGGGTTTATTAATTATTTTAAATAATAAATAATAAATAATAATATATATTTTGTCGTTTAATATTACACATATTACTTATTTATTCCAATATGACATTTTACTGTACAGTAGGCAAAATCTAAACCAAACCACAAATCTTTTGGATACAATTTTACAAAATTATTACTTTAACCATGAATGAAAGTTTAAAAAAATGCCTAATATTAGTAAAGAGCATTGAACCATAATTTAATCTTAAATACATAAAAAAAGAAAACTTATCCTATAGTCTCCCAATAATGTTTACTTAAAAAAAAAAATAATTTAGAGACTAAGAAAATATCCTAAATATTGTAAAGTAACGTCACGACCGTCAGTTAAATTAAATTTTGACACTTTACAATGTATTATCTGAACTATGTTTAGTTTTGAGTTGCTAGTTTAAAAATTATGACCTCAGTATCAATTTAAGCAAAACTGTTATTTAAGAAGTTTTTAAAAATTAAAAAAAAAAAATTTACTAAGTCAGTAATGTTTGGTAAAAATTTAAACTGGTAATTTATGCCACTAATAACTAACATGAAAAACAATAACTCCTAAAATAGATACTTAAGGAAGATAATACTGCTTACATGTACATTAAAAAAGCAAACAATTAAAAATCTCTCAACAAAAATTTTTGTTTAAAAAATTTCTTAAATGAAAAGTTTGTAGAATGCTGTATCTTTACGTTATATGTTCTACCAATCTTATGCAACTTAGCTACAAAAAAATGATTCTGTAAATTGCAGTTTTAATTTATGTATCCAACCAACATGTAATATCTTTAAATATGTTTTTGGTTTTAAGTAACTTGTTTGTTGGTTCTAGTAATGCACCTTGCATGGCTGAAAAAAAATCACAAAAAGTTAACATACAGCCATATACTGTTAAAGCTTTTCAAGCTGTCATAGACGGTTGAATAGTAGTCTGCAAAGAGATAGATAAAACTATAGTTTTTCCAAAACTATGTTATTCCATTAATGTTAAACGATGGTGAAATATAAGATCTGGTGACAAATTTGCAAAAATTGCAAAAAAAAAGATTAAAAAATTAGTGAAGATATAAGTTCTAAACACAACATTTATTCTATAAGTTAGGTTAGGTTAAATTAGGTTAGGTTAAGTTAGGTTAGGTTAGGTTAGATTAAGACCACAAACAAAAGCAGAAGAAGGAGACAGAGAAGCTAAAACAAGAAGTAGATGCCCTCAGAAAACTTTTCGAGACGGAGAGGAAGGCCAAGAAGCAAAGACCTCTACCAAAAATTCCAATATGGGAAAGAGTCTCGGAGAAGAAATCATTAGCAAACGCATTGGAGCTACTTGCTTTGGATTGGGAAGAAGCAGACTTTCCAAACACAAGACAAATAGAAGAAACAATGGGGAACTCCAGAAGGACCAGGACACAGTAAGGGTAGTAGATAAGGATAACAAGCTTATCTACTGGAACCCGGAACAAAACGGCAGCAGGCAAACTGAAAAAGTAAAGACCCAAAAGGTAATACCAGGAGAGATGGCTTATATTAAGTATACAGCGCAAACCCCAACAAGCAAGGGCAAATGGATAACTAATCAAAGATACAGCTACTACCTGATAGTCAACCTCGAGGAGAACGACAACACGCAACTACAACAGGCGTTCATAGGGCTGACATTGGCAAAAAACCTGTCGGCTTGCTGACAAAGGAAGAAAAAATCAAAATAGGATGGCTCAAATGCACCATTAGGGAAAGGTTCCCCATCTACCATCTGCCTAGGAGTCGGCCACACGCGGGCGTACTGCCCTGACAAGAAAGCAGAAGCACAGGGGTGCTTGAATTCTGCAAGACTGGGCATCAGGCAAAGGACTGCAAAAGCGCAGCTTACTGCAAGCTTTGCGACAAGAAGCTCAGGCCAGACTCCACAGCGTGCCCAAACTTCAGAAGACTACTAGACCGCTGTAGGCCACGACGTAGCAGTAGCCCAGGCGAGACGAATGGAAGCAGACGTTATCTTGTTCCAAGATCCCAATAAATCCATAGTAAAAAAGCAGGGTCTGCTGACGGACAACCGAGCGGTTCAGATAATAAACAAGAAAAGAGCCAAAATCATTAGCCACCAACCAAAAGATGGCTTCCAAATAATCAACCTGACAGACTATGAAGTCATAAACGCATACATCTCGCCTAACATAACACTGCCCGCCTATAAGTCTAGAGTGGACAGCATCATGGAGGTCTTCAGCTACAGAAAGAAAGGCTAGTCCTAATAAACGACGGACATACGCCAACTTTTGCAAAGAAGGAAAGCCTATCGTTCATTAACCTAACGATTGCCACAAACAACATCTCGGTAAAGGGATGGAAGGTGGAAGAGGACGAGGAATCCCTAAGCCTGCACCGATACCTCTTTTTTGAGGTTGGCAATCGTTACAACAACCAGGATCAGAGATCAGAAAGTAAAAGAAGAACCCGAAAGGGTTAAAGACCTTGAAGCCCAGCTCAAAACCGCCAGGAAAGATTATCAAACAGCCATCCGCAGGAGCAAGTTAGATAAATGAAGAAATCTGGTTGACGACCTGAAGAGCGATGCTTTTGGACAGGGCTACCAGGTACTGGTAAAAAGGCTAGCAATAAAGCCAAACCACATAGCGCTAGAGGACAGCAGGAGGAAGGAGATCATCGAGGAGCTTTTCCCGGACGTGATTAAGCAAGCAGCTCTGCTGACAACCGGAGACGCAGAAAACCCAACTCCTTTTACCGCCGACAAGCTGAATGAGGCCATTAGAAAACTGAAGCCTAAAAAAGCCTCGGGACCCGACGGAATCCACTGCCAAATTATAAAGCTCGCACACAAACTATTTCCCGACGCGCTGCTGGAAGCGTACAACAAGCACCTGGACAAAAGAATCTTTCCAAAACCCTGGAAGAAACCCGGCAAGCTGATAAAGAAGAGGCTTGAGGAGGAACTGAAAGAAAAAGAAGCCATATCCAGCGCTCAATACGGATTCAGAAAAGGCCGCTCAACAATCGACGCGTTAGAAACGCGTTTAACGCCTACGCCGATGACCTAGCGGTGGTAGTCAAAGCAAACAGCATGCAGGAGATGCAGAAAGGCGCAAAGCCACGTATAACATAGTAGAGCAGTGGCAGCGTAGATGGGACGACACCCATGACACGGCACAATGAACGAAGAAGCTTATCCCCACAATAGAAAGATGGGTGAGATGCCAGCACAGAAACACCAACTACTTTCTGACACAATTCCTGACAGGCCACGGGAGCTTTGGCACCTACACCAAGAGAATTGGTAAGACCCAGAGCGACGATTGCCACTATTGCGGCAAAACCGACTCCCCGGAGCTCACCATCTTCCATTGCACGCAATGGCACGTCGGTAGACACAAGGCAGAGGTAGCTGTAGGAAAGGCATTGACGATCGACAGCCTAATGGACCTCTTTCTTCAAAGCAAGCATAACTGAAAGCAGGTACACTCATTTGTAAGGGACACAATGAGTACAAAAGAACGAGAAGAACTGGCCAGGCAGAAAGCCGCACAACAGGCAAATTAATTGAGACCAGATGGGTAGGTGATGCAAACCCTTAACGGGGTATTCCGCCTACTCGTTGAGAAGAATTAAGGTTAGTGGGTTGAAGTCCCACACTCCTGGGCGCGTTGAACCAAGCGCCCAGAGAGCAGTAGCGTTTTCCTCACATAAAAAAATAGGTTAGGTTAGATTAGGTTAGGCTAAATTAGGTTAGGTTAGGTTATTCACAAATATATCAAACAAGTTTTGGGAGTATGTATAACAAAGTACATTGATATTAAAATCTTTAAAGTACTTGGCAGCTTACTAGAGTTACTTGCACCTAGACTAAAAAAATCTTTGGTCTGTGTATTAAAGTGCTTTACTGCTGTCTTGGGTTAATCACACATAAAGTAAAAAATTCATAAACATGTTTATAAAAAACTGCATTGGCATTAAAGACATAGTACTTTACAACTGTCTCAGGTTAACCACACATAGACCAAGAAGGTCTTGGGGATTTACATAACAAAGTGCATTAGAGTTAAAGCCATTAAAATACTTTACAACTGTTTGCGGGTAACCACACGTAAACTAAATTTAAAAAAGCACAAATACACAAATATTACGGATTAGCATGTGTTTTAAAGAGATTTCGGCATTACAATCTACTACTAACTAAACTGTCCTTAATAATTATGTGCAGATTCAATTTACACAAGTTGCAAGAAGGTATAGTAAACCAAAAAAGCAATTAGTTAAGTATATTAAATAAAAACGAAGTAAAAATCAATATTTCTTCAAAAATCGCTCGGTGTGGTGGTTGGCTGGTTAAGCATTGATTTAGACTTATTTACTATTTTGCTAATCTTTATTATTCTATTGTTTTGATGTGGTTTTTCCAATATTGTTGTCTTAGTTGTACAAATCTGATTACGTCTTGTATTTTAAGGTCTACTCATATGATTGTACTTTTTAAATGATTTCTAAGACTTACTCCATTTATACTTTGTAGCTATCTTATTTTTGTTGTTTTGTGTACATAAAATTTTTGATGTTTTGACTTAAGTTTTTGCGGCATACGTCAGCACTACAATATTGTACATATATAACAGCCTAATATTTTTAAGATTTTGTTTGCGCAACTGAAGATTTTTACCGCTAATTAAATGATATGAATACATTACTTCGTTTTATAAAATCAAATATTGGTTGAGCTATAAATAAAACCATCCATTTAACTTTTTTTTTCTAACAAAAATTGTTTAGTTTGTTAGAAAATAGAAAATTTATTTGCTTTTCTTTTTAATTGTGTTATATTAAACTGTCTGTTTACCATAACCTAATTTACTTTTTGTTGTCAATTATTTACGTAAAAAGTGTCCCTTAATTCAATGATAATACTTTGTGAAATGTTGAATTGTTTGCTGAAAGCAACACAATTCAAAACTATCTTTTTTGTGCCAAAATTAACAAAAATCTATAGAAAAGATAATTTACATTGTGTGAAGCTACAAAAATCTGCAAAAATGCTTTACAGATATTAGCTACTATTTCGTATTAAAATTGTTTAAAAATCATAATTAAAATTAGCTTTATCAAGTTTTCTTTAGTTTTTAAACAACAATTTAAGGCAAGGAAGCTTGTATGCCGACGCATAAGAAACTTAAAAAAAACAAGAAGATGTTTTTGCGTAATTTTACTTACTAAAAACTAGTTCTTCTAATCTGTCATAAAACCTATGATATAAATCATTTTATTTTAATATGTTTTTGTAACGTTGTAATTAACCTAGTTAGTAGGCTTTGAGCTGCTAATTTAGATCTTCTTAATTTTATGTACATTCAATTTGATTAAAAAGAAATTAATTGCAACAATAACGTCTTTAAAAACTAAAAAAAAAAATGTGTCTCTAAAGTGGTTTAAATCCAATTCAGTAAGCCAAAACAAATCAAAAGAGTAAATATTTTACCAATTGTCACTTGTTACAGGTTGCAAAATTAACTTGTATTTATTGTAGCAAGTAAAAGTTAATGAAAAACTAGCAAAACTTTTACTGAGTTAAATGAAGTACCACAAAGAAAAATATATATATATACTTGGTTCTTTATTATATACATTAATAAATTGCTCAACATACTTAGATCCAAAAATAATGTATTACTAATGGGTGATTCATTTAGAGATACTTTTTTCAGTAGGGTTTTTTGTTAGATAAAACGTGCTGAGTCAAACTGTTATAGTATTTTTGTTCAATAATGTTTGACATTTCAATAGTGAAAGAATTAGCCAGGCACAGCGTCTACAAATTATTCAGCTGCATTATGAAAATCAGCGCTCTATGAGGAAAATGTTTCGTACTCTTAGAGCAACTTATGGTTAACATAATTGCTTACCAAACATACAATTTGCTGTACCATTGACCGAGAGTGTTCACAATGGCCGTGATGAATCAATTTGGCGCCATTCTTAGCAGTTTAGTTTGTATGGAACAACTTAGCGTATTTTACGTACAAACCTCAAAATTAAACCCATGCAAAAATTAAAGCTGGCCGACTTTCCGAATCGTCACCGTTTCAAACTTTAGGCTCTTGAAAAGTTTCAAAAAGATCTATTGTTTTTGACCAAAATTTTGTTCAGCAATAAGGCTCATTTCTGGCTTAATTGCAAAATTGCAGTATTTGAGCTAAAGAGCAACCAAAAGTGATTCAAGAGCCACTACATTTAAAAAAAACAACGGTTTAGTGTGGGTTATAGACTGGTTCAACATTAAAAATAAAGTAATTAACAACTATTAAAAATAAAGCCGGCCAAAACGTAACTGTGAATGGCGCCCGTTATCACACAAAGATAACAGACTATTTGCTGCTTAAAATTGAAACCGGTAATCTTGACAACATTTGGTTTTAACAAAACAAACCTACTTGCCACATAGCCCGTGAAACCATGGCTTCGGTAAACAGTTAATTTCAAGCCTTGGACCGGGAAATTGGCCTCCTAGATCATGTATTATTACACCTCTAGACTTTTTCTTTTGGGACTACGTATAATCTAAAGTCTACATACAAAAAGTCCAACATTACTTTCGTCATTTGCCAAATACCACTCAAAATGATTGAACAGCCAACAATAAAAAAATCTTTAAAAAATAAATGTACAAGATGGTTCTATTGTATGATCATAAAGATTACCCGATAAAAATGATATTTTTAGTTTTTTTAAAAAATACCTCTAAATAGATCACCTTTTATTTGCTAACAACACCAGTCAGTAACATCTAACAACAAGTTACTAGAAAATATAAATGGTAATTAGTGATTTAATAAAAGGTACTTTTCAAAAATATAATAAACCAATTCTTTGAGATAATTTTTATTATCATACAAACAAACCATTCTTTAGATTTGCTTTTTTTAAACTATTTCTTTTAAATGATGACCGTAACTGCAGCTAACATGGTTCGTTTTGATGTTCTAATTTTTGATAACAATCGTAGATATGTAAACTTTAGACATAACGTAACTTCAAAAGTCTAGAGGTATAATACAAAGAAGTCTGGTAAAAATGAAACAAAGAATATAAATTTTGGCAAAAAAACATTTTTCTTTTCAACGTAGTCGCCTTTTAGCTCGATACACTTAATCCAACGTTTTTCTAATTTTTTTATCCTTACCGAATAATACGATTTCTTCAACCCTTTAAAATAAGCGTTTGTTGCAACGATGATCTCTTCATTCTGCCAAGCCATTTCAAGTTCGGAAACAGGAAATAGTCGGAGGCGGCTAAGTCTGGAGAATATGGCAAATGTGGAAACAATTCGAAGCGTAATTCATTGATTTTGGCCATGGCAACTACACACGTGTGCACCCGTGAATTTACTTGATAGAAGAGAATTTTTTTCTTAGTCAAATGCGGTCGTTTTTTTTTTCAAAACGTCGTGGAAATGGTAGCGGTAATATGACAAATTACTGTTTTTTTTTTCTTTTGGAGGTAATTGATGTAGATTATGCCGCGTGCATCCTAAAAAACAGGGGCTATGACCTTATTGGCCGATAAAACCGCCTTAGCCTTCTTCGGCGCAGATTTGCAAGTAGAAATCCACTGTTTAGACTGTTTCTTGGTCTCCGGTGTTTAGTGATGGATCCATGTTTCATCCACAGTTATGGAACAACACAAAAAATCCATTTTATTGCGCGGATAGCTTTTTCATATTTAAATGTTTGTGTAGTATATTGCGCACACGTTCATCTGAGATGCCTACTATCTCAGCTATCTCGCGCACTTTCACTCTACGGTCTTGCAATACCGTATCATGCATGAATTTTGTCAACCATTTCTGGTGTGGTG
Source organism: Tachinus rufipes (assembly GCA_963932245.1). Taxonomy (NCBI): domain Eukaryota; kingdom Metazoa; phylum Arthropoda; class Insecta; order Coleoptera; family Staphylinidae; genus Tachinus; species Tachinus rufipes. Next base: position 21,574,059 of record OZ010742.1, on the reverse strand, counting down.
ACTTTATTTGGGCGTCCTGAACGTTCGGCATCAGTTGTGCTGGTACAATCACATCAAAAATCAGTAAATCACTTGTGAATCATTTTAATCCATAATATTTATCAAGCTATGTTTTGGTTTGCGTAATGGTTTTTCCACGCAAAAAATAATGTTTAATTAACACACAAAATTCACTTTTTTCCATGTTACAAATACGATAAGTTGTCTGGTTTTAATGACTATCAAAACTGAACTAAATAAGAGATCTGACTAATAATTTTAATTTAGTCTAGTTACAGATGGTATCAACAAATGACATCTGGAATTTGCAATGGTGGTGCCCTCTGTAGCAATTTTACCGAACTTCTCACTCCGCCTTCGTATCACATGATGTATGCGGTCAATTCATCTAAGTCTAAAGCGTAAATTTAACTGTTCGCCGAATTGCTCTTGTGTGGCAAGTCTTGTTAGAACCAAATGTCGTTAAAATTACTAACTTCAATTTCAGGTAGCAAATAGTCTATTATCATAGCGCTATTCACAGTTACGTTTTGGCCGGTCTCATTTTCTTTAAACCAAAATCCTTAAGTAAAATTTATCACAATCATTGCGTACACTCTCAGTTTCCGTCTCTATAATTGGTCGCGTGTTATCCAATAGTAAAAATTAGGTTTTAAATTTTTTACTCACAAAATACATTCTTTGCAGCTGAACAATATGTAGAAGCTGTGCCGAGCTAATCTTTCTATGCTGATTAATCAAACAATACCAAACAAAAATACCATAACAATTTGACTCGGCGCACGTTTGATATGTCATAAAATTCTTAATTAAAAAAGTACTTCTAAAAGAATCACCCAATATATTATAAACTAATTTTATTGATATCTGCTAAACTATCTGAAGATATTACAAAATTCTTGAAATTTTGTTTAAACTTTAAATCAAAGAAAATGATATTAGCAATGATAATGATATTGTAGTAAATAAAAAAAAAACACCTTTACCAGCAAGTTTAAGCAGCATTAAAAAAATATCTAAAAATAAAGACAATTATGGGTCATGTGAGCATGTCACTAGTACCACACAGGATTGGATTTACAGCATAAAACTGAAAAGCCACAAATTCTTGATAACTTTTAAGTTTTTCTTTTCCGACAAATTATTAAAAAATAGTAAAAAAGACAAATAAATATATTCTAAATAAAACTGCATTATCAAAATGCTCTACATAGCACACCTGAGTCAATGTAACTGTAGAAGAATTTACAACATTTTTGAAAGTTGTTTTTATTATTGGCATAATAACTCTTTCCAATCAACAAGAATATTGTTCACAAAATTCCCCTCTTTGGTAGTATATTTAAAAGGGTATTTTTCAAATATTTTGATTGCTTTGCTTACATAAAACTCTTCCAAACAAACAAAGTAATCCAAAGAGTGGCTCAGTTAGTTAAAGCACCTAACTCAAATCTCGGAACATAGTTTGTCGCTGGTTCAAGCCTCAGCTTCGGCAAAAAAATGTTTAAAAAAATTATGGCGTTTATTAATTCAGGACTAGTTTAATATATGATTAGTGCTCATTTAACCATAATTTCATTTAATGTGTGAGTGTGGGTAGACTAGATACTAAGCCTCGTCAGTATCTGCTGTGCCTCTATTCTCTCAATTAACGGGTGCAATAGTATATATTTGTAATTTTAGATACATATTCAAAGGCAGCTTGTAAAGTAGTAACACAAGCCCAAACTCATAAAACTAATCCATTACATAGATTTATTGAGTAAACGGTTCAAAAAACACTAAATAATTTTTTTTTTAAATAGCATATGCCAATACAGAGTACGCATACTCTACTTTGACATATTACGAAAACTTAACTTCAAAGAACCTAGTACAACCCAATCTTTTAGTAAAAACAAGAATGTATTACAACCTGCTACACCTTATTACCTAGCAATTTTGGCAAATTTATACAAATCAATACTACACAAACTTATTACTTGCACAAAAACTGCTAAAGCAAAATCAAAAACCAAATTTGGGAAAACAAAAAAAAAATTTTAATTACAATAAAATCTTAGAAGGTAAAAAACAAAGAAACTTCTTTATAGTTACCAAAAAAATTTCTGAAATAATGGCAAAAATTTAGACAGTTTTGGGACGCCACCTCCTAAAAAAATTTGCGCATTCTATTTCAAAAACAAATTTTTGCTCAAACCTTTTGTTTGTTTGAAGACAACTTTCTTTTTTTATAAATACGGCGTTTTTCAGGGTAAAAATCTTCTTCTTCTTCAAGTGGCAACTCCTTTCAGGAGGTTTGCAATCATCATCATTATTTTTACTTTTGAGTAGGCAGCTCGGAATAGTTTTTTGGATGTTATATTGTACCATTCTCTCAGATTTTGCAGCCATGAGATTCTGCGTCTGCCAATATTTCTTCTACCAGCTATCTTTCCTTGCATGATTAGTTGGAGCAGTTCGTATTTTTCTCCTCTTATTATGTGACCCAGATATTTTAGCTTTCTTTCTTGAATTGTGATTGTGATTTTCAGTGGTTTATTCATACGTTCTAATACCTTGCTGTTTGACACTTTATCTGTCCAGGATATCTTCAGCATGCGTCTATAGCACCACATTTCAAAAGCTGTCACTTTCTTCATATCTGCTTGTTTCAACGTCCATGCTTCCATTCCGTAGAGTAGAATAGAGAAAACGTAACATCTTACCATTCTGGTTCTTAGCTCTACGTTCGTTTGTCAATCACATAGATAAGCCCGCATTCGAAGAAATGCATTTCTAGCCACTTCTATCCGGGTTTTGATTTCTACTGTCTGATCGATGTTATTCGTTATCCAAGTCAGGAGATATTTATATTTATATGTTTTTTCAATTATTATGTTGTCTATGTATAACTCTTCTATTGGTGTTGGTGATATTGTTATTATCATGTATTTTGTCTTTTTCAGGTTCATTATAAGACTATACCGTAGACTGACATCCTTAATGTTCTGGACTACTCTTTATAGATCGTTTAAATTTTCTGCTATAACTACAGTATCGTCCGCGTATCGAATGTTATTAATGGGTTGGCCATTTACTCATACTCCTGCCTGCTCTTCATTTAGAGCTTCTTTGAATATTTCCTCAGAGTACAGGTTGAATAGCATAGAAGACAGTGTACACCCTTGCCTCACTCCCCTTCGTATTTGTACTTCCTCTGTAACTTCCTTGTCTACTTGAACAACAGCTGTTTAGTGCCAATATAGCAATTCTATAACCTTTATGTCTCTTGAGTTGATGTTTCTTTGTTTAAGTAAGTTTATCAGGGTCTCATGGCGGACTTTGTCAAACGCCTTTTTGTAATCTATGAAACATACGTGCATATCCTGGTTCATGCCTAGACATCTTTGAGCCAGTACGTTGAAACTGAACAATGCCTCCCTTGTACCAAAGCCCTTCCTGAAGTCAAACTGGGTATTACATATATCTTCCTCTCTCTCCTCGGTATTATTCCAGTTCGATATATTTCATTAAAGAGATTAACAATAACGTCCAGCTGGTCTTCATCTATTAATTTTAAAAGTTTACATGGAATTTCATCTGGTCCAGCTGCTTTTCCGATTTTCAATGTTTTTATTGCATAATGAACTTCTTCTTTTAATATGTTTAGTCCCTCTGTAGTATTTTGTTTAAACTCGGTGCATCTTGTGTCTTCAAACAGTTCTTGTATATATTCTTTCCATCTTTTAAGTTTTTGTGCTGTTTCTATTAAGATTTTTCCGTTTTTATCTTTAATAATAAAGGGTTTCATTTTTCTAGTTGTTCCTGTTAACTCTTTAATTTCTTTATGCATATTGCGGCTGTCGTATTTTGTTTATAGTTCTTCTATATAATCGCATTTTGCTCCTATCCATTTTTCTTTTGCTTCACGTATTTTTTTTCTTGTTATTTTTCTTTGTATTTCTTTATATGTATTCAGATTAGGTTTATCTTTTTTTTCTTTCTTCCATAAGGATCATAATTTCTTGTGTCATCCATTTCTCTTTCGGTTTTTTCCTCTCTGGTGTTAGACTATACTTACTTCCATCTATTTGCGCTGTTTTTATGTTAATCCATTTGTGGTCTATATCAATATCTGTGTTTTTTCGTGTAGCTTCAATTTTATTATTAGCCTTTCTTTGCACTTGTTCTTTAATGTCGGCCTCATTCAATTTTTCCGTTGCTATCTTATTATTTTTTCCTTTAAGTTTTAATTGTTTGAGTTTAATATGCAGTCTAGCAACTATAGGGTTGTGGTCTGATCCTGGGTAGACTTTTACTGTTGTTATAAAATTTCTAAATCGTTTCTTAATAAAGTATGTAGTCAATTTGGTTCTTCACTATCTTATTTTTAGTGTTCTGAGGAGATGTCCACGTATAAAGCTTCCTTTTTGGTAATTTATAGCACGTATTAGTAACTACGAGCTTCTCTGTCTGACAGAAATCCACAAGCCTATCGCCCCTTTCGTTTCTCTTTCCCATTCCAAAACTTCTTACTGTATCATCTACTGCCCCCTCTCCAATCTTTGCATTGAAATCTTTCATGATAATTGTGATGTCTTCTTTCTTAGAACTTTTAAGTACAGTGTACAGATCTTCGTAAAACTGTTCTATTTCCTCGTCGGATTTGTCCGCTGTTGGTGCGTAAATTTGGAGAATATTAATGTTTCTTTTATGAGATGGCATTTGTATCAGCATTACTCTGTCTGAATAGGGAACAAAACTGGTTACTGCTTTATGTACGTTCTTATCGACCATAATAGCAACTTCATATTTGTTTAATTTATCCGTGCTTCCGGAATAATACATACAACATTCATCCATGTGATAAACCCCATTTTCCGGCCATCTTAGGTCACTTATGCTTAGGATATTAATTTTTAATCTCCTTATTTCCGCCGCTACAATATTAATTTTTCCTTCCTGTAACAGGCTTCTTACATTCCAGGTGATTATTCTCAATTATGCTTATTCAAAATTGTCCTCACCGGAGATCCGATTAGGGGACTATTAACTCCGGGATATTTAATCTTGTTACGATTCATGATGATGATTTGTACTAGGGATATCCGTTGGGATCTTTAGTGCAGTGGTTTCCCGTTGCCTTCTGCATCTTTATGTCGTTGATCAATAGATGATTCATCCACCTTGGGCAACGATTTCTCGTTGACAGGACAAGAGGGTGCCCTGTCTCTTACCAGCTCTTCCACCCAAAGCTGTTGGCTGGTCAGAGAGGCCTGCTTATTCCGGCAGACACTCGGTCGACAGAGCCTCGTTAGTTATCCAGCAGGGTGTACCACGTGCAGGTGAGGTTGTCATTTGAGTATGGAAAACACCACACCTCTTACACCCTAAAAATCTAAGGACAAATTATTATACGGTTGGGCAATAACAACAAAACCGACGACAAAACTGTGTTTTCTATTTTTGAAACTCTTGAGCTATCGTTTTGTCCCGGTAATCCTGATGTGTTGAGTTTTGTAAACTTGGCAGTTTATTGTTTTTCATTCTGTTAACGTAAACTCTCCATTATTTTCTTCGTTTCTTGATAAACCCCACTACCTACGTCTTAAATTGTGCACTGCTCTCTAACCTCTTCGTTCTTCCTTTTGTTATGTAGAATGATTTGGGTGATTGTTTTCAGGTTTCTCATTTGGGTTGTTCTTAGCAGTTGCATTATCCTGAATTTTCAGCTCTCGTTTTGCCCGCGTATGTCATTATGGGTTGAATGCACATTTTTTTTTTTTTCTAAACGTAACATTTCTTAGGTAACCCAAGATTATAGCTGCAATAGCCATAGATGCCGTTAGTTTAATTTTGTACGGCATTTTCTGCAAGTCGTCTTTGTTTTCTGATAAAATGACTGCATCGTCTGCGTAGCACATAATTTTAATTTCTTTGTTTCCTATTGTGTATCTTTTGCTAACTGTTTTGACTTTGTTCATTATTTTGTTTATGATCAGATTGAATAATATTGTGCTGAGGCTATTTGTTTGCCTAATGTGATATTGGTGTCTGAAAAGTATATTTGTGTTGAGTTCCTTAACCTTTAATATTATTCTGTGATCAACTATCTTTTTCTTTAGGGGTATGAAACAGGCATGCATACTGTGGCATCTTTTCTGGACCTAAGTAAGGCATTTGACTGCATTTGTCATAGACTTCTCATACAAAAACTATATTTCTATAACTGTCATCCTAGTACTTGTAGGTTGATAGGCTCATATTTACAAGAAAGGCAACAGCTGGTTACAATAAAAAATAAACAATCTAGTAAAATGTATATAAAATATAGTGTTCCTCAAGGATCTATCCTTGGGCCATTATTATTTATATTATATATAAATGATCTTCCTCTAATATCTACAGATACACAGTTTTTTTTATTTGCTGACGATACCACATTTATTAATAAATCCACAAATTTTGCAACAGCATTAAACGCAAATAATAACTGTCAGTCAACTGCTAATAAATGGTTTGCAGCCAATAAGCTAACATTAAATACAAATAAAACAGTCCATCTCACATTTTCATTAAAACATATTGATGACAATGTCCGTAACACAACCTTTTTGGGAATGTGCTTAGATGCTAAATTAAAGTGGCAGGACCATGGAGATGTTGTTTTGCAAAAAAATTCTCGATCTATATTTCTACTGCGACAACTTAAAAACAAACTTTCTGACAGATATATACGTACTGTTTACTTTGCAGTATGTCAGTCGCATTTAACGTACGGTATTCTTGCATGGGGGCATTCTGCAATAATGAATCGATTCTTTGGACTACAACGTCGTGCTGTAAGAGTAATATCGAACTTAGAGTATAGAGAAGATTGTAGAATAGAGTTTAAAAAACCGAATATATTAACCTTACCGTCACTATATGTATTAGAATGTTTGTTGCATGTTCGAAAAAACATATCTACATATCTTGTTCACAATAGTATACTTAGTCATAATACTAGACGTAATACTAATATCTGTTTAAAGTCTCTACGTCTAGTAAAAGCAAAAAATGGAGTAAATTATTATGGTCCAAATTTTTTTAATTTACTACCAGATTCAATTAAAGAATTAGATATTGAACAGTTTAAAAAAACTGTTAAAAGCTATCTTGCTAAAAAGCGTTTTATAATTTATTGGAATGCTTATCAGATAGTTACTCTAGTGCTAGCTATTGGTATTAAACTTTCCATAACTAATCAACTGTTTATTGTAATAGATTTAGTTAATTTTAATTATATAATTTTTAAATTTTTTGTCTTATGTTGATCTTATTTTAATTTTAATGTGTTTTTGTAATGTGTGTTATTCACAAACTAGACGTGTCTAAAAATTTCTATTAACACTAATAAACTATTATTATTATTATTATTATTATTATTATTATTATTATTTAGATGTAAAGTGTGTGAGGTCAATAAAGCACATAAATGCCATTTTGTTGTATTCCTTAGCTATCTCTGCTATTTGGCGTAGAGTTAACATTGCGTGAATGTTAGATCTATACTGGCAAAATCCTTGTTCTTTCTCGATCATTCCTATTATAAATATTAACACACGATGAATACTGAATTCAATAAAAAATAAGGTATACTCTTCTACGCTTAATTCTTGATCAAAAATGTCTAAAGATAACTCTTCAAACTAAAAACTTGACAACATCATGAATAGGCCTAAATACCATATATTTTTCACATTAACTAATAACAAAACAATAAATCTCTAAGACAAAAATTTAGCGCCCAGCACGGATACGACATGCTAATACGTAAAAATGCATATTAAAACAAAAATGACATAGAAAATATTAATCTTCAATAATAAAAAAAATATTAATATTCAATCCACAAGTATGAACTTGCGTTCATATTTGTGCTCCGTTCGTAATAAGCACATATTATGCGTGCATAATGAAATGTCATACCTATGACAATATAATTTTGAAGAAATGCACAAACTATAAATATAATCTAATAAAGTGCTATTTATAAATAATCTTGCACTGACCTAAGATGCTTTCATATATTTTATGATCAAAACTATTTAGTATCCAAATAAATTAAGATAATATCACCTCATATATTTTAAACCAGTTGAAATATTAATTCCGACAATGATAGGCTAATGTAATTCCGCATACAATTCTCTCAACAATTGGTGTGACAAGTGTTTTCTTTTTGTAAACGTAATAGTGTTATTTTAGAACGAACCTCTTCAAGTAATTTCAATGTTTCCAAAGTGTAAATCCTATGAGAATGTGACTTTAGATTTAATTGTCGTAGACATTTGGTAAATATAGCAAATGGTTTTATTTCAGTCTAACGATCGTTAGTCTATGTCTAAGAAAGCGCATAAAAACATTATACACTCACGCACCGCTATAAAATACCCGTGTAATACCAGCAAAATGAGAAGACAAGTCGGTGAAAAACCATGACATGTTTTCTTTCAGTATAAATTTCCTTAATACGCATAGAAAATATTACCTACGTAGGGATATTCTCTTACCACTTCACGGTTTAAAACTACTCAGTTTTATAGCTGTGAGTTTAAAATATTGGATTGTAAAAATAAAATATTTCTGCGAGGGAATTGCTTGTCGCGTAAAATGTTTATTAGCGTAAGTATATATAGTTTTATTGCGTATATAAAATTAACCGCAAGACAAGTAAAAATCTATTAATAAACTATCATCCCACGCGACTATTACTAAAAACAAATAACTTAATGAATAAATGCATCGGGTCGTATTTTATTTGGGCCCGTCACACAACTCGTATAAAACGTGTAGATGCCGTAGTAAAAACGTTCAGTGGAAATAAAAGCGAAGTTAATCCGAGGGTATATAATATAAAAGAAAACTTCATTAAAACCACATGCAGCTTCGCAGAGACAACCAGAAGACAGACTATAACGCCCACACTTACAACCATAATTTACTTCTATATTAGAATTAACTTAACCAGATAACCCTTTAACAACGCCCACTTAACTACTTGATAATATAAGCATTTAGCCCTTCGTTTTAATACTCGGAAAGTAAACTAAATATACATAACTTTTATGAAACGGATGTATATAAACCGTCGAACTATCGTTTTGATTTACAGTCGGGGCATTACTGTCAACAGTTAACACGTTATGTGCTCTCAAATGTGGCATTATCTTCTGCTTATCGTTTTAATTTATTTTTTATCTAAATTAAGGAGGGCCGTAAATTCCGTATCCGTGTTTGTAAACACTTTAATAAAAAAAATAATCAAACGTGCAAAACCAACGAAATTTCTCATTCAATATTATTTCAGTTTTAAAAATTATAATAACAAAAAGAGCTTCCCGAATATCCCTTGATATTATTATAGGCAATAAACATATGCTATACTATTATTGCAGTAGATTGCGAGGTTAGATTAAATTGGAGAGGTCGATTGATTTATCCATCTTCATCCTGTAATTGATATTCTTGTCAGTGTGTTTAGTACATATGCGACCGGTCCCTGGAGTCCCAATTGACCATTTTCGCCACATGGCCTTTGTCGTGTGTCTATGTAAATATGTGCTTGAGAACACCTGGACGGACACAGTTGAAGGAAAGTTGGGTGTGCACGGGCTAGCATCACCTGTCAGATGATTTGCAACCCTGAAAAGGAGAGACCGTTAAAGCCATCAGGTTGGGCTTTGAATTTTTATAATTTTTGTCAAGCGAAAGGAATAAGATTTTTGTACTAAAAAGGCGGTTTTTTAATCTTTAAAGGTTACCACTTCGATGTATTGTGTTGTAAAAGTTTCCCATCATGGAATCTTGATGTTTATCAAAATTGTGTAAAGCGGCAAAAAGACAGAAAATTGGTTTTTAGTACTCATATTTTACAATTTACAAATTAATTAAGTGCATTAGTTAACAACAGATTTTTGATTTTATAAAGTAACATTTTAATAATTGAATCAATTATTAATATACTTTAAAATTTAGAGGCTGCTCTTTGGAATGTGTAAAAATATTGTAATTAAAATCCTTTATTCCAATTGAAATTATTTTATTTTTGCAACTGGATGCCATTATAATTGATTGACAATGACGTATTAATTACGATCAAAACTAGTCACAAAAATAAAATAATTTAAATTGGAATAAAGGATTTTAATTTATATACAATATAATATACTTTAATTTAAAAGATAAGTTTTATTATATAAATTTGTTATTGATTACATATTAATACTGTTGAAAGCCGTTGTTACAGTTGTGTTATTCGCAAACAAACTATAATTTGCATTTCTATTATACAAGAGAAACCCTTTTATGTATGTACAAAAGGAATAGTAAATGGAATAGAAATCAAGCCCTGTGGGACCTCCTTACTATATGGAAATTTAACTTATGTCTGTTTAGACATTGTAGCCGATGACAAAGATAAGATTTTATTAATTGCACTGTTTTCCAGCTTAATGTAATTAATTCTATAAAAAATGTTTAGACAATTGCAAGAGTAAATTAAATCTAAACTTGCATTGTTTGTTTGTAAATAAAAACATTATGATTTATAGCCGTATTCTGAACATTTTTTACAGCGATGTTAATTAACATTTTGATCGTTGCTAGGCAATATTCAAAAAACTCGATACCTGATTGGTTAAAAATCAATTTTTACAGCGATGTTAGCTAACATCGATGTTAAAATATGTTCAGAATAGACCAGTTAGTCTGCGACTCTACAATAATCATTGTGTGCACGTTGCGTGAAATTGGAAATTATCTTTAACTTTCAAATTGAAAATCATAATTAATTTTCAAACTTAAACAAACAATTGCTTGTCTAAGAAGATCTGCAAATGTACAACAAAACCTTTTTTTCATGTTGTAAAGTCATCAAATTCTTTTTCTGTATAATATATTAGTTTAACGGTATTGTATATCCTTCTTCTTCTTCTTCTTAAATCCAACGTTTGGACAAACGAATAGTAAGATAGTTGAAATATTTTCTTTATGAATATTATAGATGGTTTTTGATTTTTACCACGGCAGTACTATCTTCATAGAATTTTTTTATTAACAGTACCAGATGATTTGGTAAACCCATTCGAATTAAGATAAATCATAATGTATGCCATTTAAACTTATCAACGGCATTCACATAGTTTATGTGACGCAAATTCAGAATTAGCTCTAAAGTTCGCCGCTCTTTTAGTCCGGCCAATTTGCTGCATATTAGTTTGGTATATTTTGTGGATCAATATACCACCTTTCTCACCAATATTTTTTTTAAACCTTTCCGGTGATCAAGTCTATATCCGTTTTTTAGTTGGCGCAAGTTTCTTTATAGTTGTAAAGATTTTCACAGTATTTCCTCTATACTTTAATTACATCATCTATGTTTGTCACAAATTTTATCATAATTTTTGTCAGAAATTGTTCATGAACGTGATGTTTTGATCATGGATAGTCTGTACAAAGTTTGCATAATGTTAGAACTCCTAGCAAGTATTGTTCTGGTGATTATTGTTGTTTCTTCTACATTTAGCCTAGATTAGTTTAGAAAGTTGTTGCACCAGTTCATATGTTCTAATTTAGTTTCTTGATTTTTAGTGTTTTTTCAAGTAGAGCAAACGTTTCTGTAGTTACGCAGTGTTCTTTAATAGTAGACTTCTGCGCCGGTTGCGTATTACAAAGCGTTGATGTAACTATACTCTTTGCTTCGTGCCATAGAGTGTTGAGGTTGTTATATTAGTTGGGTAATATTTTGTCTGCAATGTTTTGGCTTAAACTTTTTAAGATTTTTTTAGAAACCGTGATCTGTGGTAATTTAAAGTTTTGGCTTACCTTTTTACATGCTTTTAATTTTGTGCGGAAAGTACAAACTAAAAGTTGGTAATTAGAACTGCAACTTTGCTGCTTGGTGTATAATCGGCGGATATGTTGTTTATATGCGGTATTGGCAATACAGTAGTTATTTAAAATTAATAAATGTTGAATTTTATGTAAATTGCCTTTTCATCCAGTAAAAGACACGTACACTCGTAGTTCAAAGTATACACTCATCATCAGTTTGCCTAGTATCTCACTGGTCAAAGAAAAAATTTACATAAAATCACATAACTATTAAACATTTTATGTTTAGTATATAATGTTACCACCTTCGACTGTAGTTATTATTTATGCAAAACTGCAATAGCCTATTTCACCCCTCTTATTTTTTGTTCAATGTAGAATTATTCTACGACGGTAATTGCTGCCGTGTGTGCATCCAACTTTTGCATATTAATATAATAACAATTTTTTTATTGGGAATTTTGCTTGTTACTGTTTTCAGAAAAGCATAGAAATCTTCTATAACTACGTCACTTGAGTTGTGATTATGTGTTTGCTTACAGCATTATATTCAATTATAGCTTTTGATGTTATTGCCTACTATTATTGCTACGTCTCCCCGGCTTGCATTATCCAATCTAGAAAAATATACCTAAAAGTCTGTAGTACCAAAATATCCGCAGCCACGCTAGCGTGTTTTAGCAATTTCAGCAATCTTTATCTTATAATGTTTCAGATTGATTTCTGATATTTTCGGCTTATTTGGTTGTAGCAATTCTTGTATATTCCAAGTGACTAGTCGCGTTTTTTTACTATTTGTAAATTTTGCATGTAAAGCCACAACCACATGCCAAGCAGCTGGTTTGACAACTCTCTACCCTTGAAGTAGAACAGCAACAATAATTAATTCGTTTCCCAGACAAAACGTTAAAAGTAAAAGTCAACATTACATTTATGCTTTCATGAAAATTGTATGTATATATCTCATTTCAGAAGATAAATATTTTTGTAGTGTTAGTAATTTTTTTAACTGTATTTGTGTTCATTTGATATCATACAGCATCATAGAAATATTGAAATTCTACAAGAAATTGAAATAAATAAAAAAATATTTAAAAGCTATCATAAACTTTTATTTAAACCAAACTGCCTCTGCAAAATTGGAAGAAAATGTAAAGTTTTTTTGTAATTCTGAATACATTTAAAAAGAAAACTTAAAATTCCAATTAAATAGAAAAAGAATCAATAACATCAATGACACCGTGATAGTCAAGAGAATCTACAAACTCTAAATATTATCATAATCAAAACAAAACTAATAAGCAAAGTCAATACCTCAAAATGCGCAATAATAATTAATTCATAATAAATAAGATTTTCAATCACATGAAGTAAAGTAAGTGGTACATTTAAAAGTCACAAATTTACAATAAAAACAAATATTTTTTTTTGTGATTTCTTCTAAGAGGTTGAAGCATAAACACTGACAAAAACTACAAACAAAAAATGAAATGCATTAAAGAAGTGGCTTTATCATAAAATACTAAAGATATATTTTGACAGACCGGGTCGCGTAATTACTAAATATAATGCATTACAGCACACGGCACGCCCTACATTTCATAAGCGGCCGCTGATTGGCTATTTCAAAATATACTCGAACTCGGCACACTGTTACTAAATCTAATGTGCTACAGCACGCGTTCTCGGTATTTTAAACTTGAATAACTTTTTTATATGTAATGCTAGACAAGTTTTAATCATAAAACAATCAACACAATATATGAATCATGTATGTGCAATTAAATTTTTAATAATAATAATAATAATAAACTTTAGTATTCTGCATACTTTATATACTTTGTTTGCTTGCCATTAGTGTAAAAATATTTCTTTAAGAGTAATTATTAACCAATTTAAAATTGAAGTTTTTATAGTTGTGCATAGATAGCTAGATAGATTTTTATTTGCACAATCCAGTAATACATATACTTTAATAAAATCAGTTAACTGATGTGCTTAAACATAACAGTAAAGTTTATTTTATTCACTACTAATATTCCTTAAATTGTCATGTCATTGTACAGAGCTGGGTAAATGTATGGAAACACCCGATTATTGGCAGCATTATTGATTTACGTAAAAAATGACCTTTATAAAAGATTTTGTAGAATTTTTGATCTATATAGTAATGTATTTTGTTTTTAAATACAAGCATTGTTTCAAGAGATATGACGTCATCATCGGTTACAAAAAAAGATTTTGTATTTTCTTTTATTTTTGGAAAGAGAATTTTTCAACAATTACAATAATATTCATTAAAATAACAAAACAAAATGTAGTATTTTATGTTCCAATTACCATAGCAATAAGTCAAAACAATTATTGTTTTTCTGTTATTCTCAATACAATTTAAAAAAAAGTAAAAAAAAGTGAATATTTTAACCAATAAGTCAACTACAATTACATACGATTATTATTATTATAGAAAAAATCTTTTTCTAAAAATAAAAGAAAACACAGTGTGTTAAAGGGTGTTAAAAATGCAGCCAATAATCGGGTGTTTCTATCCATTTACCCAACCCTGTATATACAAATTTTGTATTATTTTACAGAAACAACTATTTAAAAATACATGTACATTCAACGATGATTTATGTACTGAAAAAATGTAACAATATAACCAAACATTAGCATTAAGCATGGATATATATACAAAGTAAATATTAAAAATATTTTGCATTTTATTATTTTAGGATTCTATACATTTAAAGCATACATAGTATGTCACTCACAGTAACAAGAAACCATTTAAATGATCCGGACAAAAATTGGTTAATTAGATCCAAAGTTAAACACTAACATTAAACAATTAATATCCTTTAAATTGACTTACCAACTTAAGCCAAATATTTGGACAACATTATTACACGTATTACTGACGTTTTACTATCATAATTAAACTTTGTAGACGCAGTGGTTTTTGCAGTATAGTAACTTGAAAAAAAAAACTAAAATTGTCTAAATAATGTAAACCTGCACAACTTTTTTTTGAGCAATAGTACAAAATCTTGCTACAATCGTAAATTAGCACAAAACATAAGCTATTTACATGGTGTAATTAGATTTTTATTTGTAGACTTTCTGCGCGTGCCATCTGCAATGGAAGTAATGTTTTAGATGCGCAGCATACTGAATTAATTCCTCCAGTGTAATTTGTCAACTAAAATAAGTTTTAACATTGTATACATTATATGCATTACGTATATGGTAATAACATTGAAGTTCTGTGAAAACTTCAAAATAATTGTTTTGCAAATAAAAGATCAAAAATTGTTATTCTGAAATTTAAATCTTATTTTGATCTTTTGCACGCCACTAATTTATTTACAAACCAATTTTCTTGAAACTATTACAAACCTTCAACGTTATCATCATATACATAATACATATAATGTATCTTCTTCTTCTTTGTTATAGGATTGCTTTCTATTTGTCTTCAACGATTACAGCCGTAGTTGAGACGCCGAACTCCAGCTTTTGTTAGGGTCTTCCAGGAGGTCTTTTTGATGTCGGAAGTCCCTCTTTAGCAATTTTTGGTAGGCTGGACTAATCCATTCAGTCGACATGGTCTCCCCACACTCTTCTTCTATTGCGGCCCCATCTCACCACATCTTGAATGTCGCACTGCGTTCTGATGCCGTGGCTTTTAATCTGATCTTGTAGACTACACCCTGTCATAAATCTTAAAGTTTTCATCTCCGCTGTTCTGAGAAGTCGCTTTGTTGCGTTTTCTGCTCTGGTTTCGATAGCGTATGTCATGATCGGTTTTACACAGGTCTTGTATATTCTTGTCTTGCTGTTGATAGACATGTATTTGTTTTGCCATATTATATCCCTCAGATATCTCGATATTAACGATGCTTTTACTGTTTGGGCTTTCACTTTTTTCACTAAATCTCTACTGCTTGTTATATCGGCACTAGGTATTTGAAATTTATCACTTGTTCTACGCTCTTGTTGTATACGGCGAGTTTGCATCTGCGCGGCTTCTTAGCTACGGTTAGACACTGTGTTTTGCTCGTCGATATCTGCATGTTGTATTTTGACGCGGTTTGTTCAAACTTATAAAGAAGCCGTTGCTCTGTGATCATTTCGTTCATGATTATGTTGAATAGGGCAGTGCTTAAACTGTCTCCTTGTCTTATTCCAGATACTACGGGTATTTTCTCAAATAGCTTATCTGCTACTTTTATGGATGTGTAGTTATTGATGTTTAGCTTGGCAATGATAGTTATTATGCTGGGGTGTATAATTCTCTTCTGCAGAAGTGGCACAACGTCAGTTAACAAAGGCTTGGATGAGGTTGATAAAGCACATAAAAGCAGGTTTGTTAAATTCTATAGCTTTCTCAGTTGCGGACCTGTTCTTTCTAAATCTTTGTTGTTCTTTGCATATCCCAGAAGCAGCAACTTCTAGTATCTTGTTGAAAAGAACATGGATCAGATCCAATAGTAATTTGCCTTTGTATTTGATAATTTTGTTGAATATCTCATCCTTCCCAGACAACTTTCTGTTCTTCGGTTTGCTGGCTAGTTGTTTTATTCTCTCCCGGGATATGTTTCATGGTCGGTAGGTGTTATCATCTGTTTGTGTTAAGGCATGTTTGGTGTTGTCTTTGGCTGCGGCGTACAGCTCCCAAAAGTGTTTTTCTCAATCTTTGATTGAATTCTCCGTGGTTTGTATGTATTTGTTTATTAGTTTTTTCTTTTTTTGTCCACATCTTTTTCTGTTCTCTATAAAAGTCTTGTTCTATATCCTTGGATTTTTTTTTTCAGTATGCTGTTTTTATTGCTTGTATTTCGCTGCTGATTTTGTTTCTTACAAGCTTCTACTTATTGTATGTTATTGATTTTGATCTGTACTGTAGGTAAAACTTCCGTTTTTTCTCAGCCAGCGTCTTGAATTCTTGAGTAAACCAGGGTTTGGTATTTGGATTTCTTCTCCCCGTCCGGCGCCTTCTTCCTAGTGCTTCTTCCGCAGCTTTTGTTATGTTTGATTTTAGTTTTTGCCAGGCGGTTTCTACATCGTCCAGATGTTGTGTTTTGCAGACCTGGATTTTTTCTTCCAGTCTCCGTTGGCACTGGTGTCTTGTTGAAGCATCAGATAGAAATTTTACAATGGTTTTGTTAGTTCCCTTTGTCGGTTTATTCTTTTTTGGTTCCAGAGTTGCTGCCATTTTTGTTAGTACTAAGCAGTGATTAGTTCCGGCATTTGCTGAGGTCAGAGTTCTGACGTCTTGGATTCTGAATGGGTGGATGTTTGTTTGTAATTATGTAGTCTATTACGGATTTCTGTCCTTGCGTATTTTCAAATGTATATTTGTGTTGTGATTTGTGTGGAAAGAAGGTGTTGTTTATTCGTAGCTCGTTTTGAGCGCATAATTAGATTAGTTGTTTTTATTTTTTACTTTCTTGTTAAATCTGCTTTTTATTCCTGATATATATTACAGATCTCTAAGAATTATTATTTCATCTTGTGGTCCGATCCCGTCGAGCACTGTTTGTGAAAGATATTTATTTTTTCTCTTGGCTTAAAGGTGTTGGTAATACACGCTTATTATACGTGTAGACTTTTGGTTTTTGAGTTTGACTGTTACTTGTAGTATTCTGTCGTTGATGTATTTTAAGTTGCTGATGTTATTCTCAAATTTCTCGTGTAGCAGTATCCCAACGCCAGACGTTGCTCTTTCGTTTTTGTCTTTTCCGCTGTATACAAGTATGTAGTTTCCATACTTGGTGTTTTCTTTCCCCCTTTTCTTGGTATCAGTGATTAGTGATTGCGCAAATGTCAATCTTGTGTTTTTCTATTTCCAACAGAATTTCCTGGTTTTTGTTGTTCAGGGATTTTACTTTTCAGCATCTGATTCTTAGAGTTTTTGGTTTCCGATGTTGCTTATTCCTTTTTCTCGCCGGGTCGTTATTAGTTGTTCCTGTCCTATCCGAGGTATAACTATGATACTATAACGTCAGCAATACGTGTAGTAATGTTGATTTAAAATTTGGTTTAAGTTGGTAGACTTGTTTAGAAGATATAAATTTTTTTGCATGTCCACTCTGAAAAACAGTTTTACCGCCCGTATTTTAGGAACGGAAGTGAGCTTTCCCTCCCTAAGGAGGTAAAATTCGTTGTCTCCCGCTAAGAGTTTTGCGTTTAAAACACAAATGGCGCTAGTTAAAAAAATAATATTTTTATTACTAAATTAACAGTAAATAATATTAATTAAAAAATTAAAATTAATTTAATTTATTACATGATTTAGTAATAATTTTTTTTAATATTTGATTGATTTGATAATATTATATACAAAAGACAGAACTATTGACATCTAGTGATTGTATCACAAGACTTCTTGGTTACAATTTAAACATTAACTTAAAAGAAAAAAAAAACATTGACTCTTGATGTATTAAACAATTTTTATTTTAATAATATTAATGAAGTTGTCACATGTTATTGTTTTCTTACAAATGCAGACAAAAAGCAGTTATAAGCACCTCGGGCAAGAAAGCGTTTGCAGCACTTCGCTGGCCTGCCGCCCTCTCTTACTCGGGCGAGCAAACAGTGCTTTCTTGTCCTTGGTACTTAATGTACTATTTTTATCACAAACGCATTATTATAATAATAATAATAATAATAATAATAATAATTTTATTTGGTGTTCCTTAAACATAATGTTTATACACAATTCATGTAGGATACAAAGAAGACATAGTTAAAATGATACATGCAATACAATAAAAAACATATACAATACAAATTTTACAATCAGTACATAAAACTTAAAATTGAGATTGATTCTCATGCAGATGGAAAATCTATTAATTTATTTTTGAACTCATTAATAGTGTAGAAAGCATTTTCATATAGAAATATTTGTATTTTTTTCTTAAACTGAGTGATGTCGAGCAAACGTATATAAGCGGGCAGGCTATTATATAAAGAGCTGCCAATGTGGTAAGAAGATTTTTCATAAAACGCATGATAGTGCTTCTTCATATAAATTAAGTCGTGTTGTCGAGTAACCCTGTTGTGGAACTCCCCAACAGTTGTTAAATTGTTTTTGCTCGAATGAACAAAATTTAAGATTTTGTATAAATATACCGCAGAAACGGTTAAAATTTTGTTAGTTACAAATAATGTTTTGCAAGATTCAGTTGGTTTAAGATTAAAAATTAAACAAAGTATTCTTTTTTGGAGAATAAAAATTCTTGAGGACGTTGTTGCATTACCCCACACAGTAATATTGTAGTTAATGCAACTGTAAACCATTGAGTAATAGATGGTAATCAAATGCTCAGTGTTAAAATCATTTTTTAATAATGATAGCAAATAAGATTTATTAAGTTTGTTCATTAAATCTTCAATATGAGAATACCACTGGAGATGGTTATCCACTATTACACCAAGGAATTTGGTAGAATCACTGCAGCTAATAACAGTGTATTTTACTTAAAAATGAGTGTTGTTGTTGAACTTGTTAAATTTATTTGAAAATGCGATCATTACCGTTTTACTAATTGGTTCCTAGAGCACTAATTATTGAACTGTTCAATTGCACAATTAACTTTGTTTAGTGTGACATCTCTTGACTTGTCGGAAACCACAATAGTTGTATCGTCGGCATACATAAACGTCCTACCAACACTTATATGTTTATTTAAGTCTTTTACGTATGCAATGAATATAAATGGGCCTAAGTTGCTACCTTAAGGTGTTCCGAAAGCTAGGTTGTGTTCTGCTGATAGTGCACCGTTATATTTTACAAATAATTTTCGATTTTGTAAAAAAGATAAAATATATGAATTAATATTACCTCTAATACCCAAGTTAGAAAGTTTTTCATTCACACAGTCAATATTTATAGTATCACATGCTTTAGTTAGATCAAAGAATATACTGTACACGTATATTCCTTGATCTAACTCATCATTTATATGCTGTATAAATGCGGTAGTTGCAGATTTAGTTAAAAAAATTTCGCGAAATCTATGTTGTTCTAGACACAAATTGCTAGTGAGTGCATAAAATTTATTTAATTGTTGACCAATCATTTTTTCAAATATTTTAGAAAAACAACTAAGTACCGATATTGGTCTATAGTTAGCAATATTTGCTGAATCACCTTTTTTAATATAGGTGTAATGTGGCCTAATTTCAAAGTAGATGAAAACACTCCTTGGTAAATTGATTGATTTATCAGTCTACATAAAATATTGGCTAATAACAGTTGACATTCCTTAATTAGTTTTGTAGGTATAAGATCACGTCCGGAACAAGTATTCTTTAGTTTTCCAATTATATTACGTATATGGCTCTCATTTACAGGAAAGAAAAACATTGTTTGGGGATTATTGCTTGATACAGTGCAGTTTGCATCAGTAATAATACTACTTCGTATTTTTTCTACAGAATCAATAAAATATTGACCAAAAACATTTGCTATATCTTTGTTATTTGTAAAAAAATTGCCGTTATCATTGATATGATCATTTGTATTTTTAATATCTTTGACATTTTGCTTTGCTTTAACTAGTTCCCAAAGCTTTTTATTTTTATTAGAAGAATGATGTATTAAGTTAATGTGGTAGCATTTTTTTCACATGATATATTTCTATCTAAACATTTCTTTTTTTCATTATAATTGTTATTTAGGTTGGGACAATTAATTCTTTTTCTAAGCCAGTCTAGAGTTTTAATTTGATCATATTCTATCTGTAAAGACCGTAAAAAGGGAATTTTCTTACATAGTTTTGTACTTGTGTTTTGCTTCAGCGTACACGAAACATTCATACACCATATAAAGGTAGTATAAAAATTATCAAATAAGTCACAGGTATTGGAATGGCAATACTCATCTGGGTTTACAAGACATAAATAATGTTTAATAAATAAAAATTTAAATTCATTATCTGCAGCTGGACTTAAATTTCTATTGTTTATTATTATACTCTTGTCAGTTTTGCAAACAGTCATGCATAATTTAATTTCACAGTCTATTGGTCATAACTTTGGAACCAATTAACCAATTGTTGTCCGGAACATTTTAATAGTTAGTTTTCAATGTTAGTAGCGTATAATGCATGTTTTAAATGTTTATAAAACTAAAATGATAAAATGTGAGATGTTTTTAATACATGTTTAGTATTATCGAGTCACTCACAAAATGGCCGCCGCAAAATATCCATTATATATATGGCATTAACGCTAGAGAATTGCCAAGTTAGTCGCCCGTCCTGTTGTGGTGCCACTAGTAGTATTGTTATGGAAAAATATTAAATCCTATCACATCTACGAGAATATCAGTAAACTTTTCTCTCTAGAAAAATATTAACACGTACAGCGCCGTATTTAAATTAAAATTAGTTCTTATAGGACAAAACGCCAACCAACTCAATATCCAAACGATAAGATTTTAGTCATTACTTGTTTTATATGTTGAACTACATACAATATTCTATGTCTTCATGTTTTTAGATAAAGATTTGAAGTTATATTTAAAGAATAAAAAAATAACAAAAAACTAATTAAAAACGTCACTTAATTTTAAAAAAATTAATTGCAAAGAAACGACTTATTGCATCAAATTTCTACAAGTTTGAGGACACAGATTGGACTTTCTTCTACAATGTGTGTTTTATTCAATTATATTCAGGCGTTTTCTTGCTGAGTTGGATGCTGTAAACCCTTATAATAGCGCAATAATTCTCCCCCCTTAAGTCACATACTAACATTCAAACGTGATTCAAACCAAACAAAACAAAAATATCATGTTTTGTTTACGTTGCTAGGCAACACTAGCACGTTTGTGATCATAGTTTATGTTATGCATTTGCATGGCAGAAATATATTTAGCCCTATTCTGTATGCATATTGCTAGCTAACAATATCGTTATCGAGGAAGGTTGCTAAGCAATGTTGTGTATTTATTACGATTTTTTTATTAAATTGCTTAGCAACCTTGCTTGATAACGATATTGTTAGCTAGCAATATGCATACAAAATAGGGTTAAGTGTTTAATATTTGAAATATTATGGTTTTATATTATATTACTCGAAGTACAGTAGGATCAAATAATTAAAATAATTCTAGTCGATCAAACTATTGCATCAAAATCTTACTATAAATGCGTTATTTTATAATAATTATTAACATATAAACAAATCAGCAAATTTTATGTTTGGTCAGATTCTTACTTTTTTTTTAGTACATGTATTATCATTGTACATGTATTTTTAAGATAGAGTGCATTAATTGAACACATGCACCATTTATATAAGATAATTAGAATTTTAACTACGAAGATCATTTGAGAGAGTGAATATTTTTTGTCGTACTAGAATTTAATTAGTACTAAATAAAATAAACTTTATTTTTAAGCACATTAGTTTACTGATTTTATTAAAATATATGTACAACTTGTACGTTATACAAGTATGCAAACTTTAATTTTAAATTGGTTAATAATTACTTTTAAAAAAATCATTACGCAAGTAATAAATATTCATTCATGAAGAATAATTAAGTTTTTTTATTATTATTATTAATAAAAATTCAATTGCACGTATATGATATACGTATTGTGTTGTTTGTTATATTATTAAAACTTGTCTAACATTATACATAAAAAAGTTATTCAACTTTAAAATATTGAGAAACACGTGCTGTAGCGCATTAGATTTAGTAACAGTGTGCTGAGTTCGAGTATATTTTGAAATGACCAATCAGTGGTTGATTATAAAATGTAGGGCGTGCCGTGTGCTGTAATGCATTATATTTAGTAATTACGCGACCGGGTCACAAATATTACTGTAAAAATATCTAAGTTACATCATAAAAAGCAAAAACAGGTATAAGCTATTAGAAGCCATTGTACAGAAGAAAGTGCTAAAGATAAAAAAGCTGCAAGAACAAGAAAAATATTGTAGTTAAAAACTTAAGAACATGGTTTGGTAAATCCACAGCCAAATTATTTAGAGCAACGGTCAGAATGGTTGACAATCAGATAAAAACCAAATTAAAAAACGTGTTTATTTGGCGTAGTACTTATTACTAAGAAACCTTGTCGGTCCATGGTTTTTTTAGTATTATTTTATAGCACCACATTTAATATGCTAGGTGATGTTCAAATGCTTTGAAAATAATATAAAATTTTACAAAATTTTAAAAGAACTTAGTGGCATACAAAATTCTTAAACTATTTGATTTGATTAAGCTTGTTTGACTCTTCTCAACTTGTTGGTGTACACTGCTGTACGTAAACTTTCTTTAAATTGTTTCATAAATGTCTTTCTTTTGCTTTTGTTGCTAATTGTTTTCTAAAATATTTTGTTGTCAATCCATCTCATTTTTGGTCTGCCAATTTCTTTTTTGGTAATCACTAGTGTATTACTTTGTTGGTTAATTTTTTGATATTGTTTTTGGCTATGTCAGCTTCACTTTAATTCTGATTTTGTTCTATCACGTTTTTTATTTTAGTTTTACGTCTGATTTCCTTGTTTTGTAATCTTATTCATTAAACTTTTGCCAAGTAGTACCCGTTTTTTGCTCTCTATTCTCCAACTCGTATGTTGTGACTGGCAGGACGCAAAAATCTTAGACTTTTTGTTTAAGACAGCGTCCGTGTCTTTAAGTAGATATCTCAGTTTTTTGCCCAACTTTGTGTTATTATTCTTGTAACTTCTGCTTCTTAATTTTTTTTCTAGTGTTAGTTGGTGCCTAAGGTTTGTATATTTGTTGACTTTTTCAATGTTATTGCCGTCTACTTGTAGTTGTTTGGCAATCATGATCTTGGTTTTTTATTTTTTTGAGCATGTTTGTTGGCTTTTTGAGGTTTGCGCTAATCAAGGCGTTGAATTCTGTCTACATTTTGATTAATGTTTTTATAGTTTGTATGTAGTCCGTTGTGCTATACTTTTGCAAAACTTAACTTGCTTTGGCAGTTGATAAAAATCTAGCTTGTGGAATAAACAATTTGTTAGATTTTTTGACAGTAGGTTATACATATGTGAGAACAGGTTGTGTCGGTGTTTTCTCTTTTTTTATGAAGCAGATGACCTCATTTATTCAGTAGTTCTAATACCATTTTTGTTTGTGATCTGCTAGATTTTTGTTTTTTTGCGCTGTCCTTAAAATTGTCATATTTTTGTTGTTTTCTTCTGTATTTTGTATAAGCTCTGTTTTTTATTTCTTGTTTTCTCTTCTGATTTCCTTACCAATAATTTTGCATCACTGTTAGTATTCTTTGATATTCCGCTTTGTGTTTATCTTATTTTCATCATTCATTGTATTTTTTATTAAACTTTTTGTTTTCCTGTGGTCTTGTTTGCATTATATGTTTTTGTTGGCGGTTTGTATACTTTTTTATCTAGTTTGTTAACACCCAAAGTCTTGAGGTCTAGTTGTTTTATTCCAATTTTCATTTCTATTTCCATTTTGTATAAATATACAAAAAAATTTGGTTTTGTTTCAGGTAGTCTAAAGTAGGAAAAGACCACTGATTAGTTTTGTATTTATATTTAGACTTGCCCTCAATATTCTATGATCGTTGCCAGTATAGAAGTTATTTAATACAAAGACATTTGTAATTATGTATTTGTTATTGGATATTGGTTTTTTACCAAGCCATTTGGGCATAGCCATGACTATTTTTTTGCAATGGTTATTCAAATTATAACTGATGGTCTTGTAAGTAGTTTAGAAGCATATCACCTCTGTCGTTTCTTTCCTCTGATCCAAATTTGCAGATGTTCTGCTCATCTTTTTTTGCTTATGCCTAGTTTAGAGTTGATGTCTCCTTGAGTATTTTGACTTGTGTCTTCTCGTATTTGCGTGCACTGGTGATATTTTTATAAAAAAGTTTTATTTTCTTGTTACTAATGTTACTTGTAGTAGCATAAACTTAAATAATTTGTAGCTTATACTTTTTATTCAGTTGTAGAAAAATGCATATTACTCTTTCAGATATGGATATTTTTGTTAATCAGTATCACCATGCTTAGTCTGTTGCAAGTATTTGCTTTACTGTTGTATTGGAATAGCGTTTGTTTTAATTTTAAATGATGCACTTTTCTTCTAGTAAGAGTATTTTGCATAGACCTTTAATGTTAGATTTTTAATTTTTGAGGATGTATCTTTGAGTTGATAATTTTATTTTTTAAATTTTATGGTCCTTGTCTTAATGTTGTATGTTGCTAGAAATAACTTGTTCCTTTTTAGTGTTCTGATATGCTTTTGGTTTTTAGTTGACTTTTGCAAATCGCCTCCTTCAGAATCCGCGAGAATAATTTTTGTTTCTACTTCCCTAGGGTTAATAGTTGTAAAAACTTAACTTACATTTCTAATTAAGAATCCAGCAAATTTCAATTTTAAGAGTAATTGGCATATATCCGCCAAGCTTGCCATAAAAGTATTACTCCGTCGTCAAAGCTTTGTTTCTTTTATAGAAAGGTGTACCGGGTAGACTATTCCACTCCATTCGTGCAATTAATGTTGTCATTTGACATAGCATTTAAACCTACTTTGCCTTCTTTCTTTACACTCGTTTGTGTATATAAAACAAACCATGACCTAAGAAAATCTACAATAATTAAAAAAATTGTTTCTGGTTTTGTGACTTTGGTCTCTTACTCACATTATATCGCAACACAAAAAAGAACACACTCTAAAATAAAAAAATTGAATTGTAAATACTGGAAAGCGTTCACTAAAAACATGAAACTATTTTACAAAGCACAAAAACATCTGAAAGTGCTGAGAAAAAGAAAGAAACTAGTTAACAAATACAGAGGAATAGACGCAATAGACGAAAACGCTAAAACTACACAACACAAACACCTATAACATTAAATTTTAATAATAAGAACAATCTTAAAACAAACAAAAAGAAGCTAACAATATAAAGAATAACCTTATTAAGTATAGTAGAAATAGTACTTTTAAAATAATCCATACACTATTTAACAAAATAATTAACTTACAATGTATACCAAGCAAGTAAAAAACAAACATAATTGTAATTTTATACAAGAAAAAAATAAGAAAAGCCCCGCCAACTACAAAGGAATAACTTTAGTAAACCCATTTCTAAAATTTTATAGACATTATAAGATAAGGGAAAATTAACAAAACCAAAACAAAAGATTTTTTTTGTACACACAAAGTAGCATCAATCTCTACCTGCTTTAAATACATAGTTAAGAAGAACAAGTACATAAACATTAAAATTAAAGTCAGAATATACAAAATGTGAGTAAGACCTATTATGACATACGTGGCGGAAACTAGTGGCAAAACATCAATCACAAAAATGAAATTACAAACAAACAAAACAAAAATTATAAAAGCAATCAAAAACAAGACTTTAAAAGACAAAATGCAGAACAACACAATCAAACAAGACTGTCACATAGAAGACTTATAATGTAGAAATAATGTAAAAGATTACGTCAACTAATAAACCAAGACCAAAACGCAAACATCTTTACCCAGAGAAACGCCCGCAGTAGAAATACTACACACAAGGTGGAAAAAGAAGCTGGGTATAATATCTTAAGAGTCAGCAAAGTAACTACAAATACCATCACAAACAAGCATACACAAAAAAAAATCTTAGTTTAAATGTTCTTGAACATACTCAAATCTTTTTTACTTGTCCATCTAAAAACTATTTTTAATCAAACACAATAATAGATTTCTTATCCGATCTAAACACTAATACAAAAAGTTTTACGCTGCTTGGAGTAGGCTGCATGGATTTGGTTCAGTTGTCTTACTAGTTTAGTTTCTTTATACAAAACCCTACACAAATGTACTGCTAGCAATCAATCTTAAAAAATTATTTATCGCTGATCTAACTTAGTTTAATTTAAATCTCATACTGGCTTAAGGATTTCTAACAATAACACTAGATTCTAAAACACTTGCCAGTAATAAAATCCAAACTGGTTATGGTCTGAATAAATAGTCTAAAAGCATTGGTCACAATCTGCAAAATTTGCCTGGTGTGGATACCAACGGACCAAAAGATAAAACTCAAAGCAATCGGCTTAAAAAAAAAAGACCATAGGAGACATTCAATAGACCCAAACCTGTTTTTGGAATTCCATAAAAAAACAAAAAAACTAAGCAAAGATTGATGCAGAACACAGCAACCTGTAATAAATCCGTAAAAAATAACACATTCAAGATTGTTCTTAACAGGATTATCACATAATACCAACATTATAGAATCAAGAAATTAAATTTGGCTACAATAGCTCACAGAACAAATTACCGGACACTGTAATTTTAACAAGCACATGCATAAATGGGAATAAAAATGGATTCTCTATTCCGAGGTTATAAAGAAAAAAGAGGCTTTGTTACATTTTCTGAATGGAAAGCTCATAACCTACAACGCATAACCTTCTTTGGCAAATATAACCTTACCAAAAAAAAGCTGAAAGCAATCCTCTGACAAAAAATTCTGGACTTCATAAAAAAAACAGAGCTGCTTAAGGAATAAGTCATCAGAGGTGCACAATAGATCCAACAGGCCCGCAATGCAAATGCGTCAAACAAACTACCTCGGAGGAACAAGAAAAGCAAAGGTTTTTAGTCAAGAAAAACCTAACGCTACTTGTTTTAATATGTCTCCAAAATTGACTTAAAACTCGTAAAACAAATAAAAGTTAACAAAAAGATAAATAATATAAAAAGTACTGTTTGTTATAATCTCAAAACACCTAAAATATCTTAAAAAGTGAAAGGTTAGTTAGGTTAGTTGCAATTGCTTTAAAAAATATGGAAGTCATTACATGCTGTAGATTATATATTGAAAGTTTTTTGAGTAAAAAGTGAGGATTGCATACAAAATAACAATAATAACATCATTTTTTGTTTCCTCTGGTCTTATTTTGCATCTGTGGTTGTTACTTCTATAGTGGTTCTGTTTCTTTGATAAAATATAAAAACATTTACTAAAAGAATGCTTTTCTTTGGTTAACTTGCGCTTGCCAAAAAAAAGCTAAGTTACGTTTTGTAAACCTCTTTTTTATCTTCCAGACATGCGCTGCATAAAGAAATTTGTCTGAATTTTTATTCTGTGCATGTGTTTGTTTAGAAAACGGTGTTTAGTTATAAGTCTTGCAAGTTTAAGTAATGCGTAAAAGTTTTTTTACAAGTTGATGTAATTTGTGTCAAGTTTATTGTTTACTACAATTTGTGGCTAATTCATTATTACTGGCAAGCGTCTTGCCTGTTGTGCTACTCAATTATTCTATTCTTGCGCATTGTTTAATGGAAACTACATCCGCTTAATATACTAGGGCATGTTTGCCCAAATTTTACAATAGACTTACCAGAATGGTAGATTATTGGCGTAGCCATAGACGCCCAGGTGATTTAGTATCAGCAGTAAGCTAACCATGACAAAGCATTACAGTAGAGGTGATAACACATTGCATCCACCAGCAACTTTAGCTAGTACAGTCTTACCGTATAATGAAATTGTTACAGTTTGATTCGGCGTTTAAAAATTGATCATATCAGTAAATATTAAAAATATTCTGGACCATCAGAACTCCAAATGAATTATTTTTTGCAAAATAAACTATAATGGGCTGCTGCTAAACATTATTAAACAAAGAAAACTAGAACACCTCGGCCTATATGGCCTAGAGAACTTACATATGACTTTTTTAGGCTAATCCTTAATGGAGAAATGAGAAAAATAAAAAAAGATGTCATGGCTCAGAAATCTGCACATAGAGTGATATAGTGAATTAATGAACATTATAATTGTCTACACACACTCTAAAAGTACAGGAAGACTAAAAAAATGTTTTATGGTCTTCAATAAAAAAAAAAAAAAAATGTAAAAGCAATCTGACCACAAAATATTTTTTGCTAACTTAACTTAAAAATTAAACTGAATACAACAACAACACCAATACCCAACAAATAGCGACAAGAAAACTCTTAAATATGTATAAAACTAAAAGTTAATGATTACATCGACCAAAGATGGCGGCAGACTAAAAAATGGATTATAAATACCGCAGTTAAATGTACTCCAACTCAATGAATAACCAAGCGGTGACACTAGATGTCAGATGTTACTCTCCAACTTATAGACAAACGTATAAACCTAAAAATGTCAAATATAAGCAAAGAACAAAAAACTTAAAAAAATTAGACTAGACTATGAAATAAAACTAGACTGCAGATATAACAAGAATATGCATATTAGTGAGATTTGCTTTAAAGCTGCATGCAATACACAATGAATTGCTTGAGTTATTTAACAAAATTCAAGACTAACAAAAACAATTAAAAAAATAAAACTATATCTGACCCAAAAAGAATTGCTGAAGAACAAAGACAGTACAGTCAGACTTTTGTTGTTAATGCCAGCCAAACGTCAAGCTGCACAACACCTGTCTGTTAAAAAAAATAACTAAGCATCATCTAAAAGTTGATGTAGAAAAGACAATAAAACGCCTAAACAACAACAGGTACCGATAATATAACAGCGGAAGTCATCAAGTCCATAAAAGAGGCAGGCGTGAAGATAATGCACTTATTGTGTAACGCTGTCTGATACTTCAAAGTTGGCCTGCAGAGTAGTATGAGTCTATATTCATCCCACTTGTAATACAATAATTAACATGCCAGTAAAATCATGCTCACCATAATAAACAAAAAGTTAAAACCTATTCTTGCATAATTGATTACTCTAAATCATCAATTTCATTAAGTGGGATGCGTTCTTAAAGATCTTAGAACAAATGAGTCTACCCTATCATCTGGTACAAGTTATTAGAAATCTTTATGAACATGGCTTAGCCAAAACTCAAATGTCAGATCATAGGTCAGGCAAAATTGCATCTTGTCATCATTTTTTTTAATGTATACAATAAGTTCTTTATGCAAAAATTACTTGATGAGATGCATGGTGGTATTGATGTTGGACGAAAGCGCTTAAGCAATCTCAGATATGTTGATAATACGTTTATTGTGCAATCAGACTAGCTTGAATTGAAAACAATCATGAGAAGGCTGCACAATATAACCAAAGATTAAGAGCTAAAACTTAATGTTAGAAAACCAAAATTATGATAGTTGAAAAAAAAAATAAACAATTCTCACATAGCAGTCAAGTGATTTATTTTGAAGTATTGGATATCTAACTAAACTCCGTTATCACACACACCGGTGAAAATGAGGTTGAGATAAAACAGTTACAACCAAACTAACGCAAATATAGAAGGATAGGTCAATCAGCAAGACCCAAAAACTAAATCTAAAAGTAAAGTAACATGCGCAGCTGAAACTTGAACCATTAGACAAACAGAGCAAAAAAAATAGAAGCATTCAAGATGTGAGTATACGCTATGAGTATCGTAGACGGAGCACCGCACAAATGATTCCTTTACAACTTTGGTTTTGTCTGTTATATTTAGTTAATTTCATTTTTAGCTTATGAAATTAAAACCTTTTCAACTTTTGCCTTATTTGTTATATATTCACAAGTTCTATTATTAATTCTTGAATTTAATATCTACTTATTTTTAAAATATTAAAAAGTAGAGTCATTTTGATATGCTCTAACCTGATATTATTATTATATTATATGCACCTAAAAATCACGTGTAGTCGCCGCTGCAAAATAATCATACTTTATGATAATAGCCAAGTCCGGCAAAATAGAATGCGTAATTTAGTAATATTAAAAGAAAACAAGTTAATTTAATTGTACATCTAAAGCTTTGTTCAGATTTTATATAAAATAGTAAATATATATACAGACGTTCAACAAATGCACATAAAAAAAAGAAGTGCTATTAGTAAGTTTAAAAATTTATAACTAATTTATGCCATATAATTTGAACAAGTTCTGAGAATCTAATTGCATACTTGCTTAGTGTAAACAAACCAATCAAATATATGCGTTTGTTCAGTTGGTCTAGGTAGCTTATATTTAACAATTTATTCAAAAAAAATGTGTACTAAATACATAAAAACACTCACAAGGTACATATTGAAAATGAATTTTTAATTAAAAAAATCCAGAAATCAATTGATCTACACAGACACAAATCACAATATTTTTAAATGTTACAACACATACTATGTTGAAAACCGTCATTGAAATAAATACTTTGTTAGTAGATAAATTGTGTAGAATCAATTTGTAGAAGTATTTAATAGCGGATGCACCTAGTAATTCCATCTAAATTAACTAATTAATTTATATTCAAATTACAGTCGCATATATTTTCCAGTATAAGTAAAAACAGGGTGTGTTTTGATTTGCATTGAAGAGGGCCATAATAATAAACACTCATCCTTAATGAAGTGCGAACGGACATAATGCGCCGCGTTAAATTTACTTGCACTAACTCAGCGGCATGTGTCGTCGCTTGTACAAAATGATTATTACTATTGAAAAAAAAATGAAAATCATTAGCAATAACTCGGGTAATAAATGAATTTAAAAATGCAGCCGCGGGGCCGACATTATCTCGCAAACTTTAAATTAAATAATCTCGATAAAGCTTAATCTCCTCAAACTCCTCAAAGTTTGTTGCCAAACTCTTTAACCAGATGCAAATGTGTCGTTACTGATGCAAGAAATCAGAAAATGAGAAGATAAATTATAATAATCTAATGGAATACGTCCCCCATAATAAACGCGTCCTATATTGATTTTTCTTGCAGCCCCCTCTGTATATTAGTCATTTTTTTATATAGAAAAAATATTCGAAAAAGAGCCACTTTGTTTACACAATTAATGCATTAAACCTGACCCCGCAGTCAGACTTTAAGTTTTTATGCGCACGGATCATAGAAATTTATTTACTTTTTCAAAGGTCTCGCTGTTCAAATATATCCTAAATAAATAAAGAAACACTCCCTTATTTTGAAAAGGGGACGCCATATTTGATGCGAAGATATCACTTACATATTAGGGCATTGGATTGACATCATCTGTAAAATTTGTTAGCATAATGCCCTCTGTTTAAAGCACAAAAAATAATACACATGTAACTCGATATTGCTATCAAACAAAAATATAATACGGCGTTTATTTAATTCACAGTAGGACCATACATAATATGTAAATTTGACCTTTTTTGTTTTAATGTTATATGATATGTGCTTGCTGTTTTTTTTAAGGGGGTATTATTGTTTATTTTTTGTAATTTAATCATTATTCAGACTGGGATATTTGGTCATTTGCTAAAGGAACATGGTCGCAATCACATGTTGTGGTATTGCATTATTAAATATGCAGAGCTGAATTAAAATTCATTAGAAAGCCCTACGAACATACAGATTCATGAAAGGGAAGGATAACTGGAGATTATTTATGCATGCCCTTCTGTCCAACAAATCTTGTTACCTCTCTTCCGTCAATTTTGGGTACAAAGTCGAGGAGGACAGCTGTTTGTTTTTATTAAATTTTAATTACATAAACATAGGGGACACTCTTAATATATTATACCTTTTCTTAATTGCTGTATATGGTCCATTTAGACCCTGTAACATTTCTGAATGTCCTCATTATTCTCCTATAAACTGCAGACGTACATGCGTTGTTATAAAGAGTAATAATTGTATCACGATTAAATTGATCAATATAAAGTACATTATCTAATACGCAGTTAAAAGAAAAAGTTTTTTTATATAGTTAATTTAAACTCTCACACGTATTAAGGGTCTAGTGATATTAATAAAAATCATATGTCATACAGACATATATTTCCTTACCTAAACAGTTAATATGTTTATAATTGTAGTTTAATTATCAAGTACATTCTTTAAATTTCATTCCATTCTGCTAGCAAATCATTATGTGTAGATTGAGTAGCATAAAAAAATAATGCGTTGAGATGAAATGTTCATGGTTACACTAAAGAAATTATGTTCCAATATGTTTGTTTTACGTAACCTTAAAAAATCGATTGGCGTACATCTTTTTAAAAACCACATACAATCTGCCAAACTAAATGAACGTATGGTGTTCTTGTTTAGAG
Source organism: Tachinus rufipes (assembly GCA_963932245.1). Lineage (NCBI taxonomy): Eukaryota > Metazoa > Arthropoda > Insecta > Coleoptera > Staphylinidae > Tachinus > Tachinus rufipes. The sequence goes on along the minus strand of OZ010742.1, from coordinate 21,541,140 downwards.
ACATACGGCTAAACACATTTTTTTCTTTATGCATTGATAAGTATTTATGGTTACAAATTAGCTTAGGATTTAGAGATGAAAGTTTGTATATATATATATATATTTTTTAATGTATAAAAAAGCATCTTAAATTATATCATTTTTTATTTATTTATTTAATTATAAGCTTTTGTTGTATTCTTTTCTTTCTCTCCGCTTCTTCTTTTATATTCTCACTACAAGTCTTTTTCGGTGGTTTTTTGCAGTTTCTCTCGTTTCAAATACTCTTTTTGATATTTGATTATCTTTCATTAGGCACACATATCTAATATTTTTCATTTATGAAATCTATCTGTTATTTTTTATCTTGTATTAGGTTCTTTATTCTCACTAAGTTTTTGAAGCCTTCTACCTGTTAAATTTCTTTTCCATGAAATGTAACTCTACGGATTTTGTTTTCTCTAAATATTATTATTATTTTAGATTTGTTTATGGCCATGTCTGAGTCAAGTGCACGAAACAAAAATTTGATTTTGCTCAAACCACTGAAAATGCCTTTCTCTACATGAGTCCTGATCTTGTAAACTTTTTCAGATTTTTTCCATAAGCTATTTTTGAATAATATGCAATCAAAATTTGAAAAAATCATTTTTTTGAATTTTTTTACATTTTTTGATTGTTCGTAACTTCTCAAGGTTGCATTTTTAAGAAAAAACTGTAATCAACTTTTTTTAATCGTCCAAAGAATGATTTTTTATAGCCAAAACTATTTTTCTTAATAAATTTTGAAAATTTTGCAAAACTTTAAAAGACAGTTTTTCTTAAAAAAAAAAAGACGGGTATATTCTATTTTTCTCAAATATAGATGAAAACGTGCTTTTATATGTGCAAAAGATACCCTAAAAATTTCAAAAAGTGTCGTGCACTACGCTCCGAGTTATGTTAGAATGTATTCACAAAAATACTTAAAAATTTGAAATTCTATCAAAAAATGAAACAGGCTTAATTTCATTTTTTGATCGTTTGTATCTTCTCAGGATTGCATTTTTAGAAAAAGTGTATAAGGTTCTTTTTTCTTCAAATTTATTTAACAAATTAGTTTTCATAACCAAAATTTATTTTTCCTTAAATTTTGAAAACTTTGCTGAAATATAAACAGTTTTTTTTTAAATGAGATGATAGATATTTTCTTTTTTTTTTCAAATATATTTAAAAACGTGTTTTTATATGTGCAAAAGATATCCTGAAAATTTCAGGAAATTCCGTGCACTACGCTCCGAGGCATCTTAAAATGTATCCACAGAAATTTGTGAAATTTAAGCTATTTTAAGTATTTCTGTGGATACATTGTAAGATATCTCGGAGCGTAGCTTACGGCACTTCCTAAAATTTTCAGAGTATCTTTTGCACATATAAAAGCACGTTTTTAAGGTTGACGTTTTTTTTTTTGAAAAAAAATACTCGTAATCTTTTTTTAAGAAAAAATTTTTTTTGAAGTACTGCAAAATTTTCAAAATTTTATAAAAAAATTTTTTAGCTGTTAAAATTAATTTTCTTTGTACAATTTTGAAAAAAAGTTCATTACAGTTTTTTTTTCTAAAAATGCAACCCTGAGAATTTACAAACGATCAAAAAATGTAAAAAAATGCAAAAAACCGTTTTTTTTTTCAAATTCACTAAAAAAATCTAAAAAAAATCACAAGATTAGGACTCATGTAGAAAAAAGCATTTTCAGTGGTTTGAACAAAATCAAATTTTTGTTCCGTTCACTGGACTCAGACATAGAATATTATATTATTATTCATGTTTATTTCTGTTGTCCTGTATTTGTCACTACTTACCTCTGGTGCTTTTCTTCTTCTTTTTCTGCTGCACTTATCCATTAATGGATGTTTGCGACAATATGATCCGTTTCTTCTCGGTTTCTGAATGTATGAACCAAACTACCGATAGTATTTAGTCCAGTCCATTGTCTTATATTTCTGAGCCACGTCATCTTCTTTCTTCCTACTCCTCGTTTTCCTTCGATCTTGCCTTCTATGATCAGTTGAAGGATATCATATTTCTGATTACGCATGATATGCCCCAGTTATGCAACTTTCCTTCTTTTGATGGTTGTTAAAAGTTCGCGCTCTTTACCTACTCTTCGCAGAACTTCTTCGTTGGTAATTCGTTTTGTCCAGGAGATCTTCAGCACTCTACGATAAAGCCACATTTCAAACGCTTCTATTTTATTCATAGATGTTATTTTAAGCGTCCAGCCTTCCTTGCCGTAGAGGATTATCTAAACTTTGTCAACTTTTTGATTTTGGCATTCAAACTGATATGCATAAATGCAAAATCTTTATAACAATTAAGACAAAGCAAACCTTTTCTTTTGTGAATGAACCAAATAAAAGTTGAATTAAAACTTGATTGATATGCTGCCACATAAGACAAACTAATCTCACATATTAAATTTAAAAAAATCTTATTAGATTGCTGTTACTTCACCTTCTAGCTGAAATTTTATAAACTTTTGTTTTACTTTGATTCTTACCATTTACAAATCAATTTATTTTTTGATACCCAGATTAAAGCTATATTTAAATAAACTCATTTAAATAATATAGTTTATAAAAAAAATGCTGATTTTTAATTGGAACTTAACAAATAAATAGTGTTGACAGTAATTAAATATTCTATTGCGCAGAAAATTTGATTATAAAATGTATTTAATCCAAAAACCTACAGGTATTGCACACCTCTAGAGACTATATTTGCATATAATTTTTAAAAAAATTTCTAAAATAAAAAGAAAAACTTATTTTAAGTTTTTTTAGCTGTTTACAATTTGTTGTTACCGGTTTTTAGGAAGTAAGTGACCAATTCCTCCAATTTTTTCTTTAGCGTGAGGTACAGTACTTAGTTCCGTTTAGAGTAATCTTTTGTCAAAGCAAATGTTATTTGTAAAGAGTGACAAGCTGACCCTTTACAGTAAAATTTGTGCAGATTTTTTTGTTGCATGTGCATAGGATCTTTCATTAAGAACGTTAAATGTGTTCTGGCTGAGAGCTGAAATTTGCGGTTAGATCGGTTTTAGCTTGTTTTTAGTTTTAGGTAAGCTAGGTAGCTTTTACAGCTTGCCTTTTGTACGTGGCGCATGTTGTTACATTCCTTGATTTTTCAATCTTCTCGCAGGTAAAACCAAAATAAAAAAAATTATATTCCCATACGTTTGATTGAAAGAAGTGCATATTTTAGACTCTAGAGCAATAAGCTGCCTGCGTCACATCAACTGGACGCAATTGGATATGTTCCTTATGGCATACTTCAGCAACTATTTAGTGCTGACTTAGAAAATGTAGTAAAATATATCATTTTTTTTACAATATTTCACTACTTTTTTAAAACCCAAATGAGATAACAGATGATAAGATAGCTCAGTTAATGAGCGATAGCGTTGAACGCTTACAGTTCGGGGTTTAATCCCCAAATATGACTAAAATAATAACTTGCTCTTGAACCACCGGTGTGATTCGATAGTCACATAATAAGCCGTTGGTACCATCAACCACAATTACATAACTTGAACTAAAATACGCTTTTATAACATATTAAAAAAAAAAAAAATTGTATCAGCATCTTCTGTTTTTGCTAAATAAGTTAGCTAAGAAAGCTTGTAGAATCTTAAGGTTTATTGAACGAGCCAGCTTTGGTTGCCTAAACCTTAAAAAACAGCCAAGTTAAAGATACTTTTGTCTTAATTGCACTGAAAAAACTTGATGTGGGGCAAGTAATGGCTTGATATAAACCAAATTTAAAAAAATTCAACTGAGTCTATCTTCATTTTTTTTTTTTGCTAGTCTACCATGGTGAAACTCTTCTCTGGTAACGGTATTTTATGTTGGGCCGTTTCCAGAAGATCTTATTGGATTTTTATAATTTTTTATTTTTGAAGGTCAATCAAGTTCAATGCAAATATCTTCAGGGTGACCTAAGCCGGAACTTCTGATGTACTGAGTTGTATCATGCTTGCGGTTTTGAAACAGCTAACATAGGCCTTCAGTGTCAATTTGACGTAGACTTTGTTTTCTTTTGCTTGCTTTGTATGTTATGCCTCATCGTGTACAGTCCAATCTTTTGGTGCAGTCGGATTTGTTTAAACTCATCTTCATAGACCCCTCAGATTCATTTTTGATCAGGAAAAGTTTTAAACTTTTTCAAACCTTATTTTTTTCTTGTTTTTTTTTTTAATTATTAGTTAATCAGACGCATCTTGTTTTCTGGCGGTACTTTGTTCTTGAATGCAAAAGCTTGACGTGTTGATTCTGTATACAAGTTGTCTGAATCATGCTTTACAATAGAGGCAGCGTTCATGATGTTGTTGAGACACCAATCGTATGAGATGCCTTCAGTTTTTTGCTCTTCTCAGTCGGATTTTATTATTTCACAACTTATTTCCACACACATATTAATAGGTTATTATGAAATTTATTCTTACAAATACATTACTAGTTTCCGCTCTACTAGAGCCTTCTACAGATGGTAATAAGTTAAATGAGTTAAATAACAGTTTATTTCTTATTTTGTCTTGTAGGCTAATTTCCGGTAGTAAACGGAATATATTGATTATAGTTTCGATAATTGTGTTTGACGGTATTCCAATATTTCTCGTTCAAGTACATAAATTGTATCAGAGACGTCAACAATGTAATCCACTTCTTGTATATCTATGTAACTGATTTTCCTAATAATAAAATTTTAATATCGATATATAAGACCACCACTGCATGGTTCATAACAAGTTTGAAGTTCAGTTCAACGAAAAAGTTGTCACGTATGAATTAAACCTTGCTTTGGGTAATGATCTCTCTACCAGCTCTCTAACACGTGTTTTTTAAGGTTACTCCATTGTTTAAGAATTAAATTGTTGATTTTCTTTTTTAAATTGACAAAATATTGTCTGCGGAATGACATAATTTTTTCACTAAATTCAGTGCTTGTTGTAGCTTTCTATTAGGCTATTTTGGCATACTAGCCTAATTTGTAGGTAAAAGCGCAATAAAGATTAATTTTTAAATAGACATAAAACTTGTTGTAACTGCTGAAACGCCGTGAGCAGTTATTATATATTTTCAAATATAATAACACCACAAAGTATTGAACTAGTATGTCAACAGTCAAAAATTGTCGAGTCGAATCCTGTCCGCCGCCGAGAGAACATCGATTTGAAGTGCTCCAGTTACAACCATAACTGCAATTTTAATTACACCAAATTCAGATAATTGATTGAACTGGTCATTCAATCAATTATCCACTCATTTATTTATTTATTGAATATATAATATTTAATATTTAACTAACTCAACTGTAATTTTTCAGCATGGGTTCCGACCTCTCTGACAGTGAGGTTCTTTTCATACTGCTCATTGAGGTCCAGAAGATGACCAATTATATCAAATCGCAAGACGCCAAGATTGAGAACTTGGAAGAACGTCTGATGAGGATGGTCGAAAATGAGTCGGAAAAGATCGACTTCGCCTTCGACAAGATCCAGAGGGCCAAATACGATCTTGGCTCTACTCTCCAAACCCTCGAAAGTAACAAAAAAATGATTGCCGAGATTGCAAAGCAGCCCACACTGCCAGCCATCCCCCGCCGAGCCCCAACCCACCAAGACACCGGATCTCCAGGTAAAGGTCTCCCTCAAGAGGCCGGCCGAGAATCCGATTGACTCCAGTCCATCTAATGAGGAGCAGATGGAAACGGATAGCAATGTCGCTGCCCATCCTGACGCCCTGCCCCCCAGAGGAGAAGTTTCAGATCGTGGGCAAGAATGGAAAAAAAAGTCAAAGAAGACTAGGAAAGACCCGGGTGAGTCTTCCTTAACCTCATTGAACTCTAGGCCATCAGCCAACCCCCGTCAGGTGCCTTCGGGGCCTTTAGCCCCAAGGCCAACGGGTCATCAACCCGGCCAGCCTCTATGGCTCAGTCGCCCACTTCGGGCCAGACTGTTGAATCCCTAGACCTAGTACGTCCTCCATCTCTGCCAGTTCCCACATAAAGCGCTGACATCCAACGCCTACCCCCCATCACAATTAGGGAGAAATCTTTGTATCCTGGGCTGTAGCAGACTTTCAAGTCTAACAATATCAATATTGATAAAGCGGTAAACGTAATGGATGGCATCCGTATGCATTCTCGCACCACCACTGCACTGCCGTTAACGTGGTGCACTACACTTTTCAAACAGGGACTGAAAAGACCCTGAAATACGTCATTTGAAACATTCCCGATTGTATCACGACAGATGTGGTACAAGTCGAGCTCATCGCTCGGAGTTTGAACCTTCTTCCGTAACTCGCATGGGAAAGAACGGGAAATCCTTTCCAATGCTTTACGTACAGCTCCCCCAAGGAGCCAAAAATAGGGAGATACTCTCTCTCAGTGAGATGTGCGGGCTTCGTTGTACGGTTGAGTACAAACGTAAGACCGCAGACATTGCACAATGCCATCGTTGCTAGCGGTTTGGCCACACGGCATCTTAATGCAACGCACCATATGTGTGTGTTAAGTGCTTCGGGGCTCATCAAAACTTTGCCTGCGCTTTTTCTAAGAAGTCCGGACACGTAGCTACATGTATCGGGTGCGGTGGGTCGCACACTGCCAGTTACAAGTCTGCCCAGCTTATGTTAAACTGCGTGGTGCTAGTCGATTTGGCAAGGCCCACAGTAAGGCACCTGCTAAACATCAGCAAACCACCGCCCCTCCAAGGGCTACACCCAAAGCTAGCAGGGACATGTCCTACGCTCAAGCGGCGGGTTCTGCAAATAGCGCAGATATTATTGATCGCAATCAGTTGCTGCTCCGCTTATCCCAGGCAAGCGGTGACAATTTTAAGAAGTAAATACTAACTTCTGCTCAGGTTTTAGCCAACTAATGGTAAACTTTTCACTCGGTCAATTAGTCTGTTCTCCGGAAATAGTGTGGTACTAGATTTTCACAATACTATGCAGCGCTTAAAAGGCTGGCACACTAAGTGCATTATGTAACTTCAAAACCCGTAATTTATTTTTTAGTTAGTTGGGAAGGTACTTACGCCCGTAAAGCGTCAAACTTCCTATGGCAATCGCTTAGAGGGAGTTTAGTCGGTAGGCGTCCGTGAGGATGAATCCGACACTTGCCAAGTCTTTAGAAAGATTCCCCTCCTAGCCCAAAAAAAAAGAACCAGTAAGTCTAAAAAATAATTTCCTTTAAAACCATAGATGACAATTTTGACCTATAACCTGTAACTTAGTGACCCATAATCATTGAGTTATGATGGCTAGGAAAACAGTTATAACTTCAAAATTTGATAAAATTTGGCAGACAAACTTCACTATGAGCTGCATAAATGTTAATAAAACCAATACGGCAATTTTTACATACCCTCTAATTTAGTAACGTCGTGAATCGTTTAAAACAAAACCTGGTGTATGTAGTAGCCACTAGGCGTTGCTTGCAGTGCTAAACATTATCAAATATTGTGCAAAATTTTCATTTGAGGAAAATAAATTACAAAAAATTATCATATAACTTGTAATTTCAAAATAGGCTTTTGGTTAAAAAAAATAATGCCGACTCTTGACCTAATGTCAAAATGGTTAGAATATAAACCTTCTAAGTAATCTATCATATGTAACGCCGCTAAGATGATATTATTAGCTTACCTCCCATTTTATATAAATAAATTAAAATTATTGTCTAATTGTATAATTAACATAAAAAACATTGTATTAAACACAGACAAGTTTATTTGTTTGAAAATAATATACAAATTATTATTTTATATTACATACTACATGATATACAAATTCATTTTTTTATAATAAAATATACATCTAAGTAGATAAAATAGAACCCGTCCTATAATATTAAAATTTGCATATAAAATCCACGCCGTCCTTATTATAAGTTTCATTTAATAATATTGCAAGCGCACTTTAATATCAAAAAACGTCAGCAAGTAATAATGATAATATTGAATAAGTGGATGGGAGAATGTCTTCGCTGCAATGTTAATTATTTCTAATACACTCCAAGGAATATGTAATAAATTATAGTAATTAATAATCATAAACTACTCTGGTAAGCTGCAATTTGATGTTTGCAGGTCGAGTTAGAAGCACTGACCGTATCCGCGAATTCCTAAGGGAATCTCTACACAATCTTCTTGCTTTGATCGCTCCTTATTACTTACAACAATCTATAATACGTGGGCTTTAATTATACACAAGCAGTGTCAGACATTTTTTATTAAACTTATCTCAATTAAGCTCAAATCTAAATAATTGCACCAAAACTACAATTGATTTTTGTTTTAAATTGAAGGTTTCTAAAAGCTTTTGACCTCTCCACTTTCAAACAAAACGCATAGAATAATGATTAATAGTATAATAGTTTCTAATCATTAATCCGTCAATTTATTACAATTCCGTGATTTCCTTTCTGATTAGGATATATCCAATAATCCAGTAAATTCAATAACAATAGGGGTTACTGTATAGCATATTGATTAAATAATTATTGTACTTACTCCTTCTGCTTCGCACTAATGGCTTATCCTAAATTGGTTTATTATTGTAAGAATATTAATTAGCTATGTATGTGAGAATTGAGAATTGAATTGTATAATTATGTAAATTTATTTTAGAACAAACAACGTTGTGTCCATGAGCGGACTATTATAAAGATAAAGATTTCGTTTTCGTTTTTCATTGCCCACCCATGATTTATTGCCCTTATTTGTTTTGTAAAAGTAGATCATTGTGAATGAAATAATTCCTTTATTCCAACATTTACCACAACATAAAGTAGTTCAACAATATTAGTTTGTGTTTTTCAAATAGAACCAGTTTTATTTTTAAACAATCTTTACACACAAATTCTTGATAATAAATCACTGTATATATTACATTAATTACAAAAGCAATTTGAAGAAGAAAGTATAAATATATTTAGGTTATTTATTGACACATTCTAAACTAATAGATAATTTATTCCTCCATTAAAATAATGTGAATCAATTATTAAATTACATTTTATTTTTACCGCTTAGCTTAAACGTATTTTATGATAAAAGCACTTTATCTCCATGAATCCAACACCTATGATCAAGATGTAACAATCTATGTGCTATAGAAAATTTAAAGTAAGAATTATTCTTAGTTTGTTATAGTACGTAATACCTGTTGAGTTCTCCAATTTAAATTTCAGCAACAAATCGATCTCAAAACGTCCATGTTCGAATCATGCTAAGCAAATTATACAAGTTGTAAGGTGTAAACATTGTTGCTCACTTAAAGTTTATAACGCAACAAGTTGACTCCACTGCTGTTAACTGCGTCGATTAAATTACGTAAAACCATCAAAATAAAAAAAATAAAACTGTCAGTTAAAAGCAACTTTTTCTCTATATCAACTGTAATCGGCAAAGAAATTTTAACAACACCTAATTTAGTGACCCACCACCATTAAAAGTCGTTGTGTTAAGCATAAAGAAAATATTATAATCTCAATAATATAATCAAAAATTTTCTGAAGCACTTGAAAACACAAAAACTAACTGCGCCTCAGCCACTTTTAAGAAAATTTTTCTACAATCAAAGACACTGTCATTTAACTATAACTATAACTGTCACACAAAAAACAAAATAAAAATTGCACTGTCCAATAGTTTATGCTAAACAATATTTTTGATACTTTAAAGCTGGAGTTTGCTATTTTTGGCTAGATTTTCATTTTTTCTAACAATATTGCGATATTTGATGACTGAATTTTGCTAGTTTTAAAAGTTTAAAAAAAATATACATATTTCAAAAGTTTTTAACTAAAATTTGCTGTTTTTTGACAATACTTAGCTATTTTTGACACTTTATTAATTAAATTTTGTACTTTTAAGCTAGCTTTGGCTATATTTTGATTTTGTCAAAAAATATTTTAATGTTTTATGTTATGTTGTAGTTATTTTTTACTTTTTATAAATATAAATTTGCATTTTTTAACAGTTTATGCCAGATTTTGGTTCTTTCTAACAATATATTTTTAATATTTAACTTTTTATGAAAAGAATTTTGCACATTTTTAAACATTTTTTGGCAAAATTTTGATAATTTGTGACAACACGATATTTTTGACTTTTGATAAAAATTTTGCACTTTTTAATAGATTTTGCTAAATTTTAAATTTTACTATTTTTTACACTTTTTAACAGTTTGACGGATTTTTGTGCTTTCTAACAATATTTTTATGTTTTAAAGCCGGATTTTCGCTATTTTCAACCATTTATGGTCAGATTTTTGATATTTTATAGCCGGATTTTGCTATTTTTGACATTTTATAAATAAAATATTACATTTTTCATTAATTTATAGATGTTGATGTTTTATAAGAATATTTTGATGTTTCAAAGATTTATTTTTATTTTGCACTTTTCAAACAGTTTATAACTAGGTAATTCCTTGATAGTTCAGACGACCGTCCCCACATTGACATCTCCTATTTTGCTCAAATTTTCGACACAAGTTTGGGGTTCCAAAATATGACAATTTCTAAAATTTTAAATTTCTAGGTGCAATACAGTGCAAATGCGGCCATTTTAATTTTTAAGGAATATTTTGTCTTCTTTCAGTTTTTTTTGCTATAAATAAGCAAAAATTAGTCAAAAATCATATTAAAAAAGTGTAAATTTTCCGTAGAACACGATCCCACCCTTGGTTTTTCAAAATTATTCGTGAAAAATATAAAAATTAGCATTTTATCAAAAATTTGATATCTTTGATTTTGCTCGACCTTGAGACTTGAAATTTGAATATGAAGTTCGCTTGCCCCAGAGTAAAATATGACTCATAATTGCTAAAAATGGGTTACATTTAAGCAATTTTCATTGGATTTTCTGAAATTTTAATAATTTTCCGGTTATTTTTAAGAGAATTTAAAAATACAGACATAAAAATCGCGTTTCATCCTTTAACAAATGTTGTAAATTATCTTTCCAACTAAAGGGTCTTCCATTAAGAGCGCCCCCATTTAAAATGTAAATAAAACGAGCAATTGATGAGATATCAAAGATCTGTTTATTGTGTGTTAAAGGTGATACTATACCATTAAGAATGGAACAGAACATCGTTCAGATGGCCACCTCTGGAACGCCGACACAAATGGAGGCGCTGAACCCAATTTTCCATCACTTTTTCACATAAATCTGGCGATATGTCAGCAATGGCTCTTTCAATAATGGTCTGGAGCTCCTCCAATGTTGTTGGTTGGTTGCTGTAGACCACTGACGTACCCCCAAAGAAAAAAGTTTAGGAGCGTTAAATCGCACGAACGAGGCGGCCAATTGGTTGGGTCTTGTCTTCAATAAACTGATTGTTTGGCCGGCTGTATGGCATGTGGCCCCGTCTTGTTGGAGCCACATGTTGTCCACAACAAAATCATCCAATTTGTCCCAAAAATAATCGGTTAACATGCCCCGATAGCAATTGCCGTTGACCGTGACGGCATTTCCTGCATTGTTGAAAAAGAAATAAGGGCCAATGACTCCGCCGGCATGAAAACCACACCAAACAGTGAGTTTTAATGAATACAAAGGTGAATGGTTGATTTCCTAAGGATTTTCCCTTGCCCAAATGCGACAGTTCTGTTTATTAACAAAACTGTTTAGCCAAAAATGAGCCTTGTCACTCAGGATGATTTTTCGATGAAAATCATTATCCATCTCCATCTTGTCTAAGACCCAATTGGTGAAATTTCTGCGCAGCAAATGGTCATTCGGCTTCAATTCTTGGGTTAAAACAATCTTATACGGGTGTAGGCCAAGTTTTGTCCGCAAAATCCGCCACAATGTTGTTTGGCTGATCCCCAACTCCTGAGAACGGCGTAAAATCGATTGTTTTGGTTGTTCGGCTACAGAAGCTCGTACAGCGCCAATATTTTCTTTGCTCCTGGCAGGCCTTGCTCTTTTCGGCACGGGAACATCCAATAATGAGTAAGTCAACTCGAATTTAGCCACTAAACAAACCACAGACCGTTTATCCGGACGATTATAACAACCAAAAATCGGAGTCAAAGCACGTAAAGTTGCGGTGACTGAACTCGAATGTTCGTAATAAATTTTAATAATTTGCAAACGTTGCGCACACGTGTACTTCACCATGATGAAATGGTATAATGTCTCGAACAAATTGACGTTTATAATATGGAGCTAACTTCACACATGTTCAAATAGCAGCTATTCAAAACAGGGGCGTCCCTATTGGAAAACCCTTTAGTAAGATGCATATACACTAGTGAGAGTTGCATACTCTAAAATATTAGTTAGAATACACAACATTTTATAACTTTTTCTTACAATTTTAATAATATTAATACTTTTTTTTATGTAAACTAAATTTGCCTTTTCACTCAGTGTGCCTAGCTTCTCACTGGTCAAAGAGACAATTTACATAAAATTATATTAATTATTAAACAATTTATGTATAGTAATGTGTCAAAGGTGGTAACGCAATGCCTCTCTAAGGCAAAAAAACAATTTACATTAAATACATCATTTATTAATTTTAAATAATAAATTTGTTTCGGTTATCTCAAAACCAAAAGCAAGATTGTGTTCTACGGAAAATTTTCTAAAATCCAAACTTTACAATCCTGCTGCTAACCAGCAAGTGAAAACAACTTTGAAAGTATGACATCCTAAACCTGTGTTTCATATAGCAAAAATTAAACAAAATGTAATTGAAAAAAGATTTAACTAATAAAAAATTTATCAATAGTTGTGACAGAGAGCAGAAAGAAATTAACTTAAAAAATAAAATTATTAATTTCTTCTAATTGAGAGAAATGAAGAAGAAAGAAACGCATTATTCTTCCAGTGATCAAAAAAGAAAAAATCTTTTTATTTATAGAATTGGTTTCGAAAAAGACAATGTCTAATAATTAAAAATGTTTATCCATTAAAAAGTTAGAAGAAAAGGAGCAGGATTATTTCTACAATTAAGAGAGTAAAAAAAGAAAAAAGATTATTTTAATAATTAAAAATCAAACGTTACAAATCTCTACGTCAAAGAAGTAAGAAATAATACCTAATTCTTTAACGACCAACACTTAAACAGGTGGGTGGATTATTTTAATTCATAATTACCATTAAGTGATTTAAACTAGAGTGCTCACCCAAATGTTTGTAATCAAATAATTTGAAGTTGCTCTTCTGCAAGCGTTAGAAGTATTTGAGTCGGAGGACGTGAACGTAATTTCTTGCTGACCAACACTTGAGCAAGTAGGTAGGTCACTCTAAATTATAATTACCATCAAGTACTTCAAACTGGAGTGGTTACCCAAGTGTTTGTGATCAAAACATTAGAAATTACCTCTTCTCTGCAAACGTTAGAAATCTTTAAGTCGGAAGAGGTGGAGATACATTTGGACAGGTTAGTGAGTCACTCCAATTTATAATAACTATCAAGTAAGTTAAACTAAAGTGCTCACCCAAGTGTTTGTAATCTAAAAATGTAAGTGGGATACTCTAGTTTATAATTATCATTAAGTAGCGTTAAAAGTCTTTAAGAGCATATCGACCGCTACCTTGATTTGTAGTATTTCAATAAAAACGGCAACTCTGGCTTCATTGCTGCTTCTACAAATAATATGATAATCGATTTATTTTTTTACCAGTACATTAAGAAAAGATTAAACTATGAAAGCAAATGTTATTAATAGAAAAGTTTTAGTTGAAAGAGGTGGAAACAGTGTGGTGTGTGTGCAAAAGTTGAAGTTTAGTCGCGGAAAAAGTGTAGTAGCAAAAACATGCAGTAACATTAAAGTGCACAAACAAACATTAACCTAACAAAACCAACACGAGAATAACAATAAATGAAATAATAGTACATAAGATACAAACATAAGATATAAACAGTACTCCGTGTTGTAGTGGAGTGTGCGTAAACCCGTCTTACTAGGCAAGTCCAGCCGTAGCTGTAGATTCGAGCCCCGAGAACCCCATCAGCTTTTATTGTTTTTTTTTTTCAATTTAAATTTTATGCTATACAACACTATAATTTCTAATTTAATTATTTGATTTAATAATTTAATATGATTTTTTTATTTTATTATTTTATTTAATTGATTAATTTAATTAATTAATATAAAACAACAAAAATAAATGGATAGAGAAGGAAAAAGAAATAGAGATAGTGCTGATAAACCAAAATTATTTCAAAGAAACAAAAATGTACTCAGATCACCGGAGCAAAGAAAAATAGAGGTCACAAGAAACGAGCCAGAAAAGCGTTGTTTAGGAGAAGATAAAGAAATGGAAAAAATTAAAGAAATGATAAAACAGATGATAACGGAAATGAAAAAAACACAGAAGAAATAAAAATGTAAATGAGAAATATGAAGGAGGAGATGATAAAAAGAGAAGAAAAATGGGAAATAAAAAAAAAAAAACTAAAAAGCAAAATAAGAGCAATTGAAGACAAGCTAGAACAAAAAAAAAGAGAAAAAAGAAGAAACAAGTTAGTAATAAGAGGAATAGAGGTACAGACAAGAAAAGAAAAAGAACTATGGAAGAAATGATACAAAAAAACTTAAAAAAAAAGCCTAAAATAATGTCTGCATATTCAGTAAGAAATGAAGAAAAACAAACAATAATAGCAAAAACAGAGTCATGGGTACAAAAACAGGATATTATGAAAAACAAAAACAAACTGAGGGGCACAAACGTATACATTGAAAATGACTTGACATTTGAAGAAAGAAGAGTTCATAAGGAATTAAGGAATATAGCAAGGGATGAAAAGTCAATAGGCAGAAAAGTATGGGTACGGTACAGAAAATTGAAAATAGATGGAGAGCTGTACAACTGAAGTGATCTAGATCAAGGAGTTTCAAAAAAGAGCGAACGCAAAGCAAAAAAGTAATTAGTAGCATAAACACAAGATGAAGATGAATATATCAAAAACAAAAATCATGAGTCGCAAAGTGGGTCAATGCCAAATAGAAGACAAGATAATAGATCAAGTAGACGGGTATATATATCTAGAACACCAGATCAAGCTTGGCAAAGCAAACCAAGCTGCAGAAACTACTCGTCGAATAAAACAGAGAAGCATTCGGGAGGCTTGGGTACATACTTAAAAACCCAGATATTCCCACTAGTCTTAAAAGGAGAGTATACAATATGTGCATACTACCTGTCACAACGTATGGCCTAGAAACCATGATTTTAACAATAAAAAATGCTGACAGATTACGAACCTGCCAGCAAACAATGGAACGCAGTATGCTAGGTGTAAGTCTAAGAGAGAGGCAAAGAAACATAGATATAAGAAGAAGCACCGGAGTAAAAGACATAATTGAACGGATAGCTGAGCTTAAATAGAGCTGGGTAGGCCATGTAGCAAGAGATAACAACAAAAAATAGACGCACAGGTTGCTAAAATGGAGACCAAGGATTACTACCCGCAATAGAGGAAGACCACAGAAAATATGGGTAGTCGACGTCAAGGAGACTGCTGGAAAGCAGTGGTATCAAATTGCACAAGACCGCAATCAATGGAATTGTTTGAAGGAGGCCTACGTTCAGCAGTGGACAAATACAGGCTGAAGAAGAAACACAAAAAAAGTAGACAACGCAGGCAAGGACAAAGGACATGACTTAGTTACACAAGATAGAAAAAAACAAAAAATAGTAAAAAACAAAGGCAGTGAAAAAAAAAAGAAAAGCAGAATTTTGTTTTGGAACGTAGCTGGAATCAACAACAAAGATCACGAGTTCTGGGAGTACATAAAAACCTTTGGCATAATTGGAATGGTAAAGACGTGGATAGGTGACAAAAAATGGGAAAAGTTAAAACTTAACATGCCAGCCGAATACATCTAGAAATGCCAACCAGCAATCAAATATATATATATAAAAAAAAGAAAGAGCCAAAGGAGGTATAACCACCGAAGAAGAAGATGAGGTTATTGAAAATGAAGGTATACAAGAACAAATTTTTTTAAGGGAAGAAGAAAAATATAGAGCAATAACAGTATATAGCAAAGGCATGAAAAACACTAGGCAAAAGTTAGAAACGTTATTACCAGAAACTGAAAGAAGAAAATTGATTATAGGAAGGGACTTTAATGCAAGAATTGGAAAAAAAGAAAAAAAAATCAAACAAGCTAACACAAGAAACAGATAATCAAAGGACACCACAGAAAATAGAAAAGGAAAGAAAATGATAGAAATGATAGAAGAGAGAGGTTAGGACATTTTAAACGGAAACATCACTGGAAATGAAGAAGAAGAATTTACTTATATAGGAACAAATGGACAATTGGTAGTAGACTACGTATTTGCGAATGAAGAGGCATGGAAAGAGATTGACAATTTTAAAGTAGGAATAAGAGTTGAATCAGACCACCAACCATTAGAACTCAGCTTAAATGGGAAAACTGTAAGGAGACAGGAAAATGGAAACAAAATTGAAGAAAGGATAATATGAATAAAAGAAAGTGTGATAATGTACAAACAAAATCTGAGAGAAATTAGAAAAACCGGAAAAAATGTCGAAGAGATAATGAGGGATTTAGAAGAAACAATCAGGAAAGCGGTAGTAAAAAAAACATGTAGAAGAAAAGAAGAAAAAATGAAAAAGTGCAAATGGTGGAACAGCGAATGTACTAAGAAAAATCTAGAAGCCAAAAAAAGGTTAAGGCACTGGAGAAACAACAAATGCACAAAAAAAAATATCTAAACAAACAGAAAGCATACAAAAATCAGTGTAAAATAACAAAAACAAATTTATGAAAAAAGAAGAAATAGAAATTAAAAGAATAAAGTCAGAAGCAGAAGCATGGAAATACATAAGCAAAGAACTAAAAAAAAACAGGAAAATATTGAGGCAATACCAATGGAAGCGTGGAAAGAACAATTTTCGGGTTTGTTTGGAGGTCAAAAGGAAAAAGAAGAAAAACTAAACATACAAAAGCCAATCCTACAAGCAAAAGAAATTCCAAAAGAAGCAATAAAAGTTTAGAAAAAATATTTTAGAAAGAAAAGTTTAGAAGTCAATGTAAATAAAACAAAAATTATGGTGTTCAGAAAGGGGAATGGGAGAAAAAAAGTTGAGGATTGGAAATGGAATGGGCAAGGCATTACGGAAGTAAAATCTTTTAAATATTTGGGATATGTTTTTTGCACGAACAACACTGAGAGCAAACACATTAAAGAGATAGCACAAAATGCAAATAAAGTAGTATGGGGAATAAGTGAAAAAAAATTGAATGTATAAGAATAAAAGGACTTATATTTGATAGTTTAGTTAGAAGTATGATATTGTATAGGTCAGAAATATGGGGATGGAAGGAACAAGAAAAATTAGAAGCAATACATGTAAAATATTAGAGATGAGTGCTAGGTTTAAATAGGGAAACTCCAGCATATATTGTGCTAGAGAAAAACAAAAAAGATAAGTTAAAAGTAGAAGCAGGAAAAAAGCAATAAAGTATGAAGAAACAAATGTAAAATCTTACAAAAATGTATGAAAGAGAAAATTAAAGCAAAAAATGAAAAGCTAGGAGAGATTAGGGAAAATTATTACAATAGGAATGGGAATGCTAACCAAGAAATTGAAAGAATGAGAGAATCTGGGAGGGAGACATGGTACAAAATTATGGAAAGAAATAGAGATATACAAAGGCAAGAAAGGAGAATACAAGTGAAAGAGTCTAGGTACAACGCAAATTATGAACATATTATAGAAAGCAAACTTTTATAGATATAGTAAAAATGATAAAAAGATAATTGCAAGATTCAGATGTGGTAATGAAGAGCGAGTGACAAAATTTTGGATGGAAGAAGATTTGAAAATGTGCAGAATGTGCGGTGAGACTAAAGAAACTATGGAACATATGTTGAAAAAGTGTAACAAAATGAGAGAAGATGGGAAAAATGAGATATTGAAAAAGGACGAAAGAGGTATAGAATGGATGAGGGTAATTAAAATACAAAGAAAAGATGTAGATGAACAAAGAAGAAAATACTTTTAGTTGTGTAAATTTTATAAGGATTAGGTTTTATAATTTTGGGAAGTTAAAAATGTATTTGTAAATATAATTTTTAAGGACAAAAAGCAAAAAATAAACGTATTATATATAATTAGAAATATTAATTTAACACATGATGAATTGCTCGTACAACAATAATAATATTTAATATAAAAGTGTGGGTGGCCCAGATACTAGGCCCCGTCAGTATCTACTGAGCCTTCATTCTCTCAATTAACACAATAACACAAACGTAAATCCTAAAATACCAAAAACAAAAATAAAAATTAAGGTTTTGATTTTAACTAAACAAAAAACTAGAAACTATTTAATCATCTAGTTTTTTGCACAAACCCAAGCCAAAATAATACCAGCAATGTTGGACTAAAAGTACTATTGTAGCACAGAAAAGAAATAAAAATCTTGTACAATCTGATAAAGAAGACAATGAATCAACCTAATTATTTATCTTACTCAAAAGTTTACTGTTGCAATAGCAAAAATTAAAATCTCCAATAAAACAAACTCGTAAAAAGTAACACCCGGTAAAAATAAAAACTACACAATTCATGAATACAATAATTTCATACAAACTTACTCGCAAGAAAGTAAATAGTGTTCACCAAGCAATCGCATAAAGCATTATCCAAGATTACAGATTAGTCCATCAAACAAGTAAGCCATATAAAACTAGTACTAGTAATAGTCTATTAAATGTTGCAAAAAAAAACAGGGACAAGTTGCAGTCCTTAGTTGTGTACCAATACAAAAAATGTATCAGTGGAATAAGCCCAATGTTAAGCAATTTAGCTAAACTCCAGAAACCACAACAGCATTTTTGTATACAAAAAAAATTAAAAATTTTACAACAAAATTATATCAGTAGACGGAAACTGTTATTGCATTAGACTACTATGATATAGGTAATCTTTAATTCAATTCATAACAGTTTCCGTTTACTGATATAATTATTTTGGTCAACATTTATGATTCACGTTGTAAAACCAAAATAAATCTGGCAGTACAATGAGTAATTTATATTACCTATCCAACTTAAAAAAAAAAACAAGTTAGAAAACAAATAACATCTTAGTTTTCAACGGAACAACCATTAACGCTTATATACTAAAGTTTTTACTATCATTAAGCATTGGAAATAAAAATTCTTTTGCAACAACACAACTGCACACTGCTCTTTTCATCATTCGACAAAGCGCAACAATAAATAAATTTATATACAAAACAAAACATAAAATACAATTGCAATACTTGTAGCTTAAAGTCTAATTTCTTAATACTGGCTGTCATTCTTTAAATATATAAAAAACCGCAAAATAAAAGCTTAGTGCAAATTGGTTATACTTACTTTCTAATATCTACTACTTTCATCACATTCAACAAAATATGCAAAAGATTTAAAAATCTAAAATAAATTAAAAAATTGATTTATGACTACAAAATACTACAAACATTCATCAATATTATATACAGGTGCATGAACATTTTGAACGACTAGAATCATAAAAACAAAGAATTATTATTGTTTTCCTTTTTCCATGTTTACAAATTAGCATAATCCAATAATAAATCGCTCCTGCTTAAAATTTAAATATATTCCCATTAGCGCCTTCCCAAGAATCTCAAATAATACATAATTTACAAAATGTTGTAATTTGTATACCAAACGCATATTTATACAAAACCAGATACATAACCATATAATAATACACACATAATTCTATTTGTATTATTTACGAGCATGAAGGGGCATTATATCAGAAATATAGTTATGAATATGATTCATGCAGTTGTACTGTTTACCATAATAAGTGTCACGGGAATTATAATCAAACTAATTACATTGTCTCTATTAATTACTATCACGTAGTTTGAAACCTAATACAATCCGACCTGTCCAAATATGAAATTTAAAAGTAGTAATTAAATTGTGTAAGGGCTCAATTATTTTTTTATTTAATTCTTTGGGGATCACAGATGTTTACTTAAATTAATTATAAACGAATAGCATATTAATTTATTATAATTGTTGGATTAATATTTATACTTTTGTGTGTGTGGTTGGTAATTAAATTGTCGTGTTGGGTTTCACTTCAAATTGATACCTGTCTTGAAGGAATTCTAATTATGTGGACCGCCGAGACATATTTAATGTTATAATCAATTGGTAGTAAACGAGGTTGCACAAAAGTCGTAATTTATTTAATTAAGAAGTTACCGTTTGGTTGGAAATATTGATTGTCATAAGTTATTGATGATTCGAATTGTACAGTTATATCAAATATTGGGAATAATTTAATGATACATAAATAAAATTATTAATCAACATCTGGGAGCCACATTTATTTAATGTGTTCTTAATTTGCTTGAATAGCTCTAATAAAATGTAATGTTATTTGTTGCCACACTTTTTGGTAATAATCTGCAAATGATACTGCAAATAAAAATTTATGAATATATTTTATAGTATATATTCCTGACAAAAAAGTTTGCACTCAATATTTATTCATATATGTATTTATTTATATTTATGCGTCTCAGTGTAGGTTTTATTTAGTCATAAAATAAATATCTTAAAATAGTGTTATGCAAAATATAAACGCCACTTTTGACAGCAAATTTTGTTTGATCTTGCAGAAAATTGTCTTGACTTGACTTGAGAAAAAAAGGTTTTTCAAAGACATTTTTGCAGGTTAAAAATTTGTCATTAATTATTATTATTCATTAACGCAAATACCGAGTAACATTTATTAACAAATTTCTAAACTTATTAACAACAAATAAAAAATCATTATTTTTAATTTTTGTTATAGATCAAATTTACTAGTTTGCTGGCCATTTAAAAATATTTTATATTTCAAAATGACAACAGACAACTCTCCAATAGTTTCTCAACTTTAATAACAATGTTTATTGCTAACCAGATCATAAACTGTTTAATCAAAACACAAGTATTGTTGTTATAGAGATTATATAAAAATTATAGTTAGTAAATAAAGTTGTACGCAAAAACTGTCAATTGCAACTATTTCTTTATAAACCTACTGCTGCAATATATAACAACAGGTTATGGGCTCAGAGTAACGATTACAGAAGAAAAGAGTATCTTCAAATATAAATTTACATTTACCATGGAAGGTGAACTTAAAGTTGATAAATTGCATGATGAAACTGGATGGGGACAGTGGACAATAATATTAAGCATGAAACAAGTATTCCATATAATTCGGAGCAGAATGGAAGTGTAAAACGAGACATGAGAACAATTGTTGAAGCTGCCAGAACTTTAAGTCATACGAGAGAACTCAACGTGAAATTGTGGATTGAAGCTGTTGCTGCAACAATTTATGTTCTCAACAGAACAAGGACTTTGTCTGTTAAAGATCAATCTTCCTTTAAATTATGGTTCAAAAAGATTCTTCCGTTAAATTATTTGAGAGTGTTTGGTGCAAGGTGTATGCACATATTCCAAAGCAGTTACAAACAAAATGGGATAAAAAGAGTAAACCAGAAGTATTTGTAGAATATAGAAAGTGCCAGAAAGGGTATAGAATCTGGTATAAAGGTGAGAATAAGATCAAAGTAGAAAGAGATGTAATTTTTCATTCAGAAGCAGATGTTTGTGACAGGAATGTTGATAAGATGATAGATGTTTGTCATAGGAATAAATCAGCTGATAGTGTGACAATCCATGTGTTAGACGCTTATGATCGAAATAAAACAGCTGATACTTTGACAAATACATCAGATAGTCATGTCATAAAAGAAGCAGTTGATATTGTAACAAATATGCCTGATGTGACATATATGCTAGATGTGACAAATATGCCAAATGTTAGTGTCAAAAATAAATTGAAGAATCAGAAAACTTAAGACCAAACCGAGATTGTGCCAAATTTTATTGTATTAAGAAATAGAAGTATAATAAGGAAACCTGACAGTTTTGTAGATTTAGCACAATCAGAATCAGGTATTTAAGCACTAATATCAGATAACCAAGATCCAATAATCTATGAAGAAGCTATTGAATCAAAAGAAGCTACAAATTAGCATAAAGCTATGAAAGAAATAATTAATTCATTAAAGCAAAATAATACTTGGATCTTAGTAGATATTCCAAAAGATAGGAAGGTTTTACCTAATAAATGGGTTTTTAGAATAAAGACTAATGCTAACTAAGGTAAAATAAAACAATATAAGGCAAGAGTAGTAATCAAGGGATTTGCTCAGGAATATGGTACAGATTATCAAGAAACGTTTAGCTCAGTGCTAAAGTTTGATTCAATAAGAATGATTTTATCAATTGCTGCTCAAAAGCAATTAAGTTTATTTCAATTTGATGTTAAAACAGCATTCTTGTATGGATATTTAGATAAGGAGATAGTTATAGAACAGCCTAAATAATTTGAATATAACAAAACAAAAGTGTGTAAACATCAGAGAAGTCTTTATGGCCTCAAACAAGCTCCAAGAAACTGGAATATAAAACTTAAAATGTTTTTAATGAAATATAACTCTAAAGAAAACACATTAGATAATTGTGTATATTATAAAAGAAAAAATTATCTTGTATTAGCAAATTATGTAGACAATGGATTAATTGCAGCTTCAAGTCAGGCTGAAGCAGAAAATCTTTTAACATATTTGAAAAATGAATTAAACCTCGCCTGCATAGCCTCGAGGTGGATTGAGTAGCTGAGAGGTTATGTTGCCGGTCCCAAGCCCGGATAAAAAAGGAGGGTTCCAGGGTGAAGCCAGCGACTTGCTCTGGGTCAAAGCAAAAATGACGCTCACAGAAACAACACCCAGCCTCGGATTAGGACGAATAACACAAAGACAAATAGAACCAGCGACCCATGCGAGTGGCCACATGGAACATCAAAACACTGACGAATAGAGACCAGGAACTGGAGAAAGAACTCAGAAAACACAAAATAGACATCTGCGCGTTACAGGAAACGCATGAAAAGGGCGGGGGACAAGCAATACTTGGAGAATATCTACTCGTTTTTAGTGGCGTCAATAAAAATTCACGTGCAAAGGAAAAAGTAGCCATACTAAAACACAAAAAACATGCAGATAACATTACTGAATGCCACTATATTTCAGAGAAAATCATAGCAATAAAGATGACCCTAAAGAACCAAGCCATTAACATAATCAGTATATATAGTCCAGAAAACAAGTGGACACAGAAAGTCCGAGAAGAATTCTATGACAACCTGCAAGCAACTATTGACAAAACAAACATGAACATCCCCACAATCATTCTCGGCGATTTTAATGGAAGAGTTGGAAATCGTACAATTCCCGGCATAAAACAACGCTTCAACGAGCCACATAAAAACAGTAATAGAAAGTTACAAGTTAATCTATGCAACATCAATGAACTAAGAATAAACAATACCTTCCATAAACACAAAGAACAACACAATTTCACGTACAACAATACTCGCGGGCACAGGTCTGTAATCAACTACATTTTAACCAACAGGAAAATACGGCCAGAGACTATTTTAGATGTAAGATGCCTAACAGCCGCAGAAATTGGCAGTGACCACAACCTTGTGCTGTGCAAGCTAAAATTTGAGACCAAGCTGAATAGATATGTAAGAAAAACAAAAAAAATAGTAAGAACTACAACAAAGATTAAAAGATTGGAGCATGAATCAACAAAAAACTTATATGAGAGACGCCTAGGTCAAAAAATATCCGACAACACGATAGCCGCGGAAAACAATGTTGGTCAAATGTGGGAAAAACTCAAAAAGAACATCCAAGAAGCGGGAACAGAAGCACTTGGACACCGTAAAGTGAGCGCATATAACCCTTTTGCGCAAAAAACACCTTGGTTCTGGCATGAGATTAAAGAAAAATGCGCTGAGAGGAAACTGGCGTACTAGCAATACAGACAACAACGCACACAGCAAGCATACAACCGTTACAAACGAATCCGAAGAGAAACACACGCATTAGTAAAAAAAATGAAAACGGAACACTGGGAGAGGTTCTCCAAGCAAATGGAACACAACTTCTACGGTAAACAGAAAGAAATATGGAGGATGTTAAGAGGGCAAAGAAAGGAAACAAGAGAACTGGTCAATGCACAAAACATTGAAACAACAACATGGATAGCATATTTTAAGGCGCTATACAGCCTTGGTGAAGAACAACAACAACCAATACTCGAGGTCACATCAGAAGCTACAACAACGATTAAAAAAGAACATGCTAAAGAAACACTAAGAAAACTAAGAAACAGAAAAGCGGCTGTCCCAGATGGGATATACAACGAACTACTAAAGTATGGAGGAACACAACTAACACAACAGCTTACAGTAATGATCAACAACATCATAAAACAGAAAAAAGTGCCGACGGAGTGGAAAAACAGCAATCTAATACTGATGTTCAAAAAGGGGGAGAAAGAAAACCCAAAAAACTACCGGAGAATCACCTTGCTAAATACAGGACTAAAGTTAGTAACCAAAATCATTGCAGACAAGATAAACTAGAACATAGAGCTTACTGACAAACAGCAAGAGTTCCATCAAGGAAGATCATGTGCAGATGCCGTATTTATACTTAGGCAAATCAGAGAAAAATCTCTAGAATGGAACAGGCCAGCGTACACATGCTTCATTGATCTTACAAAGGCATTTGATCGTGTAAAGCTACGAGACGTCTTGGAAATACTACACCAAAGAAGTATCGCCCCTGATCTGGTAGAAACAATTAAAGACATATACACAAACAATATCATTTAAGCATCTGTCAATAACATCATGACTGATCCAATAGAAGCCGAAAATGGAGTAAGACAAGGGGATTTGCTCAGTCCGCTGCTTTTTAACCTGATCATGGACAAAATAATTAAGAAAGTTAAGATAAAGAAGGGATACGCAATGGGGACAAAACAAGTAAAGATTGTTTGCTTTGCCGACGACGCAGTGCTCGTAGCGCAAAACAAGAACGACCTCCAAAGAATGCTGCATATTTTCCACACAACATCTAAAATGTTTAACATGCAGATCTCGGCGGAGAAGACAAAGTGCATGGTCATAGCAGCCAACTCAATAAGATGCAAACTCAAAATCGATGAGACCATAATCAAGCAAGTAATGGAATTCAAATATTTAGTAATCCCTCTCTCCAGCTACGGCGAACTGAAGGAGGAAGTCAAAATGCAAACCAAAAAAGCAACACATATAGCAAGAAGCTTACTTACATAGTCGAGACGCGCCCAGAAACAACACGTAAAGAGCAAATGGTAACAACTGCAGAAATGAAAATATTACGCAAGATCGAGAGAAAAACACTGAAGGACAGAATCTCGAACGAAGAAATTAGAAGAAAATGTGGAATAACCAGTGTCACGGAGTGGTCAAAACAACGGAAAAGGGAATGGGACCCACACATAGACAGAGACCAAACTACCAGGATAGTCAGAGACAAGTCGCCAACAGGCCGCAGACCCATAGGTAGGCCAAGGAAGAGATGGAACAACAACCTAGGTTCATAAGACCAAAAGGCATCAAGAAATGAACAGGCAGTGCTGCCTAGGAGAAAGAGAAGAAAAAGAAAAAGAAAAATTAATTTGAAATAAAGACGAGTAATTTGAAACTTCATCAAAGTGCATATACCAAAAAACTTCTTAAAAAATTTAATATTATAGATTGTCATCAATACCAATAAATAAAAATATAATTTTAAATAAACAAGAACACTCTAATAATATGAGTAGAAAAGCAGTAAGAGATTCAACATATCAAGAAATGATTGGTGGTTTAATGTATCTTTCAGTTGCAACAAGACCAGATATTGCATATGCTGTAAGTACTTTGAGTCAATATTTGACAAATCCAAAGCAAGTACATTACAATGCTGTGATAAGAGTATTGAAATATTTGAAAAGAACTATTATGTATTGTGTGTTTTATGAATCAGGAAGAAATCAAAGTCTTACATGCTATAGTGATGCAGATTTTGCAGACAATAGAATTTTAAGAAGATCGACAAGTAGTATGGTTTTTCTTCGAAAAAGTAGACCTGTGTCATGGAGTTCACAGAAGCAACGATGCGTTGCTCTATTAACTACGGAATCTGAGTATGTGGCGGCTAGTCAAACAGTAAAAAAAATAATTTAGCTTAAAAGATTAAAAGAAGATTAGTTGATAAAAGAGAAACACAGACAATCAACGTGCAATAAGATTAATTAAAAATCCAGAGTTTCACAAAAGAACAAAGCACATTGATATTATATATCATTTTATTTTTGAAAGATTTAAAGATGGTTTATTTAATTTGGATTATGTTAATACAAAAGATCAGATAACAGATATTTTTACAAAATACTTTTCATAAATTAAGGCATATGTTAGGTATTACAAAATGTAGTGTTTAATTTTTTTTTTTATAAAATGTAAACATTAATTGAGAGTGTTGAAATATTTTAGATATTGAATATAGACTAACTCAAATCTTGGCAAATAATTTGTCGCAGATTTAAAGCCCAGCTGCTATTAATTCCAAAAGAACAACAAAAGTAAAAGTATCTAAACAATAGATTACATATAAAATACCCTATTGATAGTAAAATAAATCAAAATAACTAAAATAATACTATAGACTTTAAACAAACACAATAGACACAAATTCTGTAAACTGAGTAACTACTCAGACTCAATGAACAATATATTACCATTATAAACTATGATAGGACGTTACGGATAAACTCTACAAAAAATACAATATAGTTTATAATAGACACAAAATGTTATTACATAGACATTTAAAAAATTGGATTTATAGTTGTTTTCAGTGTATTGATGTTTTCTTTTTGACAAAAACTATTAATTAAACTACTGTGCAATTTTGTATTTTTAAATATAGTGAAATTATTGTAGAGAATTATATAATTAGTCTGCAACAAAAAATAAAAATATAATATCATCACATAGCAATAAATGAGTTTAAAAGTTTTAATTAACAAACGAACAAAAGTTTGAAATTGCTGGTTTGGTTGCACTCGCAATTTGAGTTATTAATATTGTCTGAAGTTTACATATTAAACGTATAATATGTAAGGTGCAATAAACATGTCCCTTGAAGATTACACAACAAGCACAGCAATAACTTACATTTGATCGGACTGTCACACTCCCATGGGTTTTATGAACAATTATTATTATAATTTTTCCCATCCATTTGCAATATAGAAATGGCATCAAATGTGTGGTCAAATATGTAATTGTATAACTTCATAAGCCGCCGTATAAATACGGAACTAAAGGGTCATGTTGCGTGCAATTGAAAGAACGGTGGTATGTAAGCCCACCATCGCAACCAACCCACCGTTTGATGGCTAGCTATATGAACCCGGGTGGGCCGGCAATGTTCACAGACTATACCTCGTGGTATTATTGACTTCTTGCGTGCACTTCAAGCGCCTCTTGCTCTGTAATTACACCATCCCGAGCGCATATATGGCAATGTAATGATATCGATATTTGCTCACGTGCACGATTTAAATTACTATCTTTCAGCATGCGCGCGCGTCTATTTGTTCTAATTTCATTTGGGATTTAAATTAATCAGTTCGCAATATTTCATCATAATATTTGTTCGGTTGGTGAAAAAATAAATATATTACTGACCAACACGTGTATATGTATATGGCTTTATTTATGTACCTATTATTGTTTCTCATTCTGTTTTCCATACAGCCATAAATCATATAAATTGACACGTCTGGACGGATATAAACAAATAAATAAGTATTGCAATTTATTTTATTTATACATTCGCTCTGTTTTGAAAAATGACAGTCTCGTATCTCAGTGGCTTTGTTTTGCTTTTATTGATTTACTCATTAACACTTTATCTGAGAGATATGTGGGTATTTTTCATTTGAATCTCTTTAACAAGCAAGGCTTGACAAATACAAATCTCATTGCATATTTATTTATGCTAAAATAATTTTTTATAACTGAAAATGTTACATAATTTTCTTATCTATAAATAAACATAAAATGTAAGCTTTTAAAAAGTCAATATAAGTGCAGAAAAGATTTTAAGCTCTAGATCATCAAAATCTATAAATATTATTTCACAAATTTAAGGTTCATTTCAATTTATTATTTAATAGTAAGTTATGTATTGTAAATTTTAAATTTAATTTTTTAATTAACTGACGCATTAAAAGCTCACCTACCTATCCACCACACCCAGCATTTATGTTGTAAGTTTAATAATTATTTGAAATATTTTTTTCAAATTATTTTTCAATACACAAATGCCACAAAAAAGTCTCTCGGTCCTAAACCAAGGACTATTTTTACACAACTGTGTAAAATTACCAATTTTTATTTTACACATGTGAGAATCACAATACACAGCAGATACATTTTTCTGACTAAAATCACAATATTTTTGTAGTTATACTTTAGATACAATTAAAAAAAAATGTTAATAGCTGCAAATTAAGTTTAACGGTATATGTATTACAAAATAAAACTAATAATTTTAAAATAAAATGTTAACAATTAATGTTACATTCCGTCGAAGACAAATGATTTAATTTGCTCAAAACTCTGTTCTGCATTCTTAATCCAACTGCATATTGCTTTGCAGCGGTATTACTACGATTTAATTAAAATTTAATCCAACATGCACCTTTATCTAATCACATCGGATTAGTCCTTTCAAATACCTAAAACCATCATGTTTCAAATTAAAGCTACATCTATACATATTGTCTGCATGTAATATAATACAAACTATTTTATTATTATCCATACTAGATACTATTAAAAGTTTTATAGTACATTATTAAACATATCAAAATTGAAATTAGCACTGTCTTACTAATTATATGTGTAGTTTGCAATTTAGGTTTATCTATCGACATAATTTTACGTTTGATTAAGTATGCACACACAGTTCAACGGTTTTTCTAACAGGAGACATTGCGTTACCACCTCAGATAAAATGTTTGATTTAAATAAATTTATGTCCAATTGATATAATTGTTACAAAATATCACAAGCAATAATCAAAATAATTAAATTACAAAAAATGTTCAATGATGTTAAGAGTCTACTTAAACAGTTCCAGCGTTAAATTAGTTATATTTGTATAATGAGCGTATCATGAATAAAATAAAAAAAGAACTCAACAAATATAATTACTTACAATACAGTTGACGCAATCATTAATGAAAGTAAGATTTATTTGGAAATATTTTAAGAGTCAAGACGTAATTATTTCCAGGAATATAATGGTACAAAATAAAAAATCCATAAACTGTCCGAAGTGCCTACAAAGACAGGTTCTTCATGTTCGCATGAAATCTGGAATCAAAACGAAATAACGAGAATCAATTAAATAAAATGATTGCTGCGATAAAACTTTATGTTTACTGTTCACAGTATTATCTAGATTGGTTAATAATATTTTTTATTATTATATATGTATTTCCATAACGGAAAAGGGATTGTTATGATCCAATTTATTAACTTGATTTAAAAAGATACTTCCGGTTAGAAAATCGTGTGGGAATGTAAACCGTTTTTGGTTTATTATTTAATAAATAGATTATATAACAAACACGCAAGATAATATAATAAATGACTTAGTAAGAATATTTATTGATAAATTTATTTTTTCAATTTAATAAAAAAATATTTTCTTGAATAAACAGTAAATAAAATTTGAGTTTAGATAAATGCCAACACAGAACTTAATATACGACGATAATAGATATTTATGATATACGTGGGGTAGAAATGGCATCTTGTTGCATAAAGGATATACAAAAATGCTCTAAAAATATTGCATTTTGCTGAACAGCTGTGGGCAACAGAGTAAATACTTTGTCAAACCATAAGTTTTCTATATTTTGTGTTTTTTTTAACAAAAGTTGTTTTTTTTCAGTTTTAGTTTTCTGATGTAATATTAAAATCAATATTTAAAAAACCAATTTTTTTTTGGCAATTGAAGAAAAGTTAAAACTTTACCTCAATTTTAATATTTTTCCGTTTTTGCAGCTACTGTATTTATTAAAAAACATATGTAGAAGCTTTAAAAAATTCTGATCATTCACTTTTTGCATCTGTTGTTAAAACTTCACTTCCTATTACTACCAAACCTAAACAGCGCCTCATCTATCATTATTTTAAGATGAAATAGTAAAAATTAAAGAATTTCTTAATAATTTTGATTTTGATATTCATTACTTATATTCTAATAATCCACATATTGCAGCAGAAAATCTCACAGAAAGTTTTCAATATGTCATCAAAAAATTTAGTCAGTTCTCTGTTATTAACCCAAATCAAAGTACTTATTTTTAACTCAGACAAAACAGGCAGTAAATAAGAAGCAAAAACATTTAAGAAACACATCAGTAATTGTTCCGAACAGACTAAAAAAGATTATAAGTTAGCTCGTAACTATTGCGACAATCTAATACAATCTGAAGAAGATAGGATTTACAGAAACAAAACAAAATTTCTTAGCTTTCCATAAACAACAATTTTTTTATAAAACAATAAATTCATTGCAAAGTAGTACAAAATCTTCAATGCCCCTTTTTCAAAATGATTAAAACAATCTAGTTACTAATCCAAAAGAAAAAGCAGATATTTTTTCAAACCAATTTGCATCTAATTTTACTATTATAAATTCACCCATTGCTGTACCTACAATGCCAGCTAGTGAAAAAATAATGGGTCCAATTCATTTTAGGCAACGGGTTGTCAAAAGATATCTTCTTAATTCAAATACCAGAAAGGCATCAGATAAAGATAAAATTCCACCTATTATAACACTTGCAAAAAAATTAGTTCCAATTTTAACCAAAATATTTGCTTTATCATACAAAAATGAAACATTCCTAAAATGTTGGAAAATTGCAAATGTTCAACCTATTCCTAAAAAAAAAGAAAGTCTGATTCTTTAAATTATAGACCAATTGCATTAATGTTCAATCTATTAAAAGCTTTTGAATAATATATTAATTTTGTCAAGTTCTTAGTGCAAAATAACTTTGTTTCAGATATTCAATATAGATTTTAACTTATGTTTGTTACAAATGAAATTCTACTTTAGTCAAACAAGGAGAAAATTTTGCAGTAGCTCTAGACCTTTCCAAAGCGTTTGATAGAGTATAGCATTCTAATCTTGTCAATAAGGTCCATTGTATTGTATTCATATTCAAGATGGCAAACAAAAGTTGTATTATTGTAGATCTCCCGTCAAAAAAGTGCAAAAAGTACCATATTATGCCAGCTAATGGACTCAAATGTGTTATATGTAATGTGCTAATGCATCCAGGATGCTTAAAATATTATAAAGACATCCTACAGATGGACAATAAACATATAAAGTGCTGTGAACCTGCTGTCTCTATGGAAAATACCGACAAGGAAGACATCTTAAATATTTCTAACGAAACCGTGATAAATCAATCAGAAAACTCAACTGAATTAATTGTCACAGATCTGATCAAAGAAAATGATCGATTAATATCAGAAAATAAACTTTTATATAAATTAGTTAGTGAAATGGAAGAGAAAAATGAACTGCTTCTTTTTAAAATTAATGTGTTGGAAAGAGATGCAAATCAATTGTTAAATTCACAAGAACACATATCCTTTAAACAGAATCAACGACACTGTATTGAAAATAAAAAGATGAACACAAAAAATGTAAACAAAGACAATACAATAAAATCGACAAAAACGATGCACAATTTTAAAAATAATAAACAAATTGAAACAGAAACTGCTACAGAAATTAGTAAAATACCATCTTCAGCAAAAAAACAACCTAATGCGTCTGTAACCGGACCAGTATTTAATGCTTCTAGCACTCCAGAGGCTTCCTCAAAGTCTTCGAAGTCACCATTAAGAACTAACAGCACTATTATAAGAGGAACTGGTAAAGATGATACATTTATGGCTGCTAAGAAAAAGATATGGATATACGTGGGACGTTCTGCATCGGGAACGATTTGCGAGACAGTTATGAACTATTTGCAACGCAAATGTCCAGGTGAACATTTTATTGTTGAAAAGTTGGATAGTAAAAGTGCTAACCCAAACTTCAAAGTTGGAGCCAATATTAGTTTAGAACCTACATTATACGACACTAATTTCTGGCCTAAAGATATTTCAATTAAACGTTTTTTTTTTCGAGGACCCAGAAATGGCTCTGAACCATAAACCATTAAATAATAATTTAACAGTACGTATAATTTGTGTAAATATGCAATGTTTGACTAATAAGTTAGATAACCTTGAAATCTTTGTTAATTTACAAGAACCAGACTTTATATGTGTAACTGAGCACTGGTACAAAGAAGAAAATATTGATTTAATGACTGTGAATGAATCATTATTCTATTGCTGCTAGTTTTTGCAGAACAAATTATGGTTCAGCTATATTTTAAAAAAATAAACTAATTAATAAAATAAAAGTAATTAAATTTTGCAATGACATAAGTGAACAATTCCACTTTGAATGTGTGGGCATCAAGGTCACACTTCCCACTAAAATGTTTTGTATTATATGTATTTATCACTCTCCAAAACCGAATGGAAACTTCAATATATTTTTTTCCAAACTTTTTGAAGTTTTACGACATTGTAGGAATATAACTGAAAATATTTACCTGTGTGGTGATTTTAACATAATTTTTTTAGATAACACTATTGAAAAATATTTGTTGGAAGATATGCTACAAAGTTTTAATTTAGTATGTACTAGTATAGAATCTACAAGAATTGATATAAATGCAAATGGAACAATTAGTAAATCTAAAATAGATTATATTGCTGTAAATCAAAACAAAACATCTTATGAAACTACAGTAGTTCAGCCATTATTTGGTGATCACCTTGCATTAATACATGATCTAACTACTTTATCTACTACATTATTGAGTACTGCAAAACCTTCCAATTTAAAATTTCGTAAAATTTCGGATAACAATGTTATGCAATTGTGCCTGTCATTAGAAAAAGTTAATGTTGTTACTGTTTATTTATCTTCAAATGCAATAAATGACATATTTAATGATTTTATCTCGCTTTTAATTCAAGCTATAGATTTAAATTGTCCTCTTCAATGTAAATTTGAAAAACATGTAACTAAAGATAAAAAATGGTTAACTCCTCAAATTATAAAAGAAGAAGAAGAGTTAAAGCAATTGTTCTGGATTACCAAAAATTATGTAGACATTAACCTAAACAATTTGTATAAAAGTAAAAAAAAGATTATAATAAACTTATTTCTGAAACTAAAGCTAAATATTACAGCAATATTATCAATAACGCACATAATAAACAAACAAAAAATATGGCAAATAATTAATAATGAAACATTAACAATAATGAAATATATAGCTCAGAAGACTTAGCTGACAAATTTGTAACACATTTTGCTAATGTCACTGAAATACATTTAAATCAAGCTTTTGGACAAATTCGTTCCACAAATTGTTCAAAACCATCAATTTGTGTCAATTCTTGCTACTTTGCAGATACCACAGAAAATGAAGTTTTAGACCTTATTAACAGTATGCAAAACACAAACAACTCGGGAACCATTGATTTATCAATCAAAATTATTAAAAAAATTGCAAAAATAATAATAAAACCATTAGTACATCTAATTAACAAATGTTTTGCATCAGATGATTACCCTTCTATACTAAAAACTGCTCTCGTTATTCCTATTCACAAAAAAGAGGATAACAAAAGTATTAATAATTATAGACCAATTTCTATACTAAGTCCTCTGTCTAAACTTATTGAAAAACTTATTTCTCAACGAATGATTAACTTTATTGACAAATTCAATTTGTTAATTGATGCTCAACATGGTTATCGAGCAGGCAGATCTACAGAAACAGCTGTACACAAATATTCTGAAAAAATCTTTGAAGGTCTTGATTCTCAATTGTTAACAGTAGGTTTATACTTTGATCTGTCACGTGCATTTGATTGTCTTGATGTGAAATTTCTTTTAGAGAAACTTGAAAGAATGGGTTTCAGAGGTAATGTTCTAAAACTAATATCAAGTTATATGAGCTACAGAAAAATGTGTGTTTAAATTGATAATACGGTCTCTTCTTCTCACGACATTTTGTTTGGTGTTCCACAGGGTTCAGTTTTGAGCCCATTGCTTTTCATTCTCTACATTAATGGTATAGCTAATAGTGTTATATGTGATTTTTTAACTCTTTATGTTAATGATATTTCTGTAATTCTATATGCAAAAACTTTAGATGAGATTAAAATAAAAATTAATAAAACATTGAATGAATGATGTCAAAAACTGGTGTTACAGCAATAATTTAATTCTCAATGAAAATAAAACTATCTGTATTTGGTACAGTTTATACCAATGTAAAGAATTTGTGGTGGACTCGATTAAATGTCAAAACAAAGTTAAATTTCTTGGTCTATATATGGACAACTTTTTAAATTGGGACGTGCATATTGATTATATTGCAAAATTGCTAAATAGAGCATATTATGCCATTACTAAACTCAAAAAAACAATTAATCAAAATAGTTTGCTATCCATGTATTATAGTCTTGTGTATAGCCATTTATCGTACCATGTGTCTCTTTGGGGCAATGCTTCAAGCGCTAACCGTATATTCAAACAAGAATTATAAGATTAATTTTTAATACTCAGTATGGCAATTCTTGTAGAGAAACATTTATTAATCAAAATATATTAACGTTACCGTGTATTTATATATACTTAAAACTATATTAATTATTAAAAAAAATGAAGTATTTATTTATTACATAGTAGTTTCTATGTGCTTGAAAAACATCGCACAGCAAAATATGAAAAATCAATTAATTATGCAGGAGTAAAAATGTTTAATCATCTGCCAGCATGTTTAAAGTCATTAAACTATAACTTGTTAAAAAAACAATTTAAATTCCTACTATGTCGTAAAGGTTATTATAATATTAATATGTTTTTTAATGAAAATTTGTTGTAAACTGTGGTTGTATGAGTGTTATTTTTTGTTTGTTTTTATTCTATATATTTGTATTTTTCCGATATTTGTAATGTTCTATTTATTGACGTGTATATCCATATGTAATATGGCAGTACTAATAAAAATATTATTATTATTATTATATTATAGGTCTTAATAAAAAAAACTGTAAATTTTATCATGACAATAGAAAAATTATAGTTAATACTGATGACTTCCACACTGACCCCAAAATCATAAATGCTAGAGTTCTGCTCTTTTGCCAACTTATTGTTGATTGACATTAATGAACTAAAAATCCTGTTGATAGTTTCGCAGATGGTAGCACCTTTCATGTTTCATACTTTCCAGAAACCACATTGACAAATATGACAGAGCGTCTTGAAATTTTCAGGCTTGAGTCTGTAGCATCTAAATACTATACTATACTATATAACTATAAATAGGGCACTCCCAACATGGTCAATTTTAACTGTAAAAATACTCAACTTCTTACTGTATTAAAATCCAAATCTGAGGCATCATTAGTACCAAATATTAAACTAAACAGCAAATCCATATCAATTTTTTTTTATTTATCTTGTAGGTTTTACAATCTCACATAATCTTCTTTGGAACAACCATGTTGTTGACATAGCTTTGAAAGTATCTAGAAAACCAGAATTTCTTAATAGATGTAAAAGTAAAGGTACTCCGTACTCATGATTTGGAGTGACTCACCCACTTACCTACCCAAGTGTTCCTCATC
Organism: Tachinus rufipes; assembly: GCA_963932245.1. Taxonomy (NCBI): domain Eukaryota; kingdom Metazoa; phylum Arthropoda; class Insecta; order Coleoptera; family Staphylinidae; genus Tachinus; species Tachinus rufipes. The sequence goes on along the minus strand of OZ010742.1, from coordinate 21,505,318 downwards.
AAGAAGTTGATTATCATCATTATCTTTTGTGATATAGAAACTTTTAACACTTACAGAAAAGAAAAACTTAAATTTCTTAATAATAATAAACTTAGGCGGGTGGGCAAAAACCACAGTTTAAATAGTCCACCTGTACTCATGTTTTGAAGTGACCCACCCACCCACTTAAGTGTTCGTCATTAAGAAATTCAATATCACTATCATATTTTGTGATATAGAGACTTTTAACGCTTGCAGAGAGAAGATACTTAAATTTTTTGATAACTAACACTTGGGCTACAGCATGATTTATACAAAATAAAATAAAAATTACTTTGCATTAATATAAACCGCGTTCATTGCAAATACAGCGCCAAATGATGCCAACAGTTTAGATAAATCTAATCCAAATAAAAAAATAAAAATAATAAACATAAACATAATTTTACTTTAAATTGATGATTCCAATAATGCCAAAAATTTAAATAAATTTATTCAAAATAAAAATATAGTAATGTAAGAAAGAATTGCATCAGCGACGTTTATTTAATAAAAAATTGAAATTGTTTCTATGCATTCGTACGTATTCTCAAAACCTGAGCGATAAAAAATTAATTTAATTTGAAATAAAAATATTTAATAATGATGCAAATAATTAAAAGAAAATGCGTTTTGCATTATTCATTTTACGTTTTTGCTATAGATCGCAGACAGATCTGATTATCTATCCAAAATAAAAATGTAAAAAACATGCAAAATGCATTACTTTGCTTGAACAGTTTATATGAATCGCTTTTGTTATGAATTCAGCGCTAAATAATGCCAAAAGTTTATACAGATGGAACCACAAACAAATACACAGAAATAATTTGAAAAAATTTGTTGAATACAGCGCTCAATAATGCCAAACATTTAAAAAGATTTATTTGAAATAAAAATATATAAACAATAAACTTATTCATGAATAAAAAAATGCAATATTTTGCATCATTGATAATGTATCGCTTTTGATATGAAGGCTAACAATTTTGGTTAATCTAAATTAATTTTTTTTTTCACTTTTATTGCTGTACTCATCTCAAAACCATCATAATTTTTTGTCAAATTTTATAGTAGCTTTTAAAAATTCTTTTTGTCTTTCTTAGACATCTTGAAACCTTGTATTTTTGATTTTTTACATTATTTAAGAATTTCTTTATACTTTTAACTGTTTTTAAAAGCTTTTTAATATGATTGAGGTGAGGGTATTTTAATAAAAATGTTGTACTTTATTGTGCTGATTTTACTTTTATATATTACGACCTCAATTATTTTAAACTGTGCAATAATCAGAAACAAATACTTTTTAATATGGTCTAAAAGCAATTAAGACTTGCTAAATTTTTTTATTAGATGCTTGTACTAGTTCTTTAAGCCAACTATTTTGATTATAAAACCTTTGACTTGTTTGAAGGTTTCTAAGAGTAACTGAAGCTATTTAGAGCTTTCTTAGTAGCTTATACTAGCTATCATAGTCCTCTATAATATCGGTCTTCAAAACTTATTGTAGTTTATTTGGAAAATGGTCTTTTAGCTTTTATTATTCAATTTTTGGTTCTTTTGAAGTTTGTTCCGACTTTCAAATAGCTTTTTAAAATTTAGTAAGTTTTGTAAATTATAGAGAAAAAATAGATTCTTAATATAGGATCTCTGGAAAAAAGGGGGTTTGATCTAAAAATATTTAAATCTTCTAAAAAAGATTAAAATTTTTGACTTAGCGCTTACTATATAAGTGTTTTTGTGCCTTTCAATTATATTATGTTTCACAAATTATCTCTTTTTGAATTTTAAAATTAGAATTTAGTAATAAAAATAAAGTTATTTGAATTAAGCAAAAAAACTGCTGCATTACGAGCAGAAAAAAACATGCAGTGGCGTAAAAAAAGCTGGTAATAATGATGATTAACTTAAAAATACTTAACCAAAGCGATAGATAATACATTAGCAAGCATAAGCATGTTAAATAATATACAAGACCAAGTTATGTGTCAACGTCAACCTCAATATCAAATTATATTTGTATAAATTCAAATTAGAACATAATGCGATGATGGTGTAAAAGTCTTAAACTACTCAAAAAATAATCAAACTAGATATCTTATGAAAACGTCCAAAAAAACTACAAAAAACCAATACGTCAACGACAGATGGAAACCTAAAGATCTTTTTGTGAGGATGTTAAAAACACTTCCAAGCTATCAAGAAAAACAGACATACTTCTCCAAACCAATTTTTCCAGTTGTACTACTAAGACTCAAGATTGGTCTACTATTATTACCTTAATCCTATTAAGGGATAACTAAACCGTTAGCATGTTCGAATGTTACAGACGCTATAGTCAATCGGGAATTAAAAAAGTGTGCAATGTTGCCTACTTTTTGGCTTTGGCAATTGACACAGTCTAATTTCTACATATTTAAATAACTTGCCTTGTAAATATTTTGTCAGTTATTTTTATAATTAAAAAATATTTTCATGTGCATACCAGTACAAGTTTGTTTCTGATGAAGTTATAAAAAAAAGATAGAAACGTCAACTGAAAATGAGGTATTTGCTACGTTATTTTTTTATGTTGTGTTTTAAAAACAAAAAATCATTATTATTGTTTTATTTATTTGGTTGTTAAAACTGTAATTTATTTTGGACCGTTGTGTGTGTGTTGTATATTTTATTAACACCTCTGAAAATAAATAATATGCTTACTGTTTTTATTTGTTATAAATAGCTATATTAAGCATATATTTATTTAGCTGTCTATAGGTTTTAATAATTACATAGGTTATTAGCAGAATATGCTAATAGTTTATTACGAGTTGAATATTACAGATTAATGTAAATGCATAAACATTAATAAATAATAATACAATCGTATCTGTTTTCCATAATAACAATTAATATAACTAGCTTGGCAAGTTATGTATGTTACAATTCAGGCAGATCGTGACAAAACCGTGACATTTGAAACATATGGCAACATAACAATTCTTTCAGTAAAAATTTCCGAGTGGCTATAGCGTCTGTAACATTCGAACATGCAAGCCGCTGCTCATCACTTTGTAGAAAAAGTGCGTACAATCAAAAATTTCTTGCTATACAAGACACCAGGATTAGATAGAATCTTTGCAGCTGTTCTACAATTTTCAATATAATACTGATTTACCTGAAAAAAATGTATGGAGCGTGTATTGTTGAATGTTACGTTCTCATAACATAGAAAAAATTGTAGAAAAGTATACAAACAACGCAACCAGAGATATTTTTTTTAGAACGTAGTAAGGTGTTGGCCTCAACAAGTGGCCTTGAGAATGATTAGCGCATGGCAATACCTTTCGGATTTCTTCTTTGCATTGGTTCTGCTGTTATTTTGTTTTTGTCATTGTCACTAATGTAGAACGAGTTTGAGGTGGGCTGGTTGCGGACTCGCGGAATTGACACAGTTTGCAACACATGCTGTCCCAGGCCTATTTTTCCCTATACCCTCTTTTTCTGCATTTTCCTTCATAAATATTTTGTGTAGTTCCATTAAATGTATCCTCTTTCGTAGTCCTATGTTTGTCAGTTTTACTTCTAGTAAAATTCAAAAATCTCCGTTTGGAATTAGTTTTTTGTGACTCCTGGTTGCCAGATATACTCTGAACATTTCAAAAGTTACATTGTCTGTCAACCTCAAGATGGCGTATCTGCCGTATGAATATTGCTTAGTCAAATCATTTAGTTTGCTTTTTTAGGCAGTTTTTATCTTCTTTTCTTTATCTCTTCAATTTTGATTTGTACTAGAGTTTTAGTATATGTTCTTCTTTTATTTATTTTTCTACCGTCTAATTCATAGTATTTTTTTTTTATATAAGACTGGCTAGTGTTGGATTCATTTCCTCAAGGTGAAATGCCTACCGACTAAAAACCGCCCAATATTGAATGCCAAATAAAAGTTCAAAACCTTACGGCTCATGTACCTTCCTTTATTAAATTAACATTGAGTATCGTTAGTATTAAGCCCTATAGGGTGCGGAGAAGTAGTAGGTTGACCTGATACTTGTTAGTATTGTTAAGTTAGAGTGCGGCTACTTGATTCACCGGGCGTTTATAAAAGAATGTCTCCCTGTCTGGCTCGGCAAGAGATTATCAAAGTACTTTACGGCTAAAGTTTCGTGTTTTGGCGCAGAAAAAGCATCCCTAGGTCCGCCTGAATTTTCCTGTTACGACAGTACATTGTAAAAGCTCCTCAAAGTGATACTTTGAAGTGTCTCGAGACGATCGAGATGACAGCACAAGGCCGTGCCCTAGATGCCGCTGTTTCGACGCAACATCGATTGCCAATCTGGCATTATTGAGAATAGACTGTACGTTTAATTTATACGTAAGTCTCTTGTCTAAGATAACCCCAAGATACTTGGCAGAATCAGACCACCAAATAGGAACGTCTTTAACATTGACGTTCTCATCAGGAGTGATTTTTTGCCGTGTTAAGAAAACAGCCTTGTTTTTCTCTGGATTCACTTTGACTCGCCATTTATCCAACCATTCATCCAGGTTGTCGGTGGCTTTCTGTAGCTTTGAAATAATAATATCGAGTTATCTTGAAGAATAGAGAATAGCTGTGTCATCGGCAAATTGTGCCATTTGAACCCCGTGCGTTAATCCCGAAGGCATATCAGCGACGTATAAGTTAAACAACAACGGTGATAAAATAGACTCTTGAGGCACCTCTGCCTCTATATGTCGAGAAGTAGATATATGATCAAAAATTTTGACTGCCAGTGTTCTGCGATTTAGATATGAAGCAATCAGCCTCACAAGACGCAGAGAGAACTTATCCAAGCACAAGGAGATTGTTAGCTTCTGTGTGTTTTTGTAATCTGTCCAGAATCACAGTTTCTATGACCTTACTTAAGATGCATAGTAAACTGAGCACGTAATTTTGTAGAAATGTCCGGTTTTTTCCAAGTTTGGGAATAGTTATTACCAGTGAGCTTTTCTAATCAGAAAAAAAAATGCTCAGTTTAAAAAGTCGCATTTGCAATATTGGTGTGTGCCATTATTGCTTTGTGCGAGAACGATTTCAAAGCTCTGTTCGTTATCTTATCGGAACCAAAGGCGGTTCAAACTTCAAATCTTTTAATAATTTCTCTGATTCAAGACGGTCAAACGCTTTCCAGCGGTTTGTCGTCGTCTTCGGCGTTCAGAAAGTTTCTGACTGCTCTGTAGACCCGATCTATACAACCAAATCTGTATCCTTAGTGTATACTTCGTAACATTGGAGTTCGAAACAGTTAGCAAATGCCTCAGCTTTTTTCTCATTAGAATATTGAACATTATTTTTGCCAAGAATAGCTGGAATGGGGACTTGCCTGTTGCGTAAGGCCTTGAAAATCATCCACATTGAATGATTCTTCTCTGTGAAAGATTTCATGGTATTTTGCAAGCACAAATTTTTGTGCAACCTTTTTTCATCTCGCTGTAGAGCGCATTTGTAATTTTGCAATCTTTGGTTCGCGTTGCCTCTGCCATTGTTGTATCAATGTCTTTGTGTTGCGAGATAGTCTTAGAAGATTACCAAAACCACCAAACCTGATGGGTCTTAGAAGCCTTTTCCGTGGATTTGCAAGTTTGTGTAATAAAGGTTTCAACTCATCTTTCGAGATCATCGACTGTTTTTATAAATGCAATACAACCTATGCTCTCTTCGAGGGTTCGAGAAAAAAGAAGCCAATCCGTTCCTTGGTAGGCATAATTATCTTGGCCTTCTTTGTTTTTTGCTTCCATTTAGCTTTTCGCTTCTTCTTTCTTTGTTTTTTGTGGCTTTTTATCTGTGTGTTTCTTTCCATTTTAGTTTATTTAAACCTTTGTCACTCATATATTAATGATTGAGGATTGGTTTATTTTGTTTACCAATACCTTTTCTAACTTTTTCCTATCTTTCTCCTACGCTTTGCACTCTACTAGCGTAATTTCTGCGTTGTCATGCGTGTCCTCTTGACAGAATATACATCTTTCTTTTTTTTAAATTTATTTTTTGAAAATACTTACCTAGTTGGTTAGTAGTTGTGTTGTATATTAACACGTCGCTGGTTTATTTTGTATCCATTTTTTATTTCTGGTATTAGTTTTCTTGTCCATTCTCCCTTTTCTCCTTTTTTTCCACTGGCCCTGTCATCTTTCCATCGTATTTTCTCTTGCCCATCTTTTTGTTTCTTCTTTACTAGTTACTTTATTTACAAATTTCTATGTACTATATCAAAAATATATTTAAAAACCGTAACTAGTTTCAACCTTTACAAAGCCATCATCGGACGGTGATACAAACAATGATGGCTTTGTAAAAGTTGAAACTAGTTACGTTTTTTTTTCAATATATTTGTGATATAATACATAGAAAATTTGTTATATTTGTTTTATAATGAACTATCACATAGTAACAGCCACCTTCATTCAACAAACTATTACTTAAGTTTTTTAATTGCAAATTTAAATGATACCTTCCCGCTTAACTTTATATGTCCATCTACAGATTGTAACGACTCTAAAATCTAGTACGTGATGCTTTTTTAATGTTTTATTGACGGTAAAAGTTAAACCATTGACAAAAACTTGCAATGATTACTAGTGTAAAAATCCGATACGGTTAATTTACTAACCAGCATTTACATTGCAGAAGCTGTATAAAAATTCTTATCCCCCTGCCATCTTCCAATACCCCAATACACCAACACACTATACAACTATCTAACCTCCTAAAACCATACTTGACAACAAAACAATTTCATTACACATATTAATTTTGTTTTTATATATTATTTCATAACTTTTTTATTGATTCTGTGAGATATATTGTATATTATTCATTAACCACAGTTAACTAATGACGATATCCTGAATAATAAATATAACAAATTTACCTAAACGTGTATAATAATTTAAAAAAAAAGATTGTATTACAATTTTAGAGGTATTTTTGTAGTTTTATAGTGAACTAATCATATTTTTTTCTAATTATATAAATTGCATTCGACGACTACTTATTAATTCTAATTAAAATTACTTTTAAAATTAAGTCGCTACGTAAAAAAGTAAAATAAATACAATTATAAATATAATTTTATTTCTTTTGCATATGTATAACTAGTATACATATTGCATTTATGAGTTCCAAGTAATAAAATCGAATGGCTTATTAATACACTAATAACCATACTCAACCCAATCTAAAGCTGTTAAAAAGTCCCTATTAGTAATAGATATATGTGTTAATTATTGAAGTTTACATAAATTTTCATTGCAATCTTAGTTTAAACGAAATGGGAATTCGAAACGTTGGTTTATGCAAATAAAGAACTATTTACATATAAATTCTTGTAGCGGTCGGTGTTCTCTAGAAAACTTTGATAACACAGCATTTATGATTCCGCAAGTTTCCATTACATATATTCACACTTAGAACTACAGGTGCAGAAGCAAAACGAATGTTATTACAATGGGTGGATTGTATCCACCTGAGCAGTTGCAAATTTAGCGCATTTCTATAATGAAAAAAGTTGTTTTTTGTTGTTTTTTCCTCTTATCGGGAGCTGTTTCCATATGGGAGCCATGTTATCCCCCTACCTATTAAAGTCACGCAAGCAGGGATAAGTAGAGATCTGTGTATAACCATAACAACATATCGAGTACAGACTGGACGTATCTTCGATGCAATCGAGGGCGGAGGGCTATCTATTGCAGGTTATTGATATATACGATCCGGAATTATCTAAAATGTCATGTACAGTTGTAATATATCTCTGAAATAGTTGCCAAGATATTTTCCCTCCCACAATATTAATGCAGCCAACTATTTTCACATTTAAATGTCCCACACAAAGGGACAAATAGTTCTTAATTAGCTATAAATAACATAAAGTCTAATCACAGTTAACTAACAAAACTTCAAACAACGTGTCTGTAATTACATTCTTGTCGGTTATCTGAAGTTCTAATTGGGTGTACTAAAGTCCTTATAACTGGACGAGTCAGACTGTTTGGGTTGGCATGACTGTAATTGACTAACGATAATCATCTAGATAAAACCGAATCGCGTGCTACTGTCATGCATATCCAGAAGTTTCCATGGCGAGATTACGTTCTCCTCTGACATGTTTTCAATTCGACTTTTTTTTTGCTGTTGTATTTTCGTTTATTTATTTTTGATGAAGGTGTTAAATGCAATTTAAATTCAAACCGCATATCTTCAGTAATGAAACAAAGGGTTGCAGGATTCCGGCCACATCCAAGGGGGATTTAAAGGAATGTTCTAACACGTGCCGCACTTATGCATTATTCAGATATCGCAACTGATTTATAAATATTAACTTCTTAATGGGCAAAAAAAAGTTTTTTTTGCAAAGTTTTTAATTAATTTGTTTTGCATATTTATTTAAAGCCTCATTATGGATTTATTAGTCATTTTTTATTAACATGATTCAAACTAAATATAACTTAATAAATAAAAAAAAGTTGTTGCTGGGTTGACGTTGAATTTTAATAGAAACCATACAAATGTAATTAGGTAAACTAAAAGTGGACACTGCTATTATTATTATAAGAGTAAACTGCTAGACTGCAATGATATTAAAATGTTAATTTATACTCAAGTAAAGTTCAGATGTGATCAAGGGCTTTGCGCCAGGCCTTGTTAAAGGTTTTTATGACGTAAAAAAAAACGATTTACTTTGTATTTTTTTTAATTTAAAGTCTTTGACAATATAACCTGTCACGCAGAATAGTTGATAAACGACCAAATATTTGCGGCAAAATTGTGTTGGTGGAAAGTTGAGTGTGATTTTAAATTAAGTCCTTAATTACTTTTTCTTTTACCTTACTTAAAGTGCATAACAAACTAATAGAACTGTAGTTTGAAAAAACTTTCTGACATTTTTGAGTTTTTGAAATCTTAATTACGTTCACTACCAGGACATTTAAATGTGTATTTGCATCATTAGCTATTGACATTTTAGCTGGTTGTGATTTTAATTTAAAGATAATTGTTCTTATGCTATTTAAGATGATTCTGACCTTATTTGGGCAGTTTAATCATGATTTTACTGTTTGTAGAGTTGTGGAGTATTTTCCATTAGTGTTCGGCTGCATGTTTAGCTGATCAATGCAAGTAATAATTCTAAAATGTTAGCGTAAATTAAAAATGTTTTAAAAGTTCTTGCTCCTTTCAGTATCATATTATATTAAGTAAGTAGGCTTAGCTACTAACAAGACTGTAGTGAGTGGCTTAGTAAGGATACAAAATGTAACTACAGTTTTCTGTTTAGTCCGTTGTATATGCCTGTTGTTTGGAGTTGAAGTTTTTCACAACTATTCTTTTTTTTTTGGGGGGGGGGGGGGGGGGGCTAGGCGGTATAATCTTCTATTCTTCTATAAGACTGGCAAGTTTCAGATTCATTTCCTCAGGTTGAAATGCCTACTGACTAAAAACCGCCCAATAATAAATGCCAAGTGAAAGTTTGAGACCTTACGGCTCATGTACCTTCCTTTTTTAGATTTAGATATAGTGTATTTGTTAGCCCTATAGGCTGCGGAAAAATGGTGGGTTTACTTGGTTCACCGGGCGCTTATAAAAGAAAGTTTCCCTGTCTGGCTCGACAAGTCGGGCCAAATCAGGATTAGGATTAGAAAGAAGAAGCATCCCTAGGTCCGCCCAAATTTCTATGTTACAACAGTACCATGAAGCACTGAAGAGGCTCCTCAGAGTAATACTTTGGAATACCTCGAGACGATCAAGATGACAGCGCGAAGCCGGTGCCCCAGATTGAGGATGCGTATGTCAACATAGGTCTGATGGTAGAATTGTAGAGTCGGGTTTTGTTCCGAATCGACATAGCGCTGTTTCGACGCAACATCGGAACAAGAAGATTTTTGCCGTTTTGGCTTTATTGAGAATAGATTGCACTTGTAATTTATACTTGAGTCCCTTGTCTAAGATGACCCCAAGATACTTTGCAGAATCAAACCACAGTATGGGAACGTCGTTAAGACTGACGTTCTCATCGGAAGGGATTTTCCGGCGTGTGAAGAGAACAGCCTTGCTTTTCTATGGATTTACTTTGACTTGCCATTCGTTCAACCATTCATCCAGGTCAACCGTGGCTTTTTGTAACCTTAAAATAATCACATCGGGTGATCTTGAAGAATGGAGAAGAGCTGTCTTATCAGCAAGTTGTGCCATTTGAACCCCGTGCGTCAATCCCAAAGGCATATCGGCAAAATATAAGTTAAACAGCAACGGTAATAAAATAGACCCCTAAGGCACTTCTGCCTCTATATGTCAAGAAATAGATGTATGGTCAAAAATTCTGACTGCTAGTGTTCTGCGGTTTAGATATAAAACAATCAACCTCACAAGGCGCAGAAGGAATTTATCCCTGTATAATTTAATAAGAAGACCCTTGTGCCAAACCTTATCGAAGGCTTTTTCGACGTTGAAAAAGACCACTCCTGTGATCTTTAAACCTCTGATAATATGGTCCGTCACGCGGTATAATTGATAGACAGGTGAATGGCTCCATCTGATTCAATGTTGATGGGGGGGGGGGGGAGAAAATTGTTAACTTTAGTGTGATTCTGTAATCTGTCCAAGATCATTGACGTTTGGCGGCATTTCTGCGTCTTATCAATGCTTTAGTGACGCGAGATAGTTCTAGAGGATTATCGACGCGGACCTGATGGGTTTTAGAAGCCTTCTCCCCATGGGTACCGCCGACGTTCCTAAGTACGTAAAAGTATTTGAGATTCTCAGCGCTTGATTGGGTCTGTGAACCGACTCTAATACCACCATGATATTGATGTTCTCGTCAAAGAAAAACTCTTCCATCTCGCCCATTTTATTTTGAATGGTATTAGCATTCCAAAAACAAATACAGAGTAATACATCGGGCGTATTATCCATTATTGTTTAGCGAGACTAGATAAAAAGGAAGCCATCAGCTTTCCTTGCGCCTCTAATAAAGCGGCAACCTGATCCGCAACAGCTTGCTGTGCTGGCGGAGCTACAGCAGGCTGTGCGGAAGCATGAGCCCTTAAGGAAACTTGGGCCGACGCGGGTTGTGCTGCCGGTCCAAGTTTCTTGCCGTTCCAGGCCATCATCCTAATGTAAGCCATGCAACGATTTGGTGTGTAGTCGTGCCTCTTGTGGCATTGAGGAATGCCGCCACTGCGCTTTTTGCGCTCGACGTCGACCTTAAAGCCGCACAATACGTCGAGATCCATTATCTCAGCGCTTTTAGAACATTTCGGAAGTTGAACCGAAACGTGAGAAATTCAAGAACATGCTTAATAACACATTCAAGACATTTCTCACCGGCAATCGCCCACGTGTGGAAGCCCTCAAGTCTTGCGTTAAAGACATCAGTTGCCCCTCTATGATCGGCGCCGGTGGCCGGAGAAATGCGGATATAACGCGCCGTTAAAATATTAATATTCTTCTCGCGGAAGACTTTTGATTGTTCTGGGTATGAGCGTTTGTCGTCCAGAACTATCGCCGGAGTCTTGTTTTTGAATTCGCAAGTGAAGTCGCGGGAATAGTGTGTTCGATGCCATCATCGACGTGGTTGAAACTCGAGGCGGCAGGCCTAAACCTCACCTCAATATAGCCCTTTCTGGCATTCCCCTTTTGAGCGGTGGCGGCTCCTTTGGGTCGAAACGCCTCTGTGCCTTTTGACCTGATGGCCGGCAATGGAAGCCTTTGACGGGTTTGGCTGATGGCCCTTTGAATAGTTTAGATAAGGTTGACTCACTCTTTGCATTCTTGCGTTTCCTATGAGAGATGATCACAACTATAATGAAAAAGAGATAGTCAAATACCGTATCTAAATCAGAGATTGTTATGAGGTTTGAGAGGTTGACTATCAAACTTGATCTTAAGGTATGAGTGTTAGGTATATTTGTATTGTTCCAAAGTTCTTTTGGCAAAGATTATCTTCTTAAGCAATTGACTAATATTCAACGTTTCCAGTGAATGTATTTAAGAATCTGAACGTATGACAAAGCTTATAATTATTGTATATTGTATATTGTATATGCTGTTTAAAGAAAAAATCATTCACTATGAGTTACTGTTTGCATTCTAAAAGTAAAGTAATAGTAACACTTTAGATGTGTTATCTATAAATTTCTAAATTAAAAGACAAATTATTTGCAAAAAATGGTTAACTTTGCGGTTCAATTGTTTTGTGCAAAAAAGAAAAGCGCATGTTCAAACTTTTAGTTTTATGTACCCGCGGCTGTTTGCGCAATGCAAGGACAGGGGGGAATTGAGGATTGTGCTTGCATTAAGCAACCAACATTTTTAATACATTATGCAGCTCAAAAATTGACGGGATAAAGTCTTGAACAAAAAACACAGTTAAGATGTGTGGTAAAAAAAATATGTTTCAAAAGCTTAACTGCCAAAATTCTATCTTTTAAATAAAAAGCGATCTGCTTTGTGAGACGCATAATACCTTTATATGACTTTATAGAATGTCAAAAAAGACTACTACTGTAGTTTTTCTTAGTCTAAGACCTTAGAGTATTTACCTCAAAACTTATGTTGATAAAATATCCAAGATCGATGACATTGCTTAAAGTCCATAAAAGACTGATTAACCGATAGTTTTGAGGAAAGCTTTTCCAAGCTGTGTGGAAAGTGCGCTGCATGTAAAATCGCATTAGCAATATTTGGAGATCTTCCACATTAATTGTTCATCCTATGTAGTGGTTAATAGTTAACTGATTGACGGTTCCTGTGATGTACGCAACCGTTTTTACTGGGGCTAGTTTGCCTATGCTCTATTCCAGATATTTTGAAAAGAAAGTTTAATCTGAGTGATTAGAAAATCTTTTTTTTTTCTCTCATTTTTTTTAATTTATCTTTCAGTATTGCAACGATAAAAACGTCCGCTCAATGACCAGCAAAGCTATAACGAGTGGGTTTGCCTAAACCCAAAACTTCTTGACCTTTCAATCCAACGTAATCTTGCAATGCTTTTACGTTGGTTGTAACACTGTTTCATCATGGGTGTTTGGAGTTGAAGTCCCAAGTAGTTATTGTGTGAAAAAAAGTTAAGAAACTGTTTTAAAATATGCCGTTTCAATAAAGTTTGCTAGGTTGATGTACCCAGATGCAAGCTTGAAGGTTTCTAGCCCGGCACCTTTGCATCGTTCGCATTTGATTCCAGCGTAAAAACGTCAAAGTGTCTATTAAAATGATCTAACAATATTTTTGCAAAAGATGGCGTGTTTAGGATTCTCAGCGCATGTCTGGGTTTTGTAGAAATTCGAGCAGATTTTACCGATTTGATAAGTTTTAAAATAACGGGTTTGTTGAGTTAGCACTTTTGAAATTGGGCGATGTTTCGTTTTCTAGTTTTTAACGTAATCTTAAAACCAAAGAATTTAATAAGAAGAAACAGAAGAATTTGACTTGATAGCTTACTGATTTTTTTGGTTAGGTATTCAAAGACATTACAAATTATTATTTTGTTTGCAATGCTGTGACTGAGAAATTTGTGCATTTAAAGTTTAGATTTATGCACGGCAAACCGGATTTTTGTACAGTTTTTAAATGACAATGACAACTTGGTGCGTAAGAGAGCCAAATTTATAAAGAATAAATCAAATCTGTAAATAAAGGATCGGTTTTATTGCAATCATCAAACTAGAATAAACAAAACTATTTGTTTTTGTTTGTTCTAAGAGCGTGCATCTATTAAAAGCAGTTAAATTTGAAGAATAATCGATTATAGTAATTGAGCATTTTTGCATACTTGGATTATATTGAAACGTTGCAAAAACATCAAATTCAGTTGTGATAACTCACAAAACAATCAATAGACTACTTAAAACAAACAAAAATATTGTTATCATTTGATTAATGAATGCAAGCAATAGATATTACGGCCCAAACATTTTTTTTTTCATAAATATAGATTTTCACTCAGGCTATATAAAGTTATTTCAAAATCTCAATGCTTTTACGTTGGTTGTAGCACTGTTTCACACTGAGTGTTTGGAGTTGAAGTCCCAAGCAGTTCTAGTAAGAAAGAAGGTCAAGAAACCGTTTCAAAATCTGACGTTTCAATAAGGTTAGCTAGCTAAGGTTGGTGTACCCAGATGCAAGCTTGAAGGTTTCTAGCCCGGCACCTCTGCATCGTTTGCATTTGATTCCAGCATGAGAGCGTCAAAAGTGTCTATTAAAATGATTTAGTAATATTTTTGCAAAGACTGCGTGTTTGGGATTTTCAGCGCATGTATGGGTTTGTGGAAATTCGAGCAGATTTGGACGATATGATTAGTTTTAAAATAGCTTGTTGCGTTAAAACTTTTGGAATTGGGCAATGCTTCGTTTTGCAGTTTAACGGTAATCTTAAAACCAAGGAGTTCAATCAGAAAAATTTGACATCACAGCTTATTGATTTGGTTAGGTATTCATAGACATTACAAATTATTACTTTGTTTGCAATTCTGTGACTGAGAAAGTAATTTAAGATATCCGGCAGTCGTTACCAACCTGACTTTGATAAAAACCATTGTGACTTTTGGAGTAACTGTCCAGCAATATTAACAACTACTTTGAAGAAGCTGTATTTTTTTCTTAATAAATTAACCATTTATGCAAAATAATTGATAATTAAAATAAAACAGAATTTGATTTGCGCTAAAAAAACAGTTTTTGTATAAGAAACCCTTTTTAAAAACCAATACTGTGCACAAAAGTTAAATTTGTGCATTTAAAGTTTAGGTTTATGTACGGAAAACCGGATTTTTGTACAGATTTTGAATGAAAATTACAACTTTGTGCGTAAGAAAGCCAAATTTATAAAGAATAAAACAAATCTGTAAATAAAAAATTGGGTTTATAGCAACCATCATACTACAATAAATAAAACTATTTGTTTTTGTTTGTTCTAAGAGCGAGCATCTATTAAAAGCAGTAAAATGAAAAGAATAATCAATTATAGTAATTGAGCATTTCTGCGTACTTAGATTATATTGAGCGTCAAATTCAGTTGTGATAACTCACGACGCAATCAATATAGTACTTAAAACAAACAAAAATATTGTTATCATTTGATAAATGCAAGCAATCAAGCAATAGTTATTACGGCTCAAAACATTTTTTTTTATTAACATAGATTTTCACTTAGACTATATAAAATTATTTCAAAATCTCCTAGAAACTTTATTGCTTTAATGTCTTGCACGACAGTTTTTCTGCGGGTATCTTTAATTTTTGCCATGTTTTTGTAGCCTGAACACAATAATTTTGTTCTTCATCTTACATTGTGCTATTTGGAGTTTAATTGCAGTTGCTTTGATAAAGTTTAGGGTTTCTACGCTATACGTCATTGGCAAGATACCCTGTTTTATAGGCTTTCTTCTTTAAATTCATTTCAATTTAGATTCATCAAAAGCAGATATGTGCTATGGAGAATGTCATAAACGCCGTAAAAGATGCCACTAGAAGAGCAGTGAGAAATCAAAAGTTTTGTCTGTTAATAACAGTAGATATTAAATCTTAATTTGATACAAAAGCTAGACATATTAAAAACATTGAAAAGGATTGAAGTCAGCATGTGGCTAAGTAAGATACTTTCTAACTACTTAACTGATAGAAAACTATCAATTGGTAAACAAAAAAAATTGATAATGTTGTGTGTCCCACAAGGTTTCATCTTAGGATAACAAAATGTTAAAGTTAGAATTAAAAAAGGACGTACAAATATTGTGTTTTGTAGATGACACCGCATTAAGTCTAAACATGAATCAAACATGATTGCAAATGCAAATAAAACCTCCGAAAAAATTAACAAAAATATAAAAATTACCAAAAAATTACGTTAAATTTACCACAAGGATACAAAACAAACGGTCATGATCATAGCATCAGTAATGCCAATAAATCACATGGTAAAGCAAAACAAACAAGCACAAAGCAGCAACGACAACAAAAAAAAATCAACGACAGGAAAATGCTAAATAAATTACAAATGGAATTACAAACCACTGATTAAAAACATACCGAGTTGAAAAAACTGAAAAGAATGGAAGAAAATGAAAGTATTACCTAACCGAGTTCTTAATTGGCCACTG
This sequence comes from Tachinus rufipes, assembly GCA_963932245.1. Taxonomy (NCBI): domain Eukaryota; kingdom Metazoa; phylum Arthropoda; class Insecta; order Coleoptera; family Staphylinidae; genus Tachinus; species Tachinus rufipes. The sequence continues at coordinate 21,489,187 of OZ010742.1, read as the reverse complement.
ATGTTTTAAAGTTTATTTTCATAGGTTTAAACTAAGAGGAGGATAGCAAATATACATATAGTAAAATCAAAGACACTGCAGAGTATGTAATCCTTAAGTGCATTAGGTGGCATAAAAATAAAAAAAGAACTAGAAGTAGTAGTTGAGAATATCACAGACATAATGCTAGAATGCAAAAAAACTGGAAATTTATTTATAAATTTGTTGAAAAGATAACCGTGAGCAGTAAGTTAGAAGAACAAATCAAAGACCAAAACACAAAAAAACAAATCAAAACAGTAAACCTAAAAACGTCAAGAGAAAATTGAGTCTTAGTGAGTAAGTGCCCCATATAAAGGCTAGTAAAACTTTCACATAACTACATAAAAAAACCTTAAAACCACTCAAGACCATTCTTAGATTGTTTATGACTATGTCATAAGTATACTATAAGAGAGTAAGGAGTGACGGCAAAAACAACAAAAGTCCTGCCCAAATGTCAACCTCGCCTGCACGTTGGTGCCCTCTGCTAAAAAACAAAAAAGGCTCTGACAACCAAACCACGGCGGTATAACCGTTACAACAGAGAACCAAAGAAATGAATTTTTAAACCCTACCAACCAGCACTGGCCAGCGTAGTAGAAGTAAAGCTAAAACCCCCGTAATGATAGTACACCAAAACAAAAGGCCCTCAGTTCCCGGTAGCTCCCTCAACCCCGACCAAGGTAGCAGAAGGATAAGAACGCAAGGGTGCAAAAAAACGCCGGGATAGGATAGGCTAATATTAACCATTGCTACTCTAAATACTAAGACACTGTCCAAAACTCAAAAACTACAAGTGCTCGAGGAAAAACTTTCCCACATTAAATAGGACATAAGCAAACATAAAAGAATAAAAAAGAAACAACTAATACTCCATTTAAGACATTTGATACACTATAGAGGAGACCAAAACATAAAAGAAAAAGAAGTAGGGTTCTTAATTCACAAAAACCATATACAAAACGTTACCAAGATCCACAGCATCAGTAACAGAGTAATGTACCTTATATACAAACTAAATACTAGATACTCGTTAAAAATTATCCAGGTATACGCACCTACATCTGCCAACACGGATGCTAAAATGGACAACTTCTACAAGGACATAACCAATGCAATACAGCCACCCGCTATAGCATGCTAATAGCAACTTTAATGCTAAACTAGGAAAACTTAGAGATAAAACCCAGTACCAAAAAAAAAAAAATCAGAACTAGCACCTATAGACAACGTTGTAGATCCAAATATAGAAGCTTTAAGCACACTTGTTACAAACCTAATAAAAACCGCAGTAAAATAATTCCTGACACAAAGCACTCAAAAAATTAAAATACTTAGTACAAGCACTAAACAGTTATTGGCAAGAAGAAGAGATCTAGCATATAAACATACAACAAACGCAACCAAACTGAGACAGCTAAACAGAGAAATCTTCAAAGCAATTCAAAAGGACACCAGAAAATACAACACAAATGAAATTTCAAAGGTAATCGAGCAAAACAATGGCATGAAATCACTACAGAAGTCGTTCTCTGAAGGCAGGAAAAACATCGGCAAACTAAGTGGCCAAATAACAACAAAGAAAACGGAAATCTTCAAAGTTGATGAAGATTTCTCCGCAACACTATATATAGACAAAAACGCACTAAGCTTGGACACCAACATACAAACTGTGCAAATCGAAGGCTTGAAAGAGGTTTCAAACATTACATTAGACAAAATAAAAGGAGCGCTAACATAAATGAAGAATAATAAGGCAATTGGCGACAAAAGCATTTCAGTTAAGTCCCTAAAAACCGGCGGAACTACGTTATTAAAAGCATTATGCAAGCTATTTGATGCTTGTTTAGAAAACAAGACAACACCTTTCAAATCGCATATATATATAAATAATTCATGAAAATAATTACTAAAAGGCTAACAAATAAATTCGACCTTTAAGAACCTCGCGAGCAAGCTGGCTTTTGAAGCGGGTTTGGCACAAATGACCATCTACAGATAGTTAAATCCTTCTTAGAAGTGAAGAGTGACGGAAGCAGTTACCCGTATAACAACATTAAAATGGAACTGGGTCGGTCATGTGGCAAGATTTTCGGATAACCTCTGAATCAAGAGAATAATAGAGTAGAGACCACGCAGAGATGCTTACCAAAACAGAGGTCGTCTACCGACCAGATGGATCAATGACATCAAATGGATAAAGACCAACTGGATAGAGGCAGCACAAGATCGGCAAAAATGAATTAAGTTACGGAAGACCTATGTCTAGCAGTAGACGCAAATAGTCGGATGATGATGATAAAGTATTCTATTATATAGTAAGTCCACAAACTAACATAAACCCAAATAAATAAATCTCAAAATCATAAATTCAAAATCAATCTAAGATCGATATATGACTATTAGTTCGAGAACCATTACCCACTAACTTAGCTATCATAGGTTTAGTTACAGGTCATATATTATTAATACTAAATTATTGTACAGGGCCTAGACAAAGTACAAACTTAGTTTTAGCAAACATCCATAAAAACTAAATAAGACCGAGAAGCTCGTCAATTATCACATTAGCGCTTGGCTCTCATAAACATTCTGGGTTTGATTAATTATTTTAATCTTATCTCAAACTCAACCAATCAGGTGTCAGAGTTGACACTTATATGGACAATGGATAAGTTTGCACCCACCACATTCTAAGAACTTATAAATTAATAGAGTACCAATAACATACGATTGTAAGAAATCAGATAAAAAATAAAACTAGAAACGTATTTCAGCTTCAAATTAGTTTTACGAAAATATTAATAAAATTAGATTTGTTTAACATCATATTTATCAAAGCTTTTTGAGGTCGACTGCATTTTAAAATTATTATTTTGTTATAAAATCCATTCATATTAATTTTACACATTTTGTTATTCATTCAGTTGATTAGTCTATAAACTGCGTACATAATGAATGGCGGATACCACTTACAATCCCACAGTGCAAAATTATAATATTGATGCATTAGCTCGTTATATTATATACGTTTGAGGTTATCGGGAGCAATGCACCGGAATGTTAATCGCGCAGATGTGCCTACTTATATTTTTCTCCCTTATAAATGTAATTTCAAGACAATGTATTTCAATTACGATTGTGTAGGAGAGTATGGAGTGCGAGATAAGAGGAAAAAGCGGAGCAGTCTCCGTATGGCTGCTCCAGGTTAGCACGAGTTTTCAAAAGCACGCGTCTGTCTCAGATATAGACTGATACGGCATGACAAGCAACTCCAAACTGATTCCTGCCGCGATATCCAATAGTTCCGCGTGTTACCAATCATTGTCTTCCATGAACCTAACACCTCTTGATCTCAGATATCTTTGTTTCCAGACGAATCTCTCCAATGGATTCCATTTAAATTTGAATGACAGCCGAATATATTCTTTTTACAATGTGACTCATGTATGAGTTCGAGTACAAAAGTGCTTTGGGTTCAATGTGGATTACATTGTGGTATGCAAATGTATGTCGAAATTGGTATAGATTAAGGATCTTAATGCTCAATTTGGTTCACCCCTTAAAAGGGGAATATCTAATCATCATTATCATAGAGGTAAAAGTCATTGCTGCAATAACATCAAAAAAAGTTTATAAAAAGTATGATATGAATCATAATATATCTTAATTTAACAAAAATTGTGCAATATGCAATTCTTTGTATTCGACCCCAAATTATATTAATATTTAATAATCAATTAGGATTATATTATAAATTAACATTGTATAGTTTCATTTAATAAATATTGTGTAACAATTGTATTAACATCAATACACAAACACGCACATATATTTACTATTGGTATGGAAATTAATTCTGTATATAAACGTAGGTACATTAAATCATTAATAACAACATCAAATAATATTTTAATAATTAATTCATAAACTAGAAACCAAATAAATTGCATGCAAATACAAATTATTTAACAAGATACCGTTTACTGACCTTGATGTGTCGCAGCGAATTTTAGCCGATTCATTTCCATACTCATTTCCCGGTAACCTGTACGATTTCAGTTGGGATTTTCACATAGCGGTTAATACGTTTAGTCTGCATCACGATGCACATAATCAAATGTCAATACGCGGTGAATGTAATACACAATTTTACAATTTTTCACCGGGAGGTGTAAATACAGCTGGGTACCTTTGCACTACACTCAAGACTAAGGAAGGAGGGGTAGGGAAGCGTATTCACCTTGTTCTAATCAAATATTGTTAATAACGTTGTAGATTTTGCTCTCAAATACTTCGGTAATTTAACCAAGTCTATAAACGGCAAAATGTTTATTATTAAATTATTAAATTAATAAATGAAATTTCAATTTTATGAATTTATTATTTGTACAAAACATTTGTTTACGAAAATAACTGATGCTGCTAAATAGAGATTGTTTTAACTAATTGATAATGTATACATGGATTCATTTCTTGGATTGTTGTTTCATTTGATATTTTAAAAGTTATTACAGTTTATTTTATAAATAAAGTATTGACAAATTAAGAAATAACATTAATTCTAAGTTAATTTTGTTTAATTAAATTTCAATAAAGATTTTTACACTTCATAATTTAACATAAAAAATATGTTCACACTTCAAATTCGTTTAGAATTTAAAGTTACAGTTTTATTCATAAAAGTATTGCCATGTTATATGTATGCTCCGGTTCAATTAACTGTGTCCCGCTGTCCCGATATAATAGATAATTGTCACGGTAAGTAAATATCATTATTTTAAAAAGGCATGAAAGTCCTGGGTATGACACAATACTGCATCCAACAACCGAAAGACTGTCGGTATAAGCAGTCCCCCTCTTGCCAACCAACAGCTTCGGGTGGAGGAGTTGGCATGAGTTAGGGCAACCTCTTGTCCTGGGGAGGAGAAAAGAAAAAAGTCCCCAAAGGCAAATAAACCAATAAGTATGGTCAACGGCATAGAACGTAGAAGGCAACGGGAGACCACTACATTAAAGATATACATGTATATCCCTAGTATAATCAATCATTATGGCCAAATTCAGAGTAAATTATAATACCGGAAAAAAAAGTCCCTCACTCGGATCTCCGGGAGGGACTGTTTTGAACAATACCACGAAGACAAAAAATAACATTACCAAACTCAACCAAAGCAACAACATACAAAATAAAGACCCAGCAAATAGGAACATGGAACGTTAGAAGCATGTTTCAGGCAGGTAAAACAACAAATATAACAAAAGAAATGCGAAGGATGAAAATAGACATCCTCGGCTGCAGCGAGACAAGATGGCCGAATACGGGCCAATCACAAACAGATGACAACCATATTTATTATTCAGGCGATGTACAGCCGCAGAACAAAAACGGCATTGCAATCATAGTTACAAAAGAAGTAAATAAATCAATTCTAGGATTTCTACCAATATCAGACAGAGTAGCAATAATAAAGCTGAATTCAAGTCCATGCAAAATTAACATCATTCAGGTCTATGCGCCCACGGGAGATGCAAATGAAGAGGACATCGAAAAGTTCTATGAGGACATAAGATTAGCACGGAAGCAAACAAAGAAAGAAGAAATCACAGTGCTACTAGGAGACTTCAATGCGAAAGTTGGAAAGGGAGCAGAAGAAGATAGTGTGGGCATGTATGGGCTAGGAAGCAGAAACAAGAGAGGAGAAACGCTAATCCAATTCTGCAAAGAAATCGGACACGCTATAATGAACACCTTTTATAAGCTGCCTCCTAGGAGGCTATACACGTGGAAATTGCCGGCCGACACTCAAGAGAACCATGTAAGGAATCAAATCGATTTCATTACAGTTAATAAGAGGTTCAGAAACGCCATCACATCGGTTAAAACATACCCCGGAGCAGATGTATATACCGACCATAACCTATTGTTATCAACACTCAAATTGCGCCTAATGAAGACGGAAAATAGGACACAAACTAAATCACTTGACATGCAGAAGATAAAAGACCCAAATGTTATAGGGCGTAAGAAACAACAGATAGCAGAGAAAATGTCCAACATTGTAAGACCTGAAAACCCCGGAGTTCAAACCATAGAACAACAAATAGAATCAATCACTAACATCATGACAACAGTTGCGAATGACAACCTACTCACTACGCAAAGAATCAGGAAGAGTAAATGGATCATAGATGAAATCCTAGATCTAATGGAAAAGCGCAGAAAAGCTAAAAACAAAAACAAAACGGAATATGAGCAGATACACCGTCACATTAAAAGGAAAATTAAAGACGCCAAGAAAAGCTGGTGGAGAGAGCAATGTGCCGAGATAGAGGAATCGGACAGAAAACATGATGCACTAAATATGTACAAAATGATAAGAGAGACCACAGGAGCACGTAAGTCTCGACAAAACAACATCATCACCGATAAACATGGCAAAGCATTGCTAAGTATGGATGATAAAGTAACAAGATGGCAAGAATACATACAATCTCTTTATACTGATGACAACAGAAGATTAAATACCAGTAATAACCCACCATCAACTGGACCTCTCATAACACGTTGCAAAGTGATCAAGGCAATACGAAAACTAAAAAATAACAAGACACCGGGACCCGATGAGATTCGAGGAGACATCCTAAAACTAATAGAGGAAGAACACCTAAACACCATCATAGAACTGTTCAACCATATATATGTAACTGGACACATTCCTGAGAAATGGCTAACATCAACATTTATACCAATACCCAAAAAAACCACCGCTAAAAAGTGCGAAGACTACAGAACAATATGCCTAACAAGTCACTTCATAAAAGTTTTCCTTAAGATTATCTACGACCGTATATATAACAGGCTGGAAGAAGACATAGGTGATACGCAATTCGGGTTTAGGAACGGCCTTGGTACCAGAGATGCACTCTTCGGTCTAAATGTACTTATCCAAAGAGCAAGAGATGTGAACTGCAACGTCTTTGCATGTTTTGTCGACTTTGAAAAGGCGTTCGACAGAGTCAACCACGGCAAGCTAATGCAAATTATACATCAATCAGGAATAGACGAAAGAGATGCACGAATCATATCAAACCTGTATAGCCAACAGATCACACGCATCCGCGTAGAGATTGTCGGAACAATTCCCAGTACAGCAAGGGGTCAGGCAAGGCTGCGTGCTATCTACGCAACTGTTTAACCGATACGCCGAGAAACTTTTCAAAGATGCACTGGAAGAAGAACAGGAAGGAATAATTATAAATGGGCAGGTCATCAACAATCTGCGATATGCAGATGACTCTGTATTAATCGCCGACAGCGCTAACGGACTACAAAAGATAATAGATAGAGTAGTCGACGCCTGCCAAGAACTTAATATGAGACTGAATATATCCAAAACAAAAACAATGATTATAAGCAAATACAACGAGAACGCACAATTCTACGTGAACGGAATGCCCCTACAATCATCAATAACGTACTTAGGAACAAACCTGAACGACAAATGGAACCATAGTCAAGAGGCAAAAATAAGGATTGAAAAAGCACGATCAGCTTTCAACCAAATGAGGAGTATATTATGCAACATGAACCTCTGCCTCCAACTTCGTACACGCGTTCTAAGATGTTGCGTCTTCTCAACCCTCTTACATGGAGTAGAAAGATGGACACTGTCTAACGCGGTCAGCAAGCGATTAGAAAGTTTTGAGATGTTGTGCTATCGCCGCATGCTTAGGGTCTCATGGACATACCGAGTAACTAATGAAACTATACTTATGCGCATGCAAAAGGACAGAGAAATTCTAAAATCGATAAAGCAGAGAAAACTGTCATATTTCGGCCATATTATGCGCAACAGTGAAAGGTACAAAATCCTGCAGTTAATTATGCAAGGCAAAATTGAAGGGAAAAGATCACCAGGAAGACGACGAACCTCCTGGTTGAAGAACTTGCGACAATGGACCGGCAAGACTTCAATTGAATTATTTAGAACCGCGGTAGATAGAATTAGATGGGCCAGATTGATCGCCAACGTCCACTGAGGATACGGCACATCAAGAAGAAAGAAGAATGAAAACATTTATAACATGTCTTAATGTGTAACATTAGAAGCATCCTCAAGTTCATATATAGCGTTGAAGCTATGATTTGTGATAGTCTACTTAATTTGAAAATGGCTTTAGATGACATTCTCATCTTTTTCATTGAGAATAGAAAAAGTTTTATGCTACGATGCCACGATGCTAACAAAGCAAAAAGTTTAATTTTTTATGTAGTCTATCAATTTAGTATTTTAAGACAGTGCCATCTTCGAATTTTGACAGAACATTGTCTGGATATTTTGCTAATAGCGCAATACTTTGTTTATGAGAGTTTACGTCTACTACAAAGTTGACGTTTTTCTTTTAGTATTGCAGGTAAAATACTACAATGCTCATGTCTGCTATTACCTATTTAAATCTAAATTTCTATCTTTTAGTCAATATAATAAAGCAGCCTTAGAGTAAGGAAGTGAGCTAGTTTTAAAGTCGCGGAATTTACACAGTTTGCTGCAGCAACACATGCCCATCTTTCTCTATACCCGATTTTTCTACCGTACTTCCTACACTGAAATTCATCTCTCCTTTCTCAAATTTTTGCGTTATTTAGCCTAGATATTTTCGTTGTTCTTTAGTTTATCTTTATCTTCATTTACTTCTTTCTTATCAAATAATCTCTCATAAATACCTTATACAGGTCTATTAAGTGTATTCCTTTTAGTAGTCTTATATTTGCCAGTTATTCTTCTAGTAAGATTTTAGAATCTTCATTTGGGGTTAGTTTTTACTATTTTAAAATCAATCAATCTTGAAATGGCGTATCTACCATATAAAAATTGCTTAGTCAATTCATTCAGTTTTCTTTTCTTGAGCAGTTTTTTTTTTTCGTTTTCTTTTTATCACTGCAATTTCAGTTGGTACTAGTGTTTCAGTAAATGTTTTGCTCTTGTCTATCTATCATTTCACTTTTCATTCCTTAGTAGTTATAGTTGTCTTGGCCTTTTTTGTTCTTTTGCTTTCATTTAGCTATTTGTTCTTTCTTCCTTTGTCTTCTGTGGCTTTTGATCTGTGTTTTTTTCTACTTTGGTTTATCTAAATCTTGAAACTTCAAACTCTTAAATTTTCTTCAATACTGTCATGCATAGTTTCTTAGTGCTTTCCATTTGTTTTTGTAACTAGAGTAAGAATCTGAATCCAAATGCATTGCTTCAGTTAAAACCTTTTTGAACTAATTAAGCTCTAAACTTTTATTGTAAACTTTTATCCAAAACTCAAATTATACAAAACGGATTGCTAATAACCCAAGTTATGAGAGTTAATTTATATTAATGTTCCTTCCGCAGCAATTGTTCAAAAATCTTCAACAAAGTTTATTCCAAATAACAACAACAAACAACAAGAAAGCCTTATATTTTCTCCAAAATTTTAAACCAAAACTTAAAATTTCCCATGGTTATTACAGAAATTTATTTTAATGATCAAAATCTGCAATATTTTCAATTTATTGGAAATTTCTATTAAAAATTCAACTTTTCAAAACTGTTTCTATGATTTTTTAAACAAATTAAAATATATATTTTTTTTTAATTTTAAGCCAAAACTTAAAATTCTTGCTGATTGTTACAGAGATTTATTTTAATGACCAAAATCTGCAATATTTTCAACCTATTATAAATTTCTATAAAAAATATATTTTTTCAAAATAATTTCTCAAAATTTTTAAGCAAATTATGGTATGAATTTTTTAAAATAATTTTTGCTGGTGGTTACCAAAATTCAATTTAATGACCAACATTAACAATGTTTTCAAATTAATGGAAACTTCTATAAAAAATTATTTTCCAAAATAGTTTATATACATTTTTAAGCAAAATAAGGTGTGATTTCTCCAAAATTTTAAGCCAAAACTCAAAATTCTTACTGGTTGTTTCAAAAATTTATTTTAATGATCAAAGTTTGCAATATTTTTAAACTAATGAAAATTTCTATAAAAAATAAAAAATTCGAAATGATTTCTAAATTTTTTTTAACAAATTAATCTATAATTTTTCCAAAATTTTAAACCAGAATTAAAAAAATTTTTAACACTTCAAAAATGGACCGAAATCAAGAAAGCCTTTTCTTTTTCTTCTTAATTTTTGTAGTTTTATAAACCATTTGACATGATTTATCATAGATACAGAAATAGAAATAAACTACAAAAATGCTAACGCAAAAGCAAAAAATAAAAAAAAAATAAAGATCATACAAGGCAAACTAACTTCATATAATCTAAGTAAAAATTTATATTTATAAAAAAATATTTTTGAGCTGAAATATCTGATGCTTGCTTGCATGCAATCTTTAATCAAATGATATCAATAAAAACAAATGTTTGAAGTGAGTTATCTTAACTAAATTTAATAATTTACAATATCATTTATGCAGAAATATTTAAAAATTAGCCTCAAACTGTATTAGCTAAAACCTTAAACCGCATTTTAACTAAAAACCTCAATACTATACTAAATGCAAACACATACAATGCATTTAAAGTATAATTGTAAAATAATTTGAGACAAACTCTCTAGAAAAACTTGCAAATTTAATAAAAAATGTTGACAGGGCTCTCTTTACTAAAATACACATGCATACAACAAGCATTATAGATGCTGATAGAAAACTTTCTTAACAACGTCAATAAAAAAAAAATCTGTTTGTACAAAAACAAAAAGTAAACGGATGCAGATAAATATCTAAAACTTAAAAAATAAAAGCTTTTACCAAAGTTAAATTTATTCCGTTGCTATGCAATATTGTACTGAGTCTAGGACCGCCAACTTATCTTAACTACCCTTAACGCTGTTCTTCAGCTACTAAAAGTAACAGAAAAAAATAATCTTAAAAATATTTTAAGTTACGTTCTTAGTCACCACATTGCATAGAATTGCAACCGTTTATCGTAGCTAGTTATGTGTAAATTGTGTATATTTTATACGCCGCCAACCTCTAGTTTCAATAACTAGGCGCCAAGAACAGAAAACAGTAGGCTAATTTGGTATTTTAGAAAAAAAAATCAATATTTCCATCAAAAACAATCTGCTTAACATAACATAATTAACCGTTGAAGATAGTATTATTTCGTGCTCACTATGAAACCGAGATACAACAATCGACTTCAAAGTATACATGGTTTAACTACATGATACTCCTTGCTACTCAAACCAAATGCGAAACAAAAATTGCTCACCTACCAACTGAGCCATTTTAAAAAACACTGTTTTTGGCCACATTATTTTGATACCTAACCAAACTACATCAGACATAATACCCATCAAAAACAAAATATTTTACCTACCGACTGCGCTATTTTAATTCCTATGCTAAACACAATTCTCTTTGTTTAAAAACAAATAACCTGAAGAATATTAGCTACCAAGATGCAAGCAAACCTAACTTAAGTTTCTACCTACCGACCCAAACAGTGTAGCAACTAATCCCAGCATCTAGTAAGATGTGTCTAACATGAGCAGTAGTGGCAGTTGCAGAAACCTACTACCTTGCAGTGTTAAACGTTATCAAAACGTGTCTAATCGCATACCAGTATTCTAAATTGAGCCGCGTCCACTTTCAAACGTGCTCTTAATAATTGACTACAACATCAAACAAAAAAGCAGCCAAGTCTATTCACCATTTGTTTAAGTAAATTAGTTTTAATTGTTGACTATTAATTCCAAAGTTATAAAACCAAAAAAAAAGTGCTATTTACGACAAAACAAGCCCAAAATTGTGTAAGCTTTATTTTGATAAAGCGGCTATCTATAACACAAATACAATAAGGAGGATATAACTTAGTCACAGATACAAATTACACTACCTTTATCAACAGACGCAACCTGATTAGCTTTTAGAAATGTTGACTAGGCATTGTTAAGAATACCAAAAAACCAGTTTGTATGTCATCAGTCACCGGGTTTAACCACAATCTTTTCTTGTATCAAAATGACTTATAACGTCCGCGTAGAAGACAAACATCCAATTCTTTAATAACAAACAAATGGGCGGGTTAGTAAGTCACTCTAAAGCATGGTAATATGCCAATAGTTTGAAATGGAGTTAAACCGTTAAACCGTTGATACATCATTCCGTCTATTTTGTTTTAAATAGGAAAGCAATTGTTTTTCTCAAGTCGAAACAAACTTCTTTATTTGACAAACTTTGACGCAACATCAAAGTAATAACTCGTAATGTCCTTAAATAACTAAACAATAAACCAATAAACTACTAAAATTCTTTGATTTTTTTCCTAAATATGTATATCTACCTTATAAGAAACAAGTAAACTTGTTTCTTAATAATTTCCTTGCAATTTGCCAAAAGTGTTAACGCCACAAGCACACCGTTAATCGTAAATTTAAAATTAATTTTATTTGCTACAGTTGGTCGGTTTTCTTCTTGTGTGCCTTTTATTTAAAACTTTATTTTGTTAATTTGTAAAAACTGTTGGTCACAGAACACAGAACCCAATTCCACGTAAGCCCGTCTTTTCCTATAAGCGCTAATACGCTGCAAACAAGCTGCTGTAACATTAAAAAAGTTTTTGCCAAAAGATCTTTAAACCACTTTAAAGTAGATACACTTAACACTGTTACCTTAGCAACAAACTCAGTAGTCATAAACGTGCCCGAACTTGGCACTTATAAAATTCCGTACGTTTATCTCAACCTCTCAGATTTTACGCAAACCACTGATTGTGATACGGTATTTGCTAACTTCTTTCCAATTATAATTGCAAAAAACAAATACCTGGCATAAAATGGCGCCCTAAAACACAAAAAATGGGCAGGTCTACGCCAAACAAAACATTGTTGCTTTTTTTGTGCAAGCAAAGCCACTAACTACAGCTTTACCAAAAACCAAAGCAGCTTATTTGATAGCAATACTCAAGGACGTCAATATTCAAATCAATATCAGTTGTATTGAAACTATACGGAAGAAGAAGCTTATAAGGACTAAACTTTATTTCTAAAAGAAAATATAAGCAGGCCAGCCGCAGTACATTAGTAGTAGAAAAAGCTGTCAAAACGCTAACCTACCACATCCATAAAACAATGTAGTGTAAGTTTTCTGGTTTAAGCTGATAACCTTTTAGGACTATCATTTGTAACTTAGGCATAGATCTGCAAGAAAACGCATTCAAACACAAATGGCAAATACTCTGCAACTCTATAGACCACAAATCCATAAATATTCTCCACTATTAAAGTTACAAATGTAACAAAGTTGCACAAAAACTTGTTTTGAATAAAGATTTTAAAATTCATTTTTTCTTTTTTGAGTGCGTCCCTTATTGTTATTATAGTAGTTATTTAAACCTTATTGACTGCAGCTTGGAATTGTTGCAACAATGTAACTTAAGTCACTTAGGCTTTTGAGTAACAATACCCGACGTCTACTAATATTTCACTTTTTACTAATCTTCTCCTGTACTATCAGTTAGAAAGTTTTGATTTGGGGCCTCTTATAAGTGGTTTAAATATTGAAGCTTTTTCATTTTTTTTTTTTTGTTAACAATTTTATATTTCTTTTGTTTTTTATTTAGTAAATCAGTATTTGTAATCTTATCCGGAGATAAGCCATTTTAAAGGCTTGCAATTTGTCAGTATATTATTTTTATTTTCATAAATACTGATCTGAAATTTTTTATTTTTGTTTTCTTCTTCTCTTTGATTTTGTGGAAACTTAGTAATTACCATTAGCTTAATTTTATTTAAGTTTATTTTTATTATAAAAAAATAAAAATCTGATGAAGAGAATCTCTAGTGATTGTGAAATTGACACATTTACATTAAAAATTGATTGCAATTTACTGTCAAAATAAAAGCCAATATTTTTGCTGACAACTTCAAACTCCAACTTTGCAACTAAGGACACAAACATAAAGCATATTAAAAGAATTTAACGGAAAGTTTTCAACTACTTAAATGACCCTGATTATGACTTCATCTTAAAGAACATCCCCTTATATAGAATTAAAAAGTTATCTCTAAACTAAAAACACAATCCGCTAGAAGCCTTAACGGTACCTTTAAGGTTCTCAAACGCTTTTGCACAAAACAACAATAATGAATACTGCAAGCGTAATTTTTTGCAACGCACATTTTCTAGTTTTTTAAAAACGCTTCTATGTAATTAGTATTCTAAAACTAATTTGTAACTTTAAAACTGCAATGATCAACCAAAGATTTTGAGTTCACACAACATTTGTCTAAGGTCATGTCGGAGTCAAATGTACGGAACAAAAATTTGATTTTGCTCAAACCACTGAAAATGCCTTTCTTTACATGAGTCCCATTCTTGTGATTTTTTTTTTAATTTTCAATAAGCCATTTTTGAGTAATGACCAATCAAAATTTGAAAAAAATTGATTTATTTGCGTTTTTTAAATTTTTTGATCGTTTGAATTTCTCAGGGTTTCAATTTTAGGAAAAACTGTAATTTTTTTGTTTTAAATGTTGTTAATATTTTTTTTCTTAAATTTTGAAAATTTTGCAAGTATTTTTTTTTAAATATGGATAAAAACGTGCTTTTAAATGTGCAGTTTCAGGAAGTGCCGTGTGCTACGCTCCGAGGTATCTTACAATGTATTTACAGAAATACTTAAAAATAGCAAAATAGGCTTAAACTTTAAATTTACATTTTTTGATTGTTTGTAACTTTTTAGAATTGCATTTTTAGGAAAAAAATATAACGAATTTTTGCCTAAAAAATAAGTTTTTACAGACATTTTTTTTTCTTTTAATTTTGAAAACTTTGCAAAACTTTTTTCTTAAAAAAAAAGATGATAGGTTTTTTTTTCTCAAATATGGATTAAAACGTGCTTTAAATATAAAATCACGTTTTTATCCATATTTAAAAAAAGAAAATACTCATCAAAGAAAAACCGTCATCAAAAAAAAATTTCTGTGTAAACTTATTTTTTAGACAAATTTAAAGAAAAAATTTGGTTTTAATTTTTTTCTAAAAATGCAATTCTAAGAAGTTACAAACAATAAAAAAATGTAAATTTAAAATTTAAACTTTTTTAAGTATTTTTGTGGATACATTGTAAGATATCTCAAAACGTAGCACACGGCACTTCCCGAAATTTTTAGGGTACCTTTTGCAATTATAAAAAAACGTTTTTATTCATAATTGAAAAAAAAATACCCGTTATCTTAAAAAAAACTGCTTTTTTTTGCAAAAATTTTAAAATTAAAAAAAATAATTGGGGCAATAAAAACTTATTCTTTTGATAATTTAAAAAAAAAATTTATTTGTTTTTCCAAAAAATTCAATCAAGAGAAGTAACATACGATCAAAAAATGTAAAAAAAACTAAAAAACTTTGAATTTTTCATATTTTGAATGCTTATTACTTGGAAATGGTTTTTTTTTTTAAGTTAATTTTAAATTTACACAATCAGGATTTATGTAGAGGAAGGCATTTTCAGTGGTTTGAGCAAAAACAAATTTTTAATCCGTACACTTCACTCATACATGGCCCTAAACATTAATCAGGTCAAGCTAAAATGAGAAATCAACACATGAAAACCATTCAAGTTGCCAAGAGCCGATGGAATTTATCCCATCGTTTGCAGTGTTAAAAGAAGCTTTATGCAAGATTTTTAGAGCAAGCTTAGCACTTTCACAAATACTAAGCAGCTCTGGCTAAATTTATTGCACCGGCATCAGTATGTATACTAAACGAAAAAATCTTGAAAAATAGCCATACACCTGCTAATCAGCAAGTTTGAAAATACCATCTAATGAAAAAAATAGCTTATAAACGACTTACTACAAATACTGAACAACATAGGCATTTTTGTTCTAGGTTAGGTAGATGATCTCATCATTTTTGCACACTAGAAGTATGAAGCAAGCGTGTCGGACATGATACATAGTGCATTAAATATCATAGAAAGGTGGTGCAAAAAAAAAGAGTTTAGAGTGAACCTAAGCAATACAACATTTGTACTGTTCACAAGACGGCAAAATATTACAAACCTAAAAAACCTGGAATTGTATGAAGTTACGCACTCGATGTTAAAGAAAACAATAAATTTATTATTTGTTCACAGACCCAGCATAACAAATGTGGTGCAGGAGGAAAAAACTCTAATAATAAAGTCAGACTTATTAAAACAAAAAAAAATACTACAGCAAAACGAACGTATAAACAAAAGTTACTTGGAAACAATCAAAGGAACTATCTGGTACACATACAAAACCGGTGCACTAGAGACATTATTGAAAGAAGAATTAAAACTGACAGACTAATAACTATCATGTCAATTACTAAAACGGCATTGCAGGCCTTGCAATTGATAATAATCAAACCTAAACTGGTTATGACCTACACAAATAGTCTAGAAGCAGTAGCCACAGCTTGCAGAGTTAGACTGCTATAGATATCAAAGTACCTAGGGATAATAAAACACTTCATGGCAAATCAGCTCATTAAACTAAAAACTAAGAAAACATTAAACCAGAACCTGCTTTTAGAGTCCCAAACAAGACCAGATCAAAATACAGCAACCTGTGGAAAGCTGTAAAAGATTTTCACATTCAAGAGTATTCTTAACAGGACCATTGCATGATATCAAAACTGTGGTAACATAAATGAGTTGTATTAGACCACCTATGTCGCAGCGGGTAAGGGGTGACGGCAATAACCAACAAGTAAGTCCGGCCCAAATGTCAGTCAACCTCTCCTGCACGCGGTGCCCGCTGCTAGATAACGAACGAGGCTCTGGCGACCGAGTCATGGCGGTATAACCATTCCAACGAGAATAAAGGAAATGTATTCTCACCGTGTGGGGTTTGTTATATTCCCCCATCGGGCGTCTCCCCAGGTGGCGGATAGGGGAACGCTTGTCAGATATGACTAGTACCGGAGAAATCAAATATCCGGGGCGGACCAAAAATATAGCAAGAAGAGGTGGCAGCTGGCCTATTCGAGACTGACCACAAGCTGACATCAACGGATGAAAAAGGTTGTGAATCAAGCAATAAATGGCGTATTGGCAGTAGCCAAAAAAGCGGCATTTATACAGCGGTGTAGAAGGCAACGGAAGACCACTACACTACAAATTCCCAGGAAAATCATGATAATGGCTTCAAATACAAACGGCCCCGAGAACGGGCGCTCCTTGAATGGAGCAGGGGTGCAAAGAATCTCCCGGTCAGCCAAAGTCAATTTTGAAAAACGAGACTACAGAAATATAGGAACTTGGAATGTGAGAAGCATGTACGAGAGTGGAAAAATCGATAACACCATCAAAGAAATGAAACGACTAGTTATATCCGTTTTGGGTATTAGTGAAATGAGATGGCCAGGATCAGGACGACTGGTACTAAAAGAACATGTTGTATACTACTCGGGAGAAGATAGCCTACATCATCGTAATGGAGTGGCAATAATCGTAACCAAACAAGTAGAGCAGTCGGTGATAAATTTTATGCCAATCTCAGATAGAGTGATTGTGCTACAGGTAGAGGCAATACCAACTAACCTTAATATCATACAGGTATACGCCCCCACTGCCGCAAATGACGAAGAAAAAATAGAGCAATTCTACACAGACATAGATAGTATTCTAACTAAACTGAAAAATAATACAGTAACGATTTTAATGGGTGACCTTAATGCGAAAGTAGAATGTGGAATTGAGAGAGACGTTGTCGAAAAGTTTGGACTAGGTGTTAGGAATTAAAGAGGAGACAGACTGGTGCAATTCTGTACAGAAAATAATATGGCAATAATGAACACCCACTTTAAGTTACCAAAAAGACGCTTATATACATGGAAAGCACCAGGCGATTTACCGCACCACATCATACGAAACCAAATAGATTTCATCACCATCAATCAACGATATAGAAATTCAGTCAAAATGGTAAAGACCTATCCCGGCGCGGATGTCCAATCTGTCCATAACCTTCTACTTGCTAAATTCTCATGTCGTCTCAAGAAAATACATATACCAAAATACTAACGGAAACCAGATTTCAATAAGCTAGAAGACCCTGATATCCAAAACGAAATTACAGATATCATAGAGAGCGAGATGGCTAGAGGAGAACATAACACCTCAGTAGAAGAACAATGGAAACAGTTTTCTAAGACCACGAAAGAAATAATAACAAGGAAACTTATGCCGAAAGGGCAAATTAAGAAGAAGACATGGATGACGGAAGCAATCTTGGAGCTTATGGAAAAAAGAAGACAACAAAAAATACAGGGTAACAAGAACATGTACAAACAGCTCAATATGGAAATAAGAAGAAGAATTAGAGAAGCAAATGCACAATACTTCTCTCAGGAATGTGCAAAAATAGAAGCATGTGAAAACAGACACGACACTTTTCATCTGCATAAAAAGATTAAAGAAGCAGCCGGAATAAAAAACAGAAACCAAAGTAATAACATAACAGACAAAAACGGAAACACAATCATGGAAATAGAACTTAAGTTGATCAGATGGAAAGAGTATATAGAGGAACAAGTCACGGACGATCGGAATAGAAATCACGGGCGGAGGAGAAACTAACTGGACCTCTAATCACCAGAGATAAAGTTGAAAAGGCCATCCAGATGGCCAAAAAAAGGAAAGCAACTGGCCCTGACCAAATTCCAACTGAAATCCTAAAAATACTAAGGGAGAATACAATTAAATTATTAGTTAAAATATTCAATGATATATATAAAGGAGGAAGAATCCCATCGGACTGGCTAAAATCGACGTTTATCCCTATAGCAAAAAAAACCAAAAGCCAAAGAATGCAGTGATCATCGCACCGTAAGTCTGATGAGCCACGTTCTGAAGCTATTTCTGCGCATCATACACCAGAGAATCTACTCAAAAATTGAAGAGCATATTGGGGATACGCAATTTGGATTTAGAAAGAGTCTAGAAACTAGAGAAGCACATTTCAGCATTCAGGTTTTAACACAGCGATGCAGAGACATGAACTGCGACGTCATGTGCTTTATAGACTTTGAGAAGGCGTTTGACAAGGTACAGCACGAAAAAATGATCCAAGTGCTAAGGACAACTGGCATTGATGACAAAGACTTACACTTCATTGCAAACCTCTACTGGCAGCAAAAAGCAAACCTAAAAATGGGGAACAGAACAACTGAGGAGATGTCAATCAAAAGAAGTGTGAGACAAGGTTGCATTTTGTCACCGCTTCTCTTTAATCTGTACTCCGAATCGATCTTTCAGGAAGCTATACACAACATCAATGAGGGAATAAGAGTGAAGGTGAGGTAATCAATAATCTTCGATACGCAGATGACACAGTTCTGATGGCAAATAGCATAATGGGACTTCAACTTCTCCTGATCGAGTTGTGCTAAGCAAGAGATTTTTGATTAAGATCAACCTCAATAAGACAAAACTCATGACTGTGAGTAAGCAACCAATCGGAGATGCAGAATTATGGGTTGGGCAGAATAGGCTAGAAAGAGTCAGCAAAATTAAGTACCTGGGACAAATACTGAGCAAGGACTAGGACCCCTCGGTAGAGATAAAAGCGAGGATCGAACAAGCGAAAGCCACATTTATACGCATAAAGAAAGTTTTCTGTGGACACAACCTGAATATAGAACTGAGAATGAGAATGACCCGATGCTATATTTTCTCTGTCCTCATGTATGGGGTCGAATCATGAACCCTTACTAAGGCTACCCTAAAAAAACTCGAGGAGTTCGAGATGTGGGTTTACCGACGCATGCTGAATATAAGTTGGATAGATCGAGTCACTAATCTAGAAGTACTGAACAGATTGAAGAAAGAGAAGGAAATTGTTAACACCGTAAAGATCAGAAAACTAGCTTATTTTGGCTATGTAATGATACAACCAGATAAGTACACTATCTTACACCTAGTGATGCAGTGAAAAATCGAAGGAGGGCGTGGCCCAGGAAGAAGAAGAACATCATGGCTTCAGAATCTTTGGCAGTGGGTCGGACAAACAACAACTGGACTCTTCAGGGCAGCTGTCGATAAAGTAATAGTAGCCAACATGATCGCCAACATTTGTCGAACGGATAGGGCACTTTAAGAAGAAGAAGAAAATGTCGCAGCTAAATGGAAGAAGAAGAAAAAGAAGAGAGCAACGTACAGCCATCTTTTGCAAGCACAACATAATCAAAGCAGACCTGAAAGCAACCTATTAGCAAAAGGTACTGGACTTCATTGAAGAGATAAAACTGCTAAAGGAGTAAAGTAAAACATCAAAGGTGTCCAACAGGATCGCAGTGCAAGAGCCGTCAAGCAAACCATCTCAAAGTAAAAAAAAAAGAGAAAGACAGTCAGTAAAAATCTGACACTACTAAACATTGCGGGCTGACCAATGTCTTTTAAAGGGGTTTTCCTTTAAAAATTTCTGTTTAATAATTTAATCGTGGCGACCACACTTACAAGCTATACTAGACAAAATTAAAATACCAATAAATACGCTAATTTCCATTTTTTATAAAATCAGCTTGATAATCCTTCGTAACAAAACTAGATTGCATACCTTTACAATTCACCGATAAATCACTATTTTGTTTGATGTAATGGCCGCCAACACGCCCACCAAAGCCTTCCATAGTCTCACAAGTCTTATACCAAAATGTGTATTTAAAACAAAAACAGTAACATCATTCATATGATCAACACACAAAATCCTGACTTGCAAACCCTCAACTTTAAATGTGATAGCACATAAAACAAGTTCTGAAATTAACACTTCTAATGTGTTAATCTATTTGAGCTGTTATGATATTGATAAAGGTATCCTCTTATTTAACCCTAAACGTTTTTAAATTAATATTTATGTACAAAACTGGAAGCTTGTTATCGTCAGAATATATAACAGTTGGCTCGTTTTTATTTCCACCTTTTATTAATAAAATTAATTAGTTAATATTAAATTTGAAGCAAAACATTTTATGAATGAATTCATTTTATTATTAAAAACTTGTTGATGTAATTGTAAGGAAACTCGGATACACAGTAATAGGACAAATTGCTTTAAAATCTCCGGCCTCTAATTACGATTACAAGGAACATAAATCTTGGCAAATTGCAACATGCCACCGAATTTAAAACTTCGCCGCAATGGAACGAAAAAAATAATCATATCTTGTATAAACAACCTGCGAAATCATGCAGATTGCCCATTAACCGTGTAATTCCTTTTTAATTGGTGCGAATTTGCGTGTTAAAATATTCGAGAATTCGCGGAATAACGGAATGTCAGGTAAACCCCCACTGGCCGAGGTCTAGACGGCATTATAATAGGCTTTTAATGCATTTTCAACGTATGTGGTCTAAAGAGAGAGGCGCAATCTGAAAATTATATTTTAAAGGGTGTAATTATAATAAACACTATAACGTGTTTCGCTCCACAACATAATTTAGTGCCATTTCTTTCACACTTAATAATACACATATGTAGACAATGTGTATGAAATAATAATAATAATAAAATAAGAAATTTATCATTGCACCCACTCAAAAATATTATTGGTGTGAGTAAAAACTAATTAGCATACAAGACATGATAAATTAGCATTAGCAACCATTTTGTATTCATCATTTTACTGTCTCGTTATATTTACTCGTATAATTGATGGTCTCCATGTGAGTCACATGCTTAAAATATATTTACTAAAGCAAAAAAAAATATTTTCTTTCATTAACCACTGCTATTATTGTTTCTTTTTCGCCGTATCGTTTTTCCAATCAAGCACAATTATTTTATTTCCTTCTTTTATGATTGTGGGGATATTATAGCTTCATACGTATCCAACTTTTATAATTTATGGCTTCCATTTATATCGCACTAGGTGGTGAAACATGAAAGAAACCTTTTTGTAATTAATAGCAATAATATAGACTTCAATTACAATGATCATTAATAATGCATTAATATAAAAAATAACCCCCACGATTATATTATACTGAATGTTATAATAAATGGATGTGAGTAGTAAGGGACTTTATAATGGAAATGAAATACGAATTAATACTATTATTGTATTAAAGTAAATTATTATTCATAAATCATATAAGACATCATAATATTTGTTATTTTTACAAATTTTATTTAATTATTCAAATCATCAACCCACGTTAAAACTAAATTGAGTTAATGTTATTTTATTATATAATGCTATTTGCATTCTTTTAATCTTATAATATCTTCATAATCTAGATATTTTTTAACAATGCTGAGAAAATAAATCTGAAATTTAAATGTATGTCTATAGAAATATCCCTAGGGCTAGATTACATAATCAGATTAGGGTTGGCGTTTCAATAATGGTTATTGGTTCCAAATTTTATCTGATCTAAATAAATATGTAGGGATACTGATATGGCAATATGTTTCTGTAATTTGGATATCATTTTGATTGCTGTGCATTAGCGTGCCACCAAAAATTTATTTTATCAACGTTTTTTGTTATATTTTAAATGTAACAAAATCATATTTAAATATAAAATAAAATCATTTTTGCAGTTAAAAATATATTTTGTTTATTAGTTATTGTATTAAATTGCTAACAAAGGGTTCCCATTCATGGGAAATTATTTATAGTAACATTTTATATTCAATTTATTGTAGCGCAATGTAAAAGTTTTAAATAAAATTGCTTTTACAAAAATATTGACAAAATACATATATAATGTATTACAACATTCATGAAAAGAAAGAATTGAAAATTTTATTATTTTATTAAAAATGAATACAAAATGTTTTAATTTCATTAAAAAAAAATGTAATTATTTATTCAAGAAATTAATCTAAAACAGTGAAAAATTATAAAAATTGTTTATAATTTACTACATAAAAACAGAATGCCTAGATCATAAATTTGTATACCTACAAAACTCTTCAAATAAAACGTTAAGTCAGCAAGATTAATATTTTTATAATTTTGTTTTTATTAATATAATATTTACCATCTCAAACAATATTAAACAGAATTAATTAATAAAGTATTTTTGTTGTTTTTTATTTCTTTTTTTTTTTATTATTATTAAGACTCCTTGCGATCCGACAAAGTCCGAATTTTGCCGCAAAGTCTGCGTGAATTGGATGTCACTATCACTTTCTTTGACATAGAGACTTTATAATCAGATTTATTAACAACTTTTTAAAACTGTGACTTTAACTAATGTTAACAAAAAAATATTTTTAAAGTTATTGCTTTTGTTGGTGTTATTTATGGCTTCTTAAATTGTCAATTTTAAATTAATATTTTATTATTATATTTTAAATTTTTGTTATATTATTTAGGAGCCAATGTTATTCTACTATAATGCATTATGTCTATAAATATCTTCTCAATATTAAAATGAACAAAAACAATTTTCTTAAAGAGATAAAGATTCAATGCAAATAGAATTTCAGTCGAACACTTTTTTATTTGGTCATAACCTTGTGTATTGTCGGCAAGGAAAAGACGATAGTTGAGTGCTGGCGTTTGATTCAATATATTTATACATTTCATTACATTAAATTGTGCAGTTTTAGTGCGACTAATTGAACAATTATTTGTGCTGTAATTGGATGGTCTTGATGAGAGTCACTGTTAGGTACGTTTATTGATTTTAAGTATTTTATTCAATTGATATTAAAATTATTATTTGATGAAATGTATGTTTAGGAAATGTAAAAGTTTGGTTATTAAATGTATTGCAGTAATAATATTTAACTAAAACATGTTCATGGAGATGAAACGCTTTTTATTAAAATGTTATATTATATTAAACACAATAGTCGACAATCTAAGGTTGTTATTTGTATAATTTTCTAATATTTGCCATTGAAAGTGTTTCTAATTTACTTAATAATTGGGTTTTTATTAAATTCTTAACTCTTTCAATACTATATCAAACATTGTACTTATAGTAAGATGCGTTCATCGAGTTGAGGGAATATTGTACAACCATTTGTTCTATAACATGTTAGATTTTATTAATATCATTTCTATTGCAGCCGGTATATGCATTAGATGATTAATTATCTATTACCATCACCATATTTAAAAGAATCATTTAATAAAACATTTATAATTTAGATCTATCTCGTATTATAGCTCAAAAACACCATGAATAAATTATTTAATGTAATACCATGCTTGAGGTTCTTATTTCTATGTAAAGGGTGTTTTTTTAGAACTTTTAACTAAAATGAAACTTTATTGGAAAGATAATTTTATGCTATTACTGCTTAAATATCATTATCATCATCAACAATCAGCCCCTTAGCGTCTACAGTTGGACATAGGCCTCTCCTATGATTGCCTACTCTTTCCATCTTAGGCTGTTTGTATCTAGTTGGTGACCATTCTTTTTAGGTCATCTGTCTTTCTTTGCCTCGTTTGTCTGCGCGTGATCTCCACTCAAAGAATCTTTTTGTCCACCTTCCATTTTTCATTCGTTCGATGACATCCGTGATGCCAGTTCTTCCGAGTATGTCTATGTTTCTAATATGATCTCTCAAAAATACCTCAAGCATTGACCGCTTCATTTTGCGTTGGGTTATTTTGAGCTTTCTTGCTGATGCATTAGTTAGAGTCAAAGTTTCAGAGCCGTTAGCCATGGCGGGCAAAACACATTGAAGACTTTACGTTTTAGGCATGTTGGTAGTTTGCTTTTAAACACTTCCTTCAGTTTTCCGCTTAAATATGATTTGGGGCATATAGGCTGGTTTGAATAAAGTCTAATTTTTTACCACTTTTTCCAGCAGCCAGGGCCGTATATTGGCAAAAAAGCGGCGAATGTTGGCTTCCAGCTGCTCCAACGTCGTTGGTTTATTGGCGTACACTAGCAACACATATTTCTACAGAAAGTAGTCTATAGGTGTGATATCACACAATCGTGGAGGCCAATTATTCGGTCAGCGAATGTTTCCTGCAATAAATTGATTGCGTCGCGCCCTGTGTGGCAAAAAAGGCAGTAATCATGGATCGATAGCGCTCTCCATTGCCTGTCACATGTTGGCCGGCATCATCTTTAAAGAAATATGAGTCAATAATTCCACCAACCCATAAAGCACACCAAACAGTGTGTTTTTGTGCAAGTCAATAATTTACGTAGCCATTGAGCCAAAAATAAGATTCATTGCTAAACAACTTTTTTTGGTAACTATGAGGATCACGCATACAATGGTAACGCGGCTTCAGCTGTATCTTGTAAGCTTGTAAACCAAGATCTTTTTGAAAAATCTTCTGTTAGGTTGATGAACACAGCTCCAATTGCTCAAAAAGCTTGAAAAAGCTTTCGTCATAAACAACCCAAAACCTGGAATAAACCAAAAGTTTTTTCTACAAGCCAATCATTTGTCTGTGCACCTTAAGTAAAGTTATAGAAAAGATGATTTGAGCATAAACCAAAACTAAACGGAATCTAACGATCCTTTTCTCGTCTTATAAACTGCATAGACTTAATTTTTTTCTGCGTCTTATAAAGCTGAAGTTGAAACTATCTAATTTGCAGAACTATGGTAGTTTTTGAACTACGTTCTTATTCTGTAGTTCAAAGCTGCCAAATATATAGGTTGCATGTTCAGTCCATCTTGGACAAAGCTATGTACACCACCTTCATCTGCATACATCCACCTTAATCGTCCCAAAGCTTTATAGTATGTTGAAAACAAAGAAATTTGTAACAATCTTGGTATTCCTCACTGCGCTAACACATCACAAAGTACTTTAATAATCTTGCGGTTTACCCCGACTCGGATTTGGTTAAATTTGCTGAGCCAAACAAAGATGAATACTTTTATAGGAGACCGATCAATAATATCATTTACTGAAGTGACACACAATTTGCCCAACAGCCTATAAAGTGTTCTATCTAAATTTCTTCTAAAATGCAATTTTTAAACAAAAGGTATATGAAGCCTTACGGGTTTGAAATTTTAGATTAATCCGAGGGATTAGGCTTAGTCTGTAGGCACTCATTTTTAAAGGGTAAATTAGACAGTTTTTAGAACATTCTTTACCCAATCTACAAAAAAATAGTTGGTGCAGTCGAGCCAGAACCACCAGCTATGGTAACAACAAACATGCATCAACCAAACCAAAGTAAGGACTAGCTAATATCAATCACCAATGTACATATTGGTTGAACCGGTAGACAATTCCAGGGTAGCCGTTTTATCTACCAGCGTGCCAACAGGACCAAACAATATTTGCTTTGTAGCTCAATAATGTTAAGATGTGCTTGCGGAAATATTATACAAAAACTGTCCCTTAGCCCATACAAATGGATCTAGAAGAATGGCCGAGTGCAGATGGCAAAAACGGAATAACAGACAATTACGGAAGCAGCTTTTCAGAAGAAATTTCAAGCAAAGTTTCAATTAAAGATCAAGATAAAATTTTGAATTGACGGGCCAAATCCGCAACACAACAACCAACCAGAATCACAACAACAACTCCTGCAAGGAACTGGCTAACAAAAGCAATGGTAACTACCCGTACATAAACAAACGTCAAAGGAACGTTTTATCATCACCACGTGGACAACACGCGCTTGGCGGGATTCCACACAACGCTCTTAAAGTCACTGAAACTAGGAGCTATCACTACAGCCTCAACACATCTGGAGAACATCTCCAGAAAATTGTTAAGACCCGGTGGACAATAAAACACAAAATCCGAGAAGTTTCCGCAAATTAAAACTGGAATCTATTGGCCGTATTTGTGTATCAGCGGTGCTATCTTTGGGGTGGTTTCTTCTTCAAGTCCCAAAGACGGTAACAAAGTAAACTGTGGTATCATAGTAATCTTTATATTTTTAAAAGCAAATTAAACATTTTTTTAACTCTATAATAATTGCAGTAAGTTACAAAAAATTATTTAAAAAAAGTCTTACAATAATATATTGCAATACAACTGTGAATTATAGAGGGCCACGGCGCCCCAAAGCGGCGCTTACTTCTTGCTTACCGCTTAGCTATGGTCATATCTAATTCATTAATGACATAAGTACAGACGGATGGTTTAGACTGGCATTAAGTGTTAGTAATTAAGAAATTTGCAGTTTTTTTTTCTACGAACGTTAAAACTCAATATGTGAGAAGAGGCAATGTTAACATCCATTTCCTTGATGACGGACACTTTTGGAGTGCCCCACTCCGGAGCATGATTATGAACAAGTAGTTTGAACTGGGGTTTCCGCCCACCCAACTAAGTATTTGTCTTCAAGATTATAAATTAGTCTTCCAAGCGTTTAATCGAAGGTAGGTAATTCCAAAACATGAGTACGGACGGATGTTTTTTTATTTGTCAACATGAGATTAAAAATTACTTCTTTTTGCAAGCGTTAAAAGACACTATGTAAAACGAGGCAACGGTGATACCAATCTTTAGATAACCAACACATCCGCTTAAGTATTTGTTATCAACCAAAAAAGTTTTAAAAGTTTTACTCTAATTTATAATAACCATCGAGTAGTCATCAAGAGATTGAAACCGTTAGTTTTTATGTAAGAAACGAAAGAAGTAATATTTAATGTGAATGGGCACTCCAGTTTAAAGAATGGTAAATATGAATTAAATTGTCTCGCCCATCCACCCAAGTGTTAGCCATTTTAATTATTTTTTTTTCTTTTTAAATTTTATTAAGAAATTTTTTTTTAATATAAAGTGTTTTTAAAATACAATTCTGCATACAATCTACCTACTAGTATTATCTAAATGACGAATTTAGCCTCCAGAATGTTGATTTCTTGGATTTAACAAAAATTAGAACAAAAGCTGATTCATTTCAAGTTTTATCAAAATTTCTTTAAATAAACTAATTTTTTTTTATAAAATGTCTTCAAAATACAATTCTATATATGAATCCACTTATTGTAACTGTCTAAATACTAAATTTACCTTTAAAAATGCTAATTTCTTGGATTTAACAAAAATTAATAAAGATTTTTTTGTCTTCAGAATATAATTTTCTATACAACTCTATATATTGGTATTGTTTAAATTAGTGTATGTAAGTTCAGAAAATGGAATTAATTGCTTATAGCTCAAAAATGAAGCTTTTTATAAAAAAAAAACTATTTTAACAAAAATACTCAGAATTAGTTTTAGAATTAAAAAATCTTGAAATATACAAAGTATTCTATATGAAAAATAATAATTAAAACTTTTTTTGATTTTTTTTACGGTTGTAGTTTTGGTAGTTTTGACTAAGCATGTATAAACACAGTAACAACAAGAACAGAACAACAGCTTGGATTTTTACATTTTATATTAATTGCTAACTACAAAAAAAACTTATTGATTAAAAATATTAATCAATCACTAAAAAACTATAAAATTATTTAGCAAAAAATATAAATACTTTAAAGATAAAAAAACTTTAATTCCAAAATAAAATATTATACGTTTGTAATTATTATTTAACTAAAGTAAAAAAAAAATATTATATTATTATAAAATGATCAAAAATAACGTTTAATGCACATAAATGCATTAATTTGATTTAAAAAAGGATAAAAAATAAGTTTGAATTAATAATGTTATCAAACTGTGCACAAAAATATATTTAGTTTAACAAAATTTACAAAAATGTAACAACAAAAATGATACATTACATGCTGCACAAAAATCAACAATAATTGCATAAAACATAATTTTTTAGTAAAAAAGTTATCAAAATTGGCAAGAAACGTATTTACTGTACAAAATTCCGATTAAACTTAACAAATTTATCAAAAATTGCATGAATTTAATTAAAAATACATCAAAAATAAATTTTTCTTTACAATGTTTATAGAGAAAACTTAATAAGTGCAAAACTATATTAAATTCATCAACAATTAGGCAGATAAAACATTTATTACATGAATATAAATTGGGTTTTTATTAATAAAGTTTAAATATTCAAAAATAAAAATTGCGTTAAACGCATATTTCAAAATTAATTAATTAAAAATAGAATAAACATTGCATTTAATGCATGATTTTGATTAAAAATTGCAAAGAAAAAAGGTTTTCTAGACTAAAGTA
The DNA here is from genome assembly GCA_963932245.1 of Tachinus rufipes. Taxonomy (NCBI): domain Eukaryota; kingdom Metazoa; phylum Arthropoda; class Insecta; order Coleoptera; family Staphylinidae; genus Tachinus; species Tachinus rufipes. The sequence goes on along the minus strand of OZ010742.1, from coordinate 21,460,084 downwards.
AACAAAAAACTTATTTGCTGCACAAAATTTGCGCAAAAACGCATTTAGCCGGATTAATTCATCAACAATAGCGCAAATAATGCATTTATTTATATTTGTTTCATAATAAAGTTATCAAAATTAACATAGAAATCTTATTTACTGCACAAAATACAACTTAAATTGTGCAAAAAACCTATTTATTTTAATAAATTCATCTAAAATGGAACATTATTGCATACATTTTCTTAAAAAATTTTATAAAATATTTTTTTTGTAATAAAGTTATTATTTTTTTTTACTGCATAAAATTTAACAAAAAATACACAAAGAACTCATTTATGTAAATAAGTTTATTGAAAATAGCAAATATTGCATTTATTGCATAAAATTTAATAAAAATCGCATAGAAAATGGATTTTCTATAATAAAGTTATCAAAAATTGCATTAAATTTATATTGTTTAATTTATAAAAAATAAATAAAAATTGCACTTAATTCAAACCAAGATTTTTTGAAAAATCTTCTGTTAGGTTGATGAACACAGCTCCAATTGCTCAAAAAGCTTGAAAAAGTTCTCGTCATAAACAATCCAAAACCTGGAATAAACCAAAAGTTTTTTCTACAGGCCAATCAGTTGTCTATGCACCTTAAGTAAAGTTATAGAAAAGATGATTTGGGCATAATCCAAAACTACACGGAATCTAACAATCCTTTTCTCGTCTTATAAACTGCATAGACTTAATTTTTTTTGCGTCTTATAAAGCTGAAGTTGAAACTATCTAATTTGCAGAACTATGGTAGTTTTTGAACTACGTTCTTATTCTGTAGTTCAAAGCTGCCAAATATATAGGTTGCATGTTCAGTCCATCTTGGACAAAGCTAGATTGGCAAAAAACCTGCTAGTTTCAATTCTTTGACAAGACATCCGAGTATTTATTTAGAACAAAATCCAGATGTACACCATTATTAAACCGCAAATTACGTTTGCGTCTTCAATCTGAGGAACGGCATCAAACATCCACTTCAGTCGTCTCAAAGTCTTCCTAAATCATACCTTATGGTATGTTCAAAACAAAGAAATTTGTAACAACCTTAGTATTCCTCACTGCGCTAACACATACAAAAATATTTCAATAATCTTGCGGTTTACGCCGACTTGGATTTGGTCAAATTTGCTGAGCCAAACAAAGATGAATACTTTTATTGAAAACTGATCAATATTATCACTTACTAAAGTAACTTACCCCACAATTCACTCAACAGCCTATAGAGTGTTCTAACTAAATTTTTCTTAAAATGCAATCATTTTCAAAGAGTAAATTAGACAGTTTTTAGAAAATTCAACATTCATGATAACAACAAACATGCATCAACTAAACCAGAGTATGAACTAATTAATATTGATCACCAATGAACATATTGGTTGCACCGGCTGGCAATTCTAGGGTAGCAGTTTTATCTACCAGCGTGTCAACAGGACCAAACAATATTTGCTTTGTAGCTCAATGATGTCAAGATGTGCTTGCGGAAGTATTATACAAAAACTGTCTTTTAGCCCATACAAATGGATCAAAAAGCATGGTCTAGTGCAGGTGGCAAAAACGGGATAACTGACAGATCACTAATCAGTCACAATTATGGAAGCAGCTCTTTAGAAATAATTTTAAGCAAAGTTTCAAATAAAGACCAAGATTAAATTGTAAAGCATCGGATCAAATCCGCAACACAGCAACCAAACAGAATTACAACAACAACTTTTGGCTAACAAGAGCAATGTACACCAACAAACGCCAAAAGAACGTTTTACTACCATCACGTGGACAACACGCGCTTGGTGGGATTGCACACAACTCTCTTGAAGTTAAAGTTATTTAGACGGACCTAGTGCTGCTTCAACGCCAATTTACAAAGCAACCCTTACTTGCATCCAAAGTTACTGAAACAAGAAGCCATCACAACAGCCCCAAGACTTGTCCACACCTGGCGGAAATTGTTTAAGACCTAGTCGACAACAAAACACACACAATCCGAGAAGATTCAGCTCATTAAAGCTGGGACTTATTGGCTGGATTTGGTGTAACAGCGACACCATATCTGGGGTGTTTCCTGTTTAGCAAGTTGTATTTAGGTCCTAAGACGGTAAGGAAGTAAACTGCAATACCATATTTTATTAGTTATAATATCTTATATTATTGTAAACAAATTAAACATTTTTTTTACTCTGCAATAATTACATTAAGTTACAAACAAATGCTTGGTGTGAGAGTAGCACTTCATAGCATAATTACAAACAAGTACTTTGAACTGGAGTTGCCGCAGTTCTATCCTAGTATTTGTCACTAAGAGATTAGAAATTACTTTTTTCTGCAAGCGTTAAAAGTCACTATGTAAGAAGAAGCGAGACAATAATATCTAATTTTTTAATAACCAACACTTGAGCGGGTGTGTAGATTGTTATTTCAGAATATTTGTCAAGGATAATGCGGTTGTATTATGCTTATATTTTTTACATCTTTATTTAAATAACCAAATATAAATCATGCGACATTGCTAGCATTTGAAGCTATCCTAGACCATAAGTCGGCACATTCTTTAGTAACTGGTCCTGTAATAGCAGATCTCTTTGTTTAACTTTTCTTATTAACAATGACACCTGCATTATTCTCAAAATGTATGAAGACACCATCCTTCTTATGGAATGGTTTTCGTTGTTTGATGACTGCAGGCATCACCTTCTTACGAAGTTTTGGTTTACTTTTTTTTAGAGTAAGGACAATTATATTACCGGAAACGACCACCAATACTTTGTACAGCAATTACATACAAGTTCTTAGCACCTGTATTATCAGCGCAGTTAATAACTGCTCCTACGGGTAAACACAGGGAAATCTTGGGTTTGGATCTTGCGGAACCACCACGATCTTGCTTAAACATTTTGTTGTGGAAAAATATGAATACAAACGTATGGTTTAAACTGTGGTTCATATCTTTTCTGCAAGCGTTAAAAGTCACAATGTCAGAAGAGCTAATGTTAATACTTGGTGAGTTAACACTGCACTCAGAGTATGACTACAAACAAGTAGTTTAAACTGGTTCTCTCAAACACTCTAATCTATGATTACCATCAAATAGTTTAAACTGGACTAGCCATCTACTCGTCGTCCAAGTCATAAAGAGATTCTTTCTGAAAGCGTTAGTTTTTATGTCAAAAAAGAAGTAATATGATGACTTACACTTTAGCGGGTGGGTAGTCACTACAGTTTAAACTACTTTATGGTAATCATGTCTGGTTCATCCACCTAAGTGTTAGAACTTTTACATATGGGTAAGTTAAACTGGAGTAAAGTTAATATAAATCTTATTTTTTTTATATATAAACCAATTTTTTTTTTTACTTTATAAAATGTTTTTTTAATACAATTCTACATACAATCAACCTGTTGGTATTATCTAAACAACACATTTAGCTTCCAGAATATGAATTTTTTGGATTTACCAAAAATTTAGACTGTAAAGCTGATTAATTTAAAACTTTTTCAAAATTTCTTCAAAGATACTAGTTTTTTCTTCATAAAAATGTTTTCAAAATACATTCCTATAAATAAATATATCTATTCGTATTGTCTTAATATTAAATTTAATCTCAGAAATGCCAAATTCTTGGATTTAACTAAAATTCAGACTAATTAATTTGTTTTCATTCAAAATGTCTTCAGAATACAATTTTTTATATAAGAGTATAAGTTTGAATTAATTGTTTATAACTCAAAAATGCAGCTTATTATTTAAAAAAATATTTGTCATCATTTATTTAACTAAAGTAAGAAATAGATTATTATTATAAAATGATGAAAAATAACGTTTATTGCTCATAAATTGCAACAAAAATTTATTTATCTTAATAAGTTTATAAAAAATAGCATAGATAATGCATGAATTTGATTTAAAAACAAATAAAAAATAATAATTAGTATTAATAATGTAATCAAAATTTGCACAAAAATATTAAATTTAACAAAACTTGCTAAAAAAAAAGACTTTTAAAGTAAAATTGACCAAAAAAAAGTGATCAAAAATTAAACTAAAATTTATATACTGCACAAAAATTAACAAATAACGGCAAAAAATTATATTTACTGTACAAACTTCTATTTACCTTAATAAATTTACCAAAAATTGCACAGACATTGCATGAATTTGATTTAAATTTACATAAAAAATATGTTTTTCTTTACAAAGTTCACAAAGAAACCTTAATTAGTGAAAAAAAATTGCGCACAAACTATTAAAAATTAGGCAGATAAAGGATTGATTGCATGAATGGTATTAAAAATTGCATATAAAATAAATTTTCAATAATAAAGTTAAAACTTTCAACAAAAATTGCGACAAACGCATTTGTTTAAATTAATTAATTAAAAATAGAATAAAAATTGCATTTAATGCATGATTTTGATTAAAAATTGCAAGGAAAAAAAGTTTTCTAGACTAAAGTAAACAAAATTCAAACAAAAAACTTATTTGCTTCACAAAATTTGCTCAAAAACGCATTTAGCCGGATTAATTCATCAACAATAGCGTAGATAATGCATTTATTGCATAAATTTGATTGATAATCTCATAGAAAATGAGTGTTTTATAATAAAGTTATCAAAATTAATATAGAAATTTTATTTACTGCACAAAATACAACTTAAATTGTCCAGAAAACTTATTTATTTTAATAAATTTATCTAAATTGGAACATTATTGCATAAATTTTTTTAAATCATAATTTTTATTAATATTTTTTTACTGCATAAAATTTAACAAAAAATACACAAATAACTCATTTATGTAAATAAGTTTATCGAAAATAGCAAATATTGCATTTATTGCATAAAATTTAATAAAAATCGCATAGAAAATGGATTTTCTATAATAAAGTTATCAAAAATTGCATTAAATTTCTTTATCTTACTACATTCCTTTTGTTAAATTTATAAAAAATAAATAAAAATTGCACTTAATTTAACAAAAATCTTGCAGAGAAGCCTTATCTTAATAAATTTATGAAATACGGCTATTTGTAGTTAGAGTTTATTAAAAATTGTATAGAAAATACATTTTCTAAAGGGTGGGTCATCTCTTGGAATCTTTTTGAACTTTTACTTTATTTTTACTGTCATGATATTTGACATCTGATGTATGATAGTCACATTCTGCCCAAAACATTTATATTAAATCTTAACTCTCGTCCAGTCACGTTATACATATCAAAGGTGATCCAATGTTTCAATTGCATGAGATATGGTCACACCTCTAAGGTCTGCAAAAGCTCCGAACCTAAATGCCCATCATGCTCCGGTTCGCATAAACTGGAAAGTTGTTCTACGGCGCTCTCACCCTGTTGTATGTATTGTAAAGGCAGCCACTACTCCAATGAAATTAAAACTTTATTAGTTAACAGGATCTGTCCGGAGTTCTCACGACAAACCAAAATTAAAGAGGCAATGGCTTATCACGGCTACTCGTTTCATGAAGCATCTTTGCTGAATCCTTCCAAACAAGCCAATCTCCAACAAGACAGAGACTTTCCCACTGCTTTTACAACAGTTGAACCAGTTACCCACTCACACCTCCCGATACGCCAACTTTTTTCCTCAGCAGTTAGGGCACCGGTTGCTAACACAGACAATCATCCGTACGCTAGAAATTGCAATGGTTTTGTTGGCGAGACGCCAAGAGATCATTTTCATAAAAGAAAGAGAACCAATAACAGATCGCCGGAAAAAGCATTAAGATAAGCGTCTTTAAACTCTACGGTTTTGCTGCCTCCCGATGCGGCGTACACTACTTTAGCATACTCGTCCGATAGCATGTTACCTTCTGCCGATGCAAAATTTATTCAAAATCTTGTAGAGACATTAATTAAGGCAATAAGACAATATTTGTCTCAAAACCCAAAGGATCCACACGCATCAATTTCTAATATTCTCACGTCCCTGAATAATTTAGTTGTACAATTCTTAGTTGGAATATCCAGTCAGGATACAACAAAAAGACCGAATTGTCGCGACTGATGCATGATTTAGACATAAACGCTGTCACAATCTGCGAAACATGGTTTCAACAGAATAAATATTTATCTTTTCTCCGCTTTAGTTCTTTTCACAATATGAGAGAAGACGGTTATGGAGGTATTTCATCTTATTTTAACCAAAATTTCTTTTTCAAAACTAAAACCCCATCTTTTAATATGCCTTCATCTATCCAATTTGTTCAATCTTTCGCTTCTTTTCTCACAATCCTTTCATGCTACTGCCCACCTAACAAATCACTTAATAGAAACTCACTAGCTCCGCCATTTATTATTGTTGGTAATTTTAATGCACACCACGCCTTATGGGGTCACCATCATCACAACCGAAATGAAATAGAGTTAGAAGCGGCTATTGACTTATTAGGTCTAGTAATATTTAATGACGGGTTTGCGACAAACATCTATCTTAACGTCATAGATTTGGTGATAGCATCTTCTGACGTTGCGATGAGATGTCGGTCAGAAACTCTGCATGACACATACGGAAGTAACCATTTTCCAATTATTACGGAAATCTATCTTAATCATGCACGATCAGCTGCCAACAATCGCCCTTACCCTATTAATTTAAAGAACATTAATTGGCCCTCCTACACAAACTGTCTTTTGGCAAAATGGGAACATAACCCTTCTCACAATTACAAGGAACTTGAGACCTGGCTGGCAGACGCTGCAAAAGCATCCTCCCTTAATTGTGTGGCATCACTTCGCAATACTAAACGAGATCCTTGCCCTTGGTGGGACAAAGAGTGTACCGAAGCAGTGAACAAGGAAAAACGGTTTCTATCAATATTTCGTAGGGCAGGTAAGCTCTGCCATCTGGTTGCGGCGAGGAAGGCTATGGCGAAAGCCAAAAAGCTCCTTCTGCGCAAAAAGAGGGAGAATTTTAGAAAAATTTTGCGGGTCTCTAAACAAAAATTCTTCACCTTCTTACGTGTGGACAACCATAAAAAGGTTTTCGAGAATTACTAGGCCCTACCCCCTCATTAAGGATGAGATCTGGACAACCGAATTTTTATCAAAACTTGCTCCCCCATATGTCCAACATTCCTCGGTGCTATCACCGATGACAGTATTTAGCAATATTTCGCACATGATGAACAAGCCGATACAGCAATCTGAATTGCATTATACGTTGGAAGGTAGGAAAGACTCTGCTGTTGGTTTCGACAACATTTTGTATTCTATGATACGCATTAAAGCCCACTTGATGCAAATATTTAATGCTTCTTTTGAACATGGAACAACCCCTGATGTATGGAAAATCATTAAGATTGTCCCCATACCAAAAGGCAAACCATCTCCAGATTCTGATCATGCTTTTTGTCCTATTGCAATCCTTTCTTGTATCCAAAAAACCTTTGAAAACATCCTGAAAATTTGACTAGAGAGATGGTGCAAAACAAATTCATTTTTTCCTCGTGGAGTTACTGGTTTCAGAAACAGTGTTTACGATAACATCACTACTCTTTACAGCGATATTATTACAGCTTTGGCCCAAAAAGCTTAAATATGCATCTATCTTTCATAAACATCATAATGGAGTTAGTCTCGGAAAAGAAGCTGTATTTGTCAGGAACATCTCCAGAAGAGAACCCTAGGACTTTTTACTTAGGACTGCCTCAGGGTAGCCCGTTAAGCCCTATTCTCTTTAATATATATATATACACTCGCTAGTCTACCCCTCAATTTCTACGGTTAAAATAGTGTCATATGCTGATGATTTTGCCATATACTGGTCGGGCGCATTTCCAAATAGCGTAATACATAACATCAATGCAGTACTGTCGGAAACAGCAGCAAATCTGTTCATGCGTAATTTAGAATTATCGGTAGACAAATGCAAATCGATGATTTTTTCGTCCCGCAACAGACATATAGACATATAGACCTCAGCTACTGATACCAACCATCAATAACACCCCTCTACTTTGTGTTCCATTTTATAAATTTCTGGGGATAACATTCGACGACAAACTATTGTGGAGTTCTCATGCAAATGCCCTACAAAAATCATGTGCTCATGGAATCAATATACTTAGGTGTGTATCTGGTACTAATTGGGGAGGAGACTCTGAGACGTTGTTGCTCTTTTACAAAGCATTTGTCCGTTCACGTATAGATTTTGCATCCCATCTTTTCTCCTTCTGTAGCAAAACTACAACAGCTATATTAGATAAAATCCAAAATCGAGGTATTAGAATTTGTATAGGAGCAATAAACTCCACACCGATTAATATTATGGAAGTGAAAATTGGCTAAATGCCTCTGCATAAGACGACAAGTGTTGGCAAAAAAATACGTAGCAAAACTGTTTGGGATGAGAGGAGGTATGACATTTGAAGCCATTTCTCGAGCCAGTGACATGTTTGGCAAACGGCCATTCTGGCCCTTAAAGGGATGTCCCATGATCATCTCTGCTTTTAAAGAAATCTCCTAGTTTGAAACAATGATCAATAAGAGCGCATTCTCAAAACTATTTTTATCCCTCTTTCAATCCCTTGCCCTGAAAATGACCTACCACAAATTTTTAGTAAAAGACATTGATTGCAGCTCAGTAAACACCGTTTTTCAAAGTTTTATTTACATTCATGGCCAGATTTTGTTTACATTTTTACAGACGGATCCGTAAAACGAAACCCTCATTCGGCGGCCTACGGTGTCTACATACCTTCCCGGCACTTGGAAGAATCTGGAAAACTACCCCAACATGCCTCGATTTTTACAGCTGAATTATATGCCATTTATAGAGCTTTGATTTTGGTCGCATTTTACAATCTGTCAAAAGCAGTAATTTTTACAGACTCCCGGAGTTTTCTTGATGCGGTATGCTCCCCAGCATGCAGCATAAAAGACAACATCTGGGTCACACACATCTAAAACTTATTGATCTCGTTACAAAACAAAGGTCATGCGTTACATCGGTGTTGGGTTCCGAGCCACATAGGATTAGCTGGTAACGAACTAGCCGACAAAATTGCGAAACGAGGACATCGGAGGCGATGTAATGATATCAGTATCAATTACACTGACCTCTATGCCAGCTTCGTGCGAGAGGGGATGCAAGCATGGCAACTACTTTTTGATTCAACCTCTGTGACCAAGGGAACTAAATATTACAATCTGATAAACAAAGTTACTCATCTAACTCCCTGGTTTAAAAAAACACCGTTCCATTCTAAAGCGGAAGTAAACCTACTTAGTAGGCTAAGATCAGGACACCTTAGATCACCATGGCATTTATTTAGAATGAACATTGTAAGCAACCCTCTATGTTGTTGTGGTCAAGGAGGTACATTAAACCACCTATTTTTTTAATGTGGTGAATTTTAGCAAAATTTTATCTTTTTTGATGAAACGCATTTTCACCTCGAGGGCTATGTAAACAAGCAAATCTGCAGGATTTGGGCATCGGAAAACCCACACGTGATTGTTGAGCAGCCAATGCATCCTTAACGAGTGACTGTATGATGCGGGTTATAGGCCGGCAGCATCATCGGCCCATTTTTCTTTGAATCTGTAGAAACGGTCAACGGAAACCGCTATAGGACTATGATAGCAAACTTTTTTTGGAAGCAAATTGCTGGTTTGGATATTGACAAATTGGTCAAAGTTCGAAAATTGTGTAATCAGCCGTCGTGGAAATGTGATGATTGGCCAGCAAGGAGCTGCGATTTGATGCCCATGGACTTTTATTTCTGGGTTGCCGTTAAAGAACGTTGTTATACCAACGATCCAACAACAATTGACAATTTTAAAGTCAATATCCAAAATGCCATTGCTGAGATAGAACCGCAGACGTTGGAAAAAGTTCTGAAAAATTGGGTCGAGAGAATTGACTATTGTCAACCGTGGCGCTATTTGACTGATGTAATATTTTATGTATAACCGGATACTCTTGGCTACAAAATAAAATTAAGATCATGAAATTCCATCAAGCCGTTTGTGTTTTATTAACATTTTAAAAAGATTCCTTGTGATGCCTCACCTTTTATAATAAAGTTACCAAAATTTGTACAAAAATTAAGCAGAAAACGTATTTGATTTACAAAAAAGAAATTAAATATTATTTTATTGCATAAAATTGGTTGAGTATTGCATTGAAAATGAATAAAGTTTATAAAATTTGCACATAAAACCTATTTATTGCACAAAATTTAACAAAAATTGCACAGAAAACTTATTAATCTAATTAAATTTATTAAAAAATAGGTTTTTCTTATAATATTGTGATTTAAAATAGCATCAAAACTCATTTGTTGAATAAAAATCAACAAAATTGCGCAAAAAACTCATTTTTCTTAATAAATTTATTGATGGAGTTGACCGTTAACTGTTTTTGCACAAAAATTAATTAATATCACACTTAAATCTCACTTTTCTTAACAAATTAATCAAAAATGACGCAAAAAAGCGTTTTTAAAATAAAGGTCGTTAAAAATTTTGCAAAAAATAAGTTTGTCTATAATAAAACGATCAAAAATGACACAACAAATTTATTACTGTGTAACTTCCCAAAAATTTCATAAAGTCAATAAAAAATAGTAAAAATATTGCATGTTTTAAACTATTTATTACATAAAATTAATAAAAATTAAAATATAAAATGCAAAAAAACTTAACAAATTTTTTTTTTAAATCCTTAAACATTAAATTTTTTATTTAAACATAAACAAAATTAGTATAACAATCCTATATAAAAGTAATCAAAAACTTTGCAAAAAAAAGCTTTTTTATAACAAAATGAATTTTATTAAAAAAACTTTGTTTTATATGCCATTTTCTAAAATTGATTAAAACCGCTCTTAAAATAGATTTTTTAGTAAAATATTATTAAACTTTGCATCAAAATTGGAGTAAATTTAACAAAATATTTTTTTTAGATCAGATTTATCAACAATCTGATCAGAAAATGAGGTTATTTATATTAAAATAATCAAAAATTGTACAAAAAATCTATTCATTGCATTAAATTGAATTAAAAATGGGCAAAATTCTTCTATTTCTAAAACAGCTCAGATATTGTTAAATGTCATTATGCATTATGAATCAAATTAATCATTCCAAAAAAAAATTAAAAACTTGCGCATTATCACATGAATTTTATTAAGAATTGCACAGAAAATAAAATTTATAATAAAATGATGAGAACATGCACAAAATGCTCAATTAATGCATAACATTAACAAAAAACTTATTAACCATTATAATTTCAACAAAGAATGCATTTGTTGCATAAAATTCATTTGAATTGTTCTAGAAACTTTTAATTAGTTTAATCAAATTACCATTTATTTATTGGAATTTATTAAATATTACACAAAAAATACAGTTTTTCTTTAAATAAATAATTTTTACTACATAAAATTCAACAAAATCTGCCCCAAAACTTCATAAATAAAGTACTAATCTTTATCTAAGAAACTTATATCACTGTTTAGTTCAGAAAAAAAAATGGGGTTTAGTTTACTTAATAAAAATTATGTATTTATTTTGTTGACTGTTTTTTTAATAAACGGAAGGTTGCTGTAAAGTTGTCATGTAAACATACTATTAGGCAATATGCCATTTGAAATTATAAGTAAACTTTTAATCGGCAATGTAAGTAAAACTTATTGTTGCAAACTAAGAGTACATCATCTTTTTCTTTCTATCTTAATATTTATTTAATGATTAAATAAACTATCTCATACAAAAAATTTTCTATACTATTAAATGGTATTAAATCAAATTATGTCACCATTTATATTTATCTAATAATTGTCCCTTATGTGGTGGGTAGCAAGAATAATAAAACTCCTGCATTTATTATTGTTGTATGATGTCAGGTTTCATCAAAAGGTGAATGAGTCATTTAATTCATGTGTTAAATTGCCCTTTCATCAATTGTAATTACTGGTACACCTTTACACATCGTTAAACAAACAAGTGCAAACAAACACACTCCCTTTAATGCCATAGTTGAACATGCATTCTCCGTTTATTGCCAATATATATTTGAGTTTTATTACTATCCTAATTACTACTATAATTGCAATATTAATGATTTCATTATTTACTTTGTAAACAAAATTATTACATTTAATAAATATATATTAAAAAAAACTGTTATATATGTTTCAGTTTTTAATTAAAATAAATAGAATTGCATTCATTACAAAGCCATTAATAATAGAAATTAATTTTGAAATCAACTCATGCAATTCTATTCAAACAATTCCAGTATGAAAAATACCGTATTTAATGAATTCCAATTATTAAAATGAATGTTTGGTTTGTTGGATCGCTGCCTATAATGCGGTTTCGTATAAATTTTATTGTTATTTATTTTATTCTTTGTGTGTCGCAGCCCCTATATCAATGGAATTGTATTTTTTTAGAATTGAAGATAACATTCATTGTATCGAAGGGTCAGGGATGAAACAGAAATAACAACTGAATGAGTTTTAAGAGAAATTGTATGGCAAATCATTTTTGTTATTAATATAACAGTAATAATAGAATTCAAAGTTGTTTTTCAGAGAGATAATAAACAACAATTTTTGATCACAAACATTCTGATTCCTTGAGGGTTTAAACTAAAAAATAATTGTAAAAATAATTTAAACGGAAAAATCATTTATTGATTAAACGCATCCAACCATAAATATTTTTAAAATATCATAATATTTAAACATAAGTTAATTTATCTAATTTAAAATTATGTTTAAGTCTAAAGTAAAGCAATACTGATGAGAAATAAATTTCAAAACGCGTATATGGATGATTTTAGACCATTTTAATATTTACATTTTGTAATTTCTAGACTGTTCGACATTGTTGCAGGTTACATTTAGTAAACTTGAGACACTGTGTGTACATTTATACGAACATGTTTTACTTGTTCTAGTGTTGCATAGTCTAGATATTAATTAATTTCCAATTCATTTTTCCCTTTATCTATAATTTATTTTCAAAATCCCTCATTTTTAGTTTTTTTTTTTTTTTAAATCACATTTTTCAATTTTACCCAACCCAACCTTGAAGCGAGACACTCCACGCACTGTCTCTTTGCACTGGCAACCTCTAACCCCAGTGCTAGTAGAAAAATAGCGTACAAACATGATGCCCGACGGAAAATCAGTGCTTTTGTGTCCCAACACACAACATCTCTAAAAATAAAAATAATGGAAGCAAAGCAGAAAGTTCTGCAGATCTGATAACACTGAAAACAAAGACCTTTATAAAAAAAACAGCATCAACGCAATTAACAGTAAACGTATAAGAACAGAGCTTAGAAAAGTACTTAATTTTTTTAAGAAGTTTAATTGTTTTTGGAACATTGACGAATACAATGATATCAGAATGTGGAAAAATGGAGAGCAGATAACGACGACTTAGCAAAATCCCTACAAATTGGCCAGCATAGACACAAACACACGGATTGCTAATTGTTAAGAACTTTGTAAACATCAACAAAAACAGGACGGAAAAGAACACACCCGGAACAACTACCAATTGAAAAAAGATTGACTATCCATCTTAATAAAATTGAAGAAAGGAAAAAGAAACTATGAAAAATCAAGTACCATGTCGGCTACAACAATACTAAAAAAATAACAAACAAAATTTCACCAACTTAAATACATTAGTGGTTTGTTGTTTTTAATTGACTTTACATCAAAGTTTGTAAGTAGTCATTTGTTCTAAATTCCGATCTAAATCCAGCTTACTCAAGATAAAGATCTTGCTTGTGTGCCGCTTTGTTATTACCTTTATGAACAGTTTAAATATATGGAACAGAAGTTTATAGTTGCCTAAGTTTGTAAAGCTTCTTTTCTTTTGCATTAAAATAATAACTGCATTATTACATTGAAAAAGTGTTATTCTTTCACAGAAGCACACATTCAAAAATCTGCCTATCAGTGGTGCTCTCCTTTTTTTAATGACTATTAACTAAGAAATCTGTTATTTTGTTTTTGTTATTTCTAAGATATCTTCTGAACTGAAAGTGAAATATGTTTTTAATTAGTTTTTAAGTTTATTTTTGTTTTTTTTTACTAAAGTTCTGTATAAAATTTCTTCATCAACTTCAAGTTTATCTTTGTTTTCAAGTTGCAGATTGCTTTTCTTTCATTGAGTCTTTGACGTAATACCTTCAAGTTTTTTTTATTTTTATTGACCGTTTATTTTTGCAGTATTATATTATTATATATTTCTTCTTGCAATAGCAGGTATAGTCTTGTTTAGAGTTTGTAATTTATTAGCCTTTATGGTATATTTAAAACTAACTCTCTTCTTTGTTGTATGAGTTTTTTTGTGTTTTTGCTGATTCTATCCGTTTATTTCTGGTTTTGCAAAGACCACCGTTTTTGTGTGTTTTTTCCTGCTTTATTGTTGTTTGAGCTAAGTTTTAATATCCACATTCTCCACTTTACTATTCGTTTCAACATCTTGTAGGTTATGTCTTTACTGCTCATATTAGATAGCAAGATCGCTTATTGGTGTTCATTTTTAGGCTAAGAGTTTGCAAGTTTTTTTTTCTTGTCTTAATTTTATGATCAATTTTGCTATGATTATTTTGTGTTCTCAGCTAAAAATTTGTTCAAAACAGTAACAACTTGCACTTACACCATCTAGGCTTAAACATGTTCATTTTTTGTTATTACTTATTTTTAAAAAGGAGTTTATGTCATAAAGTGCTGAAATTGAAAATAAAGTAGCATTTTTTTTTCCATTTCTCTGTCCATAACTATAACTATGTATTACCGCAAGGTATCGGGTATTGTATTTTGCTGCTAAAATAATAATAAAAATTTATGAATATTTGTTTTTGTTAGACTTTATCACTTGCTGGTCTGCTCTATGTAATAAGTAACGAGTTCCGTTAATTTTAACCGAGTTGAGCTCATCTATACACAACAATTTGTTGTTAACATTTTTATACACCAGATACACTACCAGGCTTTCTAGTACAAAAAGAAACTTAGAAATTAATTTAAAAGAGCTAGGTGAGCAACACTTTGCCAAAACGCAGACTCTAAAATCTGGAAAAACGCCTACAAAATTGTCATATGATGGTAAGATTTCCACCAAAGCTGGCGATAGAAGTTATTAGAAAAGTAGTGAAACATTTGTTTCCTGTCCAACGAAAAATATATTTTGACTGTGCCACTAGTGATAAATTTGTCAACTTTACAAACAAAGAACTAAAAAAAGGTGCAAAAGTATTAAAGGAGGTAGCTCTGTACAGTCTAAATCTAGTGCTGAAACTTTCCAATGATATGAAAATAGGCATTGCTTGTCTTGCTGCAGAAGGAAAGCAAAGAAACGCTTGACAATCCTAGACTTTAAACCAATCAATATATTGAACGTAAATTGCAAGCTTTAGAAATACTTGCTACGCAGCTGGCTTAAAAAAGAGCTAGAACGTACAAACGGCAAATAGTAGATGTTCTTAAACAAGTTATAAACATTGCTAAAGAAGCGGCCGCGTATTTTACAGCGCACTGGAAGCTAAATGTGATAGTAATTTAACATCCAAAATGCGTTTAAACGTGCAACAATGCAGTTGATCATAGATACAAAACAACATAATTGATATTATAGCTTTTTATCTAAAATATAAGAAAATTATTTTAGTTGCAAAAAACAGAATATAGACTGTTGAAGTAAGCAGTAAAGTTTCACAGCAGTCATTGTTAGGCATTCTGCTGATCAAAATGCCCGAGAAAACTTCATTGATTGGCTTTGCGGATGACGTGGCTATGGTCACGACGGTAAAAAGTAAAAAAAAAACGCTAATAAAACCGAGGTGGCACATCTGACGCCAAAGAAAAAATAGCCCAAATTCACTTTAACATCTTTGGAACGGTAGCAAAGCAGTTCAATACTTAAAAGTATGATTTGACACCAAACTTACGTTTGCCAAGAGGCAGAAAAAACGGTATCTGCTATAAGTAGTTTGATACTTAACGTTGGAGAACTTACAGTATTCATAAAAATAATTTTTGGAATCGTTGGAATACAGAAAACAATTTTCATCAGAGTAAGCAGTGCAAACAAGTCTATATTGAGATGTATAGTGGAGCACCAAAGAATAATGCCAAATAATCAAATTAAGCAGCTTGGCCAGTAATATCTGACATTAAAAGTGGCTTGACATACTCTATGGAGATGTAAATTATTTTATCATTAAGCATTTTCAGGGTACGAGTATTTTATAAAATATCTACACAACTGCAAGAAAGCAAAAACAAGCAAATGCACTTACTACAAAGAAGTTGATAACGCAAATCATACCCTGTTCAAGTGTTTTAAATGGAATAAAGTCAGATCAACGTAGATTCACAAACATAATGAAAAGTTTACTAGACTTATGCTTACACTACGTTTTGCAAAGTCGTAAAAATCTTTACACTAAAGAATTGCAATAGGTGATGCCTATGTAAAGCGTGAAAAAAAGAAATATGTTTAGTGAGGTCAATCTGCTTACATGCACTTTATCTTACACTGTTGTTGAAACACCGTTGGAGGGCTTTGCCTTATTGATTTTTTTATATCTATAATAAAAAAAAAAAAAAACCTATACCCACAATAATGAAAGTTTTTACAAAGACGTTTCAACACAACGAACGCTAATCCACTATATTATGCTAATTAGAAATGTTAACGTCAAAATAGGCCATAAGGTACCCGTTAGGTACGCATAAGAAATGATAAATGCCAAACCAAACACTCCTTGAATTTCTAATGCATCACAACATGTTTGCAATAAACACTTAAAAAAAAGTACCAAATAAGAAAGTTATTGTCAAAAATGTAAATGCTTTAAACAGATTTGTAATTTGCAGCAACCACAAAATGGTAATACGTAGAAATTAAAAAAAAAAAAACGGGAAATCAATAATAGTTAAGAACACAAATAGCAAATAAACAGTCACGCAATACCAACAAAAGTAATAATAATAATAATTATTATTTATTTAATGCTTAGATACATTTACAAATAGTTACATGTATGTAAGCACTAAATAAATTATTATTTTTATTATTACTTTTGTTGATATTGCGTGACTTGATAGAGTCTGATCTAAGGACCATAGAAAACAGCATCGTCAAGGTGAAGTAATATTACTAGGTTTACAAATAACAAGCATTGTTAAATTAAAAAAAAAAACATCAAAACAAGAACCGCGGTGAAAAGACAAGCTGAGAAGACATGCAACTCAATAGTCCTTAAATAAAAGAAAAGAGTTGTCAGAAAAAACACTCGACTAATGCCGTTTACTTTTTTACCAAATAAAGCAAAAATCATAGAAGAAAACATGAGCATAAAAAATCTTTTTAAAAAAAATAAAAAACATAAGCAAAATAAAATACTACTAATCAGAAATATTAAATTGTGTCAAGTTCATTTACTCAATGATATGTAGCAAAATTAGACGTCCTAAAAATTCAAAACCAGGAATCTGAAAATTTACCAGACCAAACACTCGATGAACTCTAAAAAAACGTTACAAGAAACAAAAACAATAAGTTAGCTGGAGACGACATAATAGAAACTATTGCTATATTAAGCAATCTGTAAATTCTTTAACGCTGGTTCAAAATTGGCACTAGGTTTTTGCAATGGGTTTGAGCTATTATTGTAATCCTTCTCAAAAATAACTGTTTATGCAAATAATTACAAAACCAATTAACCATCAAACTAGATCAGTACCAACCATACAAACAGAAAGGTTTTAGATCAGCGTACGGATAACTTCTTTTAGGTAATTAAAACCATGTTAAAAATGTACTAAATACAATAAACCCCTGGTTTTAATATTTAATAATTATGAAAAAACAGATTACAACCCCAACCAACATAAGTTCAAATAGGGCCATTCAGCTGTCCATCCAAATCGCGTGACGAACCATATTATCAAAGATTTCAGACTGAGAAAGATCACAGGGGTGGTACAATTTGCCGATGACACAGCTCTTCTCTATTCTTTAAGATCACCTGATGTGATTATTTTAAGTTTACAAAAAGCCACGGACGACCTGGATGAATGGTTGGACGAATGGCAATTCAAAGTGAATCTAGAGAAAAGCAAGGCTGCTCTCTTCACACGCTGAAAAATCACTCTTGATGAATACGTCAGTCTTAACGACGTTCCCATACCGTGGTCTGATTCTGCTAAGTATCTTGGGGTTATCTTACATAAAGGACTTACGTATAAACTACACGTGAAGTCTATTCTCAATAAAGCGAGATTGGCAAAAAATCTTGTTGTTCCGATGTTGCGTCGAAACAGCGGTATGTCGAGTCGGAACAAAACCCAACTCTACACTTCTACCATCAGGCCTATGCTGACATACGCATCCCCAATCTAGGCACGGCCTTGAGCTGTTATCTCGATCGTCTTGAGGTATTCTACAGTATTACTTTGAGAAGCTTCCTTAGTGCTCCATGGTACTGTCGTAACAAAGAAATTTGGGCGAACCTAGGGATGCCTTTTCTGCGCCAACATATTGAAACTTTAGCCGTAAAATACTTTGATAATCTTGCGATTTATTCAAACCCTGATTTGGCCCGACTCGCCGAGCCAGACAGGGAAACTTTCCTTTATAAACGCCCGGTAAACCAAGTAGCCGCACTCCAACTTTAACAATACTAACAAGGATCAGGTTTAGCATGAAGCGCCAATACGCTCTTAGAAGCAAGATGGACAGACGATATTAAAAGAATCAATACAAATTTTTTAAACGCGTCCCAAGATTGTAAAAATTGCATTAAACTACGGGAGGCTTATGTCCAGCAGTTGACAAATTTGGGCTGATGATGATAATGAAGCCTTTTTAGATATTTTGTGCTAAATGAACTCTTAAACCGATTCTTATTTTTACATATAAAGTAAAAAGAAGACAGAATTGCTAAAGAAGCTTTTTTTTTTTGACGTAGTAAGGTGTTGTGCTAAACAAGTGGCCCTTAAGAATGACTTACGCATGGCAATACCTTTCGGTATTCTCCTCTGCGTAAATCCTGTTGTTATATGTTTTTGTCATACTAGTCTAGATTTGGCAGTAGTTTGAGATAAGCTGGTTATTGCCTCGCGGATTTTTACACAGAATCTGTGTCACGCATGTTAGCCCCTACCTTTTTTCTGTCTTTTTTGTCTTTTTTTTAATTCTTTTTATCTGCACTGACATCTACCTTTACATTCTCTTTTTTCTCCAATCCGTGTGTTATTTATTCTAATTATTTGGTTAGTCCTCAGATGCTTACTTAGTTTTCTTAGGTCTTTGTTCACATTTTTTTATTGTATCCTCTTTCCTTCATAAATAGTTTATGAAGATCCATTAGCAGTATTCCTTTTGGCAGTTTTAAATTTGTTAGTTTTACTTCCAATGATATCCTTGTATCTCTATCTGGGATTACTTCTTTGTGTCTTCTCGTTGTCAGGTATATTCTGACTATCTCAAAAGTTGCGTTATCTGTCAACTTCGAGATAGCGTACCTACCATTTGGTATTTGCCTCGTTACTTCTGTTATTCTGCATTTCTTCAGCATTTCTTTTTTCCTTCTTTTTATCTCTGCAATTTTGTTTGGTATCGTAGTTTTTGTAAATGTTCTTCTATTTTCTTCTATTTCTTGGTATGCATAATTGTCCTGACCTTCCTTATTTCTTTCTGTTTGATCTTTTTCTCTGTTTTGTTGTTTTTATTTTGCTTCTTTCGTTTCTCTTCTTTCTATTTTATGGCTTTTATTTTGTGTTGTTTTCATTGTTTGTTTGTTTTCTTTCTATATTCTTTCATTGTCAAACTCCTCAATATTTTTTTTAGTACTTTTGTTGCAAAGTTTCTTAGCGCTCTCCATTTATTTTCATCTTTTAGGCATTTTTTGATGATTGATGATTGTTGTTTTATCCACTTTGCTTTCCAGTATTTTTTCTAGTTTTTTTTATTTTCCTCCCACGCTTCGCATTCTACTAGAGTGTGTTCTGCATTATTGTGTATTTCTTTCTGACAAAATATACATCTTACCTCTTCCTTGATTTTTTTTTGCAAGAACTTTTCAAAGGCTCCGGTCAGTAATTGTGTTGTATAATAGCACGTCTTGGGTTTGTTCTCTACCCATTTTTTATCTCCGTGATTAGTTCTCTTGTCTATTATCCTTTTTCTCCTCTATTTTACTGTCTCTTCTATCTTTTCATTGTCATTTTTCTTGCTTTTAACTTAGCATTTTTTTTACTGGTTCCTTCTTTTATTAGTTTTTTTATTTCTATTCTTTCTTCCACTATCTTATCCGCGAGAGGTGTTGCCGCAATCACCTCTACTGAATCTTGTGACACTGTTCTGTAAGCCCTTTACAAATTGGTTCTTGTAGTTTCTCTTATTTTATTTCTGTTTTTTTTCATGGCTTCTCCCCATGTTTCTGCGGCGTATAACAATTTGCTTCTTGCTGCTGTTGCTATTAACCTTCTGGCTTTTTCTCTTGGACCTCCGTTGTTTGGCATGAGTCTACCGAGCTTTCTCTCCATTTTTTTTGTTCCCATGACTGCTTCCTTAACTTGTTCATTCCATCCTTTTGCTTCAAGTGTCACCCCGAGATATTTAATTTTTTCCCTACGGTTATTACTTAGTCTTCTACCTGTATCACACCTGTTCCTCTATTAGTCCTCTTAGTCAATAACTAGGCCGCTTCTGTTTTTTGTGTTGCTAATTTTAAACCATTATTTCTCATCCATAACTGTATAGTATCAATTGCCGACTCTAGTTTTCCTTTTAGTATATCCATTTCTACGTCCCGACCTACTAGTGCTTCGTCGTCCGCAAATGCCGTAATTGTCACGCCTTCCGGCAACCTCATTTTAAGTAACTCATTATAAACAAAGTTCCATAGTTTTGGTCCTAGTGCTAAGCTCTGTAGTACCTCTTTCGTTAGTTTGAATCTTCCGTTTTTCTTCAATAGGTTTCTACCTTGTAAGTAGCTTCATATGATCTTGATTGTTTTTTTCTTTAGTTCTCTTTTCTTTGCTGCCTCTATAATTGCGTTTCCTAAAACGCTGTTAAACGCGTTCTGTATGTCCAACGTTATCATTACACAGTGTTGTCTTTTCCTCTGCGTTCCGCTGTTTGCTTTTTTTGCTATTGCTTTTACTTTGTCTATAGTTCCTAAGGTTGTTCTTTCTTTGGTAAATCCGTATTGTTTCTTTTCTCATTCTTCTTTTTCTTCTATTTCTTGTTCTATCTCCGTACAATGACTTTCTCCAATATTTTAGCTAGTGTGTTTATTAAGCACATTGGCCTGTATGAAGTCGCTTTTCTTACTTCTTTCTTTTTCTCAATTAGTACTAGAGTGGCTTCTTTCCAACATTCTGGAAAAATTTTGTCTTTTAGGCATCTGTTAATTAATTGAGTTATTTCTACTTCATTCCCGTCTAGAGCTGCTTTGACAATCTCTGTTGTCATTTTGTCCGGACCTGGTGCTTTGTTGTTAGACAATTCTTTTATGATTTTCTTTATCTCTTTCACTGTCGCCATGACTGTTTTTTCTTCTTCTTCTTCATTTTCTGGTTCTTCTACCGGTTCTCCCTTGGAAAACAATTTTTTAATTATGTCTTTTTTTCCTTTTTCTTCTTTTAGGTACACTCCCTTTGCTTTTCCTCTCAGTTTGTTCATCATTATTTTGTACCGTTTTCCTCAAGGATCACCGTCTATAAATTCCATCATTTTTTTCCAGCATCTTCTTCTGCTATCTCTGATTGCCTTTTTTAAGATTTTTCTGTCGTTTTTTAGTTTTTCTTCTTTTTTTCTGTCTTTTGATTTTCCTTCCTGTTTGTATTGTTTTTTTTCTGCATTCTTTTATATTCTTGCACCACCAGTATGGTCCTTTTTGCCCTCCTTCTCTGTACTTTGGAATTGTTTCATCCGCCGCTTTTCTCAGCTTTTCTGAATATCTTTCGCATCTTTTCTCTATGTTTTTGTTTTTTGTAACTTTTTCTGTTTCCATGGCTCTCTTTATCTTCTTTTTGTCCATTCTTCTTACGTTCCATCTACCTTCTCTTGTGTACTCCTGTTTTCTTTTCTCCTTTGTATTATATTGTATATGTTTGTGTAAACTCAGTGAATCCTCTTCTGTCACGTTCCATTCATGTCAATATGTGATTTTGAGCTTCCTCTTACAAACGTAGGTTTGTCTCCTGCTAAAGAAGCTAAACGCAATACCAAACATTGCGTTCTAAGAGAGTGCTTAAAAAGTTGGTAAAGCGTTAAAACAAGTATACTCGTTTAGTTAAAAATTAATTTAAATAAAATAAAAGTTTATAAAAAAAGAGTAACTTTAAATATTTTGTAACAAACCTCGTATATGTTTTGTGACCCAATTCTCTTTAATGGTATATTTTATATTGTAATCAATGAGCCGTAAAAACAACAACAATCACTAATTATTATCCAATCATTTTAATAATGCTTACCAGATAAAGTAAGTGTTTTATCATTAATTGTTGTAAATAATTGTATGCACGACTTATTCCACCATTTTTATTGGCTTTTACGAATTCCATATAAATTCCAAATTCTAATACAACAATTCTATAAACTGATAACAATCTTAATTAAAATTAAACGTTCAGTCATTCGATTGATTATGCTGTATATAAAAATAATCAATTCATGCAACGGAATTACATTAAGGAGAAATATGAAACGAAACATGATAGTAAACGAAAAATTGTTATCCATTAATTTAAAGCAATGAAAGACAGTTTATTTAAATGCTCTGCTCTTATAACAATATTCTGCATTGTCTTCAATTGATTACATAACGCAGGGCAAGGTAAGATAATATTTACATAAAACTTGTACACGTACTGATATTGATCACTTTAAGTTCATCATGAAGTAACATGTTGGTGCTCCTCGGGGGGTTCCCCACAATGTTGCCCCAGTTGAAAGCACAGTCAAAAGCCAAAGGTAATGAATTATGTGATTATGTACGTTGACGTAAATCAAATTAAAAATTATGATAATAAACTCTTTGTGTCTGCCACATTATCTAGAGAGTGCGCATCATCCTAAACTACCTCACAAGAGAAACGACCCACATGTAAATTTCGAGCCACGCTAATTGAAACTCGTACGTTTATCTTTTGATAAAATTTTAATAATCCCTAGTATAATATAAAAGTTGAAGCGTTGGCGGATCTCGATTATTATTTATAATTCCCTTAACGAATATAAATTGTATCTTGCATATATAATTGCGCAATCGTAATTTTCAGTAGCGCCAGATATAAAAAATTAAACGTCCATCCGTATTTGGAAATCAAAGCTGCAAAATAATAATGTCTTAAATGTTATACAGCCTGTGGGTCTTGACTTATAAAACCAGACACTTGAAATATATTCCGAAATGCAAATGATAGGTGTTAAATCTTGCAACGGGGTACAGATATATAGCATATAGAATATGTAGGAGTTTGTGGGTGAACCCCAGGTAGTCTACAAGTATGTCCGTCGGTAAAAATCTAATTTTCAATTTAAATACCACCAATCTATAATGCGCGGATCACACTCAATAATATTGTAATATATTGTTATGGTAAACGTCTTCACAGGGATGCCCTATGCGCAACATGTTTATATTTACGATTTTATTAAAAGATACATGTGTTGCATGTCTTGATTTATTGCACCGTGTCTATTTATGCACTAATATAGTAAAAAATTAATATGTTCCCATAACCATGGGTTGGATATTAATTATTGAAGATTATTTAATATAATATCTATATTTAATGGCAACAATTAAAATTCGCAGTACATAAATCAAGTGATTATAGCATAAATCAAAACATAAAATTGGCAGTCATAAATTATATGTAGCAATTATTTCTTAAGACCTTAATTAATCAAAATGTTTTTATTGTCTAATAAGAATGGACAATTTTATTTGAAGCTACGTCGTTATAACTGTAATGATAGAAATCAAATATAATAACATTACATAATGCCATTTCCTCCCTTAGAATGTATATAATTTGATATTACCACCCGCTATTAAATTTAAATATTTTTATTGTAGAAAATGGACAATTAGCAAAAAGGTTTAATTTTGTAAATTCATTCATTCTGCGCAGCGAGACTTTTGTAAATGCTTTAATTTAAATTTAAAAAAGGCATTTAATTGTTGCAATTTATACAATGTGTGTGTAAAAATGTACGCAAATATATGCAAACAAACCTAATACATGTATGAAATAAATAATATTAACAAGTTTATTTAAACAAATGAGCTATTAGAATCTAATAGTTGTAATATTGCAACCAAACTTTTCTTACTGATTTACTGATTTAGTATTTTTTTATCCTTCCTATAATTGGTTTTTATATGTTAGAATAATGCATGAAAATATGTTCTTTGTGTCTAGGCACGTCAAGCATGTTTAAAACCTCTGTATATTCTCAAACCATAAAGATTTGTATACTGTTAATTAAGTACGTAGACAAACTATAAAGGGTTATTTCTTGATCAATTCTAATATAAAAAAATTATTATTAGTTTACAAAATAAATAATATAATCTTCTTTAAAGTGATGATTAAAAAAAAAAGCAAATTGATGTTTTCAGATATGTATATTCAATCAATTTATTACAAGGTATTTGAGGTTTTTGCTTTTTTTGGGTTAAATATATTTTTTAAGCAATTTATAAATCAATTTGGTTCTGAGATACTTTAATTAAATTTTTATGTAGCAAACGAGATATTTTTATGTGTTTTTAATCAAAAATATTTAAATCTAGGGTTTTTTGTTTGGCAAATGGGTTTCTTGCTCCAACTGGAAAACTACAATACAATAGTTTTACCAATAAATTTGTGTTTTTCTGAGATTTTTTAAATTCATTTTTTACTGCAATTATTCAAAAAGTTTAAAAAAAATGCTTTAGAAAATTTAAAGAATCATAATATTATTATGACTAATAAGATATGAGATTACGGTTTACTTTGCTACTGTCATAAGACCTAAAAACGACCTGCTAAAGGAAATACCCCAGATATGTTGCCGTTAATACACTACAACAAGTGTTAGACAACCTAGAAATGTCCTTCATGTTTGGAGTAGTCTTTTTTCAGGAACTTTCAGATGCAACCTGGGGTTACTAGATGAAGCGACGCTAAGTCCGTCCAATTGTCTGCCTGAATTACAACTCCAAAGGCGTTGTGTCCAATGCTGCCTAGCGCGTTGACGTGGTAGTGGTAAATTGCTTATTTGGCGTAAGAGTGAAGCGTTTGTTGGTGTGTACGTAGTTTTTATTACTTTAGTTAGCCAGTTTATAACTGAAGTTGTTGTTGTCATTCTTTTTGATGCTGTGTATCAAATTTGGTACAAATATATTTTGATCTTTAATTAAAACTTTGATTTTTTTTCTGCGGAATTGCTTCCATTAATCTGTCTGTCATCTTGTTTTTGCCACCTGCACTAGATTGTGCTTCTGGATCTATCTGTATTTGAACATGCACATTTCAACTTTACTAGGCTAGCAGATGTTGCTTGGTTTTGGCACGCTGTCAGATAAAAAGTTTGCCTGCCTACCAGGATATTATCTGGTCTTTACACTTGTTTGATTTATGTCTGTTTAGTGTTGTTATTGGTCTGTTTCAACTGCACCAATCTATTTTTGTGATTTAGAAATAGAATTTTTTAAAGATTGTGGGGTAGGATTGTGAAGTAAGCCAATTTAAAAAGTAATGATAGTTAATGGTTCTTATAAAAAAAATTATCTTTGTTTGGCTTATCAAGTCTGGTTCGATCCGGGTTGGAGTAAACCGCAAGTATGTTCCGGCCAAAGTTTTATTTTGCGGGAGGAACCTAAATTGTTACAATTTTTTTTTGTTTTAAACATATCATGGAGCTTCAATAAATTATTGTAAAATAAGACTTTAAAAGGTTTTGAGACAATTGAGATTGGTGTTTGTAGTATATCTCAAACTGAAAAAGCAAAAATGATTTACGGTTTAATGTAATGTTTAGCACTGAATGGTTTGCACAGACTTTCATATTGTTGACCAATATGTAGTTAATTTTGTTCTTTGTTTTTTCCGTCAAAACTTACCATGTAATTTTTTGTTTGCTTGAGTTTTTTGAAGTTGGTGTTAAGGCAGAACAAATATTTTTTGATTAAGTAGCTTAAGCATGTCTCCCCTTTAGTTTCCTTTGCCCAAACCAAAATTTTTAATATTCTTACAATCTATTTTGTTTCTTTGGCCAATTTTGTTATTTAGGTTGCCGCTGTTAATTTTGTATTGGCATTATCTAACTCTATTTCCAAGGCACATAACCAACAAGTGCAACTAAATATCAACAATACCATAATTGAAAGAGTAGATTCCTACAAATATCTTGGAACCATGCTAGACAAAACAAGCGACCAGACAGGTGAGATACGAAGAAGGGTGGAAATAGTAAGAGCAGCGTTCATGAAAATGAAAAAGTTTATTTGTAACAGAGACACTAGTATAGAATTACGAATTAGAATACTACGCTGTTATGAGTTCTCCACCCTGCTATACGGAGGTGAAGCCAGGACCCTAAAGAAACCAGAACTAAAACGGTTGGAAGCGTTCGAGATGTGGTGTTATCGCAGAATGTTTAGAATATCCTGAAAAGATAAAGTAACCAACAAACAGGTACTAGAAAAAGTAAAAAAGGAATGTGAAGTTGTGCTTACCATTAAAAAAAGAAAACTGGAGTATCTAGGCCATGTCATGAGAGGCCCCAAATATAGTCTTCTAAGACTTATTATGCTGGAAAAAATTAAAGGAACCAGGAGTATTAGTAGGCGTAGAGTCTCCTGGCTGAAAAACCTGCGTGAATGGTTCAGCTGTAGTAGCATGGAGCTGTTCAGAGCAGCGGTGAACAGGATAAGAATAGTCATGATGGTGTCCAACCTCCGGTAGGACTGCAAGAAAAAGAACTCTTTTGCTTTGGAATATGTATTTTAAGACTTACTCAGGAATAAAGATGTACTAAACAAAAAGACATGCATATAACCAATGGTGATTTATGGCTATGACAAAAAAGTACGCAAACCATCTAAGTGTTATGAAAAAAGCACAAGAACCCGCTATGCTGGGTTTTAACCTCCGAGATAGAATAGAAATAAAAACCTTAGACAAAAAACCAAGATCATTGACAAAACAACACGTGTTGCAGAACTTAAGTGGCAATGAGTAGACCACGTGGCTAGGCAAACTCAAAACAGATGGTCATTGAAGATCACATACTGGAGACCAAGACAAACAAAACGTGGCACAGGCAAATCAATAAAAAGATGGCTGAACAATATAAAAGTAATAAAAAAAGTAAGAATAAAGAAAACTTAAGTCCAGAAATAGACAACCAATTATAAAAGAAGCTGGTGGTATACATCCGGATTTTGTTTTAAAACAACATTTTGTTGATCCGTCAAAAATTAGAACTAACAGGTTTTTTTGTTAATCTGACTTTGTTTAAGATAAACTGTACGTGAAATTTTTTTGTAAGTTTTTTATCAAAAGATATTTGGCAGCATTGGATCACTAAATAAGTATGTTGTTAATTAGTTTAAAGTTCTCTGGTTTACATATAGGTAATTTTAGTCTGTGCAGTTTTAAAAGTAAACATTTGTACCAAACCTTGTCAAAAGCTTTTTTAAAAAGACTACTTTTGTGGTTTTTTAAATTTGAAACCGTCGACAATGTGGTCATTCATTTGGTTTGTTTAATGAACTAACGGGTAATAATACGAGTATTGATTAACTTCTACAGACAAAGTGACAAATAATTTTGAAACAAATATTTTTATTCTTATATTAAAAGTAACGTTTTAAAAATACATTAGTAAACCACCGATAAAAGTCCATGTCGGTTACAGTGCGTAGTTTTTTTTGGTATAACACTGTTGATTTTTCTAATACACATTTGTATTTTATTACCTGTTTTGTAGTACGTGCTTTTCAATTATTTTTATTTACTAGAAAACATAAATTTCCAATTTATTTTTTCTAACAACTAAAAAATTTAAAATCATTGTCATAAGCTACATTGGTTTATTGATATAATTAAATTTTCAAGCAAGGTGCGGTTAGAGTGATTCTTTGTCAGGTAAGAATACTAAAACAAAACAAGCAGCCTAATTGGCTTGTAGAATCTCACCTCACGACAAGCAAAATTATATCTTTATCTTGTAAGAAAAAGATGGAGTGCAAAAAAGTACATTAAAATTATAAAAAAATACTTAAACGTTGATCATTCTAGATACAGTATAGAAGTTGTTTAATTTAAACACTGTTAATTATCTGGCATTAGGGTTTTATATGTAACAGCCGTTAAGAGCATGCTATGCACTGGCATTTATAGCTTTGAAGTTTGTCAAATGTATGCACGCTGGTTAGGTCTTAAGCTTATATGCAAAAAGACAAGACAAACCGGACCGACTCAAACTAAGAACACGGAGGCAAGTTGAAGATTAAATTAGTGATTAAATATTTACCATACATCGTAGTTGCTTTGTTGGTGGTTGGCAAAGCATCATTTATAAAAAAAAATTAGAGAAAAAAGATTTAACAACTGTTATGTTTAGCAACATTAAAAAAACAATTGCAATAACTTTGATAGAAAATAGTTTTTTCAAACCCAAAACAATTATTTAGTGCATTGTCAAAACAATATGATTTAATATTTTATTGTAGTACTAACGTTGGATTGTTTTTATAATAAGGTAAAAATTTAGTTACATTATTTATAGTTGTCGTTTGGTAGTATATGTAAATTTCTATTAGTCAGTCAATTTAACATTTTTTTTTTGTTTTTATACAAATATGCTATATTACAACTTAATACAAAAAATATGTGCAGGGACTTTAAGATATGATGATGTAAAGTCGCGTCTCTGGACTGACTTGAGTATTAAAAATAAAAAACAACTTAAATCAATCACATTTAGTGAGTCAGTTGAGTTAATATCATAATACAAAAAAAACACCCAGAAAAATTATGTCATTACCTCCAGCTAGGATTCTACTACAAATTGAGTTGTGTATACAGAAAACCCCCAACAGTCTGTGAACACTGAATATTTGTGACTTGTAAGTTTTGGAAAATACTGAATTTAGAAGTTTATTTCATGAGTCTATAGTACGGTTAAAAAAAACTCTCAGAACTGTCAGTAAGTAACTGTTAGAATTCCTACTAAGCTTTGTACTGCAACTAATATTTGTAAATATTTGTAATAGCAAAATGTCTTGTATTTTGTTTGAACAATGTCCATAAAAATATCTGTAAAAAATGCATCTGCAAAATATTACGCCGGTGTTCTAAAGTATCTACATAAGTCAGTAGTAGTTTTGGGTTAGCAATGATTCAAACAGTTTGTTTTTAACTAGAATTTAGATTTTTTTTTAGGTAATTTTAAACTATAAGAACAACATTATTGTTTTTTAGCAAAAACTGTGTAAAGTTGTAGTCTTTAGAAGACAAATTTGAAAAATATTAAACAACTCAATCAATGTAGTTGTAACTCTGCAACCTATGTTTGCACTTGGCAAACTTTTTGAGACAGCCTCCAATAAAAACCCACGGTCTCTGACATAACATTTCTGTCAAAAACTACGTAAACCCTTTAACACCTTAAAAAGTTTTTCAAAAAATGTTTTTTAAATCGCGCAATTTAAAAACAAGTTTCTCTACGTTCCATTTTCTTGTACCGACGTCCCTTAAAACATTTTCTAAAAGACGCTCTCGGTAACAAATCATAGAACTTGGTCTCAAAAATTTAATTATTTTTTACTGTTTTTAAGTTCGTTCAGCTATTAAATACAAAATAATAAATAGATTGTCACTTAGATGTCAATAAGTTTTTTAACAAATAGTTTCTTAATTACTATCGCTAATCTGAGGAGAAGCTTCTTCTTCTGTGATTTTTTACTTTCACAAATACTAGTCGTGTGATGCATATTGTAGGCAAAGCCAATCTCTATCACAGCAATCAATCAAAAACAAAGCAAAAAAAAAATTAGAATGTGCGCGGATACAGACAATTATGTAAAGATGACGTTTTTCAAGCTAAAACAATTCTAAACAAATCAACCTTTGCATTGCAATGTCTACGGCAAACAAAAAATACTAATTGACTTTACACCATTGTCAGCCTAGTGAGAAAAGTAAACCTCGAACTTATCACAATTGCAATTTTTCTTGCCAGCTTTTTTTAAGACAAACAATTAAATAACGTTGTTTACTAAATTAACTTCTACTTTCTTTAGATGTTGTTAACATTTAGAGAATCTAACTAGCAAATACATTTTTTAAGAGCGTTTTAAATTATTTTTTACTCCTAGTCAATCTAGGAAAATACATAAACGCCACCTTAAGAAACCCTGCGTATTTATAAAAACTCTGCTGACAGTCAATTAACTACAACAATATAAAGTATTATACTACATTGTTTTGCAGATGTGTTGCAACTTTAAGTTTTCAAATGCCAGTGCACAACATGCTCTCAACGGCTGTTACGTACAACGCATCAATACCAAGAACACAAAAAAAATAGTGTCAGAATGACTTAAAAAAAAAAAAAGTTATATAGTTAAGCTACCTAATAAACAATGACTAAATTTGAATTACTTGCTGCTTGCATGTTTTTCTATTAACTAATTGACACAATTTAAAGCAGCAAAAAAAAACTTCAATTTTGTCACGTTTATTGACACATTCTTCTTCTTCTTCTTCTTTAGCCTGTATTTGTCCACTCCTGGACATAGGCCTCTTCCAACGACTTCCATGTCCGTCTGTCTTGTGCGGTCTTCATCCAGTTTTTTCCCGCATGTCGCTGAACCTTGCCTGCGGGCGCCCGATGCTTCTTTTTGTTTCCCTTGGCCTCCATTGCATTAGGGTTTTGGTCCATTTGATGTTGTTTCTGGCTACGTGCCTCGCCCACTGCCACTTGAGGCGTGCCACCCGTTCCACGACGTCGCATACCCCCGTTCTTCGTCTAATATCCTCATTCCGGATCCTGTCCCTCAGACTGACTTCCAGCATTGCTTGCTCCATTGCCCTTTGGCAGACTCTAAGGCGGTTGGCACTGTTTATTGTAAGAGTGGCTGTTTCGAGCCCGTATGTTGGCACCGGCAAGATGCAGGTATCTTAAACTTTCCTCTTCAGGTTCACTGGGATTTTTGGTTGGCGAAGTATATAGCTGAGTTTACCGAACGCTGCCCAGCTGAGGCCGATTCGTCTAGTAATCTCTGTGGTTTGGTTACTTTTCCCGATTTTGATGTTATGTCCCAGATATACATATTCTTCGACTAGCTCCAGATTTTAGTTATCGATGGTGACTCTCATGTTAGATGTACTCATGATTTTGGTCTTCTGGAGGTTCATTTTAAGACCAACGGCTTCGGAGGCTACTCTGAGTTCTTAAAGCATTGTCGCAAGTTCAGCCGGGTCACTGCTACAGAGGACAATATCGTCTGCAAAGCGGAGGTGGTTGAGGTATCTTCCGTCTATCCTTATGCCATTCTGATCCCATGTTAGTATTTTGAATGCGTCTTCCATTGCTAAGGTAAACAATTTTGGTGAAATTGTGTCCCCCTGTCTGACACCTCGCTTTACTTGGACTTTTGCAGTTACCCATTCCTCTTCAATTTTGACGTGCATGGTGGCGTGTTCGTAGATATATTGTATGATGTTAGAATATCTGTAATCTATGCGGGCGTTATCCATCGCTTCCATCACCGCCCAGGTTTCAATTGAATCAAATGCCTTCTGGTAGTCTACGAAGGCCATGTGGAGTGGTATATTGTATTCCGTGCATTTTTCTACTAGTGTGCGTACCGTTTGGATATGATCCGTCGTGCTATAACCCTTTCTGAATCCCGCCTGTTCGACTGGCTGGTAAAAGTCGAATTTATGGCCAAGGCGGCTTGTTATGATTTTAGTTAGTAGTTTGTAGAGGATGGATAATAGACTAATAGGCCTGAAGTTCTCCAGATTTGTGCAGTCGCTTTTTTTGAATAGCAGGATGACTTCTGCGTTTTTCCAAGAGTCCGGTATTTTCTCTTCTTCTAGGCATTTATTTAGCAGGATCAGGAGTGCTTCCTTCAGTGTATTTCCTTCGGCTTTTAGCATTTCACTGGTGATCTGGTCTTCGCCCGGGGCTTTGCAGTTCTTTAGGTGTTTAAGCGCCGCCTCTAGTTCTTCTCTATCGATGGGTTCTAGTTCTTCCGATCCTATATTTAGAACTGGTTGTTTGATTTGTCCTTGCTTTGGGTCTGCCATTGATGAGCTGTAGAGTCGTTGATAGAATTTCTCAATAATTTCTGCTATCTTTCCTCTTTCACTCACAATGACTCCTTGCTGATTTTTCATCTTGTGGATAATCATCTTGTCTCTCGATCTTTCGGAACGAAGTACTCTCATGTTTGCGTTGTTCTGTATAGCGTCCTCAACCATCCTTGTGTTATACGCTCTCTGGTCTCTTCTGATGGCCTTTTTCACGATCTTATTTTGGTCTCCATATCGTGTTGAGTTTTTGTCATTGTTCCTTTGTTTGTCAATCAGTTGTTCTGTTTCTAAACTGAATTTCGGATGTTTCTTTCTTTGGAGGGAACAGACTTTCCGCACGGCGTTTTTAATACTGGAGGTGATCTTCGTTGAGAGTGTGATTAGTTCCATGTTTCTCATATCTTCAGTTGGGTGTAGCTTCTTGTCGATTTGTCTATTGAATTCCACCTCTTTTTTTCTTAGTTCACCTGTGGTTGGTCGTATCTTTCTTTCCACTAGAGCTTTTCTTTGGTGTCGAGTATTGATGTGGATCCTGGCTCTGACCAATCTGTGGGCGCTGCCTGTGTCAAAGCGGTTTAGTACTGACACATCCTAGCACATTTGGGGGTTAGATGTGAGAACATAGTCTATCTCGTTTTTGACCCTGTTATCGGGGCTCCTCCAAGTCCATTTCCTTTTCAGTTGCTTTTTGTAGAAGGTGTTCATACAGTAGAGCCTCTCATTGTTGAGGAAATCTATCATAGTTTGTCCTCTTTGGTTCCTAGATCCCAACCCGAATTTTCCAATGAAGGGAGGATCCGTCGGTACCCTTGCTCCAATCTTCGCGTTGAAGTCGCCGATTATCACACAGATTTTGGTCTTTTCCGCGCTCTTTGCAGTTGTTAGGTCTTTGTAGAACTTTTCAATTTCTTCGTATGATGAGGTGGAGGTGGGTGCATATGCTTGGATTATTTGGATACTAAACATGGCGTTGATCCTTAGCATTGTATAAATTACTCTGTTTGACACGGCTCTTGTCTTTGTAACCAGGTGCTTCTTCTTTTTGTGGATCAGTAGAGCAACGCCTCCGATGTGCGAGTTTGTATCGGAGTTATTTTGGAACAACAAATGTCCGGATTTGAGGATGGTGACTGCCTCTCCGCTCAACCTTGTTTTACTGATCCCTAGGACGTCCCACTTGATGTTCAGCAGTTCGTGTTCTAGGCCGGTGAGATGTTCATTGAGCCTCATGGTGCGGATATTGTACGTTCCTACGTACAGGGTTTCTTCAAGTTTGCTTCTTCTCTTCTTACAATTCATCGAATGTTTGCCTTCCCCAGAATCCAAAGGGCCAAAAAATTCGACATATCATATCTATGAAAGGAGCTGGCATTAAAACACCACGCTTGCCAAGCGTGTTGGTGAGTTTGGGAATTTCATTTCTTTAATTCCAAGTGGAACGGTTATTCCGCCGTATTTCGGTCGTCAGAGCCTCGTTAGTTTTCTAGCAGTGGGCACCACGTGCAGGAGAGGTTGACATTTGGGCTGGTCTTTTCAGTTGTTATTCACCTTCGCCCCTTACCCACCTTCACTAACTGCAATTATTTAAAAAACAAAAATTTGGAACATAATGCAACGCATTATTTAATACGCATCTTTCTAGAATTTAAAAAAAAATACACTAAAAGTCTTAATATTTTATATACCAATAATCAATTTTAATAACGTTCCGTATTTAAACCGCCATATTTCTAAAGCAGTATTAAAAAAAATCAAACTATACTAAAAAGTTATGCCAGAAGCCTTTTTGGGACATTTACGCCAATTGACTAGCTATAATAATAGAAAAATGTATTTTGCAAAAAATGGAACAAGAAATAGAAGAAAATGGAAAATGAGAAAAGGAATTATACTATAACAACCTTAAAACTATAAAAAAATAAATGCAATAACAAAAGAAGAAAACAGCAAAACACAGAGGAAAAGACAACACTGCATAATGATAGCGTTGGACATACTGAACGTATTTAATAGATACAGTGGGAAGCAATAATATAGAGCTACTTAGTGACTAAGAAGAAAGTTTCACAAACTGACCAGAGTGGTATCCCAAAGACCAAAACAGTGAAACCTAGTTTATAATAAACTACTACAGATGAGGTAGCCGGAAAGTGTGACAATAACATCATTTATGGACAACCTAGCACTAGTATCTATAAAAGTAGAAATGGAAATATTAAAAACAGGATTAAATCTGGCAATAGATGTAATTTAAAACTAGCTACACAAAAAACTGAGACAGCATAGTTGTTGACTAAGAGGATAATAGGTAAGACACAAGAAGGAGATCAAGTTAATAAAAGTGATAACCATAGAAAAAAATATCAAATGCTTCAGAGTAACACTCAAAGCAAAGAAATGGAATGAGCAGGTTTAAGGATGCGGTCTTAGAAACAAAGCAAATAGAGAAAAAGCTCGGTAGATTTATGCTAAACAACGGAAGTCCAAGAGAAGAAGCTAGAAAGCCAGATCGGTAATAGCAATGGCAGAGAAGCTAATTGTTATACGCCGCAGAAACATGGGAAAAAGCCATAAAAGAAAATAAAACAGTTATAAATTAAAGTTTACAAAACAGAGTGGCAAGAGACAGTAAAAGTAATTGCGGCAATATCTCCTGCGTATATGATGATGAAAACAAAGAAGACAAAACAAGACAAGAAATGCTTAAAGTGAAAATAAAAGGACAACAACAAAAGTACTAAAAAAGAAAATTGAGGAGTTTGACATCAAAAGAATTTTTTATATATTCAACAAACACACAAAATATAAACTACAGATGAGAAAGGAAAAAATTAAAAAAAACAGAAAAAATTTGATAGTAAAAAATTTAAAAAAAAGATTTCAATAAAAAAACATTTACAATACAAATCTAAATTGCAAAGATAAAGAGAATATCAGAAATAACCAAAAGAATACTAAATGGTAGGTAGACCATTTTAAGATTGACGAATAACGCAACTTTTGAGGTAGTCAACATATACCTGGCATCAACAGAATAAATAATCCTAGATAGAGAAACAAGTATATCACTAAAGGTTCAACTTAATATAATTAATGAAACTGCATAAAGTATTTATGAAAGCTTTTTTTTATACGATAAAGAAGAAGACTTAAAAAACTAAAAACGCATCTAATCACAAACCAAAAGTAGATGTCAGTGCAAATAAAAAGATACAAAAAACAAAAAAGACAGACAAGGTAAGGGCTATAGAGAGAAAAAGGCCTGAGACCAAAAAGAGTATAGTTAGAAAACTGCTTGATATATATATTGTGACGCAAAAAGCTATAACGATGTCAATGGTTAATTACAATATTTCAAACCAGCTGTCCCAAAAAGCGGTACTATGATTGGCTACGTCACAATTGATCAAAAGTTAAATTATAAGAATCCGGCAGTCTTTTGTAATCAAATGTTTTTGGTCTGGGACAGCATACGTGTCGCAAATGCTGCGAGAAAATCCGCGAAACAATAATTAACCCACCAAAGTATACTAGAAAGTATTGCCATGCTTAAAATATTCTCAAGGGTTATGACCAATATCTAACTACTTAAAAAAAAAACAATTGAATAGGCGGATGACAAAATACATTTCATTTATCAAATCATTAGTCACCGCATATTGTAAATATTTGTGTCACTATTATTTACTTATGCTTGAGAAAAATAAAATAGAAAATGTGCCAAATGTGCCAAGTGTGTTAAGAAAACAGTTGTCAGTATTATCAATACTTGTTTTTAGATGCAGTAACTTTGCACTTACAAGTTTACATGTACTTTCTTAAAATTAACAGACAACTCTATTGTTACAATTTTACCTATTTTATAAAATTTTAAAATCCATATTAGTTAAAATTGCTATTAAAATCAATTTTTAGCCAATTACCAAGTTTTTTAAATTGATTGATAATCAACGTCCAAAATATTATTAACATTACTGTTAAAAATGTACAGAATATGGCCAAATTTGAGTATTTGGTAAATAAAATATTTTTTTTATTTTTGGTTTTTTTAGTTTTGTTTTGCTGTTGAAAAAAAAAACAATTTGAAATAGCACATTTATTTTATTACAATCTGGACTACAATGATAGGAATTAGTTTATTATATTTTAATTGAAACTGCAAATGCATTTGCAATGTTGTTTATTGCAAAACTAGTTTCAATAAACTTGACATTATGTGGAATTCACGTTTGAATAATTAAATTGTAATAATTTGTACCCTAACATAGAATAGTTGACTTTACAATGTTATATGTGTGAATGCAGCAGAAATAATAGTTAGCACTTAATTAACATTCAAGCTAATGTAAAGTAGTAGTTAATTAAATTTCTCTAGTTGAAAACCAAGGAAGTTATTTTATTTAAAATTTCATTAAGGTAAAGTTACTATATAACTAAAGCGTACATACGCAAAAGGAAGTGCAAGCTAAGCCCCGTCTGAAATAGTGAGCTTAAAGTTCTGATAGTAACTGGTATGTTTGTCAAGGAGGATCAGCTATACGGAGCTTTTGTTACTTGCATGTAAAAGCGTGAGAGTCGACAATATGCGATGGTTAATTTCAATAAAACTCGCGTAGTTTCCCAAACGGAGCCGACCCCTTATCCTTTACACGTATTATGCAAAGTGGTTGACTATACCTACCCACATTATAACAGAAAAAATATATAGGCGATCCCACCATTCAAGTTTGCAAATTGAAAAGTTTTCCACATACACACACACAATGTTATTCTTGAATGTTTATCTGCGCGCTGCAGGAAAATTTAATTTTGTCGAATTAAATAAATTTACCGTAATCGAATAATGCTGGGGGGGAATCGCGGGGGAACTGTTACCATATGAGGTATTGATTTTGGATTTGCCAGGATGCGCTTTTGGTGAGGATTAGTCCTGCGGGCGCACCAGATAAGCTTATGAATGCAAAGCCCTATTGGAAAACGAACACCCACTCGCAACAGCACATTTTTTTCCCGAGCTTGAATTTAAATTGAGTTTTCCATCTACCCTTTAACACATACACACACTCGACGTTTGCATATAAAAAATAATTACGTGCTACCTGGAGGGAACTTACTTAAATATTTTAACACAGACCTAAGGTAAATATACTTAAATTCTCACTCTATAACGCGTTTAGCGGTTCATTTCGTATTCCTCGGGGTCTTTACCGTTGCGATGAAAGCTTTGTGTTGAAATACTTATTTATGGCTTTGCTATGTTGGATATTAGTACACAAAAAGGGATTATAAATAGTACATAAAAGTCGCTACTGAATCACTATTTAAATATAGCTACACGTTAACAATTAGTAAACATTTCTAATTATAAATAATTAAACTTGTAAAATAGATCAAATAAATAAATTGCATCATAGATTATAACGAAGTATCGAGCATACATTCAGGATAGCGCCTATCTCGATATACACTTTCAATCCTTTTAAGAGGAAAGGCAAGCCAATAAGAAACTAATCGAGTATGTATCGTATATCAGCTTGGGACACATTCCAAGAAATCTTCATGAGGCTCCTTGATAAATGACGCGATATATAATTCGCTCAGATGATTTTATTGGCAAAGTAAATCCGTGCACAATCTGTTATATGCACCGAGATAGGTATTGAAGTATGGACAAGCCATAAATCCAGACGAGTGTTTCCATACCACCGGGAGTTGGCGTGAAGGTGCGGTCGTCAGGGTTGAGCTACCTACGTGGACCTCCTGTGGTCTCCAGAGACCTCCTAACCTTCCAGCCACGTTCAGATACACCAACGCTATCACAAAATGAAAGTCACCCTAAATTTGATCAATTATTAAACATAGATTGTATGGTGTTGTCGTAAAACCGTAATCAACTTGAATGAAACCATAAAATTAAATCCTTCTATATTGTTAGTGAATATTGTACATGCAGCATGAGTAAAGCGTATGTGAATGGAGCACACGTTTTGTGTATGATTTTATAGAGGCCATAGTAAAGATCTGTCACAGCGATACAACCATACGAATAATATGTTCAACTTATTGAACTAGGCTTCTTCAGATTCCTACGCACTATTGTACATAATATTTTTATACGTTTATGTCACATTTGTCAACTTTACATAAAAGGCGGTGTCCGGTGTCGTCCCTTTCAGACCTCGGCTCGGGGCATGAATGAAAAGCTCATCATTTTTACCATAAATAAATATCGCTGTCACTTTTATATTCATGCCCCGACACCATTCTACGTGAAATTTGTGTTAAGCTGAACTATAAACAGATATTTTAGATGCAATTCACGTGCTTAAAAAACAAAATTTTAATTGCCTTGTTATTATGAGCGAAATGATATTCGGGATGTTGCTTTTGAAGAAGGCGTAATTATTATGTGAGAAACACCTTAGTTTCACGGGTACCTGAATATATTTTCATGGAATGTCTTCATTTCAGAATTAATTATTTTATTGGTATTTATTTGTAGTTTTTATTTTTATTATAGCTTCTGTTAAAAGGTTTTTATATTATTATTAATAAATGGAAAATATATAGGTTTTTTTAATAACTAAAGTTAAATTTTGCCATGTTTTAATTAAATTAAAACTATTATGCAAGCGCCACCAAACATTTTCCCCATTTGTTCAAATGTTTACAAACTGGACCATATACATACATACATACATACACACATACGTGGAAACAAGTGATTATAATTATTTTCATTAATGATTTGCTTCTGCTAATTTTTTAATCTTATCTTGGGTAAACGTTTAAATCGGAATTGGCGTTTAAGACTAATAAACATGTATATTTATTTAATCATTAGCGTTAGTAACGTTAAGACTACCAATAATTTTATAGATTAGTACTAATTAATGTAAGACCCACTGTGTGGCTAGGATTTTTGGGCCATACCGCTTAATGTCAGAGATTAAAAAAGCGTACAATTTCCTACTCACTAAAGTCTGAAGAAGCTAGATAAAGATCATATTCAAAGATTCATGCAGCATCATCTTTTCATATAGTCAAGAAAACAGCCTGGACAATAAGACCCTTTTTCGGAACAATCAGAAAGTATTGACACACATTATTTCTAATAATCGTTACACCAAAAACGTTTTAATATCTCACGAGTGAAACCATCAAAAGGAACTAACGAGAGAATTTAAAATCAAATTCCGAAAAAAAACTGTGCATCTACCGACTGCGCACATTTTGGTGCATATACCAAACATCCAGAAAACACTGCATCAGACATGATTTCCATCAACCAACTGCTCCAATTTGGTTTTTATGCCAAATATAATTTCCTTCAACAAATAATACCAAGAGAAATATTTAAACAAATCTGGAAGCGTAAAATTTTATCTACCGACTGCGCCATTTAGTTTGCGCATCCAGTTTGTGACTCATCAAGAAGAATTACACTTTTTTATTTCACAACCTTGATTGACATCATTTTCTTTAAAGAAAAACTAACTGGAGCATCAGGATACTTACTTCAGCTGGTATCTGACCAAACTCTTCTTCTATAATGCTATCTAAATTGGAATTAAATGAACTTAAATCTACAAAAAAATGTAAAACGATTAGAAAAATTAGTAGCGTAGCTAGAACTATTATGTTCCACCGCAAAATATTTAGATCTTTTTGTAAAAACATGTCAAATTTCGAGTCTGGCGGCTTGCGGTGTGGATCTATGTACTATAACCATAAGCTAAAAACACTATTTTGGCATAATCTGACCAAACGGTTTTAGATTGACAACAAATATCCAGACCAATTAAATTTAATATGGCTTCAGTTTTTGCTCATTTTAAATTAAATTATTGCTATAGAAAAATTATGTTACTTAAAATCATGTTAATAAAAAGTAAGTTTCTGTGAAACGTTTCCAAGCAAAAATACGGCAACTTAAACTTTTTCAAAAAAGAGACCCAGCTTAATCATCTGCGTAAAAATTGCATTTTTTTCTGGCAATGCTTTCTTTAAACAAAAAATACGACAAACGCGAGGTTTGATTGCAAAACTTTTTAACGGAAGTTGGTACAGCGGATCCAAATTCGATGTCAAAACCACCCTAAAACATCTTCTTTTGTAGAAAAAAAACTAACTGACGATGAAAACTTGTAAAAAGCGTTAAAGCAAAAATTCAAAAAAATTATCAATAAATCTAAACATTTTTATTGTTTTCTTTTGAATAAGACCAAGCCCAAACTTTTATCTCAAAAACTGTGAAAGTAAACTTTTGCGCAATATCATTTTTTGACCGCAATTGCAATTTAATAAAGTAAGTAAATGCAAAGAAATTTTAATATTTTTAATATTTTTTCAAACATATTGGATTTTAATTTATATCAGTCTTGCATGGATTGATGCTGAGGATACAATTTTTTAACTCATAACTTAAAACTTGTACAGTATTTAATCTAGGCATTGTCTTATATAATACTGTACCCAGAAATAATTTGCAGTTATTTTAAAGACCTAACATGATTGCACTTGACCTCTTGTGCAATTTAGTTTCCTAAAAAAAAAATGTTAATCTTTCACGCAACCTTTTTCTCAATAATTCCTTAACCTAATATCCTCATCCTTGTTTGGTAAGAAAGATTTTCCAGGGAGGTAGTACAAATTGTGCAGAATCATCTTCTGGTAATAAACCAAGTTGCCTTACAGAGTCTGAGGTGGGCATCAAACTGACAATGTAAGAAGAAGATGACAATAGAATAAGCAAACTGAATAGTTCTAGCAAACATATGAAAACAGTTGTAAAAGTCGACTGAGAAGAATTGCAAACAACTCACAGAGTACGATATAAAATTACAAAAAATGTTTGTTGGATAGAAAAATCAAAAGTTTGCTTTCTGAAAGTGACCAACATGATTTTGAAAAAGAAAAAGTAAAGGTCTAATTGACTGAACATGAGATAATA
Source organism: Tachinus rufipes (assembly GCA_963932245.1). NCBI lineage: Eukaryota > Metazoa > Arthropoda > Insecta > Coleoptera > Staphylinidae > Tachinus > Tachinus rufipes. The sequence goes on along the minus strand of OZ010742.1, from coordinate 21,418,773 downwards.
CTGCTAAATTTCATTAAAAAAATGATTAAAAAAACCACTTGGAAAATGCAAAGAAAAAAGATGTTTAGTAAAGAAGATACCGCAAAAGAATTAAAAGTACCTAAAGGTACAATGAAATAAAAAAAAACCTCTTGTTGAATTTGAGAAAATCACAGGAAATTTTACGGACCTAGGCTTGTGGATGAGAAAAGCTAATTAATAAACAACCTAAAGAAGATAGATGACATAGAAAAAAAAAATAAACCAAGAAAGTGACTGAGAGGTACAACAATACTTAGAGAAATTAAACAAGTTAATAGCGGAAATAAAAAAAATGTAACTTTAAATAATCTAATTAAATTGTCAGTACTAAGACACAAGTCAAAAAAGCAATTACTACAAATTTAAAGATGATTTTGGAAAAGAAAAAAGTAAATCTGATCCTTCTTCTTGAACAAAATATATAAATAAAAAACTAAATAATAAGTAAAATAATGAAAAGTAATCGCATAACAAACGAAAGACTTTGTCTAAAACGGTTATATCAAAAACAGAGGTCTAACTGTGTTGAGAAGTAATACCACACTAGAAATGTCCAAAAATATCTAGGCAGATGAAACTTAAACTAGGTTAAGTGTGTCACAAAGGTCAATAATGGAGTAAAGTATTCAGAGTGGCTGTTAAATACATGATAAAAGTCAAAATTGGAAATTTTTTAAAAAGACAAAAGTAAAATAAATGATAAATCTAGAAAAATTGGACAACTTCAAATGAGTGTAAAATTAGAGTATCAGATAAACTCAATAGAAATAAGTATAAGTATGTGGTGATAAGCCTGCCAACAGCAAAAATAAACAAATTTCTAAAAATGAGAAAAATAAAAATAGCGTGGACTAAGACTAGAATTGTTACCCGAATCAAATGCCACACTGTAAAAAGTTGTTAAAACAATGCTATGTGTACAAGTTGTAAGATTTTTGGACACAAATCAAATAAAAGAAACTGCTCAGCATATAATAAAACGCTAGAGCATTTAAGAAAAACAAACAAAAAAAATAAGGGTCCTCTTAAGATTTATTTCATAGAAATATAATAAATAATATAACAGACATTGATATCATAGCCAAGTCAAATAAGAAAAAAATGAGGGGTGGTCTATGGATTGTGGATAAGTGCCATGATGCAGCCATCCGAATGTACAATAAAATTGTTATTGGTCATTAAGACAATCCCAGACTTTAAAAAATACTTACTCAAATTAAGTACAAGTGTAAAAGACGGTTGTAGCTGGAGACTTCAATGCAATAGCACTCATTTAGGAAAAGCAAGTAATTATAAACAATGAGAAATGTCCGACTTTTGTAAGAAAAATGCCGGCATCGAATACAGACCTGACAATGTGCTTAGGAACAATGCATAAAAAGATAAAAGATTGGAAAGTGAACAAATAAGAAAATTTCAGTCTACAAGAAAACATACACATTAAAATAAACTAGATAGGAAAATAGCTACGTAGAAAATAAATAAATAAGTATTCAGAAATATAATGAAATTTTAGTAAAACTAAAGAGTAATAACGAATATTCCGATCTATAAATATTTATGAAAAAAATAAAAATAGCTATGAATAGAAAAAATTCTAGACAAAAAAGAAAGCCTATTGATAGAGTATGGAATTGTAATCCAAGAAAAAAGTTTGCGGTAAAGCAAAACAAGCAAAGCGGTAACCAGTGGCCATATAAGGCCACTGATAAACCAGGAGTTAAAAAAACAACTATTTTTTTTTAATTTAAAAAAAGACCAAACTGATCCTGATTGAAAAACCACAAAACCTCCAAAATATGAAAAACCAATTAATTACATAAATATATGACCAAGAGCTTTGGAAAACCCATAATAACATATAATTACCAATAGGTTAAAAGGAAGTAAATACAAAAATATCTAGAAACCAATTTCGATTTACAAAAAGCAGATCAATGACAGATGCCATGAGAAAAGTGATGGAAACAGTCAAAAAAGCTTTAAATAAGGCGATAAAAAATATAAAATTCTGCCTTCTTGAACTATAATTATTAAAAATTCATTTAGTTCCATACCACGGTGCAGAATAATGAAAACCTTGGATAAAATGAAAGTCATCAACAAATTTAAAAAAATATTAATCTTTGACTATGTATTGAAGATACTGATATAAATACTAAGAAAGCAGTAAAGTACTTAGGATCGTGGTCTAATAAAAATTTGGTAATAAAGGAGCACACCAATATGGTCACCAAAAAGGCTTACAAAATTATCAATTTTTTGGGCAAACTATGAATTAGCATCAGCTAATAAAATAAAACTACTATACTTGTTGGCATACTTGGTAATAATGTACGGAGCCCAAAATTAGAAAATAATGTTTTTTTTTAGTTTATTTCTTTTCAGTTTTATAATATGAAACATCTTGGATAAGTGGTTATATCCATATTAATACAACAAAAATTTAAGAACTAGCAGTAGCAGAGGCGGATGCTGCAGCTGTAGTTGCAGCTTTCTCTTTTTCCTTCCTGTTCTTCTTGAGTACTTCTATGAACTCAGCCTCATATACACGCTTCTTAAAACCTATGCACCTAAACACAACAAAATTATTATTAACTTTACCAAAATGAAAGAAACCATCCATTGAAATGATGTTTTTTTCACTAATACAATAGATTTTCTTGTTTATTTCTGTACGACATTGGTAACTCTTTGCACGAGCAACAGTAAACAATACACGAGATGGATGCCAAGCTCTAATACAGGCAACTTTACGTAGTAAATAATTTCTTTGTATGCCAACTGGATGTTATACTATTGTATCTTTTGCCCTTACAGTTGACAACAATCGTTGGTAGAGTTTTCAAGATGGTTACAGGTTTTAACAATTTCTTTCTTGTTAATCTTTGATCCAGGACATTGACAAAGAACATCGGTCATACCGACTTTGTGGCCGATAAAAACAGTACGGATTTGCTGGCATCATCTTTTGGGAAAGCCTTACCTTACTACGATGTCTCTGGGATTTTTCTTGAAATAGAATCTTATAGACTTATGACGGGGTGCACCAAATTTCCTATAAGACATGCTAAATGCAAGATAAAAAATTGTCATAACACAACATTGCCTTCAATGCTATCAAAGCCATCAGCCAACAAGGCCAAACACGATTTGAATGGGCACTAAAGCCAAGACAATCAACTTTGTTTCAACCAAACAATTTTCCTGTTAACAATCACAAAAGGTGTTGACGCACTACCTTTCTTACCCATTATAATACGGGACAAATCCGTATGTAACTATTAACAAAAACATTGTCAATGGTATCCTCATGCATCCAAAATTCCATGTTTATTTTTGAACTGAACATAAGCAACGTTACTTGGCATTACACGTTTCTAAACTAAGTGGCCCACCTATCTAAGCATTGGTTTAGTTTGTTTTTTGTTCAATTTAATAACATATGTCAGTCATTATTTTATGTTTGTAAGCTGCAAAAACGCGGCAGGAAAGAGTAACAACTAAATTATTGATAACACACTTGGGCGGAATCACGGTTCTAAACTACACTCTCACATTTTATAAACTAAGTGCCCCGACCACCACCAATGCTTTGTTTATCAATGAATTGGTTTTGTCCTTTTTTTCTTAACTTAATGACCACTTTCTTATGTTTTTGAGCTTCAGCAATGCTGCAGAAGGAAGCAACATTTTTAGATTTTGATGAAAACACTTGGACGGGTGGGCGCAAAACACTTTTCTAAACCACCCGCTCGCAACTCAAAAATAAGTGCCCTGCTCACCCACTCAAGCGTTGATGATCAAGAAATTAGTTTAGTCCGTTCTTTTTTTTAATTTAATGACACCTGTCAGTCACCCTCTTATGTTTGTAAACTGCAGAAACGCGGTAGGAGAGAATAATATTCAATTCCCAAAGGCAAACAGCGGGTAAGTGGAAACATTTTTCTAATTCACACGCTGGCATTTTATAAACTAAATGCCGTTTCCAAACTATTTCGAAATAATTTAATAGCTTTGGAACACTATACTATGTCTGGATATACTTCAGAACATTACAGTTAATTTCAGAAAGCTATAAGAAGCTTTAAAATGCTTTGGAACATTGTCAAAACTACTTAAAAACATTTCAAGTAGCTTGGGAACATTATACAATGTTTGGATATAACATTAAATTTGTCCTGAGAACATTACAGAATATTTTTACAGACTTTGTAAACTTTAAAAAACTATGGAAAGCTATAATATGTTTTGGAACATTGTAAAAACTATTTGGGAACATTACAAATAGATCCGGAACATTATAAAATGTTTGATTATATTTAACATCAAAAAAATTGCCATGGGAATATTATAGATTATTTTTAAGCTTTTTCGAATTTCTAAAAACTATGCATAACTTTAAAATGCTTTGGAACATTGGAACAAAACAATCCAAGTAGCTCAGAAACATTATAAATTATTTACAACTGCAAAAAACTTTAAAATGCTTTGCAACTTTATGAAAACTACTTGAGAATGTATGGATATACTTACGAACATTAAGTTTGTCCTGAATACATTACAAATTACTTCTACAGTCTTTGTAAACTTGTGAAACCTATAGAAAGCTTTAAAATGTTTGGAACATTATCAAAGCTACTTGAGAACATTTCAAGTAACACTGAAACATTATACAATGTCTGGATATACTTGAGAACATTAAATTTGTTATAGAAATATTATAGATTATTTCTACAACCTTTGCAAATTTTAAAAACCAACCGTGACGATTTAATATGCTTTGGAATATTTTTCAAACTACTAGAGAACATTATAAATTATTTCTATAGCTTTTCTAAATTTTACAATATTATGAGAAATTTTAAAATGCATTGAAACATTATTAAAACTGCTTGAGAACTTTCTAAGTATCTTAAGAACGTTATACAATGTCTGGATATATCTGAGAACATTAAATTTGTCTTGAAAACATTACAGATAACTTCAGAAAAATAAAAGGAAATTTTAAAATATTTTGGAATATTATCAAACTACTTGAGAACATTTCAAGTAGCTCGGGAACATTATACAATGTTTGGATATACTTGAGAACATTAAATTTGTTTTGGGAACATTACAGAGTATTTTTACAACTTTTGTAAACTTTAGAAAACTATGGAAAGTTTTAATATGTTTTGAAACATTTAAAAACTATTTGAAACATTCTAAGTAGATCCGGAACATTATAAAATTTTTGAATATATTTGACAACAAAAAATTTTACATGGAAAAATTATAAATTATTTTTAAGCCTTCTAAAATTTTCAAAAAACTATGGAAAACTTTAAAATGCTTTGAAACATTAACAAAACAATCCAAGTAGCACAGAAATATTATAAATTATTTGCAAACTGCAGAAAATTTTAAAATGCTTTGGAACATTATGAAAACTACTTGAGAACATTTCATGTAGTTCTAAAATACTTTAGAATGTATGGTTATACTTAAAAACATTAAATTTGTCCTGGGAACATTACAAATTACTTTGTAAAATTGTGAAACTTATAGAAAGCTTTAAAATGTTTTGGAACATTATCAAAGCTACTTGAGAACATTCCAAGTAACATTAAAACATTATACAATGTCTGGATATACTTGAGAACTTTAAATTTGTCATAGGAATATTATAAATTATTTCTACAACTTCAAAAACCAATAATGACAATTTAAAATGTTTTAGAACATTATTCAAACTACTTGAGATTATTATAGATTACTTCTACAGCCTTTCTAATTTTTACAAAACCATGGAAAACTTTAAAATGCATTGAAACTTTATTAAATCTGCTTAAGAACATTCTAAGTGTCTTAAGAACGTTATACAATGTTTGAATATAGTTAAAAACGTTAAATTTGTTTTGAAATCATTACAGATAACTTGTAAACTTCAGAAATCTTAAAGAAAACTTTAAAATATTTTGAAATTTTATCAAAGCTATTTGAGAACATTTCAAGTAACACTGAAACATTGTACAATGTCTGGATATACTTAAGTACATTAAATTTGTCCTGGAAACATTACAGAGTATTTCTGCAGCCTTTGCAAACTTTTGAAAATTATAAAAAACTTTAAAATGTTTTGGAACATTAACAAAACAATCCAATTAGTTTAGAAACATTATAAATTATTTCTACAGCCTTTGCAAACTTCAAAAAACTTTAAAATGCTTTGGAACATTATGAAAACTACTTAAGAACATTTTAAGTAATTCTAAAATACTATAGAGTTTCTGGATATACTTAAAAACATTAAATTTGGGAACATTACAAAACCAAAAATTCTAAAATTTTATTAATCATCATATTTTGATGTGTACAAAATTTGAGCAAAATTGGAGCTGTCCATGTGGGGACGTTTGTCCGAACTAACATGGAATTTCTTATGTTTTATGTTTAGTTGCTCCAGAACGCATACAATCGAAAGATCTTGTCTCTCAGCAAACTATGTGATCTCACGTTTAGTGTGGAATACAAGCACAAGAAATATAGTGTAAAGCCATCATTGCCAGCATTAAAAAACTTGCAAGTTTTTAAGAAGATTCTCCTTCCACTTTCAAATTAAAAAAACTTGCACTTACATGCACGTTAAAGAACTTAATAATTTGTATTAAATTTTTTTGAAATTTGCGGCAAAATTATTATATAATAGTTTTGACCATTGCATTAATAATCAATTAAATTTCCTAATTAAGTCATTTTTTAATAGATTTTTTAACTATACATGTTATATAACACCAAATATCGCGTTACAAGAGCCATCTGGTATTTAATTTTTCTGTATTAAATAATAAGTGAGCATTTGCACTTTAAGTAAACATAGTTTTGTGTTTCACATCGGTAAGCTTATAGCCCAAATTGTTGCAATAATAATATACGCTGAGAACAACCAATAAAACGAAACTTGATGTCTGTTTAAAATCTAGAATGCATTCTTACATACATATTCCAGAATAAAGTTTTGTCAATATAAAGTTTCTCATTATAGTTTCTTTGCAGTTTATTAAGAATTGAACAATTTTACGCAAACTGCATTTCAATATTTATTCTAATTGGGCTTTAATAATTAATAATAATCATGTTTATTTAATTTAGTTTTATTTATTGAATGTAACATTTTGGATAAATGTTTTGGTTGTATTAACGCGGAAGCATGCAGTAATTAGAGCGTTTAAATGATCCCCCGATAGTAAACCAAATAAATAAATGCCCGGAGACAGGAATAGCTTTTAATTTTAGTAAAAATAGACATGGGTCGGCCTTACTATTATAAATTCATTCCCCCCTCGGAGGTACGAAAAATGTAATAGTGAAAGAACAAAAAACTAATAATTGCTGTTATAAATGTAATCATATAAGTTATTGAACTTTAGAAGATTATTAGTTATTGGACCTATCTATCACGGTAGCTCGAGGTGTAACAATGGATCAGTGACCAGTGGCGAACTTAACCAGTTCCACGCATAATTATAAAGATCTAAGTATGGAATGCGGCTGATATCTCACAATCACACTCGCGGCTCCGAAACAATGGGACATTGTGCATATTTCGCTTCTGGTATTCGTAGTTTATGGTACACGTGCGAAATTTTGCGGTAACTATGCCTAACGATACGCGAAAATTTACTTTATTGCCCACCAAATGGAATGGAAAAAATGCTTACCTGTTTATTCAATTGTACAAGCTTGCAACAAAAAAATATCATTAAAATTCTGCTTCAATAGTTACATGATAATTAATTTAATTAATCTTATACTAACATTAATTAAATTTATTTTAATTAACAATTAAATTTCAGCTTCGTGCTTCATTACAAGAAATCGTATTATATTTTTAAATTAAATTTTATAAAACTATTTTGTTTATGCTACGGCTACAAAGACAAAGTAGAATTGATGAAACGTAAACTGAATTTGTTGTTGACAAACAAAACTGCCTGTAGGGTACAATACCTTCGATAGAAATGGCCGGAATCTATATACATACAATATTTTAAACCTCTCCACATACTGAATAAAAATTTATATATACAGCAAACTTCACCGAATATTCCGGAAGGAAATATTACTCATGAAGCCTCTCCGCAAAACTTATACGTATTAAAACCTGTAGAAGAAAAAAACTTTTTCCTCCTCCTTGTTATTATTATAGTCTAGTAAACTCGAATATTTGGTTAAGGAGTAGAAAACGAGCAAACTAATATAACTTATTCCATTTATATTTTTTTTATATTATTTTTATGATTTTTTTTTTTCGAAAACTTATTTCGGTATAGTTTGAAGTGCTTTTAACTCCGACCGCGTTGACAAAAACACTTGAGGACTTTTCAGAAAATTTATTTCTGTTTATTCTGCCCGCCACAACGAAGACAAATATTGACAGATATATATGTGGATGATGACACCAAGATGGGAATATTTAAAATGATTTTAAATAAAATAATCGTTTGCTTTTAAAAATAAACTAATTGTATGGACGGTACGCTTGAATGAAATCGGGCGGGATGTCTTCGAGGGTTTTCGTATCTATTCTAATCACATTTTAATCAATTCTCTGTCAATAGCAGCGGCTATGGCTAGGGTTTTCGAGATCAAAGACGAACTAGGATAGACCCAGACTATCATAGCCTAAGGATCAAATGCCCCGAATAGAAAATTAAAAGAACAAAGCGAAAGGAGCGTGCGCCCGCTTTATTTCGGTTTTCCAATTATTTTATTTGCCTGGGAAATTATTCCGCGCAGCGTCGAATTAATAAAGCGGAAAATTCAATGGACTGGTGGGGTACAATGTTGAACAATTTAATCAATCTTCCATATACAAATGATGAATCAAATAAAATTTTGTTTGTTGATACAATATGTAGGGAAATTAGATACCGGTTCAGTGAAGTTAGTCCGTTACTAAATAAATATTTTTGATGTATTTGCACACTAATTGTTTACAATAGTTTATTACTAAACATACAAAATGTATTTGAATAAGGAGCTGTAAATTAAGGTTTCATTTAACGCTTATGTTCTTGGTAATGCATTAAATATATTTCATTACAAATTTTAATGTGGTAAGTTTATTACTGATTTAACATACTTTACTGGCATAGTTTTCTACAAGTATTAAAGCACTATAAATTAATAAAAACTTATATAATATATAAAAAAAAATTATTGGCGTACAAAAGTCAGTTTTAAATCTTCCGCAAATAAGTAAGTAGCTAAGTTGCAATCAAATTTTTAGAAACTTATTTATTATTTAAATAAAATATAAAATATTTTACTTAATATAATAATATGTTAGTTGAATCAAAAAAAGAAGGAACGATTAAATTAATATTTGTAGTATTTCTCATAACAATATACGACGCGCTAATATGTATATATATGAAATGTTTAATAATAAATATAACACAGTTTATGTAACTAAATTATGTTTAAACTGATTAATGTAAAAAACGCTAACCCAACCTCCACACCGTGCATAACGTCGTATTAGTTGTTCATACTTTAATTACATTATTATTACATTGTTGTGTGTATGGTGTATTGCCTCTCTTTAAACGCAAGGTGCGTTCTTTGTTTGCCTTGGCCTGGTACCAATAGTTTTGCATCAGTGCTCTACTGCTTCTGCCCGCAATGGGGTGGGATCTCAAATACATCTTAATGCCAATGCCGTAATGATTTTAATAATAATGTACTTTTAGGGCTTCCAAGGCCGATGCGTAAACGATCTAATTATTTACACCTCAAAACCATAAATTTTACTTTTATGTAGAGTTAACATAAAAGTAAAATGCCTAACAAATAAAAACTTCAAACTCAACTAAGTCTCACAGTAGAAAACATCAACTTGGTGCTTTCCTTCTCTCCAACTATAATACCTTCTTTTTCTCCATAATTTTGAAATCCTTCAAATTAATTTCAACATAAAGTTTTTCTGTTATTGGTACTATTCTATAAAAAAAATTGAAATTTGACCTAAAGCCTGTAATCTCATGTCTAGTTAAACAAATTGAAAATCTTATATTTGGATGGATTTTTGTTAAATTTCTAACTGTTTGATAGACCCGGTTAGTAATGTCTACGAGGATCAAACCACAGACTTCTAATGTTTCCTTTTTAATAAATTTTTTTAACAATTTACCGTTAATACAAAAAAAGCATCTTCTTCTTTTTTTTTTCTTCTTTAGTTAGGATTAGATTCTGTTTTTTTTTTCAACATATATAGTCGCAGTTAAGAACTCCAGCTTTTATACCATCTTGTTGGTGGTCTTTCCAGGTTTTTTTAATTTTGGTAGCTACATTTTGGCAATTTTTAGCAGTTTGGTTTTGTCAATTTAGTTCATATGGTCTCTTTGCTCTTGCCTTCTGTTTTGAGCCTATCTTACCACGTTTTGAATGTCGCACTTTGTTCTGACGTCTTCGCTTCTTATGTAGTCCCGGAGACTGCATCCTGCCACGCATCTTAAGGTGCTCATTTTTGTTGTTCTCATGAATTGTTTTGTTGTGGCGTTTTCTGTTCAGGTTTTGATTGCGTATGTCATAATGGGCCTGACACAGGTTTTATAGATTTTTGCTTTGCTTTCTACAGGCATGTGCTTGTATTGCTATATTATATCTCTCAGGTACCTCAATATTAGATCTGCTTTTGTTGTTTGGGTTTTTATTTCTTCTTTTAGGTTCCTGTTGCTTGTTATGTTGGCCGCCAGGTATCTACGCGGGTCCCTAAATATTGTGAGTGACTGTGTTTTGGTCGTAGATATCTGCATGTTAAACTTTGAAGCGGTTTTGTTCAAACTTGTAGAGCATCTTTTGCAAGCTGTCTTTGTCTTCGGAGATTTTATTTCTTTATCTCCCATCCGGTATTCCTTTCCAGCCATCTTGACTTCACTAATCACTTTGTCCATTATAGTATTGAACAAGGCTGGACTTCAGCTGTCTCTCTGCTTTATTTTGGTTGATACGGGCATTTTGCTGAATAGTTTGTCTGCTACTTTTATAAAGGCACAGTTGTCGGTGTTGAGTTTTGTGATGACCGCTATGATATAGAAATTATATTTTTTTGTAGGAGTGGCACCATTTCAGATAGCAGCACTCTGTCCAAGGCTTGGGTTAGGTTGACAAAACACATAAGGGATGTTTTGTTAAATTCTATAGCTTTTTCGGTAATTTCTTCTTCTTTTTCTTCTTTCAGCCTGTAGTAGTCCACTGCTGGACATAGGCCTCCCTCATCTGTTTCCATGTTGACTTGTTCTGTGCTGTTTGGTGCCATTGTTTTTAAGCAATCTTCTTAATATTGTCCAACCATCTTTTTTGTGGTCTTCCTATACCTTTTTTAGTTGTTTTTGGGCGCAAATAAATTGTTCTGATTGTTCATCTTAATGAGTCTTGTCTAGCGACATGTCCTACCCAGTTCCACTTTAGATTAGCGATGCGATGAATGACATCGGGGATTTTACTTTGCTTTCGTATTTCTTCGTTCCTTATTCTGTTCCTTAGAAAAGCATAGTACGTTCCATTGCTTGTTGTGTAACCATAAGTTTTTTAGCTCTTGTTATGGTTAGTGCTATTGATTTCATGCCGTACGTTGTGACTGGCAACACACATGACTCGTACACTTTACGTTTTAATGATTGAGGTATTTCCGGGTTCTTTAGGATATGCCCCAACTTTCCGAATGCAGCTCAGCTTTATCTAATACGCCTTGTGATTTCTGCCGTTTGGTTGTTTTTGCCCAGTGTAATGAGCTGGTCCAGGTATATATATTATTGTACTGATTCTACTTGTTCATTGGGAATTGTGATTGGTCGGTTGTCAGGGCACATTACTTTGGTTTTTGAGAAATTCATCATAAAACCAACATTTTCTGACTCTCTCTTTACATCTTCTAGCATGGATTTTAGATCGTCTTTATTATTACTAATTAGAACAACGTCGTCTGCAAATCTTAAGTGGTTTAAGTATATTCCATCAATTTTTATTCCATTTGTTTCCCAATTAATTTTTTTGAAAATGTCTTCTATTGCGAGGGTGAATAACTTTGGTGATATGGGGTCACCCTGCCGTACTCCTCTTAGAATTGGTATAATTTTGGTGATCATATCCTCTTCAATTTTTATTTGTAATGTAGCGTTATTGTAGATGTTCTTCAGTAAGGTGGAATATCTGGAATCAATTCTAGCTGCGTTTAGAGCTTTCATGATGGCCCACATCTCTAAGGTATCAAAAGCTTTCTTATAGTCTATAAAAGCCAGATATAGGGTGATATTGTATTCAGCACTTTTTTCTATAATATTACGTAGTGTTTGTATGTGGTTCATTGTACTATAACTGTTTTGGAATCTTGCCTGTTCTACTGGCTGGTAGAAATCCAATTTCTTTGTTAGTCCATTGGTAGTTATTTTTGAAAGTAGTTTATATAACTGTGACAGCAGGCTTATCGGTCTGTAGTTTTCAATGTTGGTGTTATCTCCTTTATTAAAGATTAAGATGACCTCTGCATTTTGCCATGTAATTGGTAGTCTGCTTTCCTGTAAATACTTGTTTAGTAGTACTCTAGCAGCTTCTAAAAGGGTTTCTTCACCTAGTTTGATAATTTCGATGGTGACTTGATCTTCTATTGGTGCCCGCTTGTTCTTCATTTGATTTAGAGCGATTTTAATTTCAAATGTATCTATATCCGGCATCTTCTCTGAACCAGCATTAATCACTATCGGCTCATTGTTGTGAGAGGCTGGGATAATTGATTTATATAGGTTTTTATAAAAGTTTCTTATTATTTGGACTATTTCCGACTTGCTCGTTTCTGTAAGCCCTTGTTCGTTTTTAATTTTAATGATCCTCACATTTCTATTCCGTAACTTGGATCGTAATACTCGCATATTGTTGTTTTCTTCAATTGTGTCTGTTATTCTTTGTGTATTATACGATCGTATGTCTTTTCGTACTTGTTTCGATATTTGTTTGTTTAGCTTTAAATAGCTTGGTGAATTTCTGTTCGTAGTTTTTCTTTGATCTATTAGTTTGAGAGTGTCCGCGGTTAGTCGCTTGTCTTTGTGCGATTTAGCCTTTGTACAAATCATTTTGGTACATACCCTGATGTTTTGTGTTATTTTCTCCGCTATCTGGTTTAATTCCATACCCTCTAGTTCCTCAATATTATTTAGTTTGCTAGCCAAATCTTCCGATGTACTGTAACTCTTTTTTTGGATAAGCTTGATTCTTGCGCTATTGGTGTTTATATCCAGGGTGGCCCTGACGAGTTTATGATCGCTGCCCGTATGGATTCTATTTAGCACAGCAACGTTTTTTATTTTTTCTTTGTTGTTTGAGAGTATAAAGTCTATCTCATTTTTTGTTTTACCATCCGGACTCGCCCAAGTCCACTTTCGTTGTAGTGGTTTTTTAAAGAAGTATAGGTGTTCGTTTTGTAAATAATTTAGCATAGTCTCGCCCCTTGTGTTTCTTAAGCCTATGCCAAATTTTTCCATTCCGGTTATTGTTTCATCGTCTTTTTTGCCAATCTTTGTGTTAAAACCGCCCATCAATATGGAGTATTGCGTTTTTTTTATCTTTTGGCCGTTGTTATGACCTCGTACAATTGTGTTATTGCCTCATCGTCTGATGTACTTGTAGGTGCATATACTTGAATGATTTGGAGCTGGTATCGTTTTGAAAGTTTTAATATTATGTATATAACTTTGTCTGAGATAGCTTTGATTTTTGTTATTTCATGGATGGTATTTTTATTAATAAGAAATCCCACTCCACCTATGTGTGAGTTGGTGTCTGAATTTTGTTGATATAGAACATGCCTAGATTTTAGTGTTGTGCATTTTTGCTGTAGGGCATCTTCCAGTTCCTCCAGCCGCTCTTCTTTTCTTATAGATCGATTGTTATAAGTAGCTATGTGTAGTTTATTGATATGTAGTTTTTTGGGTTTCTTAGTCGTTGTTATCAAATATCTGCCTCCCCCAGAATCCGCGAGGCTAACCTGTTTATAGGTGTGGGAGTCTGGATTTATCGTCGTACCCACCTGAGGTATATTTAATATATTCGACATTTTGTTTTCATATGAAGGGGGGTTAGCATTAAAACGCCACGCTTGCAAGGCTGGTTGGCGAGTTTGACTTCAGCCGCCTATTGTGAGAACCGACGCTGTTTGTGGCCGCCTAATCTGGGTCAGACGCCACGTTCTTTCACTATATCTGTTTACCCTTATCCATTTGGCCTGCAGGTCCATGCAGTTTCCAGGGTGAGGCACGAGGAGCCATGATTAAGAGTTGGGCACCCCTTGAGGTCCAATCCTACTCATCCATTTCCCGACTTTGACGCTTGATGTGACCGATGTGTAGTAGAGGTGCTGCCTCTGCGGCGTGAACCCCATTTCTCCTCATTTCTCGGCAATTTGGAGGATAGTAAATATTGCGTCAATGGTAGATTTATATTTCCCGAACCTTTGTTGTTTTTTGCATATTTTGGAATTTGTTATTTCTTCCTCAAAAACTTTTGTGAGAAGCTTTGATACTGTGCATAGGAGACCAATTCTTCTGTAGTTTGATAGGTCATTTTTCACTTCTTTTTTAAATAACGGTATTGTTATGGTGCCTTTCCATTCCACTGGTATGTCTTTTTTGTGCAGTATTTTATTGTATAGCACATGAATCTGGTCAAGTAGTATTTTACTCCCGTATTTGATCATTTTGTTGGATATTTTGATCATTTCCGGCAACTTCCTATTTTTTAGTTTGCTGACAAGTTGTCCTATTTTTTTCTTGGATTTGCTCCACGTTTGATGTGTACTGCTATCCTTGTGTTGTGTTTTAATGACGTTGTTGCCGTCTTTACCGTATAGCTCTCGGAAGTATTTCTCTCAACCGTCAATCGTGTTTTTCGCTGTTTGTAGATATTTGTTTACTGGTTTCTTTTAGTTTCTGAGCGTTTTCCATATTTTCTTTTGCTTTCCGTAGAGGTCGCGTTTCATATCTTAGGAGAACTTTTTCCAAAAAACATTATGTTCTATATACCTGATGACCTCATGAGCTGTAGCCTCATAGGGTGTAATAAATTTTGATTTGTAAACCAATCTATTGCGACCAGTATAAATCAGTGTCCTACAATATCTGTTAAAATCTATTGCAATAAAAATTACATAGTTTTGCTCTGGACGTTGATTGGCTTGCATAAGCAATCACGTGGACTTTTCTTTCTAAAACTTAAGTAAGCACTGCTCCTAGTACAACATCTGAGGCATCCGACTGGATGGTAAATTGTTGTTTAAAATTAAGGCTCACTAACACTGAGGAAGTTATTAATGCGTTTTTAATTTTCACAAAATATGCTTAAGCAGCAAGTTCTAGTTAATGTTTTGCTTCTTTTTTTTAGTAGATAAAAGTGCATTTATCGAAGCAACTACTGCTGCAAAATAAGCGATAAATTGTCTGTACTATTGCTTAGTCTCAGTAACATTTGTTGGTATTGGCGTTGAATGATAACTCTAACAAGAAGCGCAGCGTCTGGCTTATTTAGCGGTATATCTTGAAACTAAATTTTATAACTCATCCGTCTGACTAATTTAACTTGCTATTTTGTGAGTTAGTAGAGAATATTATATTTGCCCTAGCGGAGGATAAAAAATATATTCTATATTTATTATTTGGTATTCAATAATGTATTTTAAAAAATATCTATATGTGTAATATTTATTAAATTTTTTTTTTTTTAGTTTAAATTTCTTTTATATTATCATTGACCGATCAATAATTTTTATTGTAAATAAAATAAATAATAAACTGAAATAAGTTTAACTAATTAAAAAAATTGACTAATATAAATAAAATTTGAATGTAACTAAATAACAATAAAAAATACTACTCTAGTACCTAGACTAAAATAAATGTTTATTAGTTAGTTGCATAGAACATATAAAAAATATAAATAAATATATAACAAAGATGTAACAGATTATCACAAACTAGGCTACCTTTATACATACAGTGTCTAGTGTGTAAAAGGTCTTAAACACTGCTACATTTTACAAAACTTAAACATTTATTAAACACAAAATAAATGTTTATGTTTTAAAAAATTTTAATTGAATTTATTTGTCTTAAGCGCATTTTTTTTTTCATGTCAATCATACATTTAACTTTCTAGCCAAATTTTTGTATCAAATTTGTATTTACTAAGCCTGTAACTTTCCAACCATGACTGAATAGTACAAATGAATGACAAAACAAATTATAAATTGTACAGCATAAATTTGTACCTACTTGGAGATTTATAATACGACAAGGCCAATTGTTTTTATGTATTGTTTAACTAGTTTGATTTTTTATAATATCATTGCATATTAATAAAAACATTGACGGCATTGCTAAATTACTAAATATTGATATTGTTTAGTCTTCAACTTTTTTGCAGCTCACAAAGCTTATGTTAACTTGTTGAAATTTGAAAATAATCGGTTTTTAACAGGTACCATGCTCACAATCTTGCTGCAAAGTCTATTAAAATTCAATTTGATTTTTCCATTTCATTAACGTATAATATGTGGATACCATAAAATGTCAATAAGCACTTTTGAATCTTTATTTCTGGAAATGCTTATTGACTTTTTTTTTAACTGATTTGAATGTTTTTAAAGGCATTTTTAGTATTATCAAATTTTTGGTTGTCAAAAAATATCTTTTTAAATTAAATACCAGAAAAGCATCAGGTATAGGTGAAATTCCACCTATTATTCTCAAAACATTTGCAATTGAACTAACTTTTATTTTAACTAAAATATTTGCTTTATCATAGAAAAATAATGCTTTCCCAAATTTTTAGAAAATTGCAAAAGTTTGACCTATACCTAAAAAGCGAGACAAGTTTGATTTTTTAAATTATAGATCAATTGCATTATTGTTCAATCTGTCAAAACATTTTAAAAAGTATAATACTTTTGACAACAGATTTTCTGACTTATGTTAGTCACAAATGGAATTCTACTAAAAACAAACAAGAAAAATCTTGAAGTAGCTTTAAACATTTTTAAAGCATTTGATAGGGTATGGCATCCTAATCTTGTCAACAAGCTCCATTGTATAGGCTTTGATAAAAAACTGTAAATTTTATCAATAGTTTTCTTGACAATAAAAAAATTATAGTTAAACTTTAAAATCACAATATTGACAAACATGCCAGAGCGTCCTCTAGGTTAAAATCTATAGCATCTATAAACAAAGACCTCAAAACAATATCTGAATAGGGCACTCTCAAAACTATATATCTGTTTAACTATATACCCAAAATGTAAGAATTTTTAAAATAACAATTTTAATAAAATAGGGTTATCAATCAGCTTATTCCTGTTTTAAAAAAATTGCACGGCAAATGTGTGATGGTTATAAACAATGTACCATATCATTTGATTCAGATGGACAAGCCACCCACTATTATATAGGGACCCCTGACGTCTTTATTGACATTTTATACATCAAATTTTGCACTTTTCAACACTTTTAGTCAGATTTTGGTTTTTTCTATCAATATTTTTTCATAACTAAATATTGCAAATTTTTATAAAAATATATACACTTTTAAACCGTTTTTAGCTAGATATTAGTTTTTAGATTTAAACAATTTGCCATTTTTGATTTTTTATTAAAATAATGTTGTTTTTGCAGTTTGTTGGTACATTACAACAATATGTTTGTACTTAATTAACAGATTTTTGACATTCTATTATATTAGAATTTGGCACTTTTTAACTACATAACCAAATTTTGAATCTTCTCTGACAACATTTTGAAATTTTATAGCAGGGTTATTCCAAGATAGTTTGGGCAAATGTAAAGGTACTAAAAAAAATGTTGATTTCTAAAGTTTTAGATCTCTAAATGCAATACAGTGTAAATGCAGTCATTTAAATTTTTTAGGAATATTTTGTTTGTCTTTTCAGTTTTTGTGCTATAGTAAACAAATTTTTTTCCAAATTTTTTTGCAGATAATGGGTAAAATACCATTTTATTAAAAATTCAATAACTTTGATTCCGCTACGCCTGGACACTTTAAAATTGAATAATATACTCTTGAAATATAGTACTTTCGATCGCAAAAGAAATAATTTTTTTTTTAAGTCTGTAGTTCTATAGATATTTTTCGAAAAAAATGAAGAAAAATAATTATTTCTTGGTCTTTCATAATTTTGCAAAAAAGTAAAAAAAAGTTAATTGTAACCAAAAAAAATTTCTTACAAAACGCAATCTTTATGTCCGTTTTTTTTTTAAATTCTCCTAAGAAAAGCTAAAAAATTAGAAAAATCCAAAAAAAAAATCCTTAAAAATAACCTATTTTTAGCAATTGTGTGTTATATTTTACCCTTGGGCAAGCAAATCCAGTTTTTTTTTTTTTCATTTTTGCAATTAAAATACTATGTTTTAAAAGTATCATAGTCAAATTTTAAGTCTCCAGGTGTAGCGGAATTAAAGATATCAAATTTTCAATAAAAAGGTATTTTTTTTCATTTTTCGCACAAAATTTTAGAAAACCAAGAATGGGATCGTTATCTACAAAAATCTTCCTATGACATAAACTTTTTTGAATATGGTTTTTGACTATTTTTTGCTTATTTATAGCACAAAAAATAATATATTGATATTTTAAACATTTTATAAATTAGAATTTTAGTTTTATACAGTTTATAGCCGGATTTGAATGCTTTTTAACAATATTTTGATGTTTCAAGATAGGATTTTGTTATTTTTGACATTTTGTTACATTTTAAAATGTTTTTGCCAAAATTTGGTGCTTTCTAATAGTATTTTAATGTTTCTAATACCAGGTTTTGCTATTTTTGACACTTTATGAGTAGAATTATAAACTTTTCAAATGTTTTAAATTTGGATTGAGCTATTTTTTGTATTTTATAAATAGAATTTTGAACTTTTCAACTGTTTATAGCAAAATGTTGCAGTTTTTAACAATATTTTGATATATTTTATAGCAAGATTTTGCTATTTTTGAAGTTTTATGAAAAAATTACACTTTACAACAGTTTATGGCCGACTTCTGAGAATATTTGAATGTTTTAAGACCAAATTTTGTTACTTTCCACATTATATATATGAAATTTTACATTTTTCAACAGTTAATAACAGAATTTAAAAAAAAATGACAAAACTGTTCTTTTTTAATCCTTTCAATATTTTGAGGTGAGACCCAAAGGTTTTTAGTGGCGTAAGTAGGATTTACGCCACTAAAAACCTTATCTGCTAATTTATAATTTGAAGCTTTTTTGAAATATACCAAAGACATGTGGCAAAATTTTTGTAGCAAATGTGATTTATTGTGGAAAACTGAATATGTTTAGTATATCACTCAAAAACATGTTTTATTATTCATTGACAGGAGAATTAAAATCAGATGATAAATCTAATGCACAATCTAAAATTAATATAATAAAGTTGCAATAGAGGTAAGTTTAAGACAATATTTTTGACAAAATGACAACAAAGTTTTGTTACTTTTTTTGCTGTGGCATAATTAATTTAACCAAACTAGTAATGTATAAGCAGATGTTGAATTAAACAACAATAATATTTAACAATAAACAGTAAACAATTTCAAATATAAGTGACCAAAATCTTGACAATGCCTAAAATAAATTTCATTTAACGTTGTCATTTCATATACACATAAATATGTTAATAGATGTGAATGGTTTATATAAACATGTGTATATTATTTATTTCATTTTCTGTTTTAAACATTTATTTATATACTAAAAATAATAGTATAAAGTATTTTCTTTATATCCGTTGTCAATAACAACAAAGATTATATATTATGTAATTAGGATCAAACAATAGTTTAAATCCGAGCAGATATTATAAAATTGTAGACATTTCTCCATGGTTATGATGCATAATGCAATTTTTTTCAAAGATAATAAATTAGATTTTAGATACGAAATGAAATAAAAAACATATGAAATACGGAATTTAAGCTACTTTTAAATCTTTGGAGATATTATAATATCTTCTCGGATTTAAACTACCATTTAATGTTTTAATTACATAATATTTATATTGTCCTATAGTTGTTGTTGTAAAATATAAAAGAAACTGCTATTAATATACATAAATAGCGATATGTGTATGTTTTTTACAAAAATAATAATGAAAATATAGAACTAAATATTTTAATCCATAATAACATTTTACACCGATATTTTCAAATTTAATTCATTATTCTTATTACTAAAATTTATAAGTTAGATTTATTTAATTAAGTTATAACATAATAATTAAATTAAACGTATATAACTGAATAATATCCAATTCAAGTTGTGCACATAGCCTGAGCGGAGCGAAGTGAACGCGGCCAGTGCTTACAATCGACTGAGTTTCGGTGTTATTTTCATTTAAACAGACTGCAGCGCGCTCTCTGTGTTGGTGTTTTTGGTCGGTACATTTTCGTCTATTTGGTTGCGCTTCTTGTTAGAGTTATCATTCAATGGTATAGGGTAGTTTAACATAGGTTTATTTTTTCTTAGATCGGTTCTCAATTTTACTTACACAATAAAACACAAGTATTTGAGAATACTTTTAAGATTCACAGTATATTTTGCATTTTTCAATTTTTCAAAAACGCATTTCTTAATTTTCAAATGTTCTTCAAAAGAAGAATACTACAATAATATCGTTAGGATACTTTAAGTTTCTATTCTAGACTAAAAAATCAGTTCATTAAACGCTGTTAAGTTTGGGCGGCATTGTGTAGACCAAAAAGCATTACTTTGAATTTACATAATCTACGGGATGAAATGACAAAAGCAGTTTTTTTACAAAACTCCAAAAATAGTAAAATTTGGCAAAATCGATAGTTGATAAACATCTTGGGTCTCTGAGTTTGTTTAAAATATTGAGTAAAGTTTTAAGTTCTGTTTAAGAAAACAATTTTTTTTATCACACCTTTCTTACAACAGCCGTATTAATATACTTTTTAGGTTTTCTTACCAACTCTATGTAAATGTTCTTGTTTATGGCAGTTTCAACACGCCATGTTGTTAGGCATATGGGTTATTATTTTCTGATTGACCATCGACTTTTCCGTTTTTGTTTGTGACGGCGCTTTACTCAAAACAACTGTGACTTTACGGACTGCTATCAATCTGATATTTGGCTAAAAGAATTTTAATTTTTTCAACTGGTGACATAACCTACCTAGTTCAAAAACAAAATTGATGTCTTGTGGGTTAATAGAGCATTAATGACCGGACAAAAATTTTATTAAAAAAAATCTTATAATTTCCAAAGCAAGAAAAAGATTTTCTATCACTGCTAGACAGATAGCAGATTTTGCTTTTGTTGTCTTATACAAATTATTTCCCAGGTGCGGCTATCATAATGATGAACCAAAAAATTAGCGTTTAAAAAGTTTACTAGTAAATTCCAATCAAACAGCTTAGGTTTGGAAAAGTTTTGGGAGTGTCTTATTTTTTTTAAATTATACCTATCATATATATCACTTATATACTAGTACTGAAAAATTGTTGGGAGCGCAAATATAATGTGGCCTCAATAGAAACAACATTCTTGATTGCTGATTTGGAACGCTTAGTCAAGAATCAAACGCGGTTCTTCTATCTGCAATGGGTCTTTCTTAGACAAATTTATTACGCTTGGTGAATCTTTATTTTTTCTGGTCGTCCCTTATCAATTTGCATCAGCTGGGTGATTTTGCTTTTGGATTGTTTACGTATCTAAAAGTTTTTTAGTTTGTTTCGCCTGTCGTGTCTTTAACTCTAGAGTTGCCTCTAACACCAGATCTTTTCTCTTGTCAGTAATTATAATTTTCTTGTGTAGTCCCGTTATGTGAATCAACTTGGCTAGTATGTGCTTGCTCACACGGGCACTATTTTTTTCAAAAAAGCTTTGCAACATTTTTGCCAATGATTCCAACGTTTTTTATCTCAGAATTTTTTAACTATGTTTAGGCCTCAGCATTATGTTTTATTCTTCTAAAGTTTTTGATGTTTGGTATATTTTTGTCTTTCTTTTTTACACCTAGCTTAGAGTTGAAATCTTTTGAAACTACGGAGTATTGTTTTCTCAAATTTTTGCTTTACTAGATTTACTTGTAGGGGCGTGTGTTTGAATCTCTTTTAGCTTGGATCTTTTGTTAAGTTTTAAAATAATGTATGTCATATTTTTTGGATATAGATTTTACTTTGCAGACCAGGTGTCGCATGTTTTTATTTATAAGTAATTCTACTCCGCCGCGACCACATACAAAATTATATGAAATTAGATGAAATTATATGAAATATAACTATATAAAATTTTGTGATATTTTAGTAACAGTTTTGGAAACATTTTGTAAAATTTTATAAAATTCTATGAAATTATTTATTTATTTATTTATTTATTTATTTAATTATTATCCCAACAGAACTAATAATTCCAACATGGAGATAATATACAAACATAGGTAGATAGATACAAGGAAAGAAAATAATTATGATACAATAAAATTAAATAGTGAAGTTATGAGATAAGAATAAACAAAAAAATATGAATGAACAAAACATAAACAAAAGTTTTACAAAAATATACAAAAATTATATAAAATGGTTAATAAAATGCTTGATTGGGCGCTACGGAGTTTACAGCATTCATTACTCTGTTCATCGGTGCATTTACTCCTAAATTACTGTGCGACCTAAAACAAGTAATGTTGGTTGGTTTCTAGCTGCTAGTCTGGGTACATGGAAGTTCAAACTGCTTAATAAGGTTGGACAATCTACATCTCCGCAAACCAGCTTAGTGGCCAGCGATATATCAGCACTTTTACGACGATAATAGGGCGTTATAATCTGTACGACCACGAGGCGGGTAGTGGCCATCTTCTCGGTAACACATATACTTTAAATAACGTCTTTGAACTTTTTCCAGAGCATAGGAATAAGTTGCGTACTACAATATTCTAATTTACTTCTGACAAAAGCAAAATAGAGTACGTGCAAAGATTCTTTATTAGAGAATGGTTTTGCTGACCTAATAATAAATGCTAGCAATGTTAATGCTGTGTTGACAATTTTGTCTATGTGACTATTAAATGTTAATTGACTGTCGAACAGCACCAAGGTTTTTATAATTTGTATTTGTTGATAAAGATTGGTTGTCAATGGTATAATCAAAAACTATATTTGATTTTTTGCAAGAGTATGTCATCGTACAGCATTTTGATATATTTAGTTACAAGTAGGTTGTTTTACACCACATAGATAACATTTGAATGTGAGATTGAAAGGATATGCAATCAGCCATAGCTGAAATTGTAGAAAATATTTTTAAATCGTCAGCATATAGTAGACATTGATTATTTAAGGTTTTGCAAACATCATTAATAAAAATGATGAAAATTAATGGCCCTAAGTTAGACCCTTGGGGAACACCACTAAGTGCTAGATAGTTAGTGGATTTGAAGTTTAAAACCTCGACATACTGCATTAAGCTATGACTGTAATAGATTACAAAGATTGTTATTGCATCCAACAACACGTAGTTTATCTATTATAATCCCGTGATCTAATGTGTCGAATGCTTTACTGAAATCAGTGTATATTACATCCACTTGCTGTCGCATATCGAGCGCTGTGGAAACAAATTCTGTAAACATAGCAAATTTGACGCAGTAAACCTCTTCTTAACAAAACCGTGCTGGTTATCTGATATTAGACTTTTTACTCCAAAATAAAACCGTTCTGCTCTTATCCGTTCAAAAACTTTGGCAAAGTTATTAATTAAAGCAATTGGACAATAGTGTGATATGTCTTTTTTGTTTCCCTTTTTGAAAATTGGGCTGATACGGGCAATTTTTAATAGTTTTGAAAAAGTTGAAGTTTTTAATATTAAGTTAAACAAATAATGCAGTGGATTGGCTAAAACAGTAGCACAGTCTTTGACTAAGAAAGAAGGAATGCCATCAGGACCTGACGTGTATTTTGCTTTTAGGCGTTTATAAGCTTGCACAACTTTATTGGATGATATGGATTTAATTCCAAATGGAATAGTTTTATTGACATAATTAAAATTTGATGAAAGATTTGAAGTTTTATAAACACTACTAAAAAAATTTGCAAATGAGTTTACGATTTCTTGTTGGTTTGACGTCATAATTCCAGTATAAATTATAAATGATGGAATTCTTGAACTGTTTTTCAAGCAATTAATGTATGACCAAAATTGATTTGGATCGTTTTTCAATTTTGCTTTAGTTGCAGTAGTAAACATTTTTCTGTCTAATGAAATACGGCGTTTTGTTTTTGTTCGAAGGTTGAAATACTTTTGCCGATAATAATTGGTTTTGAGTTGACTATATAACTTGTTGTAACGCTATTTTTGCCAAGAAGTTTGCATAAATCAGTGCTGAACCACCGAGGATATCTAGACGTAGTATTGACTTTGGAACATGTTTGTCTAATATTTTTGATATTGTTTGGTAAATTTTATCACAGCATACGTCAACATGTGTCTCAGCATACACTAATGACCAATCAGTGTCAAGAAAAGCAGTGTACAAGTTGGATAAGTTAGCTTTTTTAAAACAGTATTTGTATGTCTGTTGTGGGCAAAACGGCAAACTAGTAGTTGTAAAAACTTTAATGTCAAAAGCAAGAGCTGGATGGTGTGTATCCTCGATTACAAATGGGGAATAACAACGTGAAAGTGAACATTTAATATCAGAGGACGTTAAAACAAGGTCAAGTGTTCTATTATTAGTATTTAGAATATTATTATGTTCCAAAAGATTGTTATAGTTTAAGAAATTTAAAAAGTTACTGCTTAACTGATCAGGATGATGACCAGACAGTGATTGTTGAAGATTACGAATATTAAAGTCGCCTACAATAATTGTATTAGCGCTGATATCAAAGTTTTTTTTGATAAATTCATAAAATGCTTTATGTACAGTTGTTGATTGAGAGGGTGGTATATAACAAACAATTATTAAAAGAGTTAGCTTGTATTTATGAAAATGAATGGTAGCTGCGGAGAAATCTATTTCAACAATTGGACAGTGCGCATTATTAATTGGAATGCATTGTGCAGTAGCATCATCAACAGCAATTAAAACACCACCAGCTTTACATCGTGTACGATCAACTCTATGCACAAAATAAGTTTCTGGAAATAGTTCCCTACTGAGCGTTCCGTCTTTTAACCAGGTTTCACTTATTGCTATAATATTAAAATTAGAAGAACAAACGCTATCAAAGAAAGTTTGTATTTTTGTGTTTAATCCTTGTGTGTTTTGATAGTAAAAGTGAGCTACTAATTCATTCTGTTGGAACAATGTTAGTTTTTTTGTACAAGTATTGTATGAGTACTGTTTATATACTAAATATAAAGGTTTTTTTGCTGTTATCAATGCGAGACTTTAAAGAAGTACGAATAATTTTTTCGTACTCTTGTAAAAAAATTTTATTAATTTCGATAAAACGAGGAGTTTTATCGAAATTAATAAAAATTTTGTTGTGTGTAGCAGAACTACGCAACTTCTTTGCTTCTTTTAATTCTTTTATAGCGTCTGTCCAGCTAGTAAAAATTACTTTAATCGGGCGTGGCTTGTTATTTAGTGGTCTTCTAAGCTTGAGAAATTGTTTCCAGTGCAGGTACAATAAACGTTAATATCGGCAAAACTGAAGTTACAACATTGCCGTCAGATGTATTATTTTCTGTAGCATTAAATATGATAATATTTGTAGACTGCATTTCTCGTTTGTGATATTCGACAATAACCTTTTTGTATGCTTCCCAACTTAGATTTCCGGTTGAAACGTTGTTTGGAACTGATAATAATAATATAATAATTTGTACAACATTTACAAAGAGCCATTATGTACATAAATAAAAAAAAAATAATAATAATAAAATAGCAGTAATTAAAAATGGAAAACAATACTAATAAGAACAACACAGGGGTACACACTTCACTTCTATGAGGTCCGTCGTGGAGACTTATAAATTACAAACTTGGTTAACTGGACCGTGGAAATATTAAAATGTGTGCAACAAAGGTAAAAATGAAAAGTACGGATAATTGTGTAAATAAAAATTACATATTAAAAATATTTAAAATTAAATCTTAAATATCTACTGCAAGTACACTTTTTTATAGCAATATTAAGCTCCTGAGGGGGTATCTCATAATATTACACAATAAAGTCCTTGAGAAAAAATGTAGACGTACAGTAGAAGCTAAAGATCATTGATTTTGTAGACAGTGAAAAGAAGTATCAGACAAGAAGAAGATTCTATTCGCGTGTAATGATAATTATTCAATAGTGTAAAGTTTGCAACATGAGCTGCAGGTAAGCAACGTAACACTAAGAATGAATAAGCTCGATGAGCAATAAATTATTATTTTGACACCAATTTAATTTTTCTTCTTGCGTCAAACATTTATTATAATAATAATAATATTCGTATTCAATAAGTATTCATTTATATCAATAGTTCATACAATCCATTTACTCATGATGAGTCCATATAGTAAATATTGCTGCAATAACATTAAAATTAGATTTGGTTATTTCGTGTTTTCCTTTGAATAAATAATATAAACATATACCACTTTCTACATTTTTATAGCACGCTCTTAAAATAAATTCAATTAAACGCCATGAAGTGAATGTAGCAATTATTGCTTACTGTAAGTTTAACTGACACATTTTAATTTCTTTAAATCGTTTTACAATTTAAATCGACATTCACTTTCATCAAATAACGAGCATTAAATCTTTTAATGGCTTCATTCATACAACTGTACAACGAAATATAAAATATTATATGTAAAAAATATTGTCAATGTCCGGCTTTAACAAAGGTATAAAGAGGATTTGCAGCTGTCCTGTCGACCCACAATAATTTATTGCGAAATCACACACTCTATTCAAGTCTAAATGGAACAATAATAAATCCATCATTACCCATCTATCATTTCATTTGAGCGTAAAAAATGCCGAAATATAAAAATTGGATATTTTTTAATTAAACGTTACGTATTTGTTTATTTTGTTTAATTTACATTGACTACTGCCGAATCCGTTAAAGCTATTTGTTTCAAGTTATGTTATTCTTGGATCTTTGTTTTCAGTAAAGCTGCCACAGTATTATCTTAGGACTTTAGATACGAAGATAAGGGTCTAAATAGCTTTACTTTTGGTCATTCAGAGAGCAACCAATGAAAACATAATAATTAATTTTAATCTTTAACGTTGTCAAGACTTTTATTTTTAATATGTCTTTATACAGAACAGAACAAGTTTTCAATAAAATAATATGTATAACCAACCACAACTATCAAGATAAATGGAGTAAGTTATAATCATTAAGTCGACCGAGCACTAATTAATGTCGTATTCTACGGTATTAAACAACACCTTTAAATCTCGCAAATTATTTATTTATCGTCGACCTTTCAGCAACTGAATATATTTTTTCCCATTGTAATTAATATAATATGCGATGAATTTAAATCGGCCGCATGCGTGCATCTGAAATGACGTGGAATGTAATTTTTCACTGCATGTTCTATTTATTATTATGGCATGAATACCATTTAATTACTTTTCGCATAAATGTGCTCTTTCATATGTAAACAAATCACACTAACATTATATATGCAAAATCACTTGACCTAAATTATGATTTTACAATGTTAATTCCCGTCGGAACGCATATGTTTTCAGATAATGTCATAGAACAAAACAATTTATATTAATTACCAGTTGCATTACTGATAACCAATTTTTTTAATAAATATAGGACATAATAAATCAATTAAATCATAATAAACATAATTAGTATGATTAATTTAGTTCGATAACAATTTGGAAATGTTATGTCCTACATTTCAAGACATTTGCAATTGATTTTTAAAAGAAAGTTCAATTGGATTGGCAAACAATACCTAATAAAAAGTAAATACCAATTGTGGAAGCAGTAATATGATTGATGGATAATATTTGCCTTTCGGTATGCATTGAAATATTCTACTTCAATTATACAATTGAATTGTCGGTGATTATGAAATTTTATAATTGCATCAATCTATTGAAACGACTTTATAAATATGCAATTTAAATTGATTTAATTATAGAAAAAACTGTATCCACATTTTCAATTAAATTTATTTCATTTCCAAATGAAAAACCAATTATTAATTTTCATTAGAGACTGTCTGCTAGTATTAGAGTTGTCTGTTATATTTATAGCAATTAAATCAAATGCAAATAGGGATTTGGGTTTTTATCTTGATTGTAAGCTATAATTGCTTACTATCAATTCAAGTAATTGTAGCTTTTAGTTGCACAATCTTACATTTATTGGATGAATTATTATTCAATAATATTTTTATAATGAAATGTTACATCATTTTGTTAAATAAATTCTATATAACTACTTCAAATAGGTGACTTTGCATTTTTATCTTAAACCTAATTAATTTTCACGGTAACCAATTTTAGTAGAATATATAACAGTAAAACATAATTGAAAACAAATGTAACATGTGATGATTTATATTTTAATATAGGACTAGATAAATAAAAACTTTATTTGGTTAAAATCAATCAAATTGCGTTTGTCTAGACTTAATTACATTTTATCTCAAGGATTGAAAATCTTTCAAATAGTTCTGGTTCTATAGGGTTTTTTAATAAGAAGTTTCATTTTGATTTTTAAAATAAACGGGTGTTTTTTAAGAGAAAACAATAAATGTTTATTTTATTGTAAAGAGGAAGGTATACCATTAACATTTGAAAACAATCAGTCAAATGGCCGCCACGGTTACGGTTGCAGTACCACATTCTTTTAATGAAATTTTCTATGACCAATTCGCACATTTGCGGCTGTATGTCCTCTATAACTTTACGAATTCCATCTTTAAAGTCTTGAACCGATTGTGGAGCATTGGCATAGACTTTATCTTTTACGTGGCCCCAAAGAAAAAAGTCTAAAGATGTTAAATCACAAGATCTCGGTGGCCAATTGTGATCACCTCTTCAAGGCCAGGAAATTTTTCTTGCAAAACTGCGATTGTTTCGTTGCTTGTCTTCTAATTTCAAACGCCATCCATTCACCGTAACAGTTGCACCAGCTTCATTATCGAAAAAGTAGAGTCCAATCACACCGCCAGCCCAAAAACCGCATCAAACAGTGACACGTTAAGGTTGCAAAGACTTTCCAACAATCTTGGATTCTTGGATTTTCTGAGCCCCAATTGCGACAATTCTGCTTATTACCGTAGCCTCCAAGATGAAAATAGGCCTCATCACTGAAGATGATTTTTCGATAAAATTTTGGATTATTTTGATGCATTTGAAGAACCCAATCAGCAAAGATACAACGTTTATGGTGATCGACTGGCTTGAGTTTTTGTGTTAATTGAACTTCAAAAGTCTTATATTTAAGTCTTTATGCAAAATACGGTGTAATATTGTTTGTGGAATGTTTAATTCCAAAGATCGATGAGGAATCGACAAACCTGGGTTTTCTTCAACACTACAACACTATCAGAAATATTTTCATGTGTTCTTGAGGGATGCACACGGTTTTGATTTTTCACAACACAAACTTGTCCCAACAGCTAAAATTTTTCCACCAGGTTTACTATTGCCGGCCGAGAAGGTCCTTTACGATGACCAAAAAGGGCTTTAGTTTTGCGAACTGTGACTAACATTTTCACCATTTTTGTAGTAAATTTTAATAATTTCAATGAGTTGTTGAAGCGTGTATCGTTCCATTTTTAATAATGGCGTAGTTTTTTCTTGTCAAATGTCAAAAGATTATAGCTTCAAAATTGACAGCTGCCCAAATAGCCTGTTATTTAAAATGAAACTTCTTATTGGAAAATCCTTTACATCTCAACTGCAAGAATTTTTTGTGTTAGATTTCTTAACAATTGCTTTGTACTACAAGTAAATATTTGTTTAGATGTTAATGTATCTTGTATTTTTTTAACATTGTTTATGGAGAAAGAACTTAGTTATTAAAATTAAAAACTGGTTACATCTATAAAAAATTATAGATTTATAATTACATTTGAAGTTAAATCTACAACATAGTTAAAGAATTATGAGAATGATCACAAGAAGACAAATTGGAGAAGATTTAGATATAAATTTGTTGTTTAAATATATATTATAAGTAAAAAGTGGGTTTTTAGAATTAAAATTAACCAAATTAAAACTAGATCGTTGATTATAGATGCTACAGATTCTAACCAAGAAATTTTATGAGGTTCTGCTATATTTGACGATATGGATTATGAAAGGTGTTGTAGCGAAACAAAAAGCTTGTGAGTTTTCTCAGGGTTGTTTAAATAAAATAAATGGTGATGACGATTTTATTTATTTATTCGGCTCTTATTAATATTAAACTTCTTTGTTTATCTACAAACTAGAGAGCAGGAAAAAAACCACTATCCACGAGGCTCTTCTACCTGTAGCACAAAACGTAAAGCGACGCTTACCTGGAAAAATGGCAAATGCGCATACGCGACTTTTGTAGTTAAGAGCATACCGATTGCTACTTTGATTTTTAGTATTTTAACAAAAACAGCAACTTCCTTTTCATCGCTGCTTCTACAAATAATTTGATATTCAATTTATTTTTTACCAGTACGTTTAGAAAGGATTAAACTATGAAATGTCGAAGTCTTTTAGTCAAATAATACTTAGGAAATAGCCGAAAAAAACCCATCAAGTATAGAAATAAATGCGTTTTTCTGTATTTTTGAATGCATTTTGTTGCTATTTGCAAATATAATTTTACAAAAAAAACTTTGACAAATCATAGTTTAATTCTTTCTAAATGTACTATAAAAAAATTCCTGCAAAGTGCTGCGTTTTAGGAGACATTTCCCAAACCTCCAGAAAAAGGTTCTGCCGCAACTGCTACCGAAGTTCTAAAGAACTAAAACAAAACGACAATATCTTTTGAGGTGAGAAACGTGGAAAACTCCCCGTTCCTTATTACTGCCTTCAAATATCAAAACGTAGTTTGTAGGTCCCAGCGTTTTTTTGTTTAATACAAAACCGTTCTTTGTACAACAATATAAATTTCTTATTTTTTTTTGACAACTTTGAGAGCAGGCTACTTCTAAATAAAATTAAATCTCCTGGTGCATACCAATTGTACGGCCGGCTAGGGTGTACAGCCTTGCTACGCACTTTTTTCATAAAGCATTCTCTTGCCAAGAAGATACGCACGTGAGCGTCAAGTTGTGGTAAAAGATTGTCTAAAAATTTTAAAGTTTCCCGTAGAGGGTAAGACGGAGGTCACCCATTTGGCAGGAGTGTACCCAGTAGTTTCATAGACAACATTGTTTAAAAAATTTGCTAACCGCGGTACTTCCAGAGCCAATCTGGTGTGTTTGAAATGACAATAAGTCCGGAACAACCTCCTTCATTACTCTTTCTGAAGGGTTTGCTTGGGCATGTCGCTCTGAACTAAATATAACGTTAATTTCTATAGCCCGAAAGGTTTTACCTCAAACGGACGAGGAAAACTGTGTATCGTTATCAGTTAATAGACCGGTTGGGTTTTTGTACTTTGGGAAATAGTCCGTTTTTAATCGGTTTAATATAGTTAAAATTGTTGCGTGTTTAAGAGAATATAAGACTACAAATTTGGTCAATACGTCAAGAACTACGCATATGTAAGATACCCCGCCCCGCAAAGCTGGCGGTGGCTCATATATATCTAAAGCTACTAAATCTCTAGAACCATCGCTACGTACATGTGCAAAAACCGGGTCCAGTTTAGGGAACATTTTTGCCAATTGACATATGTTACAGTCTTTAAGTACTTTCTTTACGTTGCAATGTAAATTACGACACCACAATTTACGCTGCATTGCCGCCCACGTCTTATAGTTATCACCAACTTAGTTATCAAATCTGATAAGACACCGATGGAAAGGGATTATTTAAAACGTATTATCGATATTTTTAACACAAAAGTAGCTTCCGGTAAGAAGAATATCAAAATTAAATATAGAAATAATATACCAACAATTCTTAAGATTAACAATAACGTTTTATCCCAAACAAAAAACTATTAATTTTTCTAATTATAAATAATTTAATTAAGCATAAATACAAACTAAATATATATTATCAAAATGTAAGAGGTTTAAATTCAAAAGTAGATGATGTGTCATGTGAAATAAATACGCATTCGACTGACATTATAGCACTAACTAAAACATTGCTTAAACCTGGATTTTACAGCAATGAATTGTTCCCGGACAACTATCTTGTAGCGCGGGCAGATAAAAATCAACTTAAGGCTGGAGGAGCACTAGTTGCAGTGCATAGGCGGATCAAAACAGAAGAAATTACAATTTTGTCTCTTAGTAATATTGACATAGCTGCTGTTAAATTATTTATCGATAATCTCACTATATATGTTATATCTCTCTATATACCATCTTCCACTTCTGATGAAGATAATATAACGCTGTTCGACCAAATTGAAACTGTAGTTAAAGACCATAAAGTTATATTGTGCAGAGATTTTAATATACCACTGTACAAACAGCATATGAATACTACTGATCACTATAACGACGTTGCTCCATTAATAAATTTTATCGATTATCATCAATTAAAGCAATGTAACTTAATTTTAAATAGTATGGCTCGCTTGTTAGATCTTGTACTTGTTTCAAATAATATAAATTGTGATGTTAGTGCAGCTGCTGAGTTACTGACACCTGAAGATCGATACCAACCAGCATTAGATATTGAAACCAATTTTTTGCAAAACACAAAAAGCAGTATATTTGAACGCACCGATGATTTAAAATCGTATAACTTTAAAAAAGCCAATTTCTTTGAATTATATTCTAATACATCAAAACACAACTGGAAAAAGTCAGCTGATGAAGCTTGCAACTATGTTTATGCAACATTGTACTTCTATTTAAATAAATATGTTCCAAAGAAATCAAAACCACACAACAACAGATGCTATCCTCTATGGTTTACCGCCGAAATTATTAAATTGAACAAACATAAAGAAAGACTCAGAAATATATTCAAACAGTCTGCAACTCATTATAACAAAAAACAATATGCAGATGCTCGAAACTTGTTAAATTCAAAAATTAGATCTGCTTGTTTTGCATTTTTGAGAACTTCTGAAAACACAATAAACGTAGACTCTAAACAATTTAAGACATTTGTAAATAAAAAAAAGGTACTACCCGATTACCTGGGGTAATGAACTTCAAATGTCTTCAACACACCAGAAGACATAACAAATAACTTTGCTAACTATTTTGGAAGTACTTATCACCAACCCGATACAGCATTTGGAAATCATCTAGATTCACCTACAGCAAAAAAAAAATTATGGGAGATTTTTGCATTTCTATCGATCTTACTGCTCGTCATCTAAAGAAACTTGCATCCAGAAACACTATGGGATTAGATATTATTCCAGAATTTTTTATTAATGATGTTGGTAATGTTATTTTTGAACCACTTACCTACATAAATAGCTAAATTTTACATACACAAAAACTTCCTAAAATCTGGCAACAAGTCAAAATTACACCGGTATTAAAAAAAGGCACAAAATCTGACATAAGCAATTATAGACCCATTGCAATCTTAAGTTGTTTCTCAAAAATATTTGAATGCATTTTAACTGAAATCATCTACAACTGCGTGTATTCAGAAATCACATTCCACCAACATGGATTCATGAAGAAACGATCTACTATGACCAATCTACTCAACATCACTTAATTTAATTCTTCAAATATGAATAATAATGTTCAATCTGATGTAATATATACAGACCTATCGAAAGCATTCGATTGCATTAGACATAAGCTCTTAGTTGACTGTCTCCGTAAATACGATATGTGATAATATAATCTTAGTTATACAGTCATACTTGTGTGATAGAGAACAATATGTTGTGTGTGAAAATACTAAGTCACTTAGATAATTAGCTTCCAGCGGGGTCCCTCAAGAATCTAATTTAGGACCTCTTTTTTTATTTTGTTTATAAATAATATGTGTCATATGTTAGATTGCAAATTCCTTATTTATGCTGATGATGTAAAATTATTTAAAACTATTCAAAATGTTACTGATTGCGTTAACTTGCAGATTAATTTAGATAAATTTGCCGAGTGGTGTCATTATAATGGACTTGAACTTAATTACTTAAAATGTCAAATTGTATCATATACTCGAAAACTCCACCCAATTAAGTTTGACTATATGCTTCATAATCATATAATAAAACGCAATACTCAGTATCGTGATTTAGGTTTTATTTTTGACTCTCACCTTACATTTAATGGTCATATTATATCTGTAACGCAAGAGTGCTATAAAATAATGGGTTTTATGTTACGTACTTGTAAAAGTTTCAAATCGATGTTAACATTAACAACTTTGTATCGATCATACATTTTAAGTAAACTGGACTACTGTTCTGTAATATGGTCACCTGTGCATGTTAAATATCTAAACATAATGGAAGGAGTCCAAAAACGATTTTTAAAATATTTATTTTATCGAAAACATGGTACCTATCCAATCAGAGGCTACAGTTATAATGCACTATTATAAGAATTCGATACAAAACCTCTAAAAACGCGACACCAAATGCTACATTCAAAAACATTACATAAAATTATTCATTCCAAGTATGATAATTTAAAGTTTTTAGGTAATATTTATTTTCATGTACCACAAGTAGCATTACGGAATCCTTAAACGTTTGCCTTTAAGACACCCACAACAACGCACCATTCAAATTGTCCCTTGAACATTATGTAGAAGCGTAGAAGCATTATCACGAAGTGCAGTATAACTGTGATATATTTAATAACAGTTTATCACAATTTTTAATATGTTAATGTGAATGTATATGAATAATTTTACTTTACCTATTTAGTTTCTTTTTTCTTTTATTTATTTAATTTGTTTTAGTATTATCTTCTTTGATACAATGCTTTATGTATTTATAATATTTGTATGTAATTTATTATTTTATTTTTACTGTTAAATGTATTTTACTATTTTTATGTATTTGTGATGTTTTTCTGTTATTGGGCCTAGGCCTGTTGGGAAATAAATATAAATTATAATATTATTATTATAGACCCTGAAGTGCCCAATCAGGTTGCCAAACGCATATACCCCATCGCTAATAACGTTTTCCAGCACATACAGCAAGTAAGGGTCACAATCAAAAAGGACGTAACAACCCTGTTCAAAAGATTTGTTGTCTTCTATTTTTCTTTTGACTTCAGAAAGTAAAGGGTCATTGTTTTGCGCTAATTCAAGACTAGCTAAAACTTGTTGTAGTGGTGAACGGTCAAGGCGCGCTCCTAGGACCCGAAAACACTTGTTTGCTGGGGTAGAGAAACGAATTGGTGGGAACCACGACAAAAGATCTTTATGGTCTGTCAAAAAGTAAACTGGCGACCAAGAAGGTATATCCGCCAACGTGAAAGGGCTCAGACAATTGCATACCTTTCTTTTTCGGGAACGCTGTTTAGTGTGTTTTTCACCATCTACTACTTGGAAAAAATGTGCTCCAACACTTACGTCCGAGGCATCAGTTTGGACGTAAAAATGGTCTGTTAAAACGGGATGGTAAAGCAGACCATGCTTTGAAAGTGCAGATTTTAACGAAACAAACGCGTGTTCTTGTTCATCACCCCAAACCCATTTATTATTATTTTTGCGTAGTAACATGACTAACGGTTCAGAAATTGTAGCAAACCTCTTGCAAAAAGGTCTGTCATAGTTACATAGGCCTAAAAATCCTTAAAACTTTTTTATATTTGTAGGAGCTGGAAAGTCATCTATGGCCTGGGTTCTTTTAGGATCTGACCGAAGCCCGGTAGCGTCTAGAACATTTCCCAAAAACTGCATTTCTTGAAGTACAAACAAAATTTAAAAAAAAAAATGTAAATGCAAAGGAATCTCCAGTAAGAGTGCAACATATCAAGAGTACTCATGTATTTTAAAGAGCTTATTTTCCGTAGAATCTTTTCTATTTTCTTTGGGTGCTCATTTTCGCTTCCATGATGCTGTTTAGGGGCCTTGCGTCTAGGCAAACACAAAATTTTCTTTTTTTACAGAAGTAACAAATGGGCTAGCATAAGCTGTTGTAGATCTTTTTATTATTCCCCAAGCTTCCATTTGCTTTCATTTGGTAATTGGCCACGGTTTATAGCAAGTGTACGAAACGAGCAAGCGCCTGGAGAAGCAAACTCATGACGCGTTTTGTCTTCAATAGTTTCCAAGTCTCTGAACAAGACACGTTTATTTGTTCAGTCAATTATAGCTGAATTTAAACGTAAAAAATTTATGCCGATTATGATAGATTAAATCAAACCAAATCAAATTAGTAAGAATTCATGACAAATACAGTTTTTTTTAATTTAAATGGAAGCATTATTTGATGCAAAACATTTCGTGCTTTTGCCCGAAATGCTCCCGACTCTCTTACACCTGAGACCAAGAAAATAGCAATTTCAGATCCACTCAGATATACAGAAAATTTTGCTTCCCAAGTCTACCAATGCTGGAAAAATTATACCGCAGGTATTGACAAGTATGATCGGCGAACGAGTATCTAATACTGAATGATCAAAATCACAATCGCTTATTAATAAGTTTTGGGACGGGTTATTATTAATAAATGTTATGCAAGTTATTATATAGTCTGTATAGTTTAGGTGCCCCGAGTTTGGACCTGATTCTGAAGACACATCTTGTTTTCCAAAAACTGCATTTTGATATGTTGCGTATTTTCATCATCTTCAGTAGTAGTAATTTGTAATACGCAATATACTAGTAGGTTGATTGGGAAATACACAATCTTTCTTTTACCGAGATTTGTGTTGTTTTTATGAATATTTTTGAACCTTCTTGGTTTGTTATACCGGTAGCCACCAACATTTGCACCTAAATTGTAGAAATCAGCTTGTTTAAGACGCTGAATTGCTTCCTGAATTGTGCGACCACATAAAAAGGCAGCCGATACTTGTGAAGGATATCCGCGACCAATTATTTAGACTAAAGTTAGTTTCAAATACGATGGATACAAGTATCACGATTGTCCCACGCATTTTAAAAAATATTTGAAATAAGAACATCTTAAAACATGGTACTTTCTGCTCTTCAGTTTTGATCTAATTGTAATTTATTTGGTATTATCTCAAAAATTTAAAGTTTAACAAGATGATAAGAAATTGCGTATCAACACTAAGATCAAGTTGTTCCCAGAAATCAACAGGATGCATCTCCAAATTACCGTCAAATGCTGCTAATAATTTGGCTATTTTAAATCAATTTAAATCATCACGACTCTGTCTTTCATTTACATTTGATCTAAAAGATACTTTTCCATTACTTTCATTATACATAGGTTTCTATAAATTTGATTAAAAAATACATTTTTTACCTGGTTATTTGTATTATTATTTAAAAAACTTTGGATTTACATATAAATTCAGATTAGTTTTGTTATTGTTATTTATAAACTCATGAGTTAATTCTTTGCTGACCCGCGATAGGATTTGGTACATTTATTGAACTTAATGTGTTACAATGATTATTTGCCATACTAGGTTAGCTCCTTCAAATTAAACCGCTTGGAAGACTAAGCGTCTTCCTCGGGAAAATGGCAAATGCTCCCCGCAGGTAAGGCCTGCGCATACGCAACTTTTGTAGTTAAGTCCTGCAAAGTGCTGCGCTTTAGGAGACATTTCCGGAACCTCTTAAAAGAGGTTCTGCCGCAGTGTTATCAACTTCAAATCTATGAATAACTTTTGGTTATTTGATATTCCAATGTGAATCAATAATAATAGATTTGGCAAAATAGAGGGACTTTGAGAGACTAGCGTTTATGATTTTGTGGTTAAAATTAAATCTATCAGTTATAACTAAAAAGTATCTGTGATAAATTATTTAGTTCTAGTTACTTGACAATGTGAAAATTAATTTATTTCTCAAAAATTCTGGATAAATTAAATAGTAATCAATCATTTTGATAAAGATTATTATTAAAATATGTAGCACAAGTACAGGAGAGTTATGTGAAGCACCTAACTTAAATTCTGGCGCATAATTTGTCGCAGGTTTGAACCCCAGCTTCTGCAACGAATTAAAAAAAAAATAAGGTGTTGAATTAATGAACGCCATATTTTTTTAGAAAACGACAATAATTATTTTATTGTCAGTTGTAGTAACATCTACAATTATTGTAAAGTATACTTAATAGAAAACTACAAAAGACAAAAGAAAATTGTTAAATAATGCATAAGTTTTAACAGTTTACTTAGACTAAACTTGGTCGACAAACAAGGCTAAACTCTAATCTGAATCTGCAGTCAGAAATTAGCAATAGTTTAATAGACAATGAAACATGCAAGATTCAAGATTAGCCTGGAAGACACGTACACAGCAAGTTTTTTGAAGTTTGTTAGTTAGGCAAAAACTAGATTTAGAAAAATATATGAATCAGTCTAGAACGGGACTAGTTGAAAAAGTAACTTTGAGTTGATTTTAGTTGATACCCAAAGTTATGCTGAGCAAGAAGAGGTTTTATTGAAAGCGTAGAAGCGGTAATTTCAGTAGTATTTTTGATATACTTGTGAGTAATTTTGGAAAACACCTTAGTTCTGTTAAAATTTGGAAACTGCATTTTGTAGTTATAAAGTTAAACATTTATATTACACTAATTTATTTCTTTTTTAAATACTGCAATATAATTTTATTTTTTTGTTAGTATTATTTACTAACATCAACTGTTTTTTGCTGTTAATTTTGCGTTTTTTGCGGCGTATGTGTAAAACATGTACGCTCAAGATTTTCAACTAAATAAAAGTAAAATAAAAAAATTAAAATGCACTAAAAATATATTAACCATATCTTCTTTTGCAATTAAAGTAATAAATTGTAAGAATCTACAAAATTTGTTCTAACAATTTGTTCTTATATGATTCGCATCAAAACACATTTCACTATTTTAAAATACACATTTGCATATTCAACTGAGCTCAACTAATCATTATAGAAAACAAAATAAATCCATTTGGAAAGCATTTCCATCTACACTTTCATTCCATTTTTACGCATTGATTTATTTCATCCCTACTCAATAACATAATTTATAAGAAAGTGACACGCCAAGGAACTGAGAGAGGTATGCAAATAAATGAAATGGAGTTGTATAATTAAACAAGACATATAAAGACAGCTCAGGGTGTATCTACCCAACTACAAGATAGCAATAAAAAGATATGGCTGGTCGACGAGCAGTTGGTAAAAATAGACGCATTTAATTTATCCGCGTGATAGTAACTGGCTTTTATACGATTAATGAAATGTCGAAAGGACTAGTAGATAGTATAAAGTGAACTGTAGCTGATACGCCTGTATCATGCATGTGTTTATGTCCCGGTTTTAATTGCTTCATAAGATTATGGTTGGTATTAATGGTGGGAGAAATTGTTTGATCAAATTTAATATAACTTGTCATGATTTTGTCGGGGGGATTATATATTGCCATGTTTGCTGTTATGCGGTTGACAATCCTTTATTCAAACAGTGTTAGATGTAAACAGCTCTGATTCCGGAAAATGTACAAGTTATAGAAACAGATTTGTGAATATAATTCTAAGCTATTTTTTTAAATGTATAATTAAAAATATGTATTAAAGTATTAAATAGAACACTGCTGAATATTTTATCAGCGGTTTTGAATTGACCAGTCGACAGGACGATAGGATAATATTAAATTAATATCACGTATGCCTCAAATGTTAGCTTATTAAGCTTTAAAAAATATATAAATGTTAAAGTATAGCAGTTTCAGTTTATTTATTTTATATTAAGTTTTCAATATGTATATTTATTTATTTTTGTTTTATATATTTCTCCAATAAAATAAACAATATACAAATATTCTCAGCACGCATAACACAATATTATAAAAGTACTAAAAAATATGATGAATTTCTTTATTTTTGTTTGTATGCTACACGTTGCAAGTAAGTGAAATAAATGCTTATGATGAAATGTTGGGCGTAATGATGTAACTTAAGTATTAAAAGCCTTTCATACATGTACCAGTCCTGATAAGTTAGAACAATAGAGAGTTGATATAAATTTATTATTCTAGTCAGCGAAAGATAGATAAATAAATAATCAAATAAAGTAGAAAGTTCGGTTAAAACTAATGTTTTCCATGTAGATGGTTTATAAATAAACAATGTTCAGTAATAATTTACAACGATATTTTTATCAAGTAAACTTCGTCATTGGTGGTGGTTGGTCGAAAAGCAGAGTGTGATTAAAAAGTAATTGGCTTAAGTGGTTCAAGAGTGTTGTTCGGAGTCGAGAGACGAGCAGTGTATGTGAAGTCGACGTATTAATAATTAACAGTCAAGTTTAAGATAAGATGATGGAGGCTGTGAGAGGTGAGAACCAAGATCCAAGAACCACCTCCCACATGATTCCAAGGTGTCAATTTACATGTACACGCTCTGTCAGAACACTGCATGTTATGTCTATTACACCAATTTATGAAATGTGCTGTAATGTATGCAAAACGAGGTCCCGACTTTGAACACTCACCAACTCCACTGACGCTCGTAGCCAGTTTTCAGCAAGGGTGCTGATTGATATATCTAATTTAATCCTTTATTCACTGAATTTGTATGTGATGTCTGCCCCCTTTACAAAAGAACGCACATTACGATATGTAAATTAATAGATGCACTTAGAAATACAAAAATATATATTCCATCAGTGCATGCTAACAAAACGCGCGATAAAAAAGGGAATAAATTTAAATTTTCAGGATGAGCTCTTCTCAGCGCACCCCATACATCATCGCAATCGATAAAACCGCAATAACTAAACGCCATTATTTTCACACTGTTATCTAACTCGTTTCGTTATATTTTTATTTACCTTATAAAGAAGCACAATTACGTATATAACTAACAATCATTAGATTTAATTGTAGAAATGAAAGTAAACTCACGATTTTAGATCTTAGATACTGAGCCCATGCTACCGACTATTCATTTCACTTAATTTACGTTATTATACTAAAAATATATTCGACCCGCATGAAATGTTCTTTCTGATGTGAAAATTACAACATTTATCGTATAAATAATAATAATAGAAAAGTTGATTAGCATCTTTAACATTTTATTTGGCAATGATGTGTAATATATTAGACATCGTGATTATACCAACTGGTCCAATAAACGCTCTTACTAAGATTATATTATAACAGACGGGAAAAATGCTGGAAGGATTCTAAGTAGATATCAGAATAAAATTAATAGCAACGGGTGCCTTCGGGCCAGGATATTTACAGCGAAACAGATATGGTATATAGTTTTGCTCGGAATGATTCGTGTAATAATTTGTTGCGGCTCGATTTTTACTGCTCTCGATATAATCTCGTTATTCAGAACAGTTATAATTAAATAAATACTTGTTTCTATATAATTGTATAGTAA
Source organism: Tachinus rufipes (assembly GCA_963932245.1). Lineage (NCBI taxonomy): Eukaryota > Metazoa > Arthropoda > Insecta > Coleoptera > Staphylinidae > Tachinus > Tachinus rufipes. The sequence goes on along the minus strand of OZ010742.1, from coordinate 21,377,142 downwards.
ATGTTCACATATCTAGGTGCGCATGTTATCATTTCAAACTGTTGGATGTGACATTTTAATATATACTTGTTAATTCAGTACTGAAAAAAATATCTTATGAAGCAGTGTATTCATTCGTCTGCTTTAATGTGGCACAAATTAAAAGTATTTGGATGCATGCTTAATGAGGATTTATGCTACCGCAATTAAAATTGCTGCCAAGGACACATTCCGGGGAATATATGAAAGATTAACATTGATTAACTTTGTTTTGAAATTGGATATATGTTTATTAGTTTATGTGGTATGAGTGTACTATTGTATTAGCCTGCTGTAATTTTAATTAATTATATAATTTTAATATACAATACAATAAAATTATTGTAGCGTGAAAATAGTATACATATATTACAAACTAAAGTCTCACCTTTGTTTTTGTATTGATTCAATTTAATGTTTGATGATGTTAAAGCAAAATTATATATTTATTTACATAATTACTTTAATTAAATTGTGTTAATTTTTGATTATTTTATGGCAGAATTAAATCATTTTATACTTGAATGCTTATAAATTCTTTTAGTTTAATTAATGTTTATCATTAATTCATATTAATTTTGACTCTCGGCGGCAATTGAACCGGTGTCAAGTGGTGTTTATAGTAATAAATAATTTTTTATCTACAAACTTTGCGTCTTAATCTTCAGTGAATTATTTGGTTTGGAATGTTTTGTAATATTTCCGAACTATGACAAATATATTTAAATTACCAAAATCAAAATTATGCTTTATTATGTTATCCAGGTGGTTGCCAGGAAGTTTGGTTCTATGGAGTAACTATTGTTCGATCAGCAAAAACTAAGTTGTTTTAAACTTTATAAACCTACAATTTTAGTTTATTTTGAGGTTTTTGTGGCATCTTTTAGAGGTACTTAACATCTTTCAACTAATAAGAGGTTGATGCGAGCATTTGATTTTGTCGGTTGTTTGTGCTTTAGTCCAAAATCGCGGATTTTATTTTGACTGTGTACTGCTGAATAGTCAAAAAGAAATGCTTATTGACTTGTTATTATTTTTTGCAGTTTGAAGGTAACGGAATGATCATGGTCAGAGTAATCTTGCTGTTTGATCATCTTTGATTTGATGAGAAATGTTTTTGTATGTCGGAAAACTTATGCGGTTATTCCTTTTTTAAGACTTTAATATTTATTATCTAGTATGAGTTATTTGTTGACTGATATGATTAATAGGTTAGCAAAGGTAACCTGCACAAAGGTTGACAGGTATCAATGTCTTGAGGTTTTGTGTGTTTGTTTTTGTTGTCACCTGCTTAGTAAATTATTGAAGTACAAAAAGTGTTATGCTGTGTTCAGCGTCTTTGCACTGTGGTATTTTAGTCTTTTTGTGGACGTTTAATTGTTACTACCCTACTAGTTGCGTTTATTTGATGAAATCCATTAACTTTTACCAGGAATGTTTTAAGTTGTTCTTTAGTTAGCTTGTTTTATAAAAAAAACTGCGTTTTTTGTTGTAAGTTTAGAGTTAATTTATTTTTCAGATTTATTTTTCCATTCTATGTTTTGTTTTTTCTTCTTTTTCTGGTGCTTATTCATATCGAATGTTGGTGATCATCATAGCTATTTTTGCTTTATCTGCTGTAGCGCGGAATAGACCCGCCGTTGTTGTGTTGAACCATGTGCGCAGATTCTTTTTTTTTTCCTGGTTCTTTTTTCTCTTTATTTTTCTCTGTAGGACTAGCTGCAATAACCCGAAATTTTCTTCATTTCTTATTACATGTCCTAGATATTCCAATTTCCTTGTTTATATTGTCATCATTATTTTTTTTTTCTTTACCGATTCTGTTTAGGACATGTTGATTGCTGACATGATCCGTTCAGGGTATTTTCAGAATGCGACGGTATAACCATAATTTATAAGGTTCTAGCTTTCTGCATGTCGCTTCTGTTAAAGTCCAGGATTCTGCTCCGTATAGCAAGATTGGAAATATGTAGCACTTAAGTAATCTTATTTTTGTTGGTATAGGTAAGTTGTGTGTTTTAAATATCTTTAACATTTTTGTGAATGAGACTCTAGATTTTTCTAATCTGCACTTTATCTCTCCCAATATTTGTTAAGTGTTGTGCCTATGTATGTGTATGTTTCTACTCTGTCTATTGTTTTGTTGTTTACTCTTATTTGGTTTTGATCATGATTCTGTTTGGAAATTATTATGTATTTAGTTTTATTATGTTAAGTGCAAGGCCATATTTTTGGCTGATTTTATCTACTCTGTACTACTAAATACCGCCGTATCGTCTGCGTATCTAATGTTGTTTATGATTTTCCCGTTAATCTTAATTTCTTATTCCGTACCTTCTAGTGCCTTTTGAAATATTTGTTATGAGTATACGTTAAATAGTATTGGCAAAAGTACGCATATTTTCTGTTTTTTTTTTTAATTTTGATCTCTTCTGAGATCTCTCCTTGAATGCGTGCGGAGGCTGTTTGGTTCCAGTACAAATTACTTATGATATTTAGGTCATGGTGTTTCAGCTCTATTTCTGTTAGTATCTCTATGAACTTACCATGTTGTACATTGTCAAAAGCTTTTCTATAATCAATGAAGCGTACATTGCAATCCACATCCCTGCATTTTTGAACAAAGACTTGGACAGTAAATATAGCTTTTCTGGTGCTTAACGCGTTTCTAAATCCAAATTGTGTGCGACTTATATGTTCTTTCAATATCTCCGGTTTATAAACGTCGATTTTAGCCACGACTTTGGTATTTCTCTTTTTAGTATATCTTGTTAAATATTGCTGTTAGCCATCTTATGCCGTCTTTGTCAATGCTGTGGATGTCGTCTGGTCCTGGAGATTTGCCTTCCTTAAGTTGTGATATTGTCTTTGAGACTTCATTTGTTGTTATAATCAAGAAGTTAAAGTTATTCCTCACAGGACCTTGTTTTGTCCTGCTGTCCTCAAAAAGTTCTGTCAGATACGTTTTCCACGTGTCCATTTTTTCTGCTTAGTCTAATAGTATGTTTCCGTCAGCATTATGTAGTATTCCTATTGTACTGGGTTTATTAAGACCTAATGTCTTCTTGATTTTTTTTTGCATTAAATGAATTTTTTTGTTTCTAGGGTTTTTGGAGCATTGTATATTAAGCCAGTTTGCTTTTGCTATTCTAATCTCCTGTTTTATTTGTCTTTGCAAAGTTTTGTATTTTGCTTGGTTGGTTTTTACTTTTTTTTCCTACATAAGTTTTAGTATTTTGTCCGTCATCCAGCTTTTTCTTCTCTCCTGCTTATCCACTAGGTGTTCGTCTTCTAATTCTTTAAGCAGTGTTTCATTTGTATTATTTTTTTGCTTTTCTATCTCTTTACGATTAATAATTATTAATTTTTTTACTGTTTTGCTCGTTTCTTGTTCTTTTAAACTTCTCATATTCAACTATTTTCTAATAATTTTCTCCTTTATTTTTTTTAGTTTAATTCTAAATCTCCCGATTAAAGGGCAATGGTTTGATGATATATCTGCCTCAGGATAAGTCTTAATTAATACGCAGCTGTTGCGAGTTTTTTTATTTACAAGCACATAATGATTTGTTTTCTGATCATATTCCCACATTGGTTTTTGTGGTGATGTCCATGTATATAATCGTCTGGGTAAAAGTTTGAAAAATGTGTTCAGTATGACCAATTCTTCTTCTTCTGCAAATAACAATAATCTATTTTTTCTGTAATTTCTGACTCCTAGGCCTCAATTTCCAATGTTTTTCCACTTTTCCCTTTTTTAATTTTGGCATTTAGGTCTTTCATGATAATGGTAATGTCATGCTTGTTGAGTTGTTTGAGTATATCTGTCAGTGATTGGTATACTTCTACAACTTCTTTATCTGATTTATCGGCGGTTGGGGCAAAGATTTGAATAATGTTTAATTTAATGGGTGTGCTTTCTATTTGAATAAGTAGCATTCTTTCTGATATTAGTGAGAAATTAATGGTATATTCTTAAAGTTTTTTTGATAATATTATTTCCACTCCGTGTTTGTGTTGGTCATTAGTACTTCCGGAATGTTAGATCTTATATTCTTTAACCACGCAGCATCCTGCTTTAAGCCAACGCATTTTACTGATGCCTATGATGTCTACCCCAAATTTGTTTATTTCTTGGATGGCATTTTGTATTTTGCCATCTTGGGCCATTGTTCTTATATTCCATGTACCGATGTTAATGGTTCTTTGGTATATTTTTTTTGTTTTTTTTTTGTGTTATTGTTCAAAACTGTTCTTCCCAGAGATCCGATTGGAGGTCTTAAAACTTTGGACTGAAATTTGAAAATAGCCATGATGATGAGTACTAGGGATATTCTTCTGTTGGATCTTTAATGCAGTGGTTTTTCGTTACCTTCTGCATCTTTATGCCGTTGATCATGTGTGGTTTGTCCGCCTTTTGGAGTGATTTCTCACTCCAAGAACAAGAGGGTGCCCTTACTCTTGTGAAGCGGTTGGCTGGCAAGAGGAAATTACTTATTTTGGCAATCATTTGGTCAACAGAGCTTCGTTAGTTATCCAGCAGAGTTCACCGCGGACAGGAAAGGTTATCATTTGGGTTAGGTTGTGTTATTACTCTTTACACTCTTGTTTAAACTACAGTATCCGGTCATTAGTTTTATAAGTTTTTGCAATTTGGTTTGGCTCAATTGCATTGCCATAGATTGTGTAGTGTATGATGGTTCTGTAAGGAATAGCTTTGTGTGCTTCATTTTTTTTGAAACACACAGGATGTTGTGTACAGTTTTAAGTTTTTTACGGATTATTTGTTTTTTGGTCTTGTATAAAGTTTCGAAAGCAGGTTCGGGTACAATAAAGTTTTTTTTGCAAACTGGTCCGTTTAAAAGTTAGCTTTTACGCTCTGATTTTTTGGTATCTAGATCAGGTAAACTCTTCTGTTCATCGCTAACGCTTTCATAGTAGTTATGCAGTCGATCAGCAGTTTGGATTTTATGACCGGCAAGCATATTGCCTGTAGTTTTCTTAGCAAACCATTCAATGGCAACTATTTTTGATTAAAAAACTGAAGCATGTTTTTCTAGAGATAACGCAATTTGCTTCCGCCTTCACATACTTTGGTTCCGGTGCTATTATAGTTTGTAGCTTCATCTGTACACTAGTTGGTACTCTTGATATTGCTCGGGTATTTTTTGTTTATTCATTCTTCTCAAGACCGTATTATCACATCAAACGATTTCTGTGTGCAATAATCTTTTAGATAACTTGATTTTATCCTTAGTGTCTTCTCTTCTTCTTTGTCTGTAAATCCTGAAATTTACAGTATGTTTGTTAATATGTAGTTTCCATTATCACAACAAAGTGCAGTGGTGGTAGTGATGCAGTGTTTCCATGATATGGTAGCTGTATAAGTTGTTATTTTTAAAGGTGATTTTTATCCCATACAAATGCTCTATACGTGATAATGGGTCTAATTACTACAGTGTATAACTATCTGGTCATATTGGATGTTAATTTTCATGTTTGTCGGTTTATTGTTTTTGATGTTAAAAGGTTATTTTGGTTTTAGACATTTCTAACTCTTCAGTTTTTTGTTGTCTTGTAAATGGGACGATTCTTGCTTTGGTTTTGTTTACTATTTGTTTTTCCTTTCAACAGTATTTAATGCATTTTACATCATGTTAGATAGCGTTTCTTCCATCTTTTTGCTTACTTGGAAGTGAGGTTATTGGCATAGTCTACGGCAAAGACGCCCATATTATTTAATATATGCGGTAGGCACTACTCTGTGAGCACCTACTTTTTACATCTCTTAACTACCTTTGGTATAAATGCCTTCTTAATTACTCCTTCATTAGCAGCTTGGTACACATCAAAATGCTATCCTGGCTCTAAAAATTTCACATAGTGGTCTTCTTAGATCAGCGCAGCTCTTTTTGTAACATGATAAGATAGATTCTGTCAGCTTTTTTTGGTTTGTCTTTTTGTTTGGCGTATTAAGATTTTTTTTGGTTGAAATCTTCTGTACAGCCTGAAAAATATGTCTGCAGTAATTTCTGCAGTGTTTGTTGACATTGACTGTCTTTGTATAAATTCTTTCTTTTATTTGAAAGGATTAATTGTTTGCAGTGCAATCTATACTCAGAGAATCCTGAAGGCAAAAACACGAGTTTGCATTGGACGCTTTTACAATATTTTCCGTATGGGTGTCACATTTGTTTAGTTTCTAGTGCTAGACTTGGAGCTAGTTTTGGGATTTATGTTTGTTGAGATTTTTGAAGGGTGTTTTGCTGGTGCAATTTTTGGAGTCGACTATTTTGTCGTGTTTTGGTACTACAAACTGAATATTTTCTTTTTCGTGTGACTATGTCCGCTAGCACAACTTTTTTCTAGGCTGTATTGTAGATGTTTTTGTTCCGTTTCTGCACTTTGTCAGTTTTAATGTTTATTGCCTGCAAGCGCAATGTGCGTGTGTGTCAAAACGGCATGGTTTTAACTGTGGTCTTGACTAATTTTGTTTTTACTGGAAAACTATATTGACTGATTGTTACCGCTAAACTTGGAAAGTTGGAAAATGTAGTTATAAATATTAATATGTCTTTGTTTTGTGACACTCGCTGCAAAATTTTTTTAAATGCAATGGGTGACACGTGGTTTTAAATTGTGGTGCTAGACACAAAACTGGTTTGTTTTGTTGTTTTCTGGGGTTGATTTTCAGAAGCAATAAACCTCTGGTTTTAAAGCACTATACAACGTGTTTTGAAGAAAGATTTGCGTTTATATATATATATATATATACAAAATCTTACTCAAAAACCTACAAACTGAATGTTTTTTTCAACAAAGTTACTTTTAGCAGTTTTGCTCATTTATATGTTGAAGGTTTTGTACACAATTAAAATTGGCGCATTTTCTAGTGGCGAAAAATCACATGTGATCATAAACGTATACTATTTGGTGCGGATTTTGGGCTAGACACATTATTGGACTATTTTTTGTTGAAGATCTTACTAGTTGTTGCCTGTCCGTGTAGGGTTTAACATTATTGCAGTCTGCTTTACACACAGTTTAACGTTTCTCTTAATAGGGGGCATTGCAATAACACCTTTGACACTTTAGTAAATATAAATTGTTTAATAGTTAATGTGATTTTATGTAAATTGTCCCATGGTCGCCGTGCAACTCCCAAAGGGAACCAAGAGCGCAGAGACCCTAAATCTAACGGTTTTACTTGGCTTGAAAATTGCAGTAAAACACAAAAAGAATCTAACGCCATTCCACAATAACAGCTTTGCCAGAGGCACGGACACACGGCAGACCAGATCTGCAGAATATATTTGGAGCTCTACCGATCGCAGCAGCAGCTGCAAAAATAGCCGAAATCTTGAAAGAGATGGGCAAATCTCAAATGAGATTTTTGGCCAATTTTTTGTCTACTCTCATCGACTAAAATGGATAACACACCAGACGTAGTATTACTTCGAGTCTGCTTGTGGAATGCTAATTACATAAAAAAATGGGAGAAGTGAAAGAGTTCTTTTTTGATCAGAATTTAGACATCTTGCTGGTGTCAGAGTTGGTCTACAAACCCAATCAAGGATTGAGAGTTCCAAATACGTTTACATATCGGGGGCCGCCAGTAGTACCCACAAAGCGTGGAACTTTGATCTATGTAAAGAGATTATTGGACCACTTTAAAGTGGATGCACTCGACCTAGTCTCTCTTAAATCAAACGCGATAGTGGTGATTGTTTCCGGTTATATTTGTCTGCAAAACTATATCAAAATAGAAGATTTTGATACAGTTTTTAATACCCCACATCTTACAATAATTGCGGAAGACTTTAATTTGAAGCACGGGTCGTGGAATAGTTGACTCCAAGAGTCTAGCTCTGTTTGATTACGTTGAGCAAAAAGATTTGCAAGTCTTGGGTTTGGACAAGCCTACTATTCACAGCGCCGCGTGCCACAGAGGGAACGTTCTTGACGTAGCAATACTAAAAAACGTCAACTGGCACGCAGTGGTAACTAAGCTCAACGGCCTAAGCTTTGACTACAGCCTAGTACTACTGGAGCTACTTGGAAGGAGGTCCGGAAAAAGTAAAAATTTGTCACACAGACGGATTGGACTTTCTTCTTTTGATGCCTGGAAGATAGCATTGGTAGTCTGACCTCAGTACAAACGGCTGAGGATATTGAAAAAACCGTTGCACATTTGACTACTCAGAAAAGGCTTCTAAAACCTTTCAGGTTTGCGTCGATAATTTTTTAAGATTATGAGGAGAAACAAAGGCGTTGATCCAAACAAGAAATGCTGCCAAACATCAATGGCAAAGGCATTGCGACGCCAGAAATCGAGAGATATTAAATCAACTTTACAATGAAGTTCAAAAACGAAGCGTTTGCAGATAGCCTCAAACACTAATGCGCCGATCTGTATACCGATTATACGGATCTGGAGCACATAGAAAGGGTTTGCAGGAAATCAGAGACTCTCTGAGAACCGCTGACAATAACACTACACTAGACAGAGTTAGACTTTCTTAAATCAGAAAAATCATTAAAAGATTCAAATCCTGTTTTGCTTCTGGCCTGGATAAAATACTTAACAATTTTTTTTAAATTGTTCTTACATAATTCAATAATAGCTTTAATCAATATTACAAATACCTTTCTTTGCACCGGGCATTTTCCGTCAGACTGGAAAGGTTTGCACATTGCTAAAATTGGGAGAAACAAGTTGTTTTCTAAAAATTATTGGCCAATAAGCTTACTATGCACTTTAAGTAAGGTCATAGAGAAGGTGATCTTGGATATCATTTAAGAGCACACGGTTATGAACAATCTTTTTCCTTCCCACTAACATGGGTTCAGATGGGGACACTCAAGTGTACATCAACTCAACCGAGTGCGGACCACATTGTCAAATGTTTTATAAAGAAAAAAGTCACGGGAGTGTTCTTTTTTGACGCCGAAGAAGCTTTCGACAAAGTCTGGCACAAGGGACTGCTTCTAAAGCTAATCAGACAACAATTTCCTCTGCGTATTATAAAGCTGCTAACCTCATATCTAAAACGCAGAAGTCCGGCAGTCAAACTCAATAACCACATTTCTACCTCTGGGCAGATTCAGGCTGGTGTTCCTCAAGGCTCTATTATTTTTCCGCACTTTTTTAACCTGTACGTAGCCGACATGTCTTCAGGGAGCATGCACTGTGTTAAAATGGCTCAATATACTGACGATACAGCACTTATCTATTCCTCAAAGTTGACCAAAATGATCACATTGCGTCTTCAAAAAGCCACCGTTGACGTTCTCATACCGTGGTCCAACACTGTCAAGTATCTTGGATAAAAAACTTTAATACAAGGTTCAGGTACATTCTATACTTAGACAAAACAAAAATGGCCAAATCTTGTCTCTACCCGATGTTGCGTCGGAATAGCGGCATGTTACTCTAGAACAAAATCTAGCTTTACACTTTGACCATCAGACCGATGATCACATACGCTTTTTCCATTTGGGGAAGGGCGGCAACTAGCCACATAAATTGTTTAGAAACTTTCCAAACCAAAACTTTCCGGATGTTCACAGGATCTTTGAAATCTGGACATTGAAATTTTTTCATTTTGTCAACAACATTGAAGCATTGGCCAAAAAGTACTTCATAAACCTTGCGGTTCACTCCAATCTTGATCTGGCAAAACTTGCCGAACCAGTTCTGGAAGAATTTGTTCACAAATGACCGGTGAATTTAATAGTAGCCAAGTTACTTCTTACGTAACGTGGGTAAAACTACATCTAAAAACAAAATTTTAACCTGGCCTATAAGGCAACTCCTAAACAACCTCCTACATACACATCTTCAAACGGAAGATACATAATCCGAAAGGTCCCAAACTTTTGGCAAATCCTAGATTGAGTGGGGTTTAGTTGGTAGGTATCCTTAGAAAGGTGAATCTAACACGTCCTGGGAACAAAGTCTTTAGAAGATTTAACAAAATTGTTTTTTTGACATTGAGATGCTAGGCACACTAATGATGAGTGCATACCCTGAAACAGGGTGATGTGACTTTGAATAAAAAACTAACGAGTACGCTCGAATGCGGTGCTTACGCTTTCCTGGCACATTGTATAGCGTCGTCTCTGTATAAAGCCAGCAATGTTACGTTTTAAAATGGTAAACCTCTTACTTGTGTAACAATTTTACAGGCTTTCTAGATTCTGGGACTCAGGAGCAGAGCTACCTGTAAGCATCCCCCAGAGTTCACAAAATAATGGTTAAATAAATGACAAAATTGTACTTTTTTTTCATAATTGTCTCTAAGTGGGTTCTTTTCAATATATTGTACCATCTAACAGCCATCATCCGCTGAAGCAATAAAATAGTAAAAAAAATGTTTTTATGAGAATTAATTGCATCAAAACTAAATATGTATTTAATATCATCATTTTCTTAAAAAAAAAAAAAAATATAATCGATTCTTCTAACCGCTATATTATATTGTAATAGACTGATCTTATCAAGTTGATGCATGATGCGAATATTTGGTTACGTAAATGTCTTTTATAATAATATAATACCGACAAAGAAGAGTTTGATCTAAAAGGTTAACAGTTGTAAATTTGACAGAACCAATTAAAAAGGTATGAACTTATTAAACCAACAATGCTATTTTAAAGCCTGACTAATTTAAAGTTAAATAAATTTATACTGAATTTAATTTGTATGTTATAATAACAAAAATGTTATTAAATTAATTTAATTCTTTGCTTATAATATTATTAAGTAAATATTATTGCAAATTCTAGAAACAGTTACGAACATTCAATTTTGAAATTAACATATTTAAAGTTATTCAAATTCATTTCATTCTCGATGCTATAAAGTTTGATATAGTTTGTCTGCTATCTGTTAAATAGATTGCAGATCTAGATATAACTGTAACGGCATGTATTCTGAAGTGTAAGAAATGTGATACTTCCTCGGATCCGCCTCCCGTTAAATACCATATCCAACGGACATAACAGTCGAGATGTGGTGAATTCGTGAAATTTCTCTCAATTATCAAGGAAATTGAATAGCTGGAGGGAGTTTTCGGTGGAACGGAACGTTGCTCCAATTATGAGTGGCGCATTTTTTTTATAATTAGATATCGATTTTCTTTGCACTAATGAAGCCACAATATCATTTTACAGTTGGAAAAATATAATATTTGTGAATTTTGCGCGAGTGGTGGCAATTACTGAACTTTTTCAACGTTATAATTAACATGGTTTCAAAATGAAAATCGGCTTATTTTGTAAAGGTGCTTCCTATTGCGAATATTCACAATGAAATTGGATTCAATGGATTTTTTTCTATCATGTGAAAAGTTGCAACAAGTATATAATAATTGGCTTGCAATTGTACAATATGTATTCTGCTTTTCACAAAGCGAGATATGTAAATAATGATATTTTTTATAGTTCAGTAACTGTAACGTACAATTTACAAACCGCAAGCAATCAGTCAAGAACCACAATTCAGAATAACTAAATATACTAAGTAAAAATTATCATTACGTAATTATTTATAATTGATAAATTAAATACCCCATTACGCCAATGAATTTTTTAATATGGGGTTTTGAGTAAATAGCAGGACAGGTGTTTACATTTACTTTGAACCTTTGAGGGACGTATGTAGTTATTTGACAAATCTTGTGCGGTAATCATCTCTTAAATGATTATATTTATAACTAAATAATTAATTTCTTACTTACAATCAATATAATTGTCACAAAGTTTTTAATAACTTGTAAATATGGTTATGATGATTGTCATTATAACATAAAAAAAATACTCCAAAAAAATTTGTTATTTTACATTTTTAAAAACAAAAACGTAGTGACGTAATAAAGTTCTTTAGAATACTTTTTTGATAGATACTATGACGCTTCTGTGTTTAATCAATTATTTTGCTATTTTAATTCTAAATTCAGTTAAGCAGTTTGATGTAAACTTGAAGATTACAATCTAAAATGTCACAAAAACTTGATTTAACAAGTTTTTTAACATGTTATTTTATCAATCCGATAATAATAATGTATCGCATTTATCATTACTTACATTCTTCAACTTTTTCCATTTTAATTTGAATGAAAGTGAGAGTATTACAAGTTTACTAATATACACGAAATTCTTTTCATATTTACATATATAAACCAGTTTACGAGCAATTAATTAACGTTCGATTATATTGACGTATGAATTATTCAATTTTATTTTCAGCTTAATTATCCTTCTACATATTCTCAAGTGGCAATATTTTATATTAAATACTAGTTTACTGCACACATCACTCTTTATAAAATTAATTTCGGAATTAATAGCTCTCTTAATGGAGTTTTTCCTTGACAGGGTGTTATTAAAGTGCAATTTAAAAATCATTAATTAATTAATAACCATATATAATATTATTTTTATTTTTAAATTGCTAAAAACTATAATTATCAAAAGCTGACATTATATTGTTATATTCCATTGTTGAAAAATGCACGCGCTGATAATTAACAACTCGATAATGAAACAAAGTGTAATGTGGGGTTTAACGCGATACTATTAATTTCCATAATAAATAGCTGATTAAATAAATATAAATCCGTAGCGATTTAAACGCCCTCGTTTTTATACCGAATAAAAAATACGGTTATTTTTACTCGTTCCGCCGGGCATTGTTGGTCAATAGGTTAATACATATAGAACGATCGGTTAATAGCGGAATCGTCATGTAATCCTCAAAAACGATTAGCACATGCGGTCCCAATCACAATAATTTCCAAAGGTGCGTTAAATTTAAACGATTTTATTAAGCGGACGTTTATGATGGGGGATCGGCTGTAAAAAGTCGCCCGTTTAAGAGATATGCTAATAAGTGGCGTTCTGCAAATTGCGAAATTCATTTCGACTTGTATAAATAATAATAAAATTTTATATGGTATTATATACCAACAAATGGGAATCTGAAAGGAGTAGGTGTTGTAGTATATTTACGCTTGTAGTGCGTGCAGTTGTAGAAATAAATAAGCGTGAATTAACGCGGCTTTCAAGGTGACAGTATGGATCAGGTTTCATAGTTTATTGTGTATTTAATATATTTAAGTACTAGATTTCTAAGATATGATTAGTTGAGCAATTAATTAACTGACATACATGATTTTATATTATATTGCACTCAATTTAAATTGATGTTTATAAGTTCATAGTGACAATATTTATCACTTAATAGTATCGTTCATATTATACAATAGTTTATTAATGCGCATAGAAACATATTTACTATAAATGTTTAATTTGTTGTGTTGTTAAATTTTTATTTATTATATTAAAGTAATTAATTCAATAAGTCCTAGCTAGAATAGGTGTAATTTTTATGAACTTTAAATTTGATTTTGGTTTGATTTTGTTTAAAATATTTTAATATTAATTTATAATAATATTTTTCAAATTTTAAATCACAAAGTTAAGCAAGCCAAGAATAGATTGGCCGGTATAATAGGCAACTTATTATACACAAAAATTATGTTTTCTCACTTGCACTCATGTCTTTGCCCGTTTGAGCATCTTTTATTTGCGTTTATATTTCACATACATTTATATCGCGAGCAAAATCATAATAAATAACTTTGGACACTCTGATTATACCGTATTATTATGGAGCTTTACAAAGTCAACAAAAAGTCATGAAGTCAAAGGTTTTATCTGAGGAAGCGTTTGCGCGTGTTGCAATCACAAATGTGGCCGAGCTACAGTAATCCCAGAACATGGCTCATAGAATGTGTGAAATATATTAAGTTGCCTACCTTACCGGCCAATCTGTTCTGGAGTTACTATGCACCACTGTAATATTTTGTTGACATAATCAAAGCATGTCATTAACTGTGATCATTTAAACACTTTGCTATCTTATCTTACTGCATCACTATCAAACTTAAAGACCATCTACAACTTTTACCACGTATTGTGGTTAACTGCAGGATCTCAAATCTGAATTATGTATATAGTCAGTTATGACATGACTCTGTCAGTTTATTATATTAGTCAACATAAAAAATTATTGTTTTTTCTGCAGGGTATGTGATATTTGAATGATATAACTAGCACATCGGAGCATAAAAGAAACTTTATCCATTAGTAGGAACTTAAAAAGGAAGTGTCAGTTCTATCAGGTTTGATATGGACATTGAACACTAGCAGCAACGTGGTTCTTCCTAAAAAGTTAGCTAGGAGGAAAAAGAAAGTTTTCCAATATCCGAATAACGCAAAAACGACGTGAAAGAAACTGTTTCGACAATAGCCACTAATCGGATAGAACGTCAAACCAAACTTAAATTCAACAAAATTATTATTATTTTGTTAAGATTTAGTAAATTTTGGCTAACAAACTCGGCATTAAAAGCTTGTAGGTTTGTGGAAAAGCTACATTAAACAAAAAATTGCAAATTTGTGGCAATATTGGCTTGCAAAATTTTTTTTTACGTTGTACTGTGATATGGAAAGATGAAGAAACTAACTTTTTTTTTGTTTTTACAGAGGAAAACAGAAATTTATAGCTTTTTCCTTTGAGAATGTGGCGCGGGACTGCAATTTAAAAATACACTATACACTCACATTTTTGTAAATTAAAAAGATAGTTTTTTTGCTTTTATATATGCGTGCAAGGTTTTGCGCGTGCGTGTGTTTTCTGTACGATAGTCATGATCTGATATGATCCTTGTTGTGTGTTTTGACTAAAGCATTGTACTTTTGCTCATCTTAGTTTTTTGATCTGAAATACTGTAGCTTTGCATAATTGTTTACGATGGTATATCAAAACTGTATAGACCGCACCCTTTACATTGTTTAGTTTGATGCTCCGCCATTATTTTGAACAGAATTCTCTTCTTCTTATGCCATTATCCATTTATGGATATTAGAAACAATATAGTATATCTCTTTGGGGTTACTGGCTGTGTGGATCAGACTTTTGATAGTTCTCAGTCCAGTCTACTGTCTTATGTTTCTCACCACTTCTCTTTTTTTTTTTTTTCTACTTTCCTTTGGTTTTGCCCTTGATAATAAGCTGTAGTATATTGTACTTTTTATTTTGCATGACATGTCCCAAATATGCAATCTTTCTTCTTTTTATCGTAATCAACACGACCTCTGTTTGCCAGTTGCAGGATTTCTTCTACTGGCGTTTGGCAGTGTTACGATCGCGTTTTCTTCTAGATTTGGGTCGCGGGATATAATCATAAATTTTGTATTTTTTTGTAAATACCTTGAGATCAGCAACCATATTTGTAGTTACTTCCTGCAAGTAGCTAACATTAAAGGTTAATATAAAATTTTGTTAATGCTAAGTGTATCAATTCAACAACGGGGCTTATCTTCATCACACATTTGACGAATTTACTAGCGAAACACCGTTAATGCAATAAACAAACGTACCTGCAATAGTAGACTCTTTGAGAGAAGTGGTTTTAAGTTTCGGATTCTCATCGTTCGTCTTGAAAGCGGCAAGAGGCGGTGACCGATGTCGGTTTTTCTGCAGCTGGTGTTATGCCTGATAAAATGGGTGTGCAGTTGGGGACATCTGTTCTTTTTTAGAATGCCACAAGAACGGAAACTGGAGGGGGGGGGGGGTTACTAACCGGGCTTATCACAAAGTAGAATCTGCGGTTGAATAAAAAATATAATAAAATCAAAACCTCTCTGGAAATTCAGGGTAAGATCATGTGGTGGTAAACTGGTAAACGCAGTTTACACACATTATCGTTTAGTCTAGTTTGTGTTTGAGTCACTTTTGCTTTTGCTTGCTGAAATTTCAAATATAGGTTTTTTAACTCTTTAAATTAGGGTTTTTTTTTAGAGTCTTTGTTAGAGTCTGTGTTGGGGCTCAAAAGGTTTTCAGGCAAGGTAGTCTTCCAGGGTTTCTTGCTGATCAGCAGTACAATATATAGGTGTATACTTTAATTTTCTTCAAGTTTATTTGTTTATAATTAACAAAAATTTATGTAATTTTTTTTCTTTTTGATTAAGGCGTATAAAGAGAACAAGTTAGTGTGTGGTTGCAATTTAGTCGGGACTTCAGGTGATGTCACTTAAACAGTAAGGGATCTGGAAGTTGTTCCGGTGGTGGTCAATCAGATGTAGAATTTTGTTTTAATCAATTTTTTTAGGTAGGTTTTACTAGATGGATAGAGTTTCTCTTTAACGAGTCAATGGATTTTGGGGCACCTTTACTCTGGAATGTCTGTTGGAGACGACGGTCAATGTTAGTTCTTCTACGGCTAGTGTTATGTCTGAGAAAATTGGTGTTAATTATGACATTTGTTCTCTCGGTGAACGTCTTTGGAGATTAGCAAATTTTGCGTATTAAAAAATGATTAATTTATCATTTTATTTGATTTTCCACAATTTTTTTTTAATATTTTGTAGAAAAGTAAGTACGCAAAACTGAATCAACAACACCGATGATGATGATAATGGTGCTTGTAAGTTATTGACAGGGAAACGCTGCAAACTGCAAATTTATGCAAAATAATTATAAAAAAATTTTACAATGTTGGTTTTTTTTTTTTATTTTGTATAACTTATTCTGGGTATCCAGAAACGTTAATCTATTTTGAGATTTACAAAAAAACTGCATCACGGATATTTAACTGCGCGCTGTTTTTTGCCTGGAAAAAGACTTGTCGTTGCCACCCAAACGAGACCGAATTTGTGGCGTTAGATTAAGAAACCAAAAACATATTTTTTTTGCCAAATACTAAAAGAGGAAATTAAGTCATAAACAAAATGGTAAATAATATGCCAAAAAGTAAGGAACACAGGACTGTGGCTTGATGATTAGACATATTTGATATTTGTAATTTTGCACAAAAAAGGATCTGCCAAAATATGCGGAAATCTGTCAAATAGAATTGATTCTTTTTTTTATAGTGCCTTCTTGTATGATTGTGGTGTGCGATAATAGTTCTACACAAACATACGGGACCTACAGTTTAACGTGGAATCTAAACCACAGTACTAGAGAGGTTTACTAGGCAAATACTTTGCTAGATATTGCCGCTGCCGGGAATCGAACTTGGGCTGCCTACACAACAGCCCTCGCACTAGACCATTGTGCTACGGTTGCCGCGTAGGTTTAATGTTACATGGCAATAAGATATTTCTTAAAACAATCAACAAAAAACTTAAAGCATATCTCTTGTAGAAAATATCACTACAACAAGCAATACTGATAATAGAGAAAGCGCGGGAAAGAAACAAAAATAATTTAACATTTACGTAACCACAACAAAGCAATGGTTTAAATAAATACTAATCCAATTTCCTTAACATCAAAAAAGCACGCCAAGGATGCATACTATCACTAATGCTTTATGCAATATCTACCTAGCGTATATAATGAGATAAGTTCTAGAAAACTGGCATAGAAAGGGTTTTTATAAATAATTTTTGGTATGCAGTCTTACTAGCACAGACAGCAGAGTAACTAGAGAAATTGATCAAAAAACATTTTTTTAGCTTAAAATCAACATCAATAGAATAAAGCCAACAACAACAGACCCGACATAACTCACATAAAACAATATGAAGTTGTTACACAATACATATACTTATTATAAACATATGTAGATATATCAAGGGAATCAATATAAGTTGTCAAATTACCAGAAGAACAGTAAGGGAACTGTAAAAACATAGATAAATTTTATTTAACTAAAAGTAGTAGACAAGCGGAAGATTAAGGCAAGCAAATAGTAATGTTGGCTAAGATTGCTGCTTGTACACTGGACAGCCAAAAAACTATTATCCAACAAATAAACAAACAAAATGATTAATTTATATTATTATTATTAATACGTTTATTTCTTGCCTTTTGGCATTGAAAATTACATTTACAAACATATTTATAACCCAAAATAAAAAATCTTAGTTCTTATAAAATTAACTACAACTAAATTTTTTTCTTTTTATTTTGTCTACTTCTTTTCTTTGTTTTTTAACTGCCTTCATTTATTCTATCCTTCTTCGGTTTCTTTTAAATATCTCATTTTTTTCTATCTGCTTTTTTCTTATTTTGTTATACTCTTTTAACACGTGTTCTATAGTTTCCTTAGTCTCTCCGCAAATTTTGCACATTTTTAAATCTTTTCTAAAATCTTGTCACTTGCTTTTCAATGCAACATCTGAGTCTTGCAATCATCTTTTTATCATCTTTACTATATCTATCACTTTCTAGGTAAATTGGCAGTTCACTTTCTATAATATGTTTATAATTTGCGTTGTACCTAGACTTATTCACTCGTATTCTTCTTTTTTGCCTTTGTATATCTCTATCTCTTTTCATAATTTTGTGCCATGTCTCTTTCCCAGATTCTCTCATTCTTTTAATTTCTTGACTAGCATACCCATTTCTATTATAATAATTTTCCCTGATGTTTCTTAGCTTTTCATTTCTTGCTCTCATTTTCTTTTTCATGCATTCTTGTAAGATTTGACATTTGTGTCTTTGTCTCATTTTTTCTTCATACTTTATTGCTCTTTTTTCTGCTTTTACTCTTAATTTATTTTTTTCGACTTTCTCCAACACAATATATGCTGGAGTTTTTTTGTTTAAGCCTAGCACCCATTTCTAATATTTTACTTGTTTTTTCTATTCTCATATTTTTAATCCATACAATATCATACTCCTAACTAAACTATCAAACATTAAATCTGTTATTCTTTATACACTCAATTTTTCTTTCACTTATTCTCTAAACTTGCTTTAATACTTTATTTGCCTTTTGAGTCATCTCTTTAATGTGCTTTCTCTCACTGTGATTTGTGCAAAAAACATATTTCAAATATTTAAAAGATTTATTTTCGTAATACCTTGTCCATTTTATATCTAGTTTTTTGTTTTTTTTTTCCACCCCCATTTCTGAACACCATAATTTTTGTTTTTTTAACATTAACTTCTAAACTTTGTTTTCTAAAATATTTTTTGAACTTTTTATTATTTTTTTTATTTTTTTGGCTTCTTTTGCCAGTATTACTATGTTGTCGGCATATGCTAGCGACCACACTTTTTTTCTACCAACTACTACCCTTCCTGCTTAAGCCAACCACAGTTTTTCTACTAAAAGTATACTTTTCTTTCTTTTTCTGCTATTTCTTTTTCAACAATATGTTAAAATATATACGTTATTCATGGTACCTCTTCCTTTCTTGAACCCGGCTTGTCCGTCTGGAATTGTCTTATTTATACCCAGTTCCTCATTCAGTTTTTCCTGTAATATCATGGCGTAGATCTTAAATGCCGTACCCAGTAGTGTAAGTAATTCCTCTGTAGTTATTTACTAGATTTTTTGTTCCATTCTTGTGTATTGGACATACAAGACCTTCTCTTCATTGACTTGAAAAACCTTCTCCTTTCTATACTCTATTTATTAACTTACTCCATCTCTCAATCAACTCTTTTGTACCATACAACTACGCTTTATTCTGTATCCCATCCATATCTGGCGCATTTCTTTTCTTTAGTTTTTTTATCTTTTCCCATATTGTTTTCTTTGAAATTTTTTTCATTTGCTGGATTGGTCCTTGTCTGTCCGGTTTTTCTTCGTATTTTTTTCTCTTCAAAACAAACTCACAAAATGCTTTTTCCACTCCATCATTGGTATTGCATCAATATCTCCCTGATTTTTTCTTATTTTTATTTCTTCTTTTTTTATAAATTTTTGTTTGGCATTTTGCACTAATTCTTGTATGTCTTCTGTTTTTTTAGATATTTATCTTTTGTGCGTTTATTGTTTCTTCAGTGCCTTAACATCTTTCTGGCTTCTAGTTTTTTTTTAGTACATTCACTGTTCCACCATTTACTTTTTTTTTTTCTATATGTCTTTTATTCCCTCATTATCTCTTCTACATTTCTTCCGTTTTCTTTAATTTTTCTTAGATTTTTTTTTATACGTTTGCACATTTTTTTCTGTCCAAACTACTTTTTCTTCATATTTTTTTTTATTTCTTGTCTTCTTACATTTTTTCCAATTATGCTCAGTTTTAATGGCTGGTGGTTTGACTCTTTTCTTATTCTTACTTTGAATTTGTCTACCTCTTCTCACGCTGCCTCATTCACAACTACATAGTCTATTACTGATTGCCCATTTGTCGCTATATAAGTAAATTTTCTCTTTTTATCTCATGTGCAGTTTCTATTTAAAATATCCCAAACCCTTTACTTTAACATTTCTATAAGTTCCTTTACTTCTTTATTTTCTGTAGTGTCTTTTGATTTTCTGTTTCTTGTGTAGTCATCTTGTTTGATTCTTTCTCCCCTTATTTCAATTCTTGCATTAAAATCCCCTCCTTAAATTCAATCAGTTTTTTTTTCTGTTTTTTCTATTAGAGTATCTAACTTTTGTCTATTTTTTTTTATACTTTTGCTGTATATTGTTATTAATTTATATTTTTCACTTCCCCACAAAAAAATTATTTCTTGTGTTTCTTCATTTTCTATAACCCTATCCTCTTTTTGACTTATTTTTTTTTGTATACCAGTAATTATCCTTTCTTTGGCTCTTCTTCTTTTTTTTATTCTGTAATAGCCGGTTGACATTTCTAGATGTATTCGGCTGGCATGTTGGGCTTTAACTTTTTCCATCTCTTTTCATCTATCCACGTCTCTACCATTCCAATTATATCAAACGTTTGTATATATTTCCATAACTCATGATCTTTGTTGTCAATCCCAGCCACGTTCCTAAACAAAATTCTGCTTGTATGTTTTTTTTTTTCACTGTCTTTATTTTTTTAAATTTTTGTTTATGTTTATCTTGTGTATTTAAGCCATGTCTTTGGTCTTTGCACGCGTTGTCTACTGTTTTTGTATTTGTGATATTATTTACTTTTTACTTTTTGTCACTTTTTTTTAATTCTTTTATCTTGATCATTCTAGATGTATATCTCTCTATCTATTTCTAATTGTTTGTACCGTACCCATACTCTTCTGCCCTTCAACTTATCGTCTATCGCTACGTCTCTTAATTCCTTCTGCACTCTTCTTTCTTCCAAAGTCAAATCATTTTCAATGTATATATTTGTACCTTTAAGTTTGTTTTTGTTCTTTATAATGTCTTGTTTTTGAGCCCATGACTTTGTTTTTGCTACTATCGTCTGGTTTTCTTCCTACCCGACTAGGTATGAAGTAACTATTCTAGTCTCTATTTTTAAGTTTAGTCATTTGATTGATTGATTTTTACGTTTTTTTTTCTTTTTCTGCTTGTACCTTTATTTTTCTTACTTTAAACTTGTCTTCAATTGCTCTTATTTTACTCATTAGTTAGTTTTTTTTCTCTACTTCCCACTTTTTTTCTCATTTGATCATCTCCTTTATTAATATTTTAGACAGATACACAAAGAAATTGCAAAAATCTGGAGAAATTAATAGAAGAAAAAAAAATGTAGGAAAAAGACCAAAAAGATGATCGCTAAAAAATGAATTGACCTTGTAAAGACAACAACGAACTTAATGGTCTCAGAAGTAGGAAGACCTTCTAAAAAAAGCTGATGCGATGTTGTAAAAAAAAACAACACGGGAATAAACCACGGTTACAATTCTTTTGCAAAGAGGATAAACAAAAAAGAAGACGCGGGCTCAATGTTTAGTCAAACATTATTTTTGAAACGTTTTGATGTTTCTCATGAACACGTTTTTGATGTTTTTAGAAAACTTTTTGTAATAAAATTCTATGCAGTTGCCATTTGTGTTTCAAAAAATTTATTTTATAAAGTCTGGGTTATCTAACGTTTGTAATTTGAACTACCATTTATTTTGTGTTTCAAAAAAAAAATACAATTAAATTTAGTTTTATGTTTGACATTTCTGTAATGGGACGCTTTACTCTTGAACAAAGCGATAATAATGAAAACTTAGTTTCAAAGTGGTGAGTCTTCTACTTAAACGGTAAAAAAATTACGAATCAAATTTGATAGAAAAAAAGTGTCTTTAACGCTGTTTTTTGGACCAATTTGTAAAGCAAGTGCAGAACTGGATTGTTAGTAAATAAAACAACACGTTCACGTTCTTGTCCAGTGCGTTCAGCCAAAAAAATTGAAGCTATTGCTCAGACTGTGCGTGAATACGCATCAAAATCAACTTGTCATAGTTCTTATAGTTCTTAGTAACTCAACAATTCTTGTACTTTTCTTAGAAGAATTTTGCATAAAAACCTCTGTTTGAAGCTCTACAAAGTTCAATTAGTTCAAGAAATATAGATTTATGACCATTTGATGCGTTTTCAGTTTGCCTAATGGGCTAAAGATCATTTGGCCAAAAAATCGTGTTTTTTGATGAAGTTTATTTTCATCTCGAAGGCTATGTCAATAAGCAAAATTGTTGCATTTGGGGATCAGAGATGACTATTGAACAGCCTATGCATCCACAACGAGTAACTGTTTGGTGTGATTTTTGTTCGGCGGCATTATTGGGTCATTTTTCTTTGAAAATGAGCAAGGAACCGCCGTTAACGGCAATAGCGAACGTTACTCTGCCAGGCTAAAAAAAATTTTGTGTTCAAAAATTGAAGAGTATGAAATGGATGACATTTGGTTTTAACAGAACGGGGTCACTTGCCATACAGCCAATGTAACTATCGATCTTTTGGAAATCGAATAATCACCCAAAATGCTGATGTTTATTATATTTTTTTAAATAATCAGCCGCCTAGGAGCTGTGATTTGACCCCGTAGATTTTTTTTTTGTGGGGAGACCTTAAGGATAAGTGTTACGCTAACCGCTAAGTTGCCATTGATGCGATTGGAGCTTATACAATCAAAAATGTACTAAAAAACTGGGTTAATCGGATGAGTTACTGTCAAGCCAGCCGTGGCAGTCAATTGAATAATGTTGTCTTTTATTCTTAAATGAAAATGTCCAATCTTTATAATAAACTCATAATTTTGAAAAAAATATTTATTAGTTTTTTATTTATAGCCGATTCAAATTCCAAAAGTTAAATGGCCTACCTTTTATAACTTAGAACAATTGTCTACTACAAATAAGCTCAAATTAACAGTACTACTTTGAGTTTTTAAGGCTTATATACTTGCCAACATCATAGATGAGCTTATTTAATAATAGCATTTTTATTTCTCTGTATTTACTAAAAGAGTATGGCAAAATTAAACTTAAAGCTAATCTTTCACTTAATCTTTTTAACATAATTACAAACATTTTGCATTTTAATCAATATACTTGCTACCACTCTATAAATATAATCTGCTGATACAAATTTTCTAATTAAAAAAATTATAATTTACTTTTTACAAATCTAAAATGATTGATAAAAACTGTTAATAATAATTATTAATAAATAAGCCATCAGATATAATTAATTAATTACCCAATTGGGTAATTTAAATACAAAATATTTAGTATTTCATAGATAAAAATAATTAAAATTATAAATAACGCATTGAATGAATTATGTAAAAAGTATTAAGTAAATTATAAACAATAATAAATTATTGTTTAATTGGACAATTTAGTAATTATAAACAGATAAAAAATTAATTGACTTGCAAAACTGGATTCCATACGAAACGATAAAATGTAAATCGGCCGACTTTTTTTAGACTAAATTATAGTCCAGATATACAAACAGTTACGCTGTTAAACTATTAATCCAATTAATAGACATAGGAGTAAATATTTTTTTTATCATATTAGCCGTCATTTATTATATTATAAAATCAGTTTATTAGATTTCTCTCATACATTAAAATGTCAACATAAATCGTACCAAAATGTAAATGTGCCTTCATACCAAATAAGGAAAATTCCGATTTTTATTCCAGATATATTTAAAATTGAAGCTGCATTGTGACATTAATTTAAATGTAAATTTTGTAAAAGATTGTGGGTGCCATCTTTCACGCCTCTGTAGGCATGTATGTATGAAAAAAAAATCATTAAAAATTAATATTAACACATGAGGTGAAACAATGGTTATAATTTAGTAATAAGTTTGGATATGTTTATGGCCCGGTCAAGAAGTGACTATTATCAACCCACATAAAAAATGTTTAAACATTGTTCTTATAGAATAATTAATCAACAATAGAATTGTAATTAGCGCTTGTAATAATAATTAATTCTAATGTTGTTTAATTTAATTCAATTCAATGTAATGTAATCTTAATAGCAATTACATTTTTATAATTTTATGTATAAGTGTGTCGGATTTATGGGGCTTAATTTACATCAGACCGAATTAAAACAATTTGTTTATACAGTGGGTATGAAAGCGTTTTATTTATGGGAATTGTTGCTGTATTTATTGTTTGTGTACATGGTATTTTTATTTCTGGTTTGACATTATTTTATCTGGATTAACTTTTATTATTAACATTACTCACGCAATTCATGCAAGCGTTTTATTTCGATGAGTTATTATACGGATTATACAAAATATATTATTTTAGCAACTATAAATACAAGGGTCTCACTGAAATTTTTACATGTGATAACAAAGCATCGATATTATACGTATGAAATAATTTGAATTTTTATAATACAAATAATTTAAAATCATAAATTTATTATATAAAATTTATAATTGGGGTAATTAGCTATTATACGCAAGTAGATTACTATACTTTATATAAAACTATTAAAGTGTAACTAAATGATAAAATCAATTGAATAATAATTATTATAGTAAATAAATGCAGTTTACTTTATGAATGTTTGAAATGCTATACCAATGAAGCAAACTTATTATAGTATGCTGTGGGTTATGCTTTTTCAAATTAGACGGGGCGTATATATTATTGATGCATAACCAATTCTTATAATATGAATAGCATTGCATTAATAAGCTAATCAGAGGTATTACAAAAACTTTGAAAAAAAAATGTTCAAATTTTATTAAACTAAAAAATATTTGTACTTTGGTGTAATAGGATTACGTCTTTATTTTGGTGGATAAGAAGAGAATTTTCTAAAGACTTAACATGTCAAATTCAATTTTAAAAGAGAAAAGCGCCTACCAACTAAACCTTAAAAGTTTGAGACTGTAGGGTTTATGGACCACTTTCATTTCCATTTGGAGATAGGATTTAAGGAAATGGTTCATTAATGTTTGCGACTTTAAGTTTATAGTTGATTTACTAGTCGTTTATAATTGTAAACTATTTGTCTGACTTGCCAAGTCTGGCCAGATCAGGATTGGAATGAGCCCCAAAATGATCAAAATACATTTTGTCAAAGTTTTGATCGTAACAAGGGAATTTCAAGATTACAATTTTCTCTGTTTTGGACAAAGCATGGAGCTTCAACAAGCATCTGCAATGTCAGACTTTGAAAAATCTTAAGACAATTGAGGTGCCATTTTTGGCTGTGCACTATGCAATTGCATAAGTGATCTGTGGTAGTTGTATAGAGCCGGATTTTGTTTTGGAGCAATAAGCTACTGTTCCGTTGCAGCATCTGAACTAACAGTTTTTTGCCAATCCGGCTTTATCTAGAATAGAATAAACATTCAACTTATACGTAGGGATAGTTTGTCGCCGTGTGAAAAGACAGCCTTGCTTGTCACTAGACTCATTTTGACTCGCCAGTTGTTTAACCAGTTTTTGTAGTTTTTTGTAGCTTTATAATGACCATTTTAGGTAACATTGAGATATAAAATAATGCAGTGGCATAAGCATATTGACTAATTTTAATACCATGCGCAGTTAAATAGCAGAGGCAAAAAAACCTTGAGTCTTAACAAATTTCTGCCGTGAAATGCCGTGAGGTTGAAATGTGATTTAAAAGTTTGACTGCCGGAGGTTTGCGGTTTAAATATGAAGCAATCAGCTTTTAAAGACGCAGTGGCATATTTTGTTAATGGTTGTTTTGACTACTTTTGTAGTTTTTTTTGTCTAAAATGTTTGACTATGAAGTCCGTCATGCTCATAAGATTATTAGCTTCCGCGTGGTTTTGAATTATTTTTAAGATCACCGTTTCTATGGTGCATAGAAAACTCGGCGTGTAGTTTTATAGAAACTTTTGATTTTTACCAGGTTTTGGAATGTTTATTACAAGTAAGCCTTTTTAGTCTGAAGAAAAATGCCTAATTTGGTAAATTGTATTAGCAATGTTGCTGAATACCATTATTTCTTTATGCGAAAATAATTCTAATATTTTATTGGGCTATAATCTTCTTTTTTGTAGAGTTTGGCACTTACTGGGACAGAAACTTTTGTGTTTAACTGATATTGGTTGTAGTGAGTAGTATTGGAGTAGTATTAGTAGTGCATCTAGTGTAACAGTCTTATAAGCGTTGTATAGAGATTGTGGAGAATTTTTGTAGTACATTGGTCTCTGTCTTTAGTTGTTTCTAATAAGAGATGTAAGGAAGATGTAAATATTTTCTTAAAATTTTGTTTGCTTGCTTGTGCCAAGCTGGTTTTTGACTGAAATAATGTTGGCGTATTGCGACTGGTTTTCCGCTGGAATTGCGTGCATTGGGAGTGCTTAGGGTAAAACAAAAATTTGCGGTTAAGAAGCAGGTACATTGGGGTGGGTCTTAGATGATTTGTTTTTTTTTTTGTTCTTTATTTTTTTTCTCTCTCTTAATCTCTTTCATTTGATACCGCTTTTTTGTTTTGTGTGGATAGATGACTAGTGGTGAGATAGCTCAGTTATAGAGTGTTAGTGTAGCACGCTAACAGTCCCAAGTTCGATCCCCGAATATGACTAAAATAATAACTTTGCTCTTTATCCACCGGGGTAATTCTGAAGTCACCTAATAAGCTGTTGGTCCCATCAACCCCCTTCAAACAAGTCGTAAGACTTCTGGGGTAATGTATAATAGCTGTAAAACGCAAAATAAAGAAGAAGTGGCTCTACAGAATCACACTCACTTCACACGTCAGATAGACAATCTGACTCACGCTTCACTTTAATGCCTCTGTTCTTAGTCTTATTTTTTCACATTTAGTTATTGTTATATTTATGTTTACGGTCTGTTTTTGTTGTTATTCTTATTTGTGCCGCTGACTGGTTGTGACTGGGTCAGCCGCCAGCGTCAGGTACACCTAACCTAACCTAACCTAACGATGTTTTTTTTTACTAGCTGTGTATAAAGTTGCTTTTTCCCATGGTGCCTTGCCGGTGGACGGATCCATTAAGTTTTGACTTGTTCAGATGCTTCAGTTTTTATTTTTTTTTTTTAGATTTGTATGTACGGATACTTTTTTCCTTTTGCTATTAGAATCTTCCGATACAATCTTTACCATAGTGTGGCTTGGGTTTTAACAAGGTGTTTGCAAATGCTTGCTAGGCTATCAGTTGTTTGTGTTGGTTGGTTGGGGGTTTGTTTCCGTTCCTGATCGCTCTACGTTAGCTCTTAGCAGTTCTTGTGCTTTGCTTGCACGGATACTTTCTTTCGTTCTCTCTCTATCTATCTTTACAGAATATTTTTTTGTGTCTGATATCTTCTACACTTCTAATTATATCAGTTACCAAATACATTGCTAGAGTGCGCCTTTATATGTATGATGATTGATCTGTGGGTGATGATGTTGTTAGACCAGTCAACAGTGATTGTGGCCCAGGCTAAAAAAAAACTGGACTGGACCAGGGCTTTAGTGGGATAGAGCTTGGTTGCAGTAGCTATAAAAGACGCAGGGGTCTTCTTGACTTTTTTATAAAAAGTTTGGGCCAAAACTTTTGATAACGTGGCTGGCTGGGTGGTAAGATAAGCAAAATCGGAGGCAGCTTTTTTTTAATATTTTTTGGAACATGTCTTTACGTAGACCAAAAAGATTTTTTTGTAGAATTATCCTGTCATTGGCAACGATGTCAATTTTTTTGGCCTCATTGTCAAATTTATTATTAATAACGTATTTTTTGAAACTTTTGAAACGGGTAGAGGAATCTAAACATCTGGCTTTTAGTTATGTTGGAACCGCGCTACCTGAAAAAAATACTGAATTAATTAATTAATTTTATATTTAATTATTTTAGTTAAATTGATTATAAATAGTACTTTAATTGGAACAGTAATACTTAATTAACCCATCTGTAATTTGTTTTTGCGTTGGTGCAATTAAAATTGCATATATTTGACTTGATTGATTCTTCTTTTGAGTTGTTAAGTAGGCTGCTCTTGGTGTGGTCTTTTTGGTTGTTCTTTGCTGTTTTTTTATTCAAGATCAAACGATTTTCAGCGGTGTGTTGTTATCAACGTCTTTCAGGAAGTTGTTAACTTTTAAGTGGTCCTTTTTGACGTGGTCCAGGTCAGTGTTTTTGGTTGTAGAGAAAGAGCATTGGAGTTTGAGGCTGTTAGCAAGTGCATTGGTCTTTACTTCAGTCGTATATTGAACCTCATTTTTAGCCATAAATTGATGAGGTAGGGACAAGTTTTGGAAATTTTTCACATTGGATAGTCATTTTTATATTTTTAACTTTGCACTGAAGCAAGTTTAAAATATTTTGATCTCTGTAATTACGATGCCTTTGCAGTATTTAGCAATATTTTTTTGCAAATAAATGCCTTGGTAATTTTTGTTAATCTTAAAGAATTATCGTTGTTCTTACTGT
Source organism: Tachinus rufipes (assembly GCA_963932245.1). Lineage (NCBI taxonomy): Eukaryota > Metazoa > Arthropoda > Insecta > Coleoptera > Staphylinidae > Tachinus > Tachinus rufipes. Next base: position 21,348,541 of record OZ010742.1, on the reverse strand, counting down.
TACGCTGCCAATGCATTTTTTAAGGACTGTTAAAAGAAAATTTAATCTGTATGGGTTACGAATTTTCCTTCTTTTGGTTGATTTTCTTTTGTAAAACTCCAGTTGTACTGGGTTGTGGTAAGAAATAAAATTACTAATTTATCTTAACTACAGAAGAACACCTCCTTGGTAGCTAGAAGAGCTGTAGTGCGTGAGTTTATCTGGACCCAATGTTAAGAAATTTTTTTGCTTAAGATAACCAAGCAAAACTCAACTTTTGGCATTGGTTATTAACCTATTATACGCTAGGTGCTTTGAATTAATGTCCTTGTAAAAAAAAGTTTTGTAAAAACTGTATTGACATCTTCTGTTTTGATGAGGTTGACCGGATTAATGTAAACAGATGCGAATTTAATTATGCCTAGCAAACACGTTTACACAGTTGCGTTTTGTTTGGATTATTTACTTTTACAATTTTAGCCGTTGGCATTCCAGAATCAATTAAGGAGTAATACATCAAGTGTTTTATCCATTGTTTAAATAGTCTGGTATAGCGGAAAAATCTAAATTTAGGATGACTGCTTTCACCTACTCGGTCCAGGAATGGATAAAATGCCCAACTTTTACTAGAAAATCTAAGCCTTAATTAACTATCAACGGATTGGTTAAAACTATCCGAACAATGGCCCTACGTTCACCGCTCCAGCACCACCACTGACTATCAGCATGGTTACGGATCTTGTTGAAATGAAACAAGAGGTTAAAGAAATTGTCCACTATTTCAACCAAGGGCAAATCTGTTTGCCACCACTAGGTGCCTAAAGAAGACACAATTGCAGTTGATTATCTGAAATTTCTTTGCACTAGAGAAAGCAGGTTTATCAACCAACAATGCGGTTATCTCTGCCGGTCCTTTAGACCAAAAAGCACAACATTTATTTACTTAAAAAAAAAAAACTAAACAAGCTTAGATTTATTTTTTCTAATATTTACCGAATGAAAAACAAATTTGTGCATTTTCTGATGCTTTTCTTTTTACTGAGTCACAGTTAAGGCAAAAAAACGGGTCGTTGGCTTATCACAATGTTAAAAGCGCTAACGGTTTAAGCACACCATTAAGAAATGTTTTAATACAACTAACCGGACCTGTTTGGATCCCAACCAATTGGTGGACTGCTTCAAAAACGCGCTTTTTAAGTGAGTTTTTTGTTCCGGTTCTCATCCCGCAAACTTTGCTTCTGGAAGCGTTCCAAATAAAATGGAAAAAATGAAAACATTTGCTTTAAACTAATATTATGCTAGTGTCTGAGTCAAACTACAAACTCAAACATGCTTACACGTTTACGTACTTTTTAAAGTAAAGCGAAAGCGTATGATACTAATCTTTGCAAAAAAACTATTGGATCATTTTGAAACGGATACTCTTGACACTCTCACGCTTCAAACAAGTTGTAGTTAATTACATCAATCCTGCTAACCTCATTGAAACGGCGGTTTTTACAAATTTTCTTTCCATTATAATTGCTAGAAATTTTAATTCCAAGATTTGAAACAGTGCTAAACGTAACGTAAAAACAAGTGTTGGTGTCCTTTGGTATTGTACTGAGATGTCACAAACACTATTGAATAAATACGCGGTTTTTGCGGGCAATATTAACACTGGAGCAAAGACAATTTAAACATGATGCTTTTAATCCATTGCACTAATCAAAAACTATATTTCTATCAACAAGGAATGATAAATTAGGAAAAGCAATAATACTCTTATCAGGAAAATTCAAAATAGGCAGTTAATACAAATTATTTGTGGAAAGTTATTACAAAGGCTACCTCAAGGTTAAATCAAAACTTTCTTAAAACACTTTTTTTCAACGGCTTAACTGTCTTTTCAGGTAAATGGTTATACAACATTCTACAAAACGACGCTACCATTGTCCGTTTACTACCCAATAGTAGAGTCAAGTTTGAGCCCTGAGCAAACAGCGCTCAACCAGTCAGGTATCTTGAATGCCACAATTAGATTGATTCTAGAACTTTGAACACTGGCAACAAACGGTAGGCTACCTTCAGGTATATTGAAAGCACCGGTTAAACTACAGATTGCATTAAAGTCAAAGCAAGTTGGGCCTTACCAAAGTTTCAGTACTCAACGTCATTAACAAAGGTTGAACTAAGATCCCAGATTGGAATTGATATACCACCGCTCTGTTTTTTTGGTTCACTTGAGTTCTTTAGTCTCAAGATCTTTTTTTTTATAATCTCTGTTTTTTTTGCTTTTTTGGGAATTGCACTGAAACAATTGAGAAGCAAACAAATTTGTTTTCCACTTTATGAATATGGATTAATGGAAAGAATCTAAAAGATTCTAGAGCTAGTTATATGTTTTCTTTTGTTAGGTGTTCCGAGTCGTGCCGGTTTCCACTTGGAGGAAGTATTTATTGGCGGCCAATCATGTGTAGAAATTTGTTGTGGTTGTTTTGCGCGGAAAAATTAGTGACTTTATTGTTGCTGGAGTATTTTGAGTATTCCAAGATTAAGTGATTATCTGTAAGCACAAATACCGGGAGACGGTATTAAGAAAAGTTGCTTGCGGGATGGTCGGTGGAGTTAGATTTGGTGTTCTCACCGGCACGATTTAGGTCTGAAGCAATAAGTTTGAATTTCACCGTAGTAAATGCCTTTTTTAACTATTTTTGTGGCAGATGGCTTTTTGGTCTGAAAGATTGGCAATTTTAACTACTAATGGCTGTCTGGATGCGACCGTTGAAAGCGGTTGCAAAGGAATGGCGAAGTTTTCTTTGCACCGTTGTGAATCTATTGGTAAATTTGGAGTTTCTTTTGGTGGAATTGGCGGGGAAAGATGTTGCCTTCTCTGGGATGATGAGATGTTGGCAGCAGTGTTGTCTTTTTCAAAAACCTAAAGATGGGTGATGGAGAGTTTTCTCCTGTTCTTCAATGCCGGACGTTTCCTCTTTTTTCTTTTTGGAAAAGGTGGTTAAATGGGACTTCCAATTTTGGAGAAGAATTGGAGTAGACCTTGAAATTTAATTCTTGTAGCTTTTGGTCAAAGTTGGTAGACATAGTTTTTATCTGCTCTTTTAGGTTCTGGACCTGGTGGGCAAGGGTTGTTACCTTGGGTTTAATGTTTTTTTTTTGTTAGTTTGGACGGTGTGATCATCGACGTCTTCTTTTTTATGCTGTTGCTTTGACACGGACAGAAGTTTTAAATGTAATACTGTATAAAATGTTTATTTCTTTTATGATAAATAATAATTAATTGGCTTCTCGTGTTTGCTGGTTGCTGGCTAGTAAACTGTCTAGTCTGGGTCTGTAGTATTACGCCCTTGCTATTTGTTTGTATATTGTACAGGGAGTTTATAAATGAATGGGATTATGTAATCACTTTAAATATGCCGCTTTGTTAAAATCGTTCACTATACTACATATGTTTTCATATGTTTGCTTGACAGCTGTCAAAGTTGATCTGTCAAAACAAATAGTTTAGTGAACAATTTAAAAAAAGCGGCACATTTAAAGTGATTACATAATCCCATTCATTTATAAACTCCCTGTACATGAACAATTGCAAACAAGCTAGAACTACAACATTATAGATCCGATTACGACTTATTTTATTTGATGACTTATTTAGTACACAACTAATAATTGGATTTTTTAGGAAAGTAGCGTTTCAAAATTAAAAAATTTGCATCAAATTTAATTATTGTCCAAAATATTACCAAATTGATATAAGAACTATATTTTATTTTTTTTATTAATAAATGTTTTTTAAAATTGATCAGCATTGTTTTGGATAACCAAACTATTAAAATAGCAAAAGATATAAATCTTTAATTAAGACAATTTTATTTTAGGATATTGTATTAATTATTAAGCTTTGTTGATATAAACTCATAAATCTTCAAATTCAAAAATCAATTCTATTGTAATAATAGTACACGGTTTCAAATTATAATATAATAACTTTCAACATTAGAAACAATAATAAAATAATGAGTTTATATCTACATAAATGTCTGGCTTATCTAATAATTTTAGTATTTGAGTTTCTCTTTTCATTCAGCTTTACGATTCGTTCAATTGTTATTTGCCTTAGGATATACAATTTAAATAAGAAATAATGTATCCAAACAAATTAAACTACTTCATATGTGCAAGTTATTAATCGTTTCACAACATCATCGTTTCACACTTTATTATAATGTCTTATCCAAAAGAAGTGATTCCGACATTTTAAAACTGTTGTTTATCAGCTTTTTATGATTTCATTTTTCATTTTTATTATGCTTATAGGTCGAAAGGTTACCTTGATAGAAAATAGTATAATGTAATGACATAAATCATTATTTTAATGTGACGACTTGTCATATATCCGATATAAATTTATTCTTAATGGTATTTATAGAAAGACAATAATTTAATGTTTAGATTAGATTAAAAATATTTAACAATATATTACAAGTTACATATGGATAATCTTTATTACTATACAGATAGTTACTACATGTAATGTTTAAGCAACAATTTTGGAATAAAATAAAATTTTACGTGAGAATCTAATAATTTTCTAATCCGAAATTTCGATGGTTTAAATATTATCAGAAATGCAAAATTTCGGATAAGCAAAACTATAACGTTAGTAATTATTCAATTACAACTCATGATAAATTTAACGTAACAGATTGATAACATTTGATGTAATTAAATATTGAATTTCTGTTTCATTGGAATAAAATTTAATGATATTAATGGGATTATAGAATGTTATATCCAAACAGCTGTTTTAGAGCTAGATTGAATCGATTATTGCTCGTGTTAACTGGATTTACTAATTATGTAATTATATTCGAAGTACAGCTTGTATGAAAGTATGGAACAATGTAATGCAACCGAACATCAATTGAACATCTAAATAGCCCCTAAGCATTTTAGTAAAACTATATACATATTGTGTGCAAAGAAATATTAAACAATCACAGTATTAAAATGAATAATACAACAATAACAAACTAAACAATGTAAAATCATTATGATTAATCGTTACAATTGTCTTGATAATAAAATTTATAGAATTTTTTTGTTGTAATAAGCTCAGAAAAAAAAGTATTAATTATTAGTGAGCACCAAATCTTTTCTACTACAACGTGCTATTCTTTGACATGAAAATATATATTGATTAACTTTTTTTTACAAGAGGAATATAATTTTTCTCCAACTGTATTTGTGCATCATCTCATGTAGCAATCTTATGCCGACCTACAATACAAGCTTTCTGTATTTTGTATGTGTCTATAAAATTGTTTCTATAACTCATATTGAAGCTCACCTCACATCTAAATTATCTATTGTAATAGAAAAACATTTCTTGTGGCCGTTGGTAAAAAAAACTTTTTTTTAATGACCAGCAAATGTTAAAGTTGATGTTCAATAGTCAATATACAATGTCTTTACAATTATCTCCGATTATTTCATAAACAATTGTGTTTGTATTTTATACCTAGAAGCTATTTAACCCCTCGGTATTCAAGGGTAAAAATATTACATAAATATACAATATTTTCATCCTTGAATACTACCACGGGTTAAATAGCTTCCAGGTATTTAATACAAACATAGTTTTTATGATTTATCTTATTTTATGTATGATTTGTGAACAATCTCAAATACAAGTTTTTTTTTTTTTAATAAATGCATTTTTTGAGAATATTCCAGTTGTTAAGCCATGCACCACTTTGTGTTTAGTATCTAATGACAACAGATCTGTCTTCGACCAGCAAATAGTTATTGTTTTTATTTTTAGAAATATTATTACAAATAAACCAGTAGCTGGTAACTCTGCAAAAAAAACATTTGTGCTAACCCAGACCATGATTACTATCAAATAGTTTTTGCTACAGTGCCTACTTACCCGATCAAAAATTTGTTAACAGAAATGTCTTCTTTTTGCAAGCGTAAGATATTACTTGTTAAAGGAAGGGCAGATAAATCTAATCTTTTGATCACTAATATTTGATACACTCCAGATTATGATAATTTACGTGTAGTTTGAATTTGAGTGTTCATTTACATGCCCGAGTGTTTTTTATAAAAAAAAGAAAGTTTTTTTTCTCTGTAAGTTTTTGAATTCTGTATATCGGAGAAAAGGTAGATGAATTAAATCTCTTGATCACTAACTCTTAGGCGGGTGGGTGGGTCAATTCAGATCATGACAATCATCGATTTGCTTGAACTAGAATGTGTTCCGCTTCAAATCTGCTGCGAATATCTTTTCCAGTTTTGTATGAAATCTTGAAAGCAGGTTTTGGTTTAGTGAATGTTCTTTTTGCTCTTTGTTTGGTCAGTTGATTTGTCATTAAAATTTTGTTTATCTATTGGATTTTTTTTTATATTTACCAGGCAAACTTTACAGGTTATGGCTACTGCTTTAAAATTGTACTTGCAAGGGTTATAATCAGTTTGGATTTTCTTACTAGCGCTTGACTATTTGACATGACTATCATGTTATTAGTGTGTCAGGTTTTAGTCTTTTTTTATTTTGTCTTTAGCGCATCATTTAATGGCAGCCACCTTTGCTTGAAAAGTTGATATATATTTGCACAAAGATAACAAAATTTGCTTTTTTTGGTGTTTGTTCTTGTAGATTCAAGTTGCTGTGTCCTTTTGATTATTTGTGTACTAGATAGATTCTTTGAGTGTTTCTAGTGGCTCTTTATAAAGTTTGATTAAAGTTTTTTTACTATGCAACGTATTTATTATATTAGGTTTGTGGTTTTTGAGGTTGTGTTTATTTATCCGCAATCTGTACGCTGTTTGTCTCAGCTCCGTCATTAACTGATGTGTTGGTAACAGTAATAATACTTCTATAGCTGCTGTGATTATAGACCTTATAATACGCTACTAAATCAGAAATAAGAAACTTTAAATCTTTGGCTACGCACATGATGTAGTTCTTATGTTTAAAAACAAAGACAACCTACAACGTTTTCTGTATAAAGTAAAAACTACCGCTAAAACATTCAATTTGCAAATCACAATTTAGAAAACATAATCAATGGTGATATCTAAAGCTCTTAAAAGTTGTAAGCTAGAAGTTGACAGAACTTTGTTACAGCAGGTTATGCAATTTAAATATTTTGGGACAAAAGAAAACAACAAATTAGAAGTGAAAATTTGGTATCAAAAACAGAAGTGCTGTTTTGCAATACTATAAAACTTGCGTAAGACCAGACTCAGCTAAAACAGGAACCAAAACTATAAAAACTAAACAAATTATTAGATCAACAGAGATAAGAATGTTAAGAGCCATCATTGGACTGTCGATAGAATGCGCACCATCAAGATCCGTGACATTTGTACAGTACAAGACATTGTCAGGTGAACAAGAAACAGAGGAAGAAAATTACGTCTACTCATTTTCCCATTTAAGTGTTAGTTATCAAGAAAATGGATATTACTGATCAGTACTTTAAACTGAAGTGACTCATGTTAGTAATCAAGAGATTAAATTTTACTATCTTTTTTTGTGTGAGTTTGACTATGTATTTTGAAAGTTCTAGTCAGGTGACAAACACTGAAATATTTATTAAAAAAATAATACATCTCTTACTTACAAATTCTAAAATCAACATCTAGAAACCTTTGACCAACTCTAAAACCTTCTGAAAACTTTCAGAAACCTTTGGCCAACTTTAGAAGTTTCTTATTAAGATCTAGAAATTTTTGACCTACTTTAACTTTAGAAACCTTTGGCTCATTCTTAGCTTTTCATAATTTTTGCAAAATTCTTAAAAAAATCTAAAAAGTTTTAAGTAGCTTTAGAAACTTTTGATCAAATGTTTGAAAAGTTTTAAAAATTTTTGACCAATTTTAGAAATCTTTCACTAAGTTCTAAAAACTTTTGAGAGGTAATATAAACTTATAACAAACTGTAGGAACTCTTGGAAAAATTTTAATCATTTAATTAAAGTCTTGAGATTAAAGACTTGTAAGATAATCTAGAAATCTTTGGTCAATTTTAATAGCTTTTACCAAATCTTAGAAATTTTTGATAAATTCTAAAAACCTTTTGCCAACTCTAGAAAATGTTCACAAAATTTAAAAAACGTTCTAGAAACATTGGACACTAGAATCTTTTAAGAATTTTTAAATATGTTTGATCAAACTTTAAATTTTTTTTAAATGTTTTAGAAACCATTTTTTACATTTTATTAAATTTTTAGAATTTTTTTTTTATTTCTAAAAAGTTCTATAAACTTTTGGCCACCTCAGAAAACTTTTGAGAAATCTTAGAATCATTCAATTAAACTCTAAAAACTCCTAACATGATCTAGAAACCTTTGGCTAACTCTAGAAACTTTTCATCAAATTCTAAAAACTTAAGAAATTTTAGAAAACCTTTGATTAGCTCTAGAAACTTTTAAAAGTTTTTGAAAGATTGATAAAATTAAAAGAAAAAATATTTTGGAAACTTTGACTGACTGTAAAAAATACTCATCAAAATTGTGAAAAATTCTAGAAACTTTTGACTATTTTTAGGAACATCAACTCAAGTTTTAAAAATTCTTAAGGTGTTCAGAAATTGTTAGCTATTTGTAGAAGCTTTTTACTAAATTCTAAAAACTTGATCAATCAGTTTTATTGCCAATTTTTTTTTTACCAGAAATGTCTGAGGTATTTTAAAAACGTTTGATTTAATTGTAAAAACTTCAAAGGTATTCTACAAACTATGGTTTTACTCTAGTAGTTCTAGAAACCGTTGACCAAGTCTAGAAATTTCAGAAAAACCTTTCTAAATTCTAAAAAATTGTAAGATTTTCTAGTAACTTTTGCCTAGCATCAGATGAGAAAGATCCAGAAGTTTTAAGGAGTTCTAGAAACATTTACAAGACACAAGAAAAGGAGGATGCACGTTCCATCCATCATGAAGGATGGACAGAGAGAAGATAAAAAGAGCCATGGCGGTAGAAGAAGTAACAGAAAGCGAAAACATAGAGAAAATATGCAAACGATACTCGAAAAAACTGAGAAAAGCAGCGGAAGAAGCAATCCCCAGGTATAGGGAAGGAGGAAGAAAGGGACCGTACTGGTGGTGCAATGAGATAAAGGAAAGCAGGAAAAAAGCAATACAAACCGGAAGGAAGATCAAAAGACAGAAACGAAAAGGGGAAGACACTGCAGAGACAGAAGAAAAATTAAAAATGGACAGAAAAGCACTGAGAAAGGCGATAAAAAACAGCAAGAAGAAATGCTGGAAAGAAATGATAGATTCCATAGATAAGGACCCCTGGGGAAAGCCGTACAAAATTGCAATGAATAAACTGGGAGGAAGATCAAAGGGAGTGTGCTTAAAGAAGGAGGAAGGGGAAGAAAAAATAATTGAGAAATTGTTCCCAAAAGGAAGAGCGGTAAAAGAACCAACAGAGACAAGTGAAGAAGAGGAAGCAGATATGACAACAGTGGAGGAGATGAAACAGATCATAAGAGAACTGCCTAACAATAAGGCACCAGGTCCGGACGAGATAACAGCGGAGATAGTGAAAGCAGCGTTAGAAGGAAACGAAATAGAACTAACACAAATAATAAACAGATGTCTAAATGAAGGAACATTCCCGAAATGTTGGAAAGAGGCAAACTTAGTGCTGATTGAGAAGAAGAAAGAAACAGGTTAATCAAAAACGTATAGACCAATTTGTTTAATCAATACATTAGCAAAGTTAATGGAAAAAGTTATTGTGAGAAGAATAGAGAAAGAAATAGAAGAAAGGGGTGGATAGGAAAGTGAACAACGCTAGAAGTTATCGAGGCTAGAGTTGGCAATTAGTATGATAAAGAGATGGATGAAAAGTAAAGGGCTAGTATGAGCACCGCAGAAAACAGAAGCGGCATGGTTATCGACAAAGAGGACAAATAGAGGAACCGGAAAAATACAGGTAAGTGAACAAATAATAACCATAGGGAAGAAGATTAAATACCTTGGAGTTACACTGGAAGCAAAAGAACGGAACAAACAGATTAAGGAAGCGGTAAGAGGAACAAAGAAAATGGAAGGAATGCTTAGTAGGCTCATGCCAAACAAGGGAGGACCAGGACAAGAGGCAAGAAGGCTAAAAACAACGGCGGCCAAAAGTAAACTACTGTACGCCGCAGAAACATAGGGATATGCCTTAAAGACAAAAAAAAAACAGAAAAGAAAAAAGAGGAGCCACTAGAGCAAGCTCGTTAAGGATATGTAGGGCTTACAGAACGGTGTCGCAAGAAGCGCTAGAGGTAATCGCGGCGACACTACCCGCAGACTTGATGGTAGAAGAAAGATTAAACATAAAGAAACTGGTAAATGAAGAAAATAGTAAACAAGAAGCAAAAAGACAAGCAAGAGATAATACAATGAAAAAATGGCAGACACAGTGGAGAGACGGAGAAAAGGATGAATGGACAAGAGAGTTAATACCAGAAATATAGGAATGAGTAGAGAATAAACCGGAAACGTGTTACTATACAACACAACTACTCACCGGACATGGAGTCTTTGGAAAGTATTTTCAAAATATAAATAAAATGGAGAAAGAAGAGAAATGTATATTCTGCCAAGAAGACACGTATGACGACGCAGAACATACGCTAATAAAGTGCAAAGCGTGGGAGAATGATAGGAAAGAGTTAGAGAAAGTATTGGAAAACAAAATTGATAAATCTTTAATAATTAATATTTGCCTGAATGACGAAAACAAATGGAGAGCATTAAGAAACTATGCAACGGTAGTAATGAGAAAAAAGATAGAGGAGTTTAAAAAGTCAAGATATATATAAACGAAAATGGAAGTAAACACACACATCAAAAACCACAGAAGACAAAGAAAGGAGGAAAGAAAAGCTAAGTGGAAGCAAAAGAACATAGAAAAAAGCAATGAAGAGAAAAAATACAAAGAAGGTCAAGACAACTATGCCTACCAAGGAATGGAAGAAAAGAAAGTAGACAAGAAAAGAATATACAATAAAACATTTGTACCTACCGAAATTGCAGAAATAAGGAAAAAAAGAAAAGAGCTGCTCAAAGAAAGCAAACTGACGGAACTGACCAGAGAATTTCCAAATGGTAGTTACGCCATTTCAAGATTGACTGACAATGTAACCTTTGAAATGGTCAGAGTATACTTGGCAACCAGGGGATACAAAAAAATAATTCCAAATAGAGAATCAAGAATATCCTTAGAAGTTAAATTGGCAAATCTAGGATTACCAAAGGGGGTACACCTAATGGAGCTCCACAAAATATCCATGAAAGAGAGAGGATACGCCGACAAAGAAGTGAATGAAGACTTAGAGAAACTAAGAAGACATCTAAGGACAAATCAAACAACTAGGCTGAATAACAATAGAATGGCAGAAAGGAGAGATGAACGTCAGTATAGAACAGACAACAAATAGGGTATAAGAAGAGATGAGCCGGGGACAGCATGTGTTGCCGCAGCAGTCTGTGTGAATCCCACAAGACCGAAACCAGCTCATCTCAAACTAATAATAGATTAGAGACAGACATGATAAGGACAAAATGAGAACAGAACTAACGTAGAGAAGAAAACCAAAAGGTATTGCCCTGCGTTAGTTATTCTCAAGGGCCACTTGCTGAGACCACAACCTCACTACGTCCTTAAATTATAAAAAAAAAGAAACATTTAGACAACTTTAGAAGCCTTTCACTAACTCCTAAAAAGTATTAGAAACTTTTGACCAGCTCTAGAATCTATTAATCAGAATTATTTGATAAAACTCTTAGAAATTCTCTAATTGTTCTAAAATATTTTTTTTACAACAGCCTTAAGGAGACAATGACTCTCTGCAAGCTTTTCCGTAAAGCTCGCTGTTTGACGTCAAACAATTCATTTTTGCTGAAATCTATCAGTTACCTTGTGCGCATGAGTTTGATTTTTTTAAGGTAGATTGTTTAGTTATTCAAAACAAACGCTGGTACAAAAGCTGGACATCTTTGTCGCAAGAACAACTATAAAAAAATAGAGAAAAATGGAGAAAAACAGGGCCAAGCTTTAAAATGTCAAAAACATTATATGATTCTTTTAATATATAAAACAAGTAAAAATTTGTATTTGCTTAAGGACCGCTTGCGTTATCCACGGACTCTTCCAAACAACAAACAAAATTAACCATAACTTGTTCAAGCATAACTATATTGTTTTGTTGGATGTTTTATTTCAGATGCTTTAGATTTTTGTATACACTTTGTTTTTTAAATAACCCCAAAGAAAGAAATCAAAGACAGCAATGTCTAAGAATCTTGCGGTGTACTACATATTATCATTTGAAGAAATGAGCTTGGAAATGTCTGGAACAAGATTTCTATATTTTGTTTTGCAGTATGATAGGTTTGATGTCTGGTTTATATGTGTCTAGCATTCAGAATTAACTGTGACTGTTTTACCATTATTTAAATAATACGACCAATGATTATGGATAATGACATAGCACACCAAACAATTACTTTTGGTAAATGTAATAGTGTTTCATAAACTTAACATGGGTTTTCTGTAGGTTAATAGCAAAAATTCTGCTTATGACCATAATGTAAAGTAAGCTTTCTCATTCATAAAAACTTTGAAAAACTTAAAACTGCACTAATGATCACGTTTTTTTAACGTCATTTGTCGATTCATCTTGTACAAAATTCTTTGTTGCTGATAAATTTAAAGGTGTTGCCGATCGATTTGAACTACAAAGAATTTATTGTTATTTCTTCATTTTACGGGTTGCATGCAGATCTCCTCTTCCTGCCAGTTGATTTTCTGTTTTTAACTGACTTTTTCTTTCTACTTACATAACTAATATAAAATTATATTTTGAGCTAGAACTTTACAAACATTGAAATGGTGACAAAATAACCGTTGAGTTACAATTATGGAACCAAGTCTAATCATTATTAACTGCTGGATATTTTTATTTGCCGCTTCCTGATGAAATGCCACCAGTAGTATTGTTATGGAAAGTTATTATTACTGAACATTACATACTAAACTCGTATCACATTTACTAGAATAACGGTGAACCTTCTCTTGAAAAATATTGACACGTACTGCGCCGTTTTTAAATTATAACACCAAAATACCAACCAACTCAATATCCAAACGATAAGATTTTATGTTATCACTTATTTTATATGTTGATCTACATACAGTATTCTATGTTTCATTTTTTTGTTTAAAAACTTGCAGTTATATTTAACGAGTAAAAAATTAATGAAAAACTTTTTTTTTTAGGTTTGGCAATTTAGATTGGATTTTCTTCTGCAAAAGTGTGAACATTTATTTATGCGTTTTCTTGCTGAGTTTGTGAACCCTTATTATATTTTCCCCCTTTAATTTCGATGAATGAATGTAAAAATATCTCTAAAGCTTCTTTTTTCGATTATAGTCATTAATTTTTACAATTTATAATTATATATATTTTTATAGCATTCTAAAAATGAACCAATTAATTTGGCTCTCACTCTAATATAACATGCACATAAAAAAGAAAGGTTTAATATTATTTGCAAATTTTGCATAGTATAACAGTTTTATATAAACGGCTTCATTCTACATTTATAATTTATATTTTACATGAATTATATTAAAGTATTCTATTGTATCTAATCCGTATTACTATATGGAAAGAATAAATATTTTTTTAACCCATAACAAGTTGTTTAGTTGCGACCGCTTTATCAGTTGCAGACAAAAAATGCATGCAATTTATATTGTCTCCAGTTGAGGTAAAATAGACGACAATGCCGCATGGTACATTTTTAGTGTTTAATTTATTTGCTTATAATAATACAATTACGACCGTAAATTAATAATAATTAAGTGCATAAGACCGAGGAGTATATGAAGGTAAGTTTTGTTTTATGATTGTTACTGAATTATTAGGTTTTAAGATGTAGAATGATGATATAAATATAATCTAATATATACTTTATGATTTTAATTTCTAAATGTTCTTTTTAATTATAAAACATTATTTAATTATATGTTATAATTCAGTGAATCGATGTTTTTTTTTAATATTTGTTGTTTTGCAAATTTTACTTTATTTTAATGGGGTGACATAATTGGGTCACAATTGTACTAAATTTGATTAATCGGGGAAGGAAAATAACAAAAATATAGCGATTTGAATTATCCTATCAATATCAATGATTTATTTGAAAAATCTGTACATGTTTCACCACAATTTTTGAAATATTTAAACCCAAAACAACATTTATTGTAATCTAATATGGAGTTTTAAAATGTATCGGCCAAGTCATTTCAATAACCTATCACTTATTTTGTACATAATGACCAGAATATTTTAAAAATTGGCAAATTAATTTTAATATATAAGGGATACATAATTGGTTTGCAGTTGTGCTATAATGACCGGTTTAATGAAACTTATAAGAAAATAATTTAATCAAACTGCTTGGAATTTTTTAAATAATTACTAGATTATTTTGTAAAGTCATTTAATTTAATTACATAAGTCATAGTTAGGTCAAATTCAAAATTTAAATTGGTAAAGTTACAATATCAAAAAATGTTATTTAGATTTATTTTGCAAACATTCAGAACTAAACAATTTTAAAACTGCATAACTATAGTTAAATAATTTGAAAACGTAAAGAATTTAATAAGTAATTTATTGAAAAATTAAAATACTAGAAAATAGAATTGATTAGTTACAAAGATAATATTGTTTATAACTTGATGTAAGCAAGCTGAAGGTTTTTAGATTATGTTGATTTAAATAAAGCAAGCAGATAATATATAATACCTTTACCTAGTGCAGGCGGTTGCGGAGCACACGTGTTTCTACACTTAAAAATTGCGAGGAGTATCGCAGGGTTGCTTGAATGGAAAAGACTGAAATCTTTCAAATAACCTTTCGGTTCTCGCGCGTTGGTTTCGGGGTTTACTGGGTGGTCAATTTAAATTGGGTAATACCACATTTGCCCCTATTTCGGCCTGGTCAAGTAGCTTGGACTCCGTTACCGGAGCGAAAACGTTGTAATAGAATTTTAGATTGCAAATTTAGAATGTGTCATGATCAACGTCGGAATTAGGAAAAACCAAAACATAAGCTTTTGTTGCAATGTCTTTTTACTTGGTAAGGTTTTTTAAACTTTTTTGTTTCCTAATTGATGCCGGAGAAAACAGGGTTTGCTTTAAGCCAAACTAATTTGTTGATTTAAAACTAGAAAATACGATACTGAGACCAGCGGAAACACTCTTCTGGGCACGTTTTCTAAGGTTATTAACTGCCAACATTAACTGGATGTGCGATTGGAACCGAACAAGTTTGAGGAGACTGGAGAAGTCGCTCAAAATGTAGTTAACAAAGTAGAAAACTCGGTTGACTTATCACACATTGTTTAACAGTTTGTTAAACTTTGGAACAAAACGAGTTTAAATAGTATGCTAAGAGGAACAATATGTGCAAAATAATTGTCCAAGTTTGCGCATACGCGCACGGTTGAAAAAACGCATTGAATAGAGTTTTTTTGCAAAAGTCCTTGTTAACGTTTTGCTTTAAATTGGGGTTCTTGGCCACAAAGAATTTTTACAGATTTTTGAAATATACCGTTTGCATAATTGGTTATCTATGTCACAAGTTTGGAGAAAAGGTCAAAAGCTACAAAAATATAACAGGCACTACCTGTAGATTAGAACAGATCGAAAAAGTCTACCAAAACAGTTCATTAAGTTTGCACAAAATAATTAGCTTAAATTAAACTTTAGGTAGAAGAGAATGCGTGTTTTGTTGACAAGTAAGACAACCACAAAGATCTTGTTTAATGGTTTGAAAGTCTTGTACACCCCAAAGTGATCACTGATCATAGTACTGATGATTCTTTTTCTTAGGGTACCGTCTTCGAACGAAGGTTGGCGATCATTATGATAATTTTGACTTTATTTGTGGTTTTTCTAAATAGTTCCGTAGATGTATAATTAAACCATTTCCTTAAGTTTTGTAGCCATGAGCTTTGTCGACGTCCAATGCTACGTTTGCCATAGATTTTGCTTTGAATTATTAATTGCAGGAATTCATATCGTTGAACCCGCATCACAAGGCCTAATATTTTAGTTTTCAGCATTTCATTGTGTCAACTAGATGTCTTTCTGTCTCCATTTTCCTTAAAACTTTCACATTAGTTATTTTGTCAGTCCACGGTATTCTAAGAATCCTTCTGAATATCCACATCTCAAATGCCCTAAGTCTGTACTGTCACTTTGCGAGTTAACCCATGTTTCTAAGTATTTGTACCTTTTAACTTTTTCTACGATTTTATTTGCTACTATGAGTTGTTTGTTGTTATTGAGGTATTTGTAAAGATCATGAAATTTGTTTTCTTCAAATTTATGGTTAATCCGTATTATTGGCTGACTTTTTGGACTCTTTCGGTCATCCTCTGGAGATCTTGGAGGTTGTCTGTCATTAGTACTGTGTCGTCTGCGTATCGTATATTCTGTATGATTTGCCGTTGACATTAATGACTGTTGTTTTGTTGTAAGTTGCTTCTCGGATGATCATTTTAGAGTATAGGTTGAAGAATAGAGGCAACTGCATACTGATGATACAAAGTTATAAAACCATTGAGAAGGAACATTGAAATACACAATAGAAATGTTGTAACTTTTTACGTGTTTTGCTCAGCCAAGCATGTAAGGATTGTGCTTCCGGGAGACGCGCTAATAAGAGAGCGTTTGGGTGATATAAGAAAACTTCTTCAGACAGTTTACTTGTAACACACATAAACGCGTTTTACCGTTTATGTCCCCAATTTTATTGGATTTCATTTTGAAGTGAACGCGTCAACGGTTTGGTGGTAGCAGCAAACTAATGCAAGGTCAAAATTAACTAGTCCCAAAAAAGTTTGCGTCTGTAGAACGTTTGTAGGAACTCGAAAACTACAAATGGCCTGAACATAATCGGGATCTGGTCGGATACTCTCTAAACCAACGAGGTATCCGAGAATATTTAGACGTGGATAAAAAAACTTGCTGAAGAAAGAAGATCATCTATGTATGCATATACAAACAAATTAAGAGCGAGACCGACAATACGTTCAATACAGCGAGTGAACTGCATCGTTTTTTTTTTAATTCAAAAGTTAAAGTGGTACGACTTGGTACTAACTCAAAAACCAATAAAACGTTAGTGACTTTTTTGAATTGGTACTTGCCAATAAGACGCGTCAAGACATAACCGAACTCAACCGTTACGTTTTATTGTTGTCATAAAAGGACTAAAGTATGGCGTGTTGAATCTTTTAAGCATTCCTAACAGTTCCATTTGATATATCTTGACTTGGATAGTGGGACGATGTGCAAGCGGAGTAGGATATTGCTTAGCAGAACACGGTTTTAGGATGTTTAAGTTTTGTGCTCGGCAAAGCAAATTAAAAAAAAAACTACAGGATGCGTATTAAGCAGATTGCATAAAGCAAACTTTTAATCAGTGGAAAGTGGAAGTGTTTCTACAACAAATTTGCAAGTACATTATTTTGGAAGGCATAATTTTTTGAAAATCTGAAATTGTATAAATTGCAATAGGAGGAGACTGACTATAAAACTGTATATTTTTTCTTTGCAATAAATAACGGTCTTAAAATGAAAAAGAAAATCTTCTCTAAAATTGTTTGGGTAGATTAAACCTGAAAGAACTAAAAATTCAAAACCTTAGTCTTAAAGTTGGGTAAATTAAACGGCAAAACAGTTTATTGCGCTTCTAGTGATTCTTACATTTTCCACGTTAAATACCGGCAAGTTAGTAAATAGGATGAGAATTTGTTAGAAAGTCTCTAGCGAAAAGCAACTAATTTTGCTTTCGGTGTCAACAAGAACCAAAAATCAAAATTTTAAAATTAGGATGTTTGTGAATGGGTTTAAAATTATTATTCAATAGATCATCCAAAGATTTTGGTTTAGAAAAGTACTGGTCCTGCCGATGTCTTAACTAGGATCAGTACTTGGGACCTACAAGATTGTGTCGTTTTCGTTTTCTAATCTTTCAACCTCATCTTTGACTTCTAGGTCAGCATTCATATATGGGTAGATTAGCTTAAATAGGTCGGAAACGATTCCTACTTGGTAGTAGTAGTGTTACGGTTAAAATTACCAGAAAAACTGTTGTTTTGTAAAGCTGAAAATGTTACTTATACTCATATTTCACATTAATAAATGAGTATGCTTGTTATTTTGCAATGCCTTAAAGTAAGGGCCAAATTATTCCGACCTTTAAAACTGTATAACATCGCTGCAAATATTTAAATAATAAGTTTACGATTGTGTAAAATATTAGCAAACTATAAATAAAATCCAATAAGAAATTAAAATCCATTAAGTTTTTTCATCATAATTTTTGAAATTAACATTATTGCAAAAGAATATTCATTAGCAGAAACATTTCGGTTGATAGTTCTTTTCGCATTTACCTTCATCTTTCACGATGTAGAATATACATATTTAACTATGAAATAAATGATTTACTATTACTACTATCCATACATGATGCATGTTAGTAAATAAAAGGAATATTTAACTTTTATCACAAATCAACTTTTTAAAATTAGATTCAAAATTGAATTCTAAAGTTGAAACAAACATGTTATTATGAAAAGTTTTATCAGTTCATCTATTAAAACCTGGATAAAAATCAATAAGTAATTATTAAAAAAAACTGCACCACTCATAATTGGAACACCGTTTCCATTTGAACCGAAAACCCCGGCAGCTATTCAATTTCCTTGATAATCGAGCTAATTTTTTTTTCTTGAAAATCCTCCACATCTCAACTCTTATATCCGTTGGTGATGGTATTTAAAGAGGGGCGGAGCTAAGGAGTATCTGATTTCTTCACTTGCGAATAAATAAGGTTAATCCAGATCTGCAATAAATATAAATAAATCAGAAACGAGTTATTATTTTTCCTTTTGATCCCAGAGCGGCCCACGGGCATACGAAGCAGGGCCTCAACAACAACAGATGGTTCGCTCGGTCCGCGGCGCGCACACATCAGCGAGACCGAAGAACCGAGAGTTAGGTTAGTCGTGCGCAAACCGTCCTAGGGTAAGCTACGGCCGATCGTTCCAGGAAACACGCGCAAATCCTTACGTGAATCTCGATAAACAATTAATTAGTGGATTAAATCGTGCTTAAAATTTAATGGACTTTTAACAGTGCGCCACTATAAAGACTAAACCGGGTGAAATAAATATTTAAAGAAAAAGTTCTGATAAGAACCATTTCAAAGAGAGCCGACATAATAAATAGTCTGGCGTGTGAACTGATTCATTAGCATTGCGATAGTGAATTCCATGACAATCAACAATGGGATTGTGTTAATGTGCTCGTATTATGGTAAACAATGTGTTTTATAGTGTTGTGATATGATATGGTAAAATTGTGAAAAATGGCTCTACTTGTGGATATAATTTATATCGGGCTGACTCTAGCAGTTTTCACACCCACAATTATACAAGGTTAGTCTTTCATATTCTTTATCGATGTTAGTTTAATTAATAACATTAATTGATATGTTATCATATGACCTTTAACTCACCGTAATTGATGAATTAAATTTGTTTTAATTGAATAGAATTTGGAACTTGAGATTGTGTTATTGCAATATAAAATCAATTAAATTTTGTTTGACGTAGTTTTACTATATTTTTATTAGATATATGGAGGAATTATTTGTTAAGATTGGATTAATGGCTTTTAAATTGTGCTTTCGTAATATTATTTCATTCAATATTAAAACTGATTAGTACACAAACAACATCAACAATACTGAATTATTCAAATAATTCAATATATGTTGTTGCATAAATAAATAAATTTGGCATAACATTGTGTAATAACAATTAAAGTATTTTCATTCATTGGATGAAGTTAAGATTAATAGAAGTATGGATTTAATGTTGACTTCCTATAGGATAAAGGCCATATTAAATACATTTCCTTTTACTGAATTGTTCCCGGATTTCAGTTTTGTTATTAATCTTGATCATTCAAATCTTGTTATGAAGAATTTTGCTGCAATTATTGATAAAATGCAATAGAAATAGTTTGTTGCTGTATGGTTAAATGTATTAAAGTTAAGAAGAAATATTTTTTAGGAATTATATTCTTATCTTAAACACGGAACGGTAGTTATTAAAATTTTGAAAAGTATTTGGCTTTGAGTTAATTAATTCATCATTTAAATGAGGAAATAAATTCACTACTCTAAATCTTTACTGGTTATGATTATATAGGAATAATCTTCAGTCAAAATAATTTAAATAAGTAAATTATGTTGCTACAAGTTTTGTTCATAATATTTTCTTTATTTGGTACACGGTTGATTTCAATTTTATGATTCATACTGAAACGAATATCGATCGTCTTTCAGCGAATCTGTTTTGTATAATTTGCCGGTCATAATTTCCATTAACATTCGAAGTAAGTTTGGAAAAGTAACTTTCCACAAACATGTAATAACAACATACAAACAACCTTCGAATTTCATTGAAGGAAGAAATCATATTGATTGGTATAAATTCTACAAAGTTTTAAGTTAGGAAGTTCTAAATAATCCCAAATACAATATTAAACAGAAATGGGATTTTATTGCTTATATTTTAATAATAGATATGTTATTCTATACAGACAGAATTATGCAAACTTACACATCCAAAGTAAATAAATACATATATGGAAGAGTATTTGCTCAAAGTCTGGTGAAAATATAACCGGTGATAGTGTTTTGTTATTTTATTGAAATTTATTTGCATATTCAATATTTCTATCTGTTTTCAATAGTACATACATATACCAATATTACATTTTGGAGGCGCATTTATTTCAAAGAGAATATACAATGAAATTTATTGTATAATTTTAAGCTATGAAAATTGCTATGAGTATCTTATCTTAAAATAAATATTAAACGGTATTTATGATGAAATTAGAATTTTTGCTACAAGGAAGAGTATATGGATTTGGAATCAATAAAAAAAGGCATAGTATGTAGGCAGCCACTAATTCAGATCAACCAGAGAAATAAAATTTTATTATTTACTTTATTAAAAATTTAATTGCTTGGTTAAATGTGGTTTGCACACGAGATGATAATGTCCTTATGCGACTTCCATCCTTAGGGCTTGAAAATTATCGCAAAAATAATAAATTTAAAAACCGCAAATCTGCATTAATAATTGTTTTAGGCTGAAAAAAGCTTTGCAATAAAAGCAGGTTTTCTCTATAGAATTATTTTTCTTGATCTAGCTTTTAACTTTAGTTAATTAGTATATGTGTGCATGTGCTTTACATTAGCGACAGTTTTTCAATTGTTAAAATGTTGAAGGAGTACTAAAGTATTTGTACGAATTTACAGTACCGAATTAAGTACAACTTGATTTTATTTACATCTCTATTTTTGAAGAACAAAAACTTGATTGCATATTTTGCAAATTACGCTTTAAGTTTTATGTTTTGACCAACTCGATATTTAACTGTATATATTTACTTTAACTTATTTTTATGTAACTTATGTGATGATAACAACGGACAATAATATTTGCAAGCTTATCAGTTAAGTAAACATCTTGTTTTTGTTATTAATAAAATATAAATGTACGATGTAATTAAATATATCTGCAATACTGCGAAAACTAATTATGACTAATATTTTATTTTAAGTTTATTATTAAATTAATCAATATTTACAACGTAAACACAATTTTTAATTATACAAAACGTAAAATTGAGAGAAAATGTCTTATACTTATTACATAATTGTTCGATAACACAGTAACCGACTTTTTGGCCCTGACAAGAGAAAAAAAAAAAAACAATAACAATGTGTATACTTCTGAAATTGAATGTTCAAAGTATTAACTGGTATAAAGCTATTACAATAAAACTTCTAAATAATTTCAAACATAAAGTTTTTACAAAAGGTTATTAAAAATGCTTTAGACCTGGTTTTTTTAAATGAGATAAAAGTATTTTAAACTTTTACAATACTCGGAAGCATATAGACTTACAAAGCAGAACAAAAAAAAAATACTGCAGAGTTTATTTATTTCTAACTAGAATGATTCTAATAAAAACACTTATTAAAAGGGATTTTTAGGCTGATATTCCTAAACTAACAAGTTATCTTATTTCTAACTCTAGTGTTCAAAGTACTTTCATCATTAGTTTAAACTACATACTTTAAACACTTAAACAAATTGTACTTTAACATTTTTAAATAGAATAGCAGAATATGTAGAAACGCATTTGTATAATAAGAGTGATTTTATTTTATTTACGGTTTGGCATCTTTTAGGCTCTTTCCGCAATAACAAATCTCACTTTTATCTCTGCCGTAAATAACAGTTATTGAAATTTATTTGGGCTATTTCAAAAGGCATGTTTATTTCAATAAAGAGTATAAATGCAATTGTGTGTACAGTTTCGAATAAGTGATTGATTTATTAAAATCTTAAAATAAATCACGATTCGATTTTACATAAATAATTACGACAATTTTTGTGATTTTTTTAAAATGATAATTTATTAAATTTTATAATCGAATACAGTATTTTACGAAGGAGCAACTACTAATGAAATGTTTGGGAAAACAAAATTGTCAAATTATAAAAATTTATGATAATTTCAAAAACATTAAAGTCATTATATTTTAAAAATTCTATGAAATTATGTGAAATTTTGGACAGAATGAATGACCTCTCTTGATACATACCTCTTTTTTAAAATCATGCCAATAGTTTTCAAACATGTAACATTTTATGATTATTTATGTTAAATTTTTTAAGAAATTGCAGTTTTAAAAGAAGAAATTTTGCAATTTCTTTTGTAAATTTTTTGTAGCATATATGTTATTTTGCGAAATTTTTGAGAAATTTCACACAATTTTAAAGAAATTTTTATGAAATTATGCGAATTTTTATGAAATAATTTGAGATTTTTTGTATTTTTAAAGAAATTTTGTAATTAATTTTTTTTATAAAATTAATAAAATGTGAAATGTTTATCAACTTCTTTGCCTGACATAATTTTCTGGAATGTTTTATGAAAATTTTATTTCAAATTTGTTTGAAATATAATATAAAATTTGACAATTTTTAACGACAAGAGCTTTTAAAAACTGCTAGTAATGTATATTATAATCTACTTATATGTAATGCATATATTATAAACTATATTTATACTTTGAGATATTATTTAGCTCAATAATAGTTACCAATGTATTAGTTATTTTTAACTTCAAACTTTTATATATTATCACAAATTCAATTGCCAAAAAGCAAGTTTCTGAAACAATTTTTAATCTATAAGATTTTAATGTTTTAAACAAAAATTATATTGAAGATTTAACATTAACAAGACTGACTTTCTGACAATGAATATTTAATGGCAGTCATTTATATAATTGATGGTTGTGACCCCTAATACGTGATAATTTATGTTTATGAAATTATTAATAGAAGGCTCTAGTAGAGCCGAAACTAGTAATGTATTTGCAAGAATAAATTTTAAATAGTATATTGTTTTATTATTTCGGAGACATTTTATATTGATTTAAAATTATATATTTATAAATTTTATTAGAAATTTATTTTATCTATTGAAATGCTTCATCGAACATACCCAAATTGATTCAAGCAGGCGGAAGGTTCTTTTGAGTATGTTGTTTGAAATTAGGAGAGATAATTAATGTTTATGAATTTGTTTATTGTTGAACCATGAATCAGCATTGCGGGCGACTATATCGATGAACAATTTACGAGTATGAGACTCGATTTTGTGACTCTTAGCATGAGAGCGAAAACTAACGATAACCTACCTATCATCATGCTTACGTTAGATTACCAAAACTCAAAAGTATTTTTTATTTGTCTCATGAAATGTTTGAGACAGCGAACATTTTATGTTTATGAAATGGATGATATATGAAATTTTATTTTTATGAAATTATAAACAATTTTTTGAAGTTAGTGAAAGAAACATAAAAGAAATTGCAATTTGGAGCGTTTTGTAAATTTTGTGAAATGAAATTATATGAAATTTTGCGATATTACATAAAAATGTTCTGAAATTACATAAAATTTAGTAAAATGTTGCGAGTTGATGAAATGGTTAGGACACATTTTATTAATGTTATTTTTTTGGTTTTTCTTTAAACCGTTTAAAGTTCATGTGTTTTAATAAAATTAAAAGTAGTTAACAGATAATTGGTAAACACAAAAAAATACCAAGAACTTGATCATTATTTTTTTAAATAGTTAATACGAAAAATTTATTTTGTATATTAAATAATTTTATTTTCATCAATTAAACGCTTTAGCAGTTTTTAGTGTGAGCTGGAGTATATTGTGAATATTTCTGATGCATACACAATTCAAACAAACTATACTTAAACTGGAATTTGCAAGTGGATTTATTTCTTAGCTTATGTTGTTTTGTAATTATATCTTTTTTAATTGTTGTCAACTTAATTGATTTGGAGAGAGGATAATTGAGATAAAAATTAGTTTATAACCGTATTTTTAAGCGCTACCGCTTTGGCAATGTTGTTGTTTTTATCAGAGCTTCAAAACTGTTGTTAATAATAAGAATTTGTTGATTATAGTTTGGACAGAGTTTCTATGAAATTATGTAAAGTTTTATGAAATTTTATGAAATTATGTGAAATGTGCCTTGTAAATTTTGTGAAATTATCTGAAAAATATGGAATTTTATATAATGATTTTTATGGCAAATGAAATGATAAATGAACTGGTTGTGATACATTTTTTTTCAATGGTTCTTTGTGTTTTTTGTAAGACGTTGAAAGCTCAATCTTCAGTTCAGCAGACTTTTAAGAAATATTAAATTTTTATTGTAAATTATATGTAAAAAGATAAAATAAAAGTAACTTAAAATTAATAAGCACACAAGAACATAACTTTCAATGGCAAGAAATGGAATACCGCGCACAATTTTTACTTTATGAAATATTGAGCTTATTATTTTACCCATTTTCTTATTAATTTTGTTTTTTTTAATTTTATAGTGAAAACAAACAATTTCTTTGTATATTAATTTTATTCTCATAAGTACACACTTCACTAAATCTTAGTATGGGGTTAGATATAAGATCTAATTTACGATGTATACATAACTTAAACAAACTAGAAAGAGGGAAGGGATTTGCATGAGGATTCTAGATTTCTTATGTCTTTGCTTATTTTGTCGTTATATCTTTTTGTTGTCAACTTAATTGGTTTAGAGATTGGTAATTTGAATAATTGTTAATAAAAAGAAGAATTAGTTTTAGTTTACATAAAATACATCATTTATTAATTTTAAAGAATTAGTTTATATAATTTTAAAAAAATCGGTTTTTTTCTATGAAATTTTGTGAAATTAAATAAAGTTTTCTGAATTTATACCAAAGATTTAAAAAAAAAAATGCTATTTTGTAAATTTTAATTTTTTTGTTGTTTCTTTGAAGTTTTGTGAAATTTATTATTTGAAACTTTGAAATTTTTACCAAATTATGTGAAATTATATGAAATTTTCATGAAATCCAATGAATTTTTATGAAATGTTTGTACACGTTTTTTGTAAGACGTTGAACGTTTAATCTTTAGTTCAAACTTTTAAGAAATATCATTTTATTGTGAATTATATGTGGGCAATTCTATTTCAAACAGGGGGTGGTGGTTTTTTTCTGTTTTATAACTTATTAGTAATCTATTCATTGCTTTATGAGGGACGATTTTTTTAAAAAAATTTTGTCATTTTTTAATTTTGATAATCCTTTTTTTGTTTAATTTTAATGCAAAAAAATGTTACTTGTGAAATTTATCAGAAATTTTCTGTAGGTTACAAATGTACTGATATTTTAAGTCTATACCCTGTTTATAAGCCGCAAAAAAGCATAAAACCAGTTTTTTTTCACAGTGGGCTGAGCAAAAAGAAGCATTTTTGGATTTTTTTTGTAATGTACGTAAGTTAAGTTGGAAAATATAAATTTATTTTGTGTTAAAATGTCTATTTTTCAACATTAACTCTTATGAATACACGTTTAGCAGTATTCAGAATTATACATCAAATATTCTTAAAAATTTGAATTCTGCAGATTATTCATAAAATATAAATCCGGCCGGCCCCCAACAAGTTTTGACAAACACAAATTTGAGCCCTACGCTAGTGTGTATAATATTTTTTGTAAATATGAAAATGAATTAATTTTTAACGCATTTTTTGTCTAAAAATTTTGCAATATTTTTCCTAGGGTAGGCTTTTCTACGGCCGATAAGCACGACACTTAACTATTTTCTTAGTAGAATTGTTAGCAGAATTCAAATTTTTAATAATTGGTTTATTGTTCTTTTGAGCGCGGCTAAACGTGTATTTGTAAGAGTTTATGTTGAAAAAGTAGGCCTTTTGCAGGTTTTTTGAGTTTTATACTTTTAAAACCCAAATACACAAAACAAATTTATATTTTCTAACTAATTAACATTAAAATAGGTCAACTTTGGCGGTTAAAAAAAATCTAAAAATGCTTTTTTTGCCTAGCCTACTGAGAAAAAATTGGTTTTATGGCTTTTACGGCTTATAGACGGAATATAGACTTGAAATGGCGCCAGATTTGGATCGTACGAAAAATTTCTGATTAATTTTGTAAAAAAAATTTGAGTTAAAATTGCAATTTTAATCAAAAAATTTGATTAAATTAAAAAACGACTAAAAAATCAACTTTTAAGGGTTTTATACTCTCATGAACCGATCAAAAGACTACGAATAAGTTATAGTAACAAAAAAAAAATACTAAAGCAAGTTTTTCGACATTCTTCCCCCCTGCTCTGGTCCGTTTGAAATAGAATTGCCCATATAACTTGCATGCGGTTTCTGGATGCTTTTGCTAATTTTATTTTGTTGTTATTATTTTTTTTAATTTGTTGTCAAACTAGTTAATTTGGAGATAATTAAGATAAAAATTAGCTTATAACTATCATTTTAATTTCCAACGTTTTTGTAATTTGTTATAATTGTTAATAATAAGAAGAATTAGTTTATCATAATTTGCACAAAGGGGGTAACAACTTTTTTAAATTTTACTAATTTTTTTAAAATTCTATATAATTTTACAAAATTTGCTTGTTTTTATGAAGTTTTGTTAAATATAAAGATTTTTTTGAATTTATTTAAAACGTTTAGAAATTTTTTTTTTGTTTCTTTGAAGTTTTGTGACATTTTTATGAAATTATGTAAAATTATATAAAACTTTGTGAAATTTTGTTAAATTATGTGATATATGAAATTTTTATGAAATTCTATGACATTTTATGAAATTTTTGTGACACGTTTTTTTTCATGGTTCCCCCTCGTATTTTTTAAGAAATATTACTTTTTTATTGTGAATTATATATAAAGATGAGTTAAAAGTAACTTGAAATGGGTATCACATCAAAATACTGCATAAAATTACTTTCAACGGCAAGAAATTGAACATTCCACGACTTTGAACTTATTATTTAGACTCGTTTCTTCAAATTTTGCTTTTTATTGCAACTAATAATATTGTTGCCTTTCAAACTGTTTATAATGTAAATAATAAAAAAAATTTCGATCATAATTTGCACAAACCGATTTTAGTGTTTTGCAAAATTTGGTTGTTTCGATAAAATATTTTAAAATTTTGATGAATCTGTAAAGTTTTATGAAATTATAAATATTTTTGTAATTATATAAAAGATATAAAAAATAAAAAATTCCAATTTTGAGTTTTTTTGTAAATTAATTTGCAATTTTAGTTGGTTGTTTCTATGAAATTTTGTAAAATTATATGAAACTTGTGAAATTATATAAAAAAATTATGAAATGATATTTTTATGAAATTAAATATTTTTTTAATTAACGTTTTATTGTGAATATAGATAAAATAAAAAGTAGTTAACTTGTTAAGCACACACAAGAATACTACATAAAATAAGTTTCAATAGCAAGAAACACCGAATGCTCGATTTTCTACTTTTTACTTATTTTTATAAATGTAATCACTTATTGAATGTGAAAACGAACAATTTATTATGTGTATTAATTTTTTTTATCAATATACAGACTTTACTAAATTTTAGTATGGGATGGGGTTGTGTGGAGACGTAGATTTACTATGCATACATAACTTTAACAAACTAGAAACTGGGATTTGCGAGGGGTTCTGCATTTCTTACGTCTTTGCTTATTTTGTTTTGTTATATCTTTGTAATTGTTGTCAAATTAATTCCGTTGGAGATAAAATAGTTAAGATAAAAATAGCTTATTATAGTAATTTTAATCGCCAACGTTTCAATAATTATTAGAGCTTTCAAATTCAATTGTGTATTGAAGCATTTTTTAATCATAGTTTCTACAAACCGATATTATTATACATATTCAATCGTTTCATAAAATTTCATATAACTTAAAAAAATTGATTTTATAAAACTATGTAAATTTATATGAAGTTTTACGAAATTAAAATCATTTTTTTTGAAACGAGAAATATTAAAAAAAAGAGTATTTATGCAATTTCCGAACACTTTGTAATTTTTTTGTTTCTATGAGTTTTTCCGATTTTTTCTAAAAAATTATGAAAAGTTATGAAATTTTTTAGTAATTTTTTAAAATTGTTTTGAAAAGATTAAACTATGTTATGTCAAAGTCTTTTAGTGAAATAACAGTTAGGAAATAGCCGAAAAACCCTGTCAAATATAGAAATAAATGCGTTTTTCTGTATTTTTGAATGCATTTTGTTGCTATTTGCAAATATAATTTACAAAAAAGACTTTGACATATCATAGTTTAATCATTTCTAAATGTATTGAATGAAGCGGCGATGAAGCCAAAGTTGCCGTTTTTGTTAAAATACTACAAATCAAGGTAGCGGTCGGTATGGTCTTAAAATTAAAAGTATTTGAAAATTAGTAAACTAACGCTATTTTCAATTTTTTTAAAATGTTGAAATATAAGATGTAGATTTACTATGCATACATAACTTCTACAAACTAGAAACTCGAAGCTCGCGAGGATTTGCGAGAGGTTTTAGTGTTCCTTATGTTTTTGCTTATTTTGTTTTATTGATATCTTTTTTTAATTGTTGTCATGTTATTTTGTTTAGAGATAGGATAGATAAGATATAAATTTGGCTTATAATGTTACTGTCTTTGACAGAATTTTAAAATTATTGTTATAATTGTTAATAATAATAAGAATTTGTCGATCATAATTGGCACTACCTGATGAGTTAATCGTTAGAATAAGATGTGTCTTAACCATTTTATATTTTATAGAACTTCATCAAATCTTACAAAATTACAAAAATTTTATATGTATATTAAAAATTAAAAAGATTGCAAAAAAATTTACGAAATTTTATATAATTTTACAAAGTTTTATACAATTTTATTACAATTTCACATATAATTTAAATAATTTTATAGAGATTTTACAAAATTTCATATAATTTCACATAATTTTTCTAAAAAGTTAAAGAAAATCATTAAAAAAAATGTTCTATAAATTTGACAAATTTTATTATTTTTTTTCAAATTTTATTATTTTTTTATCATTCTTAAAATACTATAAAAAATTTACATAGTTTTATAAAATGTTTATGTGATATAGTTCTCACATATTTTTATAAAAAGTTTACAAATCATAAGTTTTTTACGAAATTTTCTATAATTTTACCAAATTTAAATTTTTTTAAAAATTTTAGATAATAAAACAAAAAATTTACATTATATTTCAGATAATTTTATAAAGGTTTCATAAAAAGTTTACAAAAAGTCATAAAAATTCTACAAAATTTTCCGTAATTACATAATTTTATAAAAATGTCATACAGTTTTACAAAATTTTATTAGTTTTACATAGAGATTTAACGGTTTGGAAATAAACAGGAAAAATTGGAAAAAAAACACAGTTTTTTTTTCTGTTTCTTTCCAATTTTGAGATTGGAAAAATTGGAATAAAGGGAAAAAAAATTATAACAAAACAGGAAACTTAAAAAGTAAACCAAAGACCTAATATTTTTTTATAAATTACCTAATATTTTTTTTATAAATTACCTAATATTTTGTTTTAAAGTAATAAAAACAAAACATTTACTCTCTGTTATCAAAAAAGTGAAATTTTTCGGGAATTTACCGAAATACGGGGGGGGGGGGGGGAATCACCGGTGACGGAATAACTGCGCATCTCATTCTTTCTCCTGTTTATTACATGCATTTTTTAATCAAAACAATTTATAAATATTATTTGAAATACTTATATTTAATAATATAAATCAATTCTAGTAATTAAAACTCTTTTTTTTTTTTAGTTTACAGAATACGATTAATTTTTATCAAAAATTCCGTTTTTTTTTTAATTTTCTTGGAAAAAACGCGTTTTTTTTTCTGACACTCAATTTTATCGGATATTTGAAACTCTAGTTTTACATAAATTCATAAAAAGTTTGCAACAAATCATAAAAATTTTACGAAATTTTCTATAATTTTATTAAAATTTTATAGTTTTTTTACAACATTTCATTAGTTTTATAAAAATATAAATAATTTCATAAAAAAATATGTAAATGAATATTTTTTTAGTTTTTTGAGTTTTTGACTCTTAAAACCCAAATTCAACTTTGTCTATTAAAATAATCCAAAAAATGTTCCATTCTGCCCAGCTTACTGGGAACAAAATAAATAACCGATCAAAAGACTACTAATATGTTATAGAAACAGAAAAAACACAAAAGCAAGTTTCTCGACGCACACCTTTCCCTGCTCTGGTACGTTTGAAATGGGATTGTCCATGTATAAAGTTAGGTTAAAAATAACTTAAAGTTGATAACATACCCAAATACTACTTAAAATTTCTTTCAATGGCAAGAAATCGAATACTGCGCACATTCATTCCACGACTTTGAACTTATTATTTTGAATAATTTTTTTAAATTTGCTTTCTATTGTGAAAACTAACAATAAATTTGCCTTTAAAACTGTTCAAATTATTAGTAATAAAAAAAAAAAAATTATCGATCATAATATTCACAAACCGATTTTATAGAATTTTACAAAATTTAGTTGTTTCGATAAAATAATTTCTAGTTTTTATAAATAAAATTTTATGAAGTTTTATGAAATTATAAATATTTTTGAAATAATATAAAAACATTTTTTTGGTTGTTTTTACAGATATAAACTTATGTAAAACATTAAAAATAAATTGCAGTTCCAATAAATTTTTTGTTGTTTCTACGGATTTTTGTAAAATTTTATGAAAACTTTATGAAATTATATTTTCATTAAATCTTATTTGTTTAAATGGTTTTAAGTTTATTATTTAGTTCAGACTTTTAAGAAATATTAACAGTTTATTGTGAATTATATGTATATAGATAAATTTAAAAGTAATTGAAAATTGGTAAGCACACACAAAAATACTACAAGAAATCGATTTTCTACGTTTCTATGTTTTTGAAATATTGAACTTATTTTTTAAATGTAATCAAGCGTTTAATCATTTTTTTATTCTATTGTGAAAATTTATTATGTGTATTTTGTATTGTAATTTTATTTGGTCAATACACACTTCACTAAATCTTGTGTGGGGTGGGGTAGAGACGTAGATTTACTATGCATACATAACTTTAACTAACTAGAAACTGGGATTTGCGAGGGGGTTCTGCATTTCTTATGTCTTATCTTGTTTTATTGTTATATCTTTGTAATTGTTGTCAAATTAATTGCGTTGGAGATAGAATAGTTAAGATTAAAAATAGCTTATGTATGCTATAATTGTGTATTGAAGCATTTTTTAATCATAGTTTTTACAAACCGATATTCTTATGTGTCCCAACTATTTAATCGTGTCATAAAATTTCATATAACTTGAAAAAAATGATTTTTAAAATTTGTAAAATTATATATAAGTTTTACTAAATTAAAATCATATTTTTGAAACGGGAAATATAAAAAAAAGAGTATTTACTTCCTAGGCGTTTTATAATTTTTTGTTTCTAGAGTTTTTCCGAATTTTTCTAAAAATTTATGAAATTTTGTAGAAATTTTTTTAAATTGTTTTAGAAGTATAATATTCAGTTCAGACTTTTAAGGAATATTAATAATTTATTGTGAATTATATGTATAAAGTTAAAATAAAAAGTATTTGAAAATTAGACTGCATTAAATGACTTTTAATGGCTATAGAAACTAAATATTGCACCGCGTACATTTGCGGTATTTTTCATTTTTGAAATGTTTTAATCAATTTTTTAAATTGCTATTGTGGAAAGAAACAATTTATTTTGTATGTTAATTTTATTCTCATCAATACACACTTTACTAAATCTTAGTTTCAGTGTATATATAAGTATAAGATGTAGATTTACTATGCTTACATAACTTCTACAAACTAGAAACTAGAAGCTCGCGAGGATTTGCGGGAGGATTTAGTATTGCTTATGTCTTTGCTTATTTTGTTTTATTGAAATCTTTTTTTTAATTATTGTTATGTTATTTAGTTTAGAGATAGGATATAAATTTGGCTTATAATGTTAGTGTTTTCGACAGAATTTTAAAACTGTTGTTATAATTATTATTAATAATAAGAAGAATTTGTCGATCATAATTTGCACAAACTGATGAGGTAACCGCTAAGATGTCTTAACGATTTTATATTTTATAGAACTTTATCAAATCTCACAAAATTACAATAATACAATAATCATAAAAGTTTTAAGAAATTTTTTATAAATTTAACAAATTTTATTATTTTTTACAAATTTTATAACTTTTGTACAAATTTTTATATAATTCTTAAAATATTATTAAAAATTTACATAATTTTATAAAATGTTTATGTAGCTTTACAAAATTTGATATAGTTTTCACATATTTCAATAAAAAGTTTACAAATTTTATGAAATTTTCTTTATTTTTACCAAATTTTACATTTTTTTACAAAATTTTAGGCAATACTACAAAAAATTTCAAAAAATTCACATAGTATTTCAGATAATTTTATAAAGGTTTCATAAAAAGTTTACAAAAAGTCATAAAAATTCTACAAAATTTTCCATAGTTTTAGTAAATTTTATTTATTATATATAATTCTTAAAACATACAAAAAATTTACATAATTTTATAAAAATGTCATACAGTTTTACAAAATTTTATTAGTTTTACATATAGATTTTAGCGGTTTGGAGAAAAACAGAAAAAGTTGAAAAAAAAAACACTTTCTCTTTCTTTCTCGAGCATTGGAAAAATTGGAATAAACAAAAAAAAATTATAACAAAACAGGCAACTTAAAAAGTAAACCAAAGACCTAATATTTTTTTATAAATTACTTAATATTTTATTTTAAAGTAATAAAAACAAAACATTTACTCTCCGTTATCAAAAAAGTGAAACTTTTTGGGGATTTACCGAAATACGGAGGGGAATCACCGGTGACTGAAAAGCCGCGCGTCTCATTCTCTCTCCTGTTTATTACATGCATTTTTTAATCAAAACAATTTATAAATATTATTTGAAATACTTATATTTAATAATATAAATCAATTCTAGTAATTAAAACTTTTTTTAGTTTACAGAATACGATTTTTACCAAAATTTCCGTTTTTTTTTCTATTTTTTTTGAAAAAAAAGCGGGTTTTTTTCTGACATTCAATTTTGTCGGATATTTTGAAACTCTAGTTTTACATAAATTCATAAAAAGTTTGCAACAAATAAAAATTTTACGAAATTTTTTATAATTTCATTAAATTTTATGATTTTTTTACAAAATTTTATTTAGTTTTATAAAAATATAAATAATTTTATGAAAGTTTATCCAAAAATTTCACAAAAAAAAATTAAATTGTTTTACATAATTATGTATATGCAATTTTATAGAAGTTTTACACAATTTCATAAAAAAAATATGTAATATTGTATATATAATATTTTTATAATTGCATTTAATTTCGAAAAAATTACAAATAAATTTTATTAAATGTAAATTTTTTTTATATAATTTAATGTATTTCATAATCAGAATTTTTCAAATTCCCAAACATTTTATGAGAATTTTTAACATTTTATGTATTTTATTCTTTCAATAATTACATTAATACTGAAATCGCTTTAAGTTGAGTATTTATTAATTTAATAAACAAATTGTTGTTTGTTCTATTTTACTAACAATGTGCTGATATATTTATCCATTGTATAAACCATGATAAAATGTAACTGATATTAAAACAGCGCCGGAAACATTTTGTTTAATTTAATTGGACAATTTTTTAACACAAAACACATGCTGATGTAGCAACAACAATAACAACGTGTACTCATTAATTTATTTAAAAATCTTGTTGAGGATGTTTTAAGCCGAATTAAATTTACACTATTACAATGATATATTTCATAAAAAAATATGTACAGGAATTTTTTTAATTGTTATAAAAAAACAGTTTCAGTGTTAATTTTAAGACGAGATTAATAAACTCCTATTATTTATTCTTGCCGGATTTGAATCAAAGAAATAATATATTGTTGTTTAAAATTTGATAAACAGATTTTGAGGTAATTAATTATAATTAAGCCGTTGCAGTGATTTAAAATTTGTCTAGTATTTATACGTTAATTGTGACGTAATAGCTGATCATGAAGAATATAATTGCAACTATTGTAGAAAATTAGTATATTAAAGAAAGAATTAAAAAAATGTAAAATGCAGTAAAAATTGTCTTATAAAACTAGTATTTTTTCTATTTTGCATTTCTAATTTATTAAAATTAAAATGTTCAAATGATCCATATTACAATTACAGCTTTTAATAAAATTACGCAAAATATAAAAAAATCTTGCATGTAATGCGTTTATGGTTGATGAGAAACACGAGTATTATTTAGTTAATTGCGATTTTTTTAGTATATACATATATGAATTATCTTGGCTATTAGGATAAGCTTTGCTTTTTCATATAGGAGTTTATTTGAAGTAGAGGGTTATTTGGATGTCGGATTTTGGTTTTGGGCAGATTGTTTTATTTGTATTAGCATAACTGTGCTGAAATGTACGCCTATTTACATATTAGTGGTGGACCTGAGAATTATTTGTTTGCTTTAGTTTGGAACAAATTTGTGTGAATTTTATGATAAATAAATTGTGTAAAGAGTTACCTTAATTAGTATTTAGGAAACGAGGCAAATACGATCCTTACTAAACACCATTTAAACAGATATAATTCATAGAAGCTTTGCGGGATTACTTTTTTTGGAAGTAAATTCATTTTATTAAGACCATTCCGACCGCTTATCTTGATTTGCAGTATTGTAACGAAAAAAACAACTTAAGCGACATTTCTAGTTCAGAGTTATTTAGTCAAATAGCATTAAAATGTAAGGATGTATGGTTTTTTTTTTCAACTATAATTTGAATAAATCATTACGCTCAAGTACAATACTGTACTTTATCTCTGATTGACGTATTAATGGTTATATTCAATCCTTCAACAAATTGCTATAAAGCGCTTAGAAAATTCACTAAACTTTAAACAAATTTAAAATATGATACTACCAAACAAGTAATGATGTAGGGCAATAATTATGTTTCTATCCTCCAGCTGAATATAGTACAAATGTTGTCGACATTATGCAACGATGAATTTATATTTACTATGTAATTACTTTGTATGTTGCAATATACTGATTAGGACAGTATGTAAAAGTGGGTGAAAATGTGCTACTTCTCTCTCATGGGAAATAATGTATTATTATACTACCATTTGATACCATAGAAAGCGCATTTTAGCTCATTTGTAAAAAAAAGAATACATTAACTTTTATTAAATAAAATTTAAATTGCTACAAGTTTTTTATAGACTAATATAAGATTTATTTCTGAGTATTCTAAAACAGTAATTTTTCAGTTTGTAATACTATGTCCAGTTGCTTTTTACGTCATGTTTTGTCAAAATTTGAATAATATTATTAATCAAACTCAATAAAAGATACGCAGAAAAAAGTTCATTGATCTCATCATTATTTTGCACAAATAAAGTTATTATTTTCTAATGTTATTCTATAGATATTGTCATCGTTATTCTTGCTTGTTATGATGTTTATATTTTCTTTGCTATCTATATTTATTTGTTCAGTAAACATGTGCAGGTTCAATTGTATTATTATTGTACTATTATCACCAATTATGTATAATGGCTAACGTATTGTTATGCAATAATATTGAAAGGTATGATATAATACATATTTAGGGATACTTATAATCACATAATTGGAACAATACGTAACATAATTAATATTGAATTTTGTAGAAGCTTTGGTAAATAAATTATGTGTAATATATAAAGTTAAGTTTTGTAAGACGCAAAGTGAGAAGAAGTTCATAAAGTACATAAGCTGTTCTAATAAAATTATTCTTGCACCTCATACAAGCGCATATTATTAGTTAAGTTTTATTATTTAATTATAAAGTCAATGACTGTTTGATTATATAGACAAGTATCATAAATTACTAAATAGAAACTTATCTGAAAGCGCATTTTTATTTATTTAAAGTTTAGTGTAGAATATATTATAAAGCTTGCATAAAATAATATACAAATGAAATTATTAGAGACAGTAAAAAATTTTTTTATATTTTTTGAAAATTTAAAATTTTATGAAATATTTGAAAAAAATGTAATCATGCAGCTTTATGTAAATGTTACTGTTGCTGTTTTTTTTAATGAAATGTTGTAGAAAACATGATTTTGAAGAGGAGTTTAATTATGAACTTTTTTCTAGTTTTTATAAAAAAAGTATTTTTTTTTTTTCGTTTTTTTTTACCTTAAAAATAGAGCTTTTTTTAGAGTTTAACGACTTATTTGTAGATAAAAGCAAACTGTTTTTTTGTTTGAAGTTTAGTATCTTTAAATTTGTTTTAATATCAACGATAGGATTTTCTGCATTATCTAAAAATTATTGCAAAACTTTTTTTTTTAATTTTTTTTTTTCTGTCGAGATATATGAAGAAACTAGAACTAAAATTATATTTCATATTTGCAATTTGACATTATCAAAATATTATTAAGTTATTTACTTGAACGTATGATATTAGTTGAGTTTTCAAACTGTTTCGTTTCATCTTTTTTAATTTTTCTGAAATAATATAAAGAAATTTCAGTTTTTATCATTTTTATACATTTTAAATCATTGTCAAAATATTGAAACTTGTATTTATGAAGTTTTGCAGAAACTATGATAACTTGCAAACTTTCAGGCAACTGTTTCTTCAACTTATAACTGAAGTGCCCGCCCACCTACCTGCTTGAGTTTTTGTTATTAAGAGATTGGAGTTTTTTTCTTTTTGGAAACGTTTGAAGTGTATGTTAGAGGAGGGGATGTGATGAATCTAATCTTTTGATGACCAACATTTGGGTGGGTGGGTTGCTCATTCATTCCAGATTATGATTGCCATTGAGTAATTTGAACAAGAGTGTCCACCTAGCCGCTCAAGTGTAATAAAAAAAAAAAATTGTCTAAGAAG
The DNA here is from genome assembly GCA_963932245.1 of Tachinus rufipes. Lineage (NCBI taxonomy): Eukaryota > Metazoa > Arthropoda > Insecta > Coleoptera > Staphylinidae > Tachinus > Tachinus rufipes. The sequence goes on along the minus strand of OZ010742.1, from coordinate 21,310,962 downwards.
AAGGATGATGACAACACTTGGGCCTGTGCTTAGGACACTTCAGGTCATGATTACAAACGAGTAGTTTGAACTGGAGTGACTACTTACCCGACTTAGTGTTTGTTATTAAGAGATTGGAAGTTTTCTCTTTTTGCAAACGGTAGAAGTTTCTAAGTCAGAAGAGGGGGTGATGAATTTAATCTCTTGATGATCAACACTTTGGTAAATAAATCTTTATTCTTATTTTTTTTTAATAATCTGGGTGAATAAATTTATAATACGGCTGAGTAGTGTTATTCCTCTGTAGCTTTTGGTTTGTTTATTGTTCTCCTTTTTAAAGATTGGGATTGTTATGTTTTTTTTTATTCTCTTGAAGCGATCACGTGGATCTTTACCAAAAAATTATCAACACATCATTGATGATTTTTTTGGTAGAGAATTGCTAATTGTGTCTTTAGTTCTTAACCACCATACTTGAGCAGTTTATTTGGTATCTTATCCAGACTTGGTACAAGTTCTTAAAGTATGCCACTTATATGTCTTTACTAATTGCTTGTGACTGTGATGGTTTTTTGTCTTGGTTGGTCTTTTCTAGGGCTTCTTCCGCCGCTTCTTCTAAGTTCTGTTTTACTTTGTTTCAAGATGATTTTCCGGTTTATTTTCCGGTCTGATCCCGTTAATCTTCTGCTTTATGCGCCTGGTATATACGTCTCTGATACTTTTGTCTTGAATTAGTTCAATGTCAATTTTATCCACGTAAATGTCTTGTTTCTTCTTTTGTTGGACAAAGAGTTGTATTTTTCCAGAATATGGCTACGATTAGATCTTATATTTGTGGATATCAGAGTGCGAACATCTGATATTTGGGAGGGTGTATAATGCTATTCGATATTATGTAGTCTATCATAGAATTTGTCTTTTAAAGTTATTTTGTGTTAAGGTTTATGGTCGAAATAGGTGTTGTTTATTTGCATTTTGTTTTGCGCAAAGATGCTACTATAGCTTTTTTATTCTCGGCTTTAATGTCCCGCAATAACCGAAAAAATGTTTAACTAAACGTGAAGATTGCTTATGTCGAAATTCAGAATCCAGATTGTTAAGTGCAAATATTAAGTGGTTATTAGGATGTACTGATGTTTGTGTACTACATTAAAATTGTTCTTTTATGATTGCTTTATTGCTGTTGAGTTTTTCTATTTTTAAACAACTACATTCAATTGGCATGTTACGATTGAAGATGGCTCTGTAGGTTAATGCAAGACTTAAAATTGCAAATTAAGTGGAAAATCTGTTTTCTTTTCAAACTGTTTGATTGGTAGTTATTATCTGGAGTGGTTCAACCACCCACCTAAGTGTTGATTATCAAGATATTGGATTTATCATTCTTTCTTCTTACACAGAGATTTCTAACGCTTGCAGAGGAGGAATTTACAGTTTTTTTATAACAGACTAGTGGGCGGGTGGGTGGGCACTCTAATATCATCTACTTGCTGGTAAGTATGATTTTGAGTAACCCAACCACCCGCCCAAGTGTTAATCCAAACATGAAATATCACCTCTTTCTTGAACAAAAATTTTTAACGCTTGCAAAGAGGATGAACTTTCAGTTTTTTTATAACAAACTCTTGGGCGGGTGAGTGGACACTTCAGTTTAATCTATTTGCTGGTAATCATGATCTGGAGTGACCCACCTATAGATATGGATTTGAAACAGCTTTCAGCAGTCTGATTTTTTGTTAAGTTCAAGAAGTTGGCAATTTGGTAGTTAAATAGATAATTAGATTGATTCATCAAATTTTGAGAAAATTAGATTTTATTTTTTGTACATTAAATCTAAGAAATTAATATTCTAGAGGTTACGTTGATTACTTAGGTTTTTTTTACCAAAACAGAAATATTATTGTGTTGCACTGTATGGATGACATTTTGTATTATTAGATAGGCCTTTTAGGGATTATGCGCTTTGTCAATATGACTATCTCCTAATTCAATTCTACTTTCCATCTTTTCAGCGATTTTTTTTAGCCATCTTTTCGTTCTTGTTCTTTGGGTCTCTTCTAGCATTTTTTATGCTTTTTCTAATTGGTGATGAAAATTTATGTCGGTGCAGTGTAGAGTATAACGCAGAGCACAATATTCTTCTCCGTCTTTCTTTAGCTCTTTGGCAAATTTCTGCTAAAAGCGCTGTCAATGTGGGGGCTAAAATTCATATTATGATCTATTATTACTAGACCTTACTATTTTTGGCTCCACCTTGACATTGCCTATCTAAACCCGGATATTTTTTTAGGCTATCTGTCTAACTACAGTTTACAGAAGAAATAAAAGAAGAAAGGAGAAGAAAGTAGTGTTAAGTCTGCCGTGCAATGGTATTGGTCCGCAATTGCAAAATTTTATTCGTCATTTGGAGATGCGCCTGCTAGGGGTTTCACATGCTTCCAAACTATAGAGTCCAGGAAATTCGGAAACTTGGAGACGTTGTTAGTTGCACGTTCGATTATTACCAATAACTATGTTTGAATGTACTTAACTGCATCCAGTTCTACATCCAGGAACAAGAATTTTTATGTTTTTTAAGCAAGTTTTGTGCTATAAATGAGTTTTCTGCAATAATTTTGATAAATTTCATTTAGTAAACAAGATTTTTAAGCAAAATTTTAGTTAAAATACAGATTTCTGCGCAATTTTTAGGTTATAAATGCTCTTTCTGTGCAATTTTTATCAATTTTATGTGGCAACCGTTATTTTTGTGCAAAATTTCTAAGTTTGTTGGAATTTTTTTGTGCAATTTTGAATTTTTTTATTTGGTAAACATAAATTCTGAACAAAAAATTTGTCGCAAACAAAATCTTCTCGATATTTACATTATAAATGTCACAAAATTATAACAACTAACAAAAATCTGGCTATAAAACTGTCAAAAAGTACGTAATTTTATTCATAAAATAACAAAATCCGCCAATGATACATTAAAATATTGTTAGAAAGCATACAAATTTGGCAAAACTGTTGAAAAATTTATTACTTTTTATGAAATCCTAATAATAGTACAATCCGGAAATAATCTGTCAAAAAGTACAAAATTCTAATTATAAAACGTCAAAAATAGCAAAGTCCGACCATAAAGTATAAAAATATTGTAAGGAAGCATCAACATTTGGGCATAAACTGTTAAAAATGCAAAAATCTATATACAAAAAGTCAAAATTGGCAAAATCCAGCTTTGAAATTTATCAGAAGCACTAAAACCCAGCCAGAAACTGTTAAAAAGTGTAAAAAAAAATCTTCTAAAAAATAGCAAAGTTCAGCTGGACGGGGCGGGGCAATAAGTTCAATGATTGCGGGACAATAGTTGCAACTTTAGTGCCTCGCCCATCCACCCAATTGTTTGTGATTTTGAAATTGGATTACGAACACTTGGGTGGGTGGGCGAGAACTAAAGTTGAAATTACTGTCCCGCAAGCATTGAACTTATTGCCCCGCCCACCCACCGAACTGTTTGTGATCAGGAAATTGGATCAACACTTGGGTGGGTGGGCGGGAACTAAAGTTGAAACAATTGTCCCGCAATCATTGAACTTATTACCACGCCCAGCCACCCAACTGTTTGTGATTAGGAACTTGATTCACAAACATTTGGGTGGGTGGGCGGGAACTTGAGTTGCAACTACTCTCTCGTAACTAATAAACTGTGTCTCCCGCCTATCCACCCAATCAAGAAATTTAATCACACTTTGGTGGGTGGGCAGGAACTAATGTTGAAACTACTATCGCGCAATCATTGAACTTAATGCCGCGCTCACTCACTCAAATGTTTGTGATCAGGAAATTGGGAGGGTGGGCAGGAATTAAAGTTGAAACTACTGTGTCTCCCGCCCGCTTACGCAATCAAGAAATTTAATTACTAACACTTGGGTAGGGTGTGCAGGAATTAATGTTGAAACTACTGTCGAGCAATCTTTGAACTTAGTTTTTATGAACAAATAACTTAAATTGTTAGATTTTTTTTAGGTGGGGTCTTTGTCTCATCTAGTGCTCTTTGAGAATGACTTACGCATGGCAATAGATGCTTTCCTTTCACTGTTCTGGACGGTTCTGAACAATTCTGTGCTTGAAGCCCCATGTACCTTTCACAGAGAGCTTGTTCCGAGTTTCTTTTCCTTCTCCCTTCACGCACCATGACGGTGCATCTGAACGGTTCTGTGCGTCAAGCCCCAGCAGCGTGTTGCTCTTGAAATGAAAGCAGTAATCACTTTCCGATTTTCTGCGTAGATCCTGCTGTTGTACTATTTTTGTCAATGTAATTTAGATTTGGAACTAGTTTGAGGTGGGCTGGTTATTGCTTCGCAGATCTTTACACAGCATCTGCGGCTTTCTCCGGCTTCTCTTTTCCTATAGCCTTTACCTTTGTCAGTCTCTTGTGGGTCTCTTTTTTTTTTCTTATGTGGGTTTTATTTTGTGTGTTTACTTCTATTGTTTGATGTTTTTATATTCTTCTCTTGTCAAACTCCTGAATATTTTTCTTAGTACTCTTGTTGCAAAGTTTCTTAGAGATGTCAGGAGATGTCAAAATACTAAGGAAGCCTACATGAACTTTAGCAAGATTATTTTTATTAATACTGGTTGAATATAGTTCAAAACCCAAATTTTTTGTATTATGAACTTAATTAATAAATTATAAAATAATACTTATGTATCAATGTTGTCTCCAATCAATTAATTTTTAATTCATAAAAATTTTAAAAGTTAAATAATCAATCAAAAATTTACAATGCGCATTTTTTAATACAAAATTTTATATAAATTTATTCAAATTTATAAGAATTTCGTATAATTTTATATGAATTTCATATAATTTTATATGAATTTCATATAATTTTGTATGAATTTCATATAATTTCCTTCATGCTTAGATTGAATATCAAAATTTGGAAATTTAACTTTTCTATTTTCATTATTCAGATTAAAAACAGGAATATGCATTAAGAAATTTGTAATACTCATTAAATTATTGTACAATTTCTTGCAGTTACTAAACAGAGAAAATAAATAAAATATGATCATAATTCAGACTCTCAAATTTAATAAACTGCTGAATTAGCTTCCTGAATCCTTATGTAGAATTTATGTGGAATTGTGGGAGTGAAATCTTCACTAATTTAATATGAATTACTGCTACTAAATGGTTATATGAAATTGTAGGTTGCGAGTAGGCATCATATACTATCATATAAAAAAATATTAAGTAGAATCTGCCATTATTTATTGCGGCTTAAAATATATTTTATTGATTTAATATATTACCGGAAGATTCAATTTTTTATGCGAAATATTTAATGGAAGATCTATTGATAAAAAATTGTAATTCATTTATGGCATTATGATTGAAAGAAAATTGACATTATTACATATTCTTTTGAAACAAACTTAGATCGTTTGAAGACTTTTTTACATAATTTAATATCAATTGTCTGATTTACTATTCCGTACATATGGCAGGTTTCTGTGAACCTGGCTTATACTATAATAGAAAAGATTATGCAAAACCTGGTATTAAAAAGAGATTTCACAGCTATCGGTTCTCACGCACCGAAACGATCATGTTAGCTACGGTTTTATACTGTATAAGCTTATTATCTCACAACAAAAACAAATATTCAATTATTAGATAGGATAAGTCAAAACAAACTTATTTATTTTATTATATATTTAATTTTTTGTAAATGTTAAATGTTAAATTATTTTCGACAAAATATTAAACTTTCATTTATTTATTACTGTTAAGATGACCCTAGTTAAGCCATTACAAAATATATAATGCAAATTTTCATCATATATAATCGCCGAAAGTGTAATAACCTCACGTAGAGCAACTGTCAACCACGCAACAACATGTCCATTACACATTGTTGTGCGGTATTGCTTTAAGTTTGTATTTCCTCACGTAGGAATTCAATCTGTTAAAATGTCTTATTTCATTGCCGCTAATTTATTCAGAACTAGACAAACATTTGTATAATTTCCATAAATTATAGTCTGTATTTACAACAGTAGCAATTAGATATAGCGAAGTTAAAATGTGGCGTGATATCTAACTATCAATTGTTATATGAAGCATAATTAAAACAATTATTTTTGTGGTTTTGTTGGCTATTTAATTTTTAAATATTATATTATTAAACTATTATATTGAGTAGTTCCATGAATAATAATTTTGCGCTGTTTTTGTTTGATTAGAAATTACGCTTTTCCTTGTTCCAACATACCCAACAGTTTGATATTATCTCCAGAATTTACAATTACATTAAACACAATCTATTACATCAACAGTTAGAAAATTAATTAAAAACATCCTCGTAAATCTCCTTACCATTCCAGTCAAGGACATTACAAACAAATTATTGTGTTACAAAACTACTACACAATTTTGCGCATAATCGGAGAAACGATCCAACCATATAATTAAATAAATTATTTACCAAATAGTTAATTATTTGATAATATCTCAATAAGTACGCGTGAAATTAATTAAATAAATAAATTTCTATCAACAAAAATATAATTAAGCGATTAAAGGATAGAAAAATAATATTAAATAATTGGGGATTTAACGGTACAGAACTTGTCATATACGGATGAAGTTGTGATTGAAGAAATTGGTTCATTAAATTTATCAATAATTATAATGATAAAATATAATTAATGTCGTTATTTGTTGATTAATTAATATAGCTTTTTATGGAAATGTTGACTAATTATAGTGTTGAGTTTATATTTTATTTCTTATTATGGGGAAAGGAAATTTATGGGTATTAAAATGAATCTAAGAATAATTTTATGCAAATCAAGTAACGTTATCAAAGGACTTTGTTGTGCTCATTAAATTTAAATTCTATATGAATTTCTTCATTGCTACCAAAGCAATAATAATGTATTCAAGATGCTTACTCTAATTAGTAAATTAGCTTAGAGAATATAATTATATTTGAGAAACTAAAGGAAAATAATTAATTTTTATTGCCTATTATAACAATATTATTGAGAATAAATGGCAATTTATTTATACTTGTTTATAATAAAGTCAGCTCTTAGAAATGAGATAAATGTCAGATAATCAAATGACTTCTGCACCATATAATAATATAATTTTTAAATAAAATTTATTGCTTTATTGCAACTCTATAAAAATATAATGGTTTTGACATTTTATACTTTATTCAACAATATATCACATGGGTTATTATTATATGCTATCCGGAACTAGTCTTTACATATTTTAATATAGCCTGGCTATTATAAATGTGCACCTCTATTATGAGTGCGTGGTATTGTATATTGTTGGGACGTAGGCAGGGAGGGTGCGACGTGTGTAGAATATGTGGAGCATATGTATAGAAATAATGCTAATTACAGGTATTAAATTTCATATATGCCGACGGTTATTGCCGCTTTTCGCAGTTTCGATACGTACTAAAAATAAATGTTATTAATTAGTATTATATATCTTTGCAATATCTATTTAGTTAACAATATATTTGTTCTAATTGATATTAATTATTGTTGCCGGAACTAATCATTAGATGTCAATAGATTTTTATTTTTTAATGACTTCCGTACTTTAAATTGATTTCTTTAATTTTGTAAACATTGATGCTAAGATTATTTACAATAAAAGCTCCAACTCTATTGCTGCCGGAAGTTATCATGGTATATTAAAAACAAGTTATAATTTGTATGGCATTCAAATGTTGTATAATCATTCTAATTGGTTTTTAAATTCTTTATTCCTTCAGTCAATATAGATGTTTTTCCAAACTAGTTTTTATGTTAATTGAAGTATTCTGTAATATTGCTACAGTGGTCTTTGTGTAATATTTTAATTTTACTAAGTTTAGGCTTTTATTATACGAGGTTTGTTTGAAAAGTTTTTGGAATTGGGATAAAAATATATTAATTTTTTTTTCAGTTTAATTTCTGCATACGCAGTTCAACGTTTATGCAGCATATAGTCCGTTTGAAGTACTCAAAATATTTATTTCTTGCCTTGATTGTCTCATTAGTGTAGCTTTTGATCGATTTGTTCGAATCGAACGAATAATCACTTTAGTGAACCGATTGGTCCAAATAGCCACGAACTTCAACAAAGGATCAATTTTTTTTTAGTAATTTTATCGAATTGTTCTTAACAGAAACAGGTTTAGTTGTGCAAACCACTCATGGAATGTTTGGAATATTAAATATGTAATGTATCTCATTAGGGATGTGTAGCTTGCGATCGAATTGTTCGACTCGAACGAATCATCATTTTAGTGAACCGATTGATCCAAATGGCCACGAACTTTAAGGATCAGTTTTTCAGTATCTTTATTGAATTGATCTAAACTGAAACAGATTCGGTCGTGTAAACCACTTATGGAATGTTTGGAACATTAAAAATTTTTCATGTTTATAAAATACATGAACTTATATTCCCAGTTAACAGTTTTGTTTTTAATTTTTTTTTGAAGATATTGCAATCAAGACATTTTTAGAAATTTTTCTAATAGTTTATGAAATTTTATGAGTTTTTATACATTTTTATAAAATTATGTACAAGTTTTTTTTTTGGTTTTTTTTTTTGTTTTGCGTTAACATTTTTTGAGAGAAAGTTGTTGAAGTCCAAATCAGGATAATATTGTGAGTGATTTCAAATTTCTGCTTTTAGCTAAATTGAAAACTGGCTACGTTTGGTTACATCAATATTTGTTACGAAAGTTGATTGAAATAGTTACAGAAATATCCACTGGGAAATGATATTTTCTGAAACTTTTTTAAAATTAATTTTTAACGGTTCAACTGAAAAAGAATATTCCAGAGAACCTAGAGGTTTTTTGTTTGTTGCAAACTATTTGTGATTTAATCAAAATGTTGACCAAATTCTGGCTGAGCATCATCACAAATCTATGTATATTGAAAATCAAAGGAAAGCTAAGATTAGGGAGATAAAGAGTTGGGAGACAAGCTCTGCTGTAGACAATTACAAATTTTGGGCTGGTCATCAACTTTATCATGCAGTCGTCTGTGGGCTGAGAAACACGATTCCAAACATCAGTAATTACATTTCTTATAAAAAAGCTGCACTCAGACTGGTAATGCTGGGCGCCGACAGAAAAGGGTATGGCGCTATCCAGCTGGTGAGCCTCTTGGATCAGCAGATTTTAAGGATAGTAGACGCTAGTGGAGATTAAAGACATGCATCGCATTATTGACATTGTTGGCAGAATTTAAACAAAACTTAAAAAGTTAAAGCAACAACGTAAATAGAACAAAGTAACCTAACAAAAAAGCGCTACAAAAACCACATACTTAGGTAAAGGCTTTTCTGTGCAAATGTACCTAGGGCAATTCTCGCTTAGTTTTGGTCTGAATTTGTGGTTTTCTTTAATCAATTGATAGTAATCAGTGAATCCAAGTTTGTTGTGGATGACAGCCGTGCGAAACGGTTATCGGCAGTGGCCGGAGCAGGATTTTGTAGCTAGATTTGGTTTTGATTTTGGTGTGGGGACGTCTTGACGATTAAAAGCTAGAAATAATGATGGAGGAACTGTGTTTCTAGATCATCTTGGATGCTGCTTGCGTGCTCAGAACATTTTTTCTTTTATGCGGCAGAGTTTGGGAAATCATGTTGGTAGGGGTTTTGCTAGTCTTGCTCAAAAGATTCTTGTTCTGACAGTTTTGTTAAGGTTTTTTATAATTTTGCAGTTTAGTGCTGAATTACAGCTTTTGAAGCTACTTTTCTTCTCAAGGATCCGTAGTAAGTCAATGGGTTGCTTTAGTGAAATTGCTTTTTTTTAATTTCTTTTATTTTTGTGGTTTGTTGGCCTGCGGATTTTTTGGTTGTTTTATTACCAAGAGTTCTTGCTAGATTGGTTCCCTCTTTGGTGGCACGTGGCGCGCTAGATTTAGTAATACTTGTTTGTTTTTTTTTTTATTTATTTATGATTGATGAAAGAAGAGAATGCAGAGCTGTATGTCAGTGCAGATAAAATGATAAGAGGTAAAAGAGACAGACAAAGGTAGGCCGCGTATGCTGTGAAAATCCGCGAGGCAATAACCAGCATACCTTGAACTACTGCCAGTTTTAGACTAGTTTGACAATGACATTAGGATTTAGATTTACACAGAGATGAAAATCGGAAGGTATTGTCATGCGTAAGTAATTCTTAAGGGCCAACATCTCACTACATCCACAAAAAAAGAAAACCTGTTGGGTGCATAATGTCTTGAAGTTTAACCTAGCCTGAATAGAAACCCGATATCACCTTGTGCAGGAGGCCGACCTCAACAAAAACTTTTGAGTTACTGGAAAAGTCAAAATCTAACTTAGCGGCTTAATCCAACTCTAGTTTGGAGTTTTTAAATATACACACATTTTAATAAAAATATTGTCTTTGGGCTCTTAAATATGGTTGACAATGATAATTTTAAATATTTTAAAAAAGGAATGTTTGGACATAGAATTCGGAGAACTTGAGAGAAAGGAATATTATCAAATCAACTAATAACTATGCCAGAAAATAATTTACATACTGTGTATTAATACTACCTATAGTTGCCGCTGATATGTGTGTTGTAGCACCAACTCCAGGAAAGTTTTGAAGATCGGAATAAAATATTATTATTACAGTATTCTGTTGACTGTTTACAGTTAGAGAAAAGGTGCTGGTAGCAGGATTTTGTTATTCCAGAACGGGAACACTAAACTATTACTAATTTTTTAATGAACATGGCTTTTGTAATCTTTTGCATCTGATTTTAAAAAGTTTTTGGACAGTGCATCATATACATTATATACGCAACTATTGTACCAGTTACAAAACAGATTTCTGTTCTGAGCATTTGCTCATTGTTCAGTTTTCCAACTCTAAAATACTGGAGTTTTGACACAACGGGGTTTCTCAATCATCTCTCAGCGCTCCGATCCTAGCTTTGTACTCTATTTTGAGAATTGGAGCGATGAGCTAGGGGTGAAGCTGTAGGGTTGGATCACTAAACGATGAGCGATGCTATGGTCGGGGCGAGGGTCTTTGTTGTGTTTGCACACTAACTGTCTTACAACACACATATGGCTTTTCCGACTCTTAGCCGATGGAGACTAGTTGATAAAGTATCTATCAATAAGGACGCTCAATTTTTAAATGTAAATAAAACAAATTGTTTGAGATATCTACTTAAGTTGTTGTTGAAAGAATATTTTATGGCATTAAGTATGGAATATAACCTTGTTCAAATGACCGCCACGGCTTTGCTTGGTAGCACGTGTTTGGGAGGTCTATTTTTTATAACTTGTTGTGTTGTGTTGCATTAATCTGGCTAAATTTGCTGGACCAGTTTGATATGTCGATTTTGAAGGCATCAATTTTTTGCGGTACATACAAATAATGTACCTGCAATTTAAGATAGTCTTAAAGATAGAAGTCAGCACAATGTTGGTGAGTTAACCATGCCCTCAAATTGCTTGTTCAGAATGTTTATTGCGGTATGCGCTGTGTGGCACGTACTGCCGTCCTGATGGAATCACAAGTTGTTGGTATTCATATCATCTAGTTTATTTATTCAAATATGGGCTTTAATGCTAAGAAATTTAGGTCAACTTCCAAATGCTCCAGATACTAATCAGCAAATGCACGGAGTTGTTTATGGTTTATTACTCCTGGGTCAGTTAGATTTTATAAGTTCCGACGCGAAATTTGTCAAATTGAAGTTGCAGAAAGGCCAAGTTCTTGTAAACAACGATACATTTGACTGCTTCGGGTTTTTCCGTTCATTCTCACACACAACAGCGATGTTTTTAGCAAACAGTTTGGTGTTGGCTGCTTATTAATCGAACCGGATGACTTGAATTTTGTCGCTAAACAGAATAGTCAATTCTGCAGGACGGTTGTGGCGAGTACAAAAATTACGTAATGCGCGAAACGTTTTCTGAACGGAGCACCGAATTTGATGATTTGTACACTTTGTTTGAACCATTTGCAACAAATTTGACAGATGTTGTCATTGCTGCTATAACCTTACAAATTTTGTACGTACTATTGAAAGATCTCTTTGTTTAACATCGATTTCATTTTTTCAAAAAATACTTAGGTATTTTACTTGTAAAAAATATCTTGTGCCTGGTTCTTAAATTGTGATTAGAAATTTATGTCATTGGCAGGTGCGAAGTCGAATGTGGAGTTTTTGTTCAGCAATAATGGTCATACCTTTAGCTATTCTGACGGCCACGTTTAGTTGATTGGAATTATGTCTTATTTTAAGATTGTTTTTTGGAAAATTGGTGAGATCTGCTTTGACGGATTTAAGTTGTATTATATTGTTCACGCTCATAGTAGATTACACATTGTCAAAACCATCTTTATATTGGACCACCAACAACTATGTCCAAGAAATCTGGATAAAACTATATTTTGTTGTTTGGAACTTTACAGATTTGGTAAAGCTCACAAATTTGTGCTGTAGAATTTTTTTTGAAACACTGCACTTAGCGATTTCTTGCTTAACGTTTATCTATTTAAAGAGTCTTTGGATTTGTTTACATTTTTTTTTTTCTAAGTTAGTTTATATTTTTATATAGCGTTTTTTATGCAAATATTAATAAATGTAACCTAACCTAACATCATTGCCAACTGGTGAATTAGCTTTTATATCTTGAATAAGTGGCGCCAAATCTGCTATGCACAAGCGCTTATATTTATTTTTTTGACACACTTGAACAAGTTGAGGGTTAATCTGCTTTTATAGTCTTTGTGGTATGTACGTATTGTTTGCCATCGATTTTCTTAGCTACTTTTATAGATTCAAAATTACTTAAGAAAACAATTATGTGGGCTTTAAATAACGTACTTTCTAAATATAATTTGATAGACTTCTACAAATTGTTATGCTGATGAAGTAAGTATTTTTATTCAAACTGTACTGACAATGCGTCTACTTTCTGAAGTTCCAAGGAGACATGAGCTTTGTTATTTTTTTGTAGTCAGCGTTTATGTTATGTTTGATGTAATAATTGTTATTTCATATGAACATTTTTTTTTTAATGGCGTGCTATTGTGCAAGAACAAAATTGAAAGTTTTAAAGATACATTTTTAGGTGTTATAAGGTTTGTTTTAACTCACGATTAGGACGGTTTGCAAACTATTTACATTATGTATACAAACAAATTACAGAAAAGATGAATTATTGTCTAAGCAGGACAAATATTTGTTTGTGTGCACAGTTTGAACGATTTGCAAACCGTCCAAATGGTATGTGGCAGCAGATTTATTGGCACCGTATTTGAGAAAATGTAAGAAAATCACATAACATATTACAATCTAAACAAATTTTTTGATTAGAGCTTTAACAGTTATTCACTGGAAGTTTAGAGATGTAGGACCAAAACATTTAAAGATGTCTTTAGCTGCCAAATGAAATAAGCTTCTAAGTTTATTATTTTTTGTGAATTTTAATCTGCAATTTTGTAATAAGTAATCTTGTTCAAATCTCGTCTACAATGTAATTGTTTTAACGAAAGTACTTGTTGATACTTGTTGAAATGTAATGGTATTTTTATCTTATTATTACATATCAAATTTTGAAGGTTGAGAACAAATCTTTATGATTTTGGATCGGATTATCTGTGTCTATGGCAAATAGCCTAATTTGCATTATATGTTTTCAAATCCAGCTATTACATATGCTTTCTACGGTGTTTTGGAAGGCACTTTCTCAAAAAATAACATAAAACTTAAACACTTGAAAGGACTATTTTAAGTTACCACTGTTAAGATGCCAGGAATACTGGTTTTACAGAATTACCATTTTGGCAAAAGGGCGTTGTGAGACAACATTTTTAGCTAACTTCTGATAATCTATAATTCTGCGATGTATTCAGGAGAGTGCTTTGGCCTTATGTTCTAATAGGGTAAATTTTTGTTAACGGATTTGTTCTAAATTTACAAGAGTTTAGTGGTGTGATGCCCTTTTTGCATATCATGCGAGCAGTCCGGGGTTTGATTCCTGAAATATAACTGAAATAATAACTTGCTTTATATCGACCAGGGTGGTTCGGAAGTCACCTAATAAGCTGGTTCCATCAAACCTCTTTAAAAAAGTCGTAGACTTACTATGGCGATGTAAAATAGCCATAAAAAGCTTTAACTAGTTTTAGGATATTTTGTATTTTTGCTTAAATTTACTTTCCACAACATCCGTTTAAATTATTTGCTACATTACTCACTTGAAGTACATTTAACGATATAACTCGCTGAGTTTTGAAACTGATGTTTTGCAAACATTCTAGATGAATTTTAATGAAAAACACTTTGCACTACTAAATACTAGATGAAGTTCGGATTAGTTGGGCAAATACATGTCGAGCTTTCAATGCATGATCAATAAGCCGACCGACTATACATGAAATACGTTTTTTTGATAAGAAAATTTGATTTAAAATATACCTGAACGTTTAATAATTTATCGTACATGAGTAACAAATAAAATTAATATAGACTAATATTTGGTGGAAACATTTTGTAACAAATTGTAGTTAGTTTTTATGTTCTATCTAAAACTTTTTTTAACTTTTAAATATTGGCTCAATAAATGTGAATGTGAACAATTTAAAATATTGGTTTATTAAATGTGCATGTGAACAAGTTCATATATAAAATTTTACTTTAGGAAGCTTTTTAGTAATGTATGCTGTTTTAATATTCTAATTAGTCTTTAAACGTTAGAAAAAGTTATGAAATTATGACATCTAATAAAATGATTATTATACAACATAATTATCTAGGTAATCATCCTAATGAATCACTTAAAATTGTAGATGACTAGTGCACGCATAAATTTTAATTAAAATCCTCACATTATCACATTACAAAATTTCTACAAGAAAAAAATGTGAATTGAGCTGAGTAATTTACGATCCTGTAAATAAAGTATGTGTGTGTGCGCGCACACCTTTCTTTCTTAAGTCGCTTGATTTAACACAGCTCCGTTAAGTAACTTGATCTACGCACGTTTTCAACTTATTACTATCACATATGTGAGATGTGGGATAGTCTCATATATATTATCTGTGTGGCGACTTTTATATGAAACTTATTGTTGCCTTGGTTTATGGTGCGGGGATATTTATTTGCTCATTCCGGCCAACGCATTAGCTACATTATATCTGTTCGAAGCTCCTGGCCAGCCCCTATTGTCCTTTCATCTGATTTTATCTCGAGATATCTTACAGTGTATCTCGTGTAACGTAAGTGAACTCTTGGGATCATTGCGTATCTCGAGTTTCTTTCCCCTCTTGTTTTACTTCTTTTCCATTCCTTTCTTTTTTTCCTTGTTCTGCTCTGATATAGAAAATATAAATGCTATCTTATTACAACAATGGTCGGTCTTGTGCAGTTTATGTAAACAGCACGTTTGATCCGAGTTTATACGATCAGATATGGAAACACTTTAGTTAATTGTTTTTATATATAGCAAAAAGTGGCTACGTTTCATTCAATGTTACGTGGAAATATCATACAAAGAGATTATGGATTCATCCTAAAAGTTATAACCATATATCAAGCTGACAGTTTAAAACACCATCAGGACACCTTTTTTTACATACATCCTGTCAAAAATATATAACCCTTTTAAGCTATAAAATTGTCAAACATATCATATGATATATGATCTGCATAGAAACATGCTTGAATTATGTAAAACACCTTTTTTAAGTTATTGAATTTATTTTTATTGTTGCCTGTGAATAATATACAATGCGTTGAACTTTTTATGGTCTTTAAGCGTGTTTTTTGTTTTCTGGTATTGTTATAAAATTTAAATATTTATGTGAGGCGTTTAGTTGTCCATATATATCTTCTATTTACTTATAGATTATGTGCGGAGTGTCTGTTTAAGTAAATAGTTTGTTTATTTGCAGCTAAGTTGTGCATAAACATACTCAAATATAACTTGTATGTAAATAAGAGTAAATGTAATGCACGTTTTCCTTTGCTTTTAAATGTTTGAATAATATTACTGTTATATAAACATTATTTATTTGTTTTAGTGTTTTTTATGCTTAATTAATTCAGGGCGTGTGTGTAAATGAATATTGTACAGTTACCTCATATAAAAATATAACAAATCACATCTTGAACAATGGAATTATATATTTCGGACACCTCAAATGTCTCAATCTACAAATAATTACTGTTTCGGTGTTCATTCTCACGCAATTAGTGAAGAAGACTAATGACATCTTCTTCCTAGGTATATCCAGCTTGACCACATAAAAAAGTAAAGATAAATCGAGTGAGATTATTGATGATACTGCTTTGTCCTGTCCCCTTGTTAGT
Source organism: Tachinus rufipes (assembly GCA_963932245.1). Classification (NCBI taxonomy): domain Eukaryota; kingdom Metazoa; phylum Arthropoda; class Insecta; order Coleoptera; family Staphylinidae; genus Tachinus; species Tachinus rufipes. The sequence continues at coordinate 21,294,615 of OZ010742.1, read as the reverse complement.
TAATATTGGTGTTATTGTTAGCCCTAATCTCTTGTTATAAATGAGTTTTCCTTTCCCCACACCCTGACATGCTTTATAACATTACTTGGATTAATATGTTGAGGTTAAAATTGTAATAAATCACTAATTAAGATTAATTTGAAATATATAATAAAATTAAAGTATTTATAATAGAATGTGATTGTAGTTATAAGAGAGATCAATGCTATAGATCATTGTCTGTTTTACAAGGCGTTCAGAATTGAACTTTACAAGCGCAACTGCATTCGTAGGTCAGAGCTGTTTTACCACCCACTCGAGTATAATATAAACAATGGCCAGACGGTCATCCGCTACCGTTTTATATAATTCAGCGCTCCTTGCTTGTAATCCAATACTGGGTTGTATCTTTTCATCTGTCGTACGCTACTGTAAAGCAAACCAAAAACAGATTTCCACCATTAATAATGTCTATTGAATTGAGTATTTTTGGGTGATTAATGAAATTCATGGAAATGAGGATTGGATTAAAGATTTTTTGGGTCTATACGAAGGATAGTTAATGAGGGTTTGATTTGTGAATTAATTTGCTTTTGTAAATGATGAATGTTTTTTGTATGGGATTATATGGAAGGGATTTTTGTATATAAATTTGTATCGTTTAATCAGAGAAAAAAATATTTATTAGAGATATGATTTATCTTTATTAAGTTAGTATTAAAAGTGATCTGTATTTATTAAAATGTTGAATAATTTTAGGTTTTTAATTCATTGACTAAGAACAAGAACAAGCGGATTGTTTAAACGGTTACTATTATGTTCAGCCAGGATTGATGTAAGAATGCTGAATTAAGATTGTTATAATAAAAAAAAAAAATTCTAAATACTGTCCAGCCACTTTAGCTTGACCTATGGAATGTGTGATATATTAACGCGCGAGAAAGATGCTGAAACACGGTGACGCAGCTAAGATTTTTGGGGCCCATCATAAAATATTAAACTAATAAAACGGATTTGGAAAAAATATAGTTTTGTAATTTTTTTGCACTTTTTTTTAAATTTTGTAAGGATTCTTTCTGTAATAGAATTAGAGATTTTGAGTTTTTTTTTTAAATGTATAAAACGGTCACAACTTTTCCAATTTTATGGTTTGGTCCACATTCTGATAAGAAAGATTATGAACACTTTTTTTTTAGTCTTATCCCAGTTTTTTTGAAGATCTTTTTGGTCATCTAGAGCACTTTACCAAGTGTTTGCAGCATCCATTAAGACTTACTAAGTTTAAAGCATTCTTAACACTTTTCTTTAAAAAATTTCTGTTTGTAGGTTTTTTTATCAGTAATTATATAACCTCAGGGAATTAAAGTTTTCCAGATCTCTTAAAGAAGTGTGTATGCTTGCTTAGTTTTATTGAAGCTCCTTAGGTTTACTAAGATTTGGATGTCTAGGAACCATCAAGACTTTTTAAGGCTTTCAGACTTTTTAGGTAAAAGAATGTTAGAAGAATAATTTTGCCAATATTATTAATTTGTTCTGACACTTTACATGTTATTCTAAACGTTTTACAGATTAATATTTTTTAGTATCTTAAAATTGTTGCTATTTGTTGCAAAGCTCTATAGCGTCATACATTTTTTGTAATAAATTTTGGATTCGAATTCTAGATCAGAAAACATGTTTGCAGCTGTCCTGTTATATGCAAAATAAATATTCTATTCTGCTCTATGAAATGAAGTAGTTGTAGCGGATTGTTGTAGCTGCCAAAGTCGAGATAGGGTTACGCATTGATTGTCTCTGATTAACCAAGTACAATGTGAGTTTGCTGGTGAATTGTTAAATGCAGGTTTGAGTCTTGCTGCGGCCACGATATTTGTGGAGTTTCTAGGATTGTTTTGGCATGGTTTGCTGGAATTGTCTGGATTTTAACGAAATACTGTTGTTAGTCAGTGGTTAAACAGACGAGGAATGCTCTTTCTACTTGATGGTGGCTAAAAGTTGATTTTTTTCAAACTTTTTTTCAAGCTGCTAGACTCAAATGATTAATAAAGTGTCAATTAGCTGGTGAATTGTTGAATGCACGTAAGTGGTGCAGGCCGGTCTTGCTTAGGATTACGATGCTTTTTGTGTTTGTAGGATTTTCTCGGTGTAGACGTAACATGGTTTGCTGAGGGGTCAGTCGGAATAGTCAGGATTTATCAATTAGCTGGTGATTCGTTAAGTGTATGTGAGCCGTGCAGGTTTTACTTCTGCTGAGTGGCTCAAAATTTGTGGGGTTTATCTAATGAACTGACGTAGTCACATGGTTTGCCGATGTGTTAGTCAGATTGTCTAAATTTATCTTGAGCTGAATATTGTTGTTTTTTTTTTTTAAATAGGCAAGGAGATTTTCTTGCTGATGGTGAATAGATGTTGACTGTTCAAGACTAGCATTGGGTGTTTTGTTGGGAGGAGCAGGTGCCTTATCGTAGGCCTAGTTGTTGCGTCCAGTTTTCTGTTTAACATAAACACGCATCGGGATGCGGTGTGGCCATATCTTTGGCAACGGTGGCATTGTGCAATGTTTGAGATCTTTTGCTTGTACACACAAAGCCCGAAGATTTTAGTGAGAGACATGATTTTTTCACTTTTTGCTTCTTGAGGAATTTGGACGTACAGCATTAGGAACGTTTTTCCGTTTTTTCCCATGCGTGTTGTGGATGATGGATTAAACACGTCAGCCGTGATGCAATCGGGAATATTTTGGATAACATACTACAATATTCAGAGTCCGCCAGAGAGGTTGCATGCGGATGCTATTGACTACGTTCACTGCGAGGTCGATGGTGATATTCATCGACTTGATAGTCGCTACCTTTGGTATTTGGATTTTTCTCGGCTAATGATGGGAGGAGGGCGACTTGTGCCAGCGCCCTCCCGTGAAGGAGGGTCTAGGGTGCTATTGATTGAACCAAAATTGGGGTCTTGGATTTTTTAGTCTTGGTGGATGCAGGTTTTTTTTGGCGTTGAAGGCACCTGGCGTGTGGGGTTGGCTGATGGTCTATTAATGCGAGGAATTAATGAAGATTCAACCGAATTCTTCCTTGATTTTATTTTAGTTTTTTTTTCTATTTTCCTATCAGTGTGATTTCTTTCTCTGCCCTCTGAGGGCGGGTTTTTGTGGTGGGAGTCAACATCGTGTAGCAGATTTGTTTCTATTTCTATGCAATGTCGGCTGTGGCTTTGTCTGGTCTCTTGCGAGAGATTCGTGAAAGGGAGCTCTGAGAGGTTTGCTTTGCAAGGAGGTCTTTATGGAAACGTTGATGGTGGCTTTGCTTTTCTCAATTCCTTGCGCAAACTCTTTTTACAGACATAAAATACATCCTTGCCTTGATGTATTTTAAGTCCTTCTTGGTCTTTTTTGTCTCGTCGTTGTGGTCGTCAATGCTTTCCGCCTAGTTTTCGATCATTTGTCTGAGGTTTTTTTCTGGCGAGATAAATTTTGAGTTTGTGTTTCTTCTGGACTTATAGTGTCTTTAGGATTTGGTCATTGGTCAGGGAGAGGTCTGGGCCTTTGCTGCGAGAAGTTTACTTGATTGGCAATGAAGCCAATCTATACCTCGTGACTTGAATACTGCATGAATACTGCATTTATTTAGGCTGCGGGCTTGCTTCATTTGGGTGGTGAAGTTTGCTGCTCTCTCTCTCTATCTATCTATCTCTCTACTATAGGGCGGTTTTAGGGAGTGTGGGGTGGCTTATGTGAGTAACCTTTGAAAAGACCAAAACGTTTTGTTGGTTTAATTAAACAGAAACTAATCTTGCTTAAGGCTCTAGACGTCTTGCGGATTGAACAACCTGTTTCTAATCAATGGTCTTGAATTACTAAGACTTAGTTTGAGCACGTGGACCGCTCACGAAACGCCAATGACGCCTTGGATGGTGGAGGCGTCGTGCCTCTATTTGGACTTTGGGGAGCTGTATTTTGGACACCGTTAAGGCAACAACTATTGCGACACAAAAGGTCATTCTACTTTGTAAGAACTTGACTGTTGGAGGCGCTTGCGTTTTGGTTAAATAGCATTCTTTTAGTTGCCGCTATAAGATTACGTGAAGCTGGTTATGTCTTTAATTTCTGCAAATTACAATAGTTTAAAGCTGCTAGAACTTTAAATCTACTGACATTATTATGTAACAAAGACCGAAAAGTGGTTATATAGTAAAACCTTTTCTGATTTGGGTGTTGTTTAAATTAATATTTTTGACGAAGCGTATTCTGGTTTCTCATCTACTTATTTGCTAATATGGACAAAATTTTTGAACATTAGATAGACTTTGTTACTAGTTTTCTGTATGATGTTGTTGTTTATTGTTTTATAGGTTTTTGGGCAGATTATTCTGTACATCATCATACGGATGTGCGGCATTTTTGTATTACTTATATCTAGTTTTAGATTAATTTTATTTGCTTAATTCAGTAACTTACTTGGTTTAATTTTTGATTTATGACCCTATACAAATTTTGATTATTAAACTTTGCTACTTTAACCCTAACTTGACGGATTAAGTTGGAAACCAAGAGATCAGAAGACTATTTGACGATGGGATTAAGATCTTTTATCTTGGCAGAATTAAGGCCACTAAGAAGAGTCTGGGGATTGACATCAAGCAAATAACAGAAAGATGGTGGTACTACATTGCAAATGACTTGAAGAGTTGAAGAAAGCTGTAGTGAGGCCTAAGTTCAGTAGTGGACAATTATGGGCTTAAGAGAGAGAGAACGCTATAATAACGCAACATTGCGCTTAACATGATTTTTACCGCGAGCATGGGAAAGAGTAAATAAATAAGAATTGCTTTTTACTCATATCCATAATTCTGTTTTTATTAAGTGTTTGGTCAACTTACCAAATTATGTGATTTTTTATTCAATATTTACGTAAAAAGTATGGTACACGGCTGAAGGCTTGATAAATTCCAAATACTGGTTTGTGACTTTTAAAGTTTTGTCTTCTAAATACTTAAACTTGTACACTGTTACTAGTTTTTCAATTGAACTCTTTTTTTACAGTTAGGTTTTTTTTGGAGACAATCTTGATCTTGAATTCTCCAGTTTTTCTTGTCAAAATTATCTTTTTTTTTTTTAAACGTGTTTAAAGTATCACAATATTTGCTAGTAGTAGTGGTAAAGTTCACAAGTGTTCACTTTATTTTTCAATCCTTCAGAATCATAGTTGCTTAGTGCTCATATGTTGTAACCTAGTGGTTCAAAACTAAGTGGAAATTGGTGTTAAGTGCTTAAAAATAAATAGTATGAGCATCAAAAGTGTTACATTTTAATCATTTAGAAATTTCAAGTTATTTTAAATTAATTTTATTAATGATAGTTTTGAGATACATTATTTAAATGCTAAGAGCAGCAGAAGTAAGTAGTAAACAGAAAATATACAAATTAAGGACTTATTGTAAAATTTTTGTCACTTTGATATAGCACGGAGCAGATTCAATACAAAGTTTTTATGGATCATCGATTTGCAAGTTGTGCATGGTTGTTACGATTTGTAAGATTTTTTTGTAGAGTATTAAATAGATGTTATATCGACCGGGTGCTCCGAAAAAAAAAATACATTTTTAAAATCTTTTTTTGCTTTGTTTTCTAGAATTAGTGTAGGACCAAAAGTTTGCTTTTGGTTTTTAGCACTTAATGACAATTTTAAGATTTTTTATCGATTTTTGGAATTCTGGCCGATTTTTGAAAAATTGGGCATTTTTTCTTTTGGATAAAAATAAGTTGTATTTTTTGGACAAAGGCAACATGTGATTTTTGGACTTCTTGCAATATATTGATCTCAGCCAAAAATGAGTTTTAATCAAATATTGATGTTGACATGTTAAGTTTTTTGAAATATTTTTGATTCTGTTTTGGTTTTTAGCAGTAAGATTACTAAATGTTTGGACATGGGCAATAGTAAAAAATATGTCAAAGTTTGGTTTTGACATTGAAGCAAAAATAAAAATAATTGTTTGGTTTTTGCCAAAAAAACAAAACATTCTTTGGTCGGTCACTAAAAGGTTTGCTGGAAAATTGCATTATGTGCGCGTTTTTTGACTCTTGGAACGAGATGAAGGTTGCAGATCTAAGAGAAAAGTTTTGTTAATTTGCTTGAATTCTGGCGTGTTAAAATTTATGCATTTGATTTTGTCGTTAAAGCCAAAAGCTTTTTATCACATATTTATGTTTAGTTATGTTAAGTTTTTTGACATGTTTAGGTTTTAATTTTTGGCCAAAAGATTAAAAAGCCAAATGTTTGGTTTTGGCCTAAAAGAAAAAATATGTAATTTTGGGGTTTTGGCTGAAATAACTCAAAAGTTTTGGTATTGACCAAACCAAAAATAACTACTCATTTTGGTTGAATTTTTGCCGCAGAATGTTGCGTTCTAATCATTACCGCGATTAGTTGATTGTGGTAGATATCTAATGCATGAAAACAAGTGAAAGAAAAGAATTGCATTTGGTTTAAATTCTGACAAGCTAAGCTTAAAGTTTGCGTTTGTTCTGATTGACTAGATTTGGATCTGTCTATGTGTTGCATTGTTATAATATATTATTGCTGCTGATATATATGAGTTATTTTACGTTATATAACTAACTAGAATTATAAAATACAGAATTTTTGAGAATTTGGTCAATATGTCATATTTAATTAACTTTTGTAAAGTTAAATTAACCAATACTAGATCAAAAGTTGAGGATAAACATCTTTACCTTGAAATTGGGTTACATATTTCGTTATTGATTGCATGCGGTCTAGAGTCTAGACAAAGTGCGATCAATAATGAATATTAAATACCTTAACTTAAGACAAACAATTCCAGAAAAATCAAAAGGAATTTTTGCTTGTTGGAGTATAAATTTACCGTTTAATTTTTATAAAAATTAATGCAAAGCTGTGTAATTATTTGCTTTCAACTGTCAAATCTCAAATCTAGGACTTCAAAACATGCCACTGATAATTTATAGAAGCATTTCTCCTTTCTAAGTGATCGTCTGATTGCATTACATGTCATGTCAAATGCCCGCTGATTCAATAAACGATTTTCTCTAATCTTATTAACATTAATAGATAATTGGCATTACTGAATGTAATGGCGCAACATGTGCAGGTAAAATAAACATTAACATAAGTTAATTAATTGTAAAATTGATATCATAAAACGAACATCTGTCTAATACAATACTCATGTAATCTCTTCAATAAAGTTTTACGTTATTAAGCCGATATGTCGTCTGTGTGTATCGATAATATTCGAGTGAAGAGATAATCTGCCGCTTTCTCTATTCCGCCAGTCATTTGGCGCTTATTTACAAATTCCCCGTGATATGTGACAAGCGACTCGAAAAACACGTGTACTTACTTATCGTAAAGAAGATATCACGCAGTTTACGGCTATTTATTTCCCGCTCACCCATTATTTATCTAATTCATGTATGCGCGCCGGCCAAGTGATATATTTACAGCATGTTGCCCAACAATTACATTTCACACTCGGATTAAATTGTAGTTTTCATTTTCAATTTTATGTGCGGATGTATAAAAGGTGCACATGCCGGCATGTGTTTCTGATTTATTATATAATGGCATAAGCTGAGGTTTTATTGTTTATCTAAAGGAGTGGTGACCTCTTGCGACCCTCCTCCGTCGGCGACTACGGAAAGCTCTTAGCTCTATTAGTGGGACTTCTGAAAGCGGCTCTTGCTAACTGTTCAACTACTGTACTTGCTATATAATACACAGTACACTTCTTGGATGCATTAAAATCATGAGTCAGTACCATGAGAGGCTTAATTACACGCGAGTTATTAGGGTTATTTAAACTGTTAATACTGTCTTAGCTTCTCGAGATGTAAACATGGCGAAAACCTTTAATAACGTACGGAGCTTATTAGATCCTCGACGGGTTACACTATATTTATGAAACGTCGTTAAACCGTATGAAGTAATAAGTAGAAACAGCAAGCAAGCAACCCAATTACTGGCCACATGCCGACATACTTTGCAACAATTTAACAACAAACGAAAACACAATGCTGCATAAATATCTTCTCAACATTTCAAATGGAAATTTATTCCTTTTTTTTAATTGATTTTTTATGCAATAATACAATTGTGTAATTAATTTTGAAGAACATTAATAATAATCTTATCTTTGTTACAGGTAAGCCTCCACACAACTTCCTTCTATTTGGTCTGGTAAGCATTATTTTGCATAATTTATTCTACTATGAAATTAGGATGTTACCCAAACAATTCCATAACAGGTTGTAATGATAATAAATTATTTTATATTAAATACAACTTTCTCTAAATTTACATTAATTTTAGAAATTTTGCATGGTGGGTTTTAAGGGAGTATCCTTTTTCAGCCACGGGCAAAATTAATTAATTATCTTCAAGCCGCTCTTAAATCACTTCATGGGCCATCAAATTGGTCCTAGCGTGTTAAGGGTCTTCTGGATTATAGGGTTTGGAGTAGTTTAAAATATAATAATTGATATTAAATTCATCCTTTGAGTTTCGTTTAAATCCTTATTCATTGGTTATTGGTAGTTACATATTTTGTTCAATTATAATAAATCACTACAGCTGAACAATTTTATGACATGGAACTATTAGATTTTTTAATATTTCCACAACGAAAAAATAATTAAAGATAAAATACAGACACAAAAAAGTTTGTCGAAATCAACAGTTAGTTTGATATGGGTTTTTATGAATTTTTTTATAAATAATATAAATATTGCTTTATATGTCATCAGTTTTAATGTTTCGATTAAAGTAAATTATTTACTTATTATTTATTTTAATTATTAAGTTCAATTCTCTGCCAACACGACTGTCAGTTTTAATGTTGCTTTTACAAGTAAATGCAACTAAATTATTGTTTTATATTGAGATAATCTATTTTTAATAATAGTTAATCCAAATATTAACCTAAATGCGATTGTGCGATTGGCATTGCATTCGAAAAACAAAGCCAATTATAATTTTGGAATTACTAACCCAATTCATACAAATCCAGAGGACAAAAGCTGATGGGGCGAACAGTCCGGGATTGAAAACTCATTTGGAATCTAATTTTAAACAAAACCCTTTGTCCGATAATCGCAAAATAGTACGACCTACATTTACTAAAACTAAAACATGTATGTGAGCTAAATTAAATTTTCAATTCCCAGATTGCCGCTGATATTTTGCTTAGTTTCCAATAAGTTAAACAAATAGTTCAATTTGCATTGTATTCAGTGTTTACGAACTGGAATTAATATGGGAGAGTGAAATGTTATTTGTTTTGTTATAGTAATTTTTGATAACTATCAATATTTGTTTAATGGAAGTTATAAATGAGTCAATAGGATGCATTATTATGTGTTTTATTGAAGCGTAATTAACTACCATACTATTTTTATAATCAAAATAATATAACATACTAATCTTTCAGGGTTACGAAATTTATTGCTTAGCTTTTTAAAATTACTTTAAATCATTAATTTCTTGAGTATTGCATTGTTTTTAAACTCTTTAATTTTTTTAGTTTGAATGTATAGTACAGTCATAGATATAGCGTTATTACGACATGTGCTCTCAGCGGATTATTTTCTTACCAACCTCCTCGGGGGAGGTAATTATGTTTGTAATATATACCTGGAAGCTATTTAACACCTCGGTATTCAAAGATGATTATATTATAAATATATACAATATTTTCACCTTTGAATACTACCACGGTTTGTTTTACATAAAATATTTAGGACAATTCTAAGTATATGCAAAAATTGTGAGCGGCTGATAACTACCACAATCAAAATAATTGTACTATACGATTGTGTAATAATAGCATCAAAGAACATTTTAATAGTGCCACGGTGAACTTTTACATGAAAAAGTTTAAGAAAAAAGTTGGACACTACGTATACAAATCAAAAAATTGGAGTATCAAGCAATTATTTAAAAGGGTTACAGATATGCAGATTTATGAAGATATGCTTGCTATACTTCGTAATCAATGCTCTTTGTATGTGATCGTGAAATAATGGATTGCGTGTTGTAAAAGAGGTAGTTATTTTCTATTAAAGATGAGAAGACGAATCCCGAAAGAATTGATACAAATTGTGATATAATCTTATGATGACTATCAAATTGTACTAAAACAAATATTTAAAGCACTGAATTCTACACATGAACACGCCTATTACAATTTTTACGACGTTTTGGACATGAACAAAATTGAAGCAACATGGATCTTCAAATCCTTAATGTATGATTAAAGTTGTTGCGCTCAATCTGTGCTCGTTTTAAATAGATCTGACTTTATAAGCCGCATTGTTACCATCGATTAAAATTTGGTTAAATTTTAAGATTTAGGACCACAAAGCAGCAATCTATGGGAAGCACACAATACTCTGCTGCAAAAATGTTTGCTTTAATTCTTTGGTATTGTCATTGAGTAATCATGATCTATTATATTGATAAGGGAAGAACTATAATTGGGCATTATTATTTGACTATTCTACGAGAAAAAGTTTGTGAAAAAAGACGGGAAAAATTGTGGCTTTCCTCGCACTATTATATCTTTCTTCAAATGAAACGGAGTCTGAAAAGTCGTTAATTTCTTTGGACAAGGAGCTAATAAAAGAAGTGGAGAGCTGGTTTGCAGACCAAAATAAAAATTTGTTTTTGATATATTTAGAGATATTATTGCATGTTTGTTGTTGATGCTTCTATAGTAGGTTAACTTTATATTAATCCTTTCTAACGTTTCAAGCTTATATTATAGCTTCAATTGAAAATGTTGAACCCGTTTTGTAGTTTGTTAATAATGCAGCGGAGGATAGAAAGTATGTATAGAGGTGCAACGCTAACATATTTTTGCATATTTGTGCATGCCACTCCTATTGATGTGTCTGTGCTTACACACAAGCTAACGACTATACGTTTTGTCTATGAGATTCGTTTTTTTATTTAGAGATGGCACATTGTTACTACATTGTATGTAAGCAAAACATATATACACTTGAAGACAAATATTTTGAACACCATAGTGAGTTTTGGTTAGCATACAAGTTTTTTTAGTTTTTTTTACAAGCCATGAAACATTATCTATAAAATATGAATGTAAACGACCGAAGTAAATTGCATAATGGTGCAACTCTCATAGACTGCTTTTGGTAGATTAATATTTATCTTGAAATACAAAGAGGTTTTGCTGTATTTATATCAAACGGTATGGGACAGCTGCATTTGGCCCGTTGCTACTCAATGTCTAGAAATTATGGCAATAACTAAAAAAATTATCAGAATAATTGAGAGTTAACCGTGAAACGCGCAATGCTAGGGATTACTCTAAGAGACAAAATGCTCAGTAGCGACATATGGACTTAAACAAAGGTACAAGACATCATGCAGCACACAGCGTGTCTCGAGTGTCACAGAATAACATTTTGGAGACCGAAAAATCTAATGAAGCTTGGGAAGACCATAAATTAGATGACTACAAAACAAAAGTGGATGAGGACTGCAAAGTATAGACAAACATGCATTGAAATGCACGGGGCCTATATCTATTAATGGAGTAACTGAAGGCTAAGCAGAAGAAGAAGAATGCAAATAAATAAAAGTTATTAAACGATTTATTTTGAATTTTGCAAAATTGTCAAGTCATTCGTTTTATTGGCTTGGTGATCAATAGTGTATATTACCTCTACGAACTGTAATGATTTCTACTATACGGTTTGGTAATCTTTGAATGCTGTTGGCAACTTTATTTGTGTACTGTTTTTTCATTCTTTACAAAGCTTGCTTTAACGATTCTCAGATTTTTTGTTGATGGAATTTAAGTTTGGGCTTTTATCTGGCCATTTTAAACGACAAATGGTATCCTTATACAAATACTGTTCAACCACTTGTGCAATGTGCAGTGGCGCTGTATTGTGCATTAAAGTAAAGTTTTAACATAGGAATGGAGCAAATGTTACGGCGTGATCAGCTAAACACGTGTTGATGTACTTACCAGCTATTATACAACCTTTCCAAATGCCATTCTTTGAGAAATACAATGCTAAAAATTGTTTATTTGCCTTTTTCTACACAAGACTTATCCGTGAACAAGACGAAACTTTATTGTTCTATTCTTCAATCTAATGTTTACGGCAAAACAAAACGATTCGGTAGGAGCAAAAGTGATAAAACATCTACAATTGTTATTTGCCGGTTTGAGGTTTGCCTGAACTTGTCTATTTTGTGTTTTGCCCACTTTAAATATTGCAAATATCTTTATTCAAAGCTACTGCTTGGGCTACATTTTCCGCATTATTTTTGTCAAGCAATAAGTGCTAGTATTGACAGTTCTAATGTACTTTTAAAACAAGCAGTTTAACTAATGGCTAATTACAACCAGGTACATTAAAGATTACAGAGCAAAGGAGGAAATTGGCAAAAGACACAACTGAGTACTGAGAACTAAATAAAAGAGTCAGCAAAGAAACTAGAAGACATAACATCAGAATAATCAAAGGCATTATAGAAGACAACTTTAACATGAAAGTCCTAAAGTCAAATCTTTCTACAGGCAGACATAACATTACAAAAATGAAGGATTAACTAATTCATTAATCACCAACAAGGAAGACATTGTGAGGCATATTGAAAACTTCTATACCTAACTCTACACTTCAACGATCCTAGACCTAAGAACATCAGAAATGTTTATCTAAAATGAAGGATCAGAAGATATTCCAGCGATAACAAAACAAGAAATAAGTACAGCGCTGAAATAACTAGAAAACAGGAAAATTCTAGGAGAATACAAACTGATCGAGGATCTACAGCATCTGCTCTTCAATAGGTGTCTTGTGAAAGGCAAAATACTAGACACATGGAAAAACGCTGAAGTCGTTTTACTCTTCAAAAAGGAGACAACGCTAACATAAAGAACTACTGTCAGTCTCATATGACATATACAATATACAAACTCTTAGCTAAGACACTAAGAAATTTGACCGGTAGATCAAGCGAACTTTAGTAAGGGCAACAGTACAATTGACCATCTATTGACACAGCTTGGAAGAAAGCTTCTTTTATGAAGATTTCTCGAATTTAGTTTACTCTACTACCGCTTCATCTACTGAGGTGGAAATGTGTATTGTCCAGTGGGTTGTTTGATAAGATATCAACCAGTTGTTCACATGATGTTTATCGGCTTACATAACTACGTTCTGTTAGTTGTTGGCCATTCAATGGAGTTTATTCTGAAGAATTTAAAGAAAACGCCTTGACATGCTAAAGTCAACTGCAAGTTTACATGAAGAGCTTTTAGGAGAGCGCAACTTATACAAATAAACTCTTTTGACTTTTTTATGTGTTATTGTAAGTTTTTTTTTATTTTTGAAAAACATTTCTTGTTTTTCTGAAGGCAACAATCCACAGCTTCGTGATGAGCAAGCGACCGTTGTTAAAAAATAGGCCTTCACTCTAGTGGGTGTCATTGATCAAATATTTGTGCGACTGAAAGATGAAGACACACAATTCTCACCCAGTTTTATTATTGAGCTTCTTCTCACCTTCTTTTTCAAGTGAAACCATTTAGGGAGTCGCACAAATATTATGTTTTCTGCTCGGTTTTTGTTAATTTTTCATTAATTTTTGATAATGAGATAACTTTGATGAGTCTTCTTAATGGGTTCTATGGGGGTTTTGATTGATTTTTGACAATAAATTAGTGTTCTTATCTATTTTTCCTGCAACAAAAGAGTATTTTGTAATTTTTTTAATTAATAAATAGAATTTTTGCGTATTTTTTAGCAAATTTTATGAAATATATATCATTACTTTGGACAATTTTTCATGAATTATTTGCACTAAATGTTTGGTGCGCTTTTATTTCGAGGATTTTATAGAATAAATGTGTGTTTTGATTTAATAAATTGGTTTTCTACACAACTTGAAACTTGAAAAAGTTTATGCTGAATTTTTTAGATCATTTATAGTCTGTGGGCGGTTGATATAGTCACGGGATTTTAAAACCTTTACAAAAATAAGTCACAAGGGACTAAATTGGGCGAGAGTATCGGCCACTTCAAATCACTCTGCAAAAAGATGAAGTGTTCTTGCAACTCAGCCATCGATGACTTTGAAGTATGGGTCTTTGCTAGGTTCTGTTGAAACAATATGTCTTCTAATTCTATTTCATTAAGTTGTAGCATAAACAACTCCTTGAGCGGTCTGAATTAACTGTGGCAATTTGCATTTTTTTTTCGAAAAACTATTAATCTCAACTGTAGAGATTGCGCACCAAACGGTAACACGTGATGAATGCAAAGACCTTTTATGAAGTTTTAGGTGGTTGTTGGCAGCCCAGTAGCGCATATTTTGATGAACTGATAATGAACACACATTTCTTGGAGCATTAAATTTGCGTTTGGAAAGTTTTTGCATAATAGCCAACTTGTACACAGACGGAAATGAAGTTTATCATACAAAGTTTGCATCACGAAACGAAACGATCAAAAATTCTAAGATCAGAACGCTGTGGAGATTGCAAAACTGAAACCTTTACTGCTTTGATGTTCTCAGGTGATCTGATAGGACGTTCCTGGATGCTGTGACCCATAAAAAAGTTGATTTACGATCTCCTAGAGGACCAAAGGCCGTAATATTGAAGCGATTTTGGAAGGATGGGTTTAAACCACCGAACGGTTGTTAGAAAAATAGACCTCTAAAGCAAACGCACGCTGCTCTTTACTCTGACGCATGATGACGACTGAAATACTAGTTATCAAAACTTTAGGATCTGCTCTTTTGAACCAGACTACGCATAGCCGTCTTTAGAGCACTCGTTTCAAATAAGGAAGTTATCTTGCCGCACCGTTTAGAATGAGATAAATTCGTTTTGATCTAATTTCTTATATAAATTAGTTTTCTGAGCAATTTTGGTTGGGTTTTATAAGATACATAGTTTTTTCTGTGTACTTTTTACGCTAAATAAGTTTCCGTGCAGTTTAGTATTTCCGCACCAGTTATTTAATAAATATTATGCAATATTTTGTTGGCATAAACTGGTTTTCTGTGTGCGATTTTTAAATTATTTTAATATTTTGAATTTTGTTTTGATATATCATAATTGGGAAAAGAACCGCAATTATATGTTTAAAGAGCATTTGGTTTTGAAAGCTAAAATGGACTTATTAAATCCAACTTTGTTTCCAAAATAGGCGAAATTACAAAACTGCTACTGGCAAAACGCAAAAAAATTAAACAATTTTGATCATGGTAGTCTAAAGTGAGCAGATAAAACGCAAAATATAATAAAAATCCGTTAAGTTAATGTTGCTACTCATTTAAATTGAACTGAAATGTAAAAAAATAATAGATTAACTTTGAATCCTTTAACAGATTACTAATAACTGCGCAATTGGGCATATATTATAGCGAGCAGAAATGAAATAAAAATATATCCGTTCCCTATATGTAGCTATATTCACCATAGCTTTTATATTATCTTTTTTTATTCATTTATATATTTATATATGTGTATGCGTTTTAATTTTAATGTCTTCATCAACATGAAGCATTAAATTCGGTTTTAAATACGGTATTTACCCATATTGCAGTTCGCGTTCCAAGCGCGCTACCACTGCTAATGTACATAATTATGCGTCCATATTATACAAGCACCTCCATAAATCTCCTGCGGAAACAATGTATCCTAGCTACTTGTATAATCCCCAACATACTCGAACAATAACCAGTGTGTAAATTCAAATACTGGGGACCAGCACACTACATATATGCAGCAAGGAACAATACCTGCCCATTAAAAAGGAAGACTTTTGCTAAAATCATCCGACATATATATTTTTAATACCAGACTGACCATATATGAATTTACAGATAATATACAACGCCACCCTATATATAGTGCCTATAACATATCCGTGCACATTTAAATATGTCTGCTTTCACAAAACCGGTGGACTGGTTTCTTTCTATATGGCCTGGGAGATAATTAGACGTCGCACTGAGCTCATTGCACACCGCGCACACTAGGAGACTTTTAAAATTATAACCGAAAACCTCAAAGTCGATTCCCTTTAATTACAGACAATTTATAGCGTTGCATTTATTTATAGTTGTCAGCGAGAGAAATCCAATGGGCCGCTATATAATTGAACAAATTTAAAAGGAGACATGCACGGATGCAAATTGACCAGGGCCACCTCGTTAAAAATTGTTCCGACGCGATAAATTTTCACCAGAAAGCCTGGCGACAGAGGCGTGGTATTATTTCTTTTTATTTTAATGGGAGCCTCCACGCTATTTTTATGCGATTGTAAAAATGACGTTTTAATTTCGTCGACTTATCACATCAGCACCACACCCGAATTAATAATAAAATCGCATTTTTTATTAAGGGAAAATATATTGCCGAGTGTTTAATGCGCCAGCTCTTTCTGTCCAAATAAAATTAAGTTGAATTTTAATATCTTAATTCGTATATTTTATGGGCATCCGGAAAGCCAATTATGTTAATACCCGCTCATTACTGGCCGCAGCAAATTGGAAATATTTTTGTCATTTAATATAATAACAGCGTAAAGTTTTCTTGGTTTTCTACAACGCCTTAAAAGGCGAAGCTATAAAGCTGCTGGATGTGAACAAAGTAAGCTACATATAAAAATTCTATACGTATAAATAAGTGTCAATATAAAGCATTATTTTTGATATGGTAATTTAAGTACCAATAAATTATACTTGAGTTTGCATGAAAGTGCATTATACATTGTGCACAAAATTTCCCTTTAATCCAGGCTGAAGATCAGTTTATCTTTGCTCGTCTCTTTACGAGCAACTCAACATTACGCTTACACTGTTGAAACTGACATTGTTGTCTTAAAATAAAAATGGTATTGATATGCAGCACTGGGTAGCTTCAAAGAGGGTAATCAAATTAGTAGAAATTGCGAAGTGAATAATATTCCGTAACGAATTCGTAAAGATAAAAAGGGAGATGCTGTTGGAATATTGATGCGATTTCGGGGTGGAGTGATAACAACCCGGAAATGAGAAAGCGATAAGGGATGAACGGAATGGACCACCCGGCTAGAATTTCCCCAAAAGAATGCTCCCTGCTACGTGCGTTATCGCCGCGATGATCACCATAAAAAATGTAAGAACCAATTTAAAAAATATATAGAGATGGCCTTTTTGCACCACACACGTATTCCTCATAAAAATTAGAAGCGAATGATAGGGTGCTTTTACACAGGATGCCCCTCATTTGTATAGGTCGCCGTAAAACAATCGCGGTCGATGAAGAATTCAAGCAAGTGGTTTCCGTCAACTGAATACGTGTGCTGCATCCCGATGGAAAAGTCTGCATGAATATGGTAATTGTGGAGGGAAGTTGAGCCCCCCAGTGAGTTCATAGGATGGGAAGAAGAGTAGTTGCCGCTTGTGGATTGATACGAGGAATTGATGGATGTGGTCGCTCATTAATGCTCGTTAATTATCTACGTAGGTTATATTGTAAATGCTGCGACCCGCTGATTATGAAAACATTAATACATATTAAGAGCGCGTATTTCGGCATGGGCGAGTCTAATGTGTTACTTGCGAGCACGCGATATCAATTTATTATCCAACAGATGACGTAACCAGTGCGTGAGAGAGCTTTTCCTCGTTGTTCGATTTATAATCATTAACGCCAGAAATCGATGCCTACATGGCATCCCCAAAGTTTATATTAATGTATTACATGCATATATGGAATCCCATTATAATTCATATTGCGTCTAAAGTTTATGCAAGAATTTAGATTTTGAACTCGTCGTAACATTTTACATGTGTTTCTTTAAACAATATTATTGAATGTTAATAAAAATATTTAATTTATACTAAAAACAATAAGTTTAGATCTATTACATTATAATAATTTCTGTATATCAACTAAAACTATTTTTCTGTAAATAATTAAATTCTTAGGTTGCAATGTGACCAATGGCCCAGGAGAATGTTTAATTAAATTGCTATTTTTGTGATAATTTTATTAATTTTTCATCAATTTTGCTTAAGTAAGTTATGGTAATTGGGACCTTTTACTTACGTATGATTGTGTTAAATGGTTTTTTTTAAATCTGTCTAAAAACGATTATGAAAAGATTGTTGTACAGGATCCGCCAACAGGTATTGACAAATTTTGGAGCGTTGTGGCAGAGAAACTAAAAAAGACAGAGAAAAAATTAAGTGGGTAACTTGTTTAGAACATAATGCAGTTTTAGTAAACATAGATTTGTAACCGGTGCTGCAACATATTTTTTGTATAACAGCATTTGTCAGAACTGAATTCATAATTGAAGTTCGGAGGCAATTTGTGCGACAATATAACGTTTCTCGGCGGGGTAGGATTCCTTCAAGAAACACCTTATTGCAATGTCATCAACGTTTTATGTAAACTGGAAATGTCAACAACGTATACCGCGGTCTTAAAAATTGGTACGTACACCAAATAATATCAAAAGAACGCAACAAGCGGTACTGCCAAGTCCACAACGTTCGGCAGTTTGCCAAGAAAGAGCATTGAACATTTCGAACACTAACCTTAGGCGAAATTCAAATAGTGAACAAGTGTATACCAGGGCGTTTGAGGTAGATGTTTCCAGGAAAATTGGTTTTATAAAAACGGCGATTTTAATTAGTCTGCAAGATCTTTGCATTTAACTCGCTGTGATTTTTGTGTTTCAATTAATAAGCTTACAATTCTACCTTAAAAATCGTCAATATCTGTTGACTAACCCTGTACATGGAGTTTATGGTATTAATTGTTAGTTACAATTTTATATTTAGAAAATATGCGAATGTATTAGATAGTCTAATCGAGCAGGAAATGGAGTGTGGTTAACCACACTTAAGCTTTTAAATTCTATGAAGATTATGAAATTATATTTTTATATATGAAATTTGTAGAAAAATATATGAAATTATATAAAATTGTAAAATTATTTAAAATTAAATGAAGTTTTTATGTAGTTGCATTAAATTATATGATGATTTATATATTTTTTTAAATTATATCAAAATTTTAATTCTATGACGTTATCTGAAATCAAATATAATAATAAAATATGAAATAATGTAAAATTTTTATGAAATTATGAGATTTTTTTTGAAAATTTATGAATTTTTTTTTGTTATTTTTAGTTTTGTGTAACTTTTATGAAATTATATGTAAAATAGTATGAAATTATTATACAATTGTGTGAAATATGAATTTTTTATGCTTACTTTTTTGGGTTATAGAATATTTATTTTTACGAGATTTTTTTTCGCATTTATTGTTTTCTTCTAGCTTTCAGTATGTATACGACATGATGTTTTTTAATTCCTTTTAAAAAATTATTATCAACTTGGAATTTATTGTAGAAAATATTTAGTTTTTGGCGCTCTTTAACAATTTTGGTTTTTGCCTTGAGTTATCTGTGATAGGCAACTTTGTCTCAACATTACACTTTTCTTAGATATTGTTGTATTTTATTATGCCTTATACATTGCATTGGTTTTTCATATTTGTAAGTATTTTGTCGTGTATGTAAAGAGTAAAGTCTAAAATTAATACTGAGTGGTACCGAATCTTGATTTTTTTGTTTGTTTTGGTTCTGAAGGAACTAGCGTAGGTTTAGGTTTTCTTGTGTCACTTGCGATTCATTTATATATTATTCATTATATTACCCAGCAGTTTTAAGATGAAATCTATCAATTTTTTTTTCCAAAAAGCTAGTTTTATTATAAATTTCTCAAAAAAAATCAGAAATTTTATGAAATATTATGAAATTTATTTCTTGAGATTTTTAAATTTTTTTTTTGAGGTTTTGTTACGTTCAAAGTATGGAGTAGGTACATTTTTGATATATAACCCATTAAAAATTCCGCAAAAAACTAATTACATTAAATACTACAGAACCATTTCTTTTGAATTTTCAAAAAACAAAATTTTATTTGCTTAGAAAAGTAAAAAAATCTAAAAAAAAATTTGATGTTTTTATTTCCCAGATTTGTCCAAACAAACAAAAGAAAATGTTATCTAAGATTTTTTTCAGTTTTTTTTCAAATTTGTCTTAACCTAAAAGGATATTGAAATTGATTAAAAATCTTTTAAAAAACGAATGCATAAACTCCTAGAGTTTGTTTAGAAAACTTATGAAATCTAAGAACAATTTTTTCTGATTTTTTTTTTTAGTTCGCTAAACTTTAAAAGTTGGTTTGAAACGTTTCTAAAATATATTTTTTTAAATCTTTCAAATTTTAATGGATGGAAAGAATTATTTAAAATTTGATCAAAACAATTATGAAATTTAAGAAAAAAACATTTTTTAAGATTCTCTAATTTTTTTTTTAAATGGAATCTATTGAAATTCTTTCAAAAAATTAATTTAAAGCATGAAATCTGTCAAAAAATGCTCAGGAAACCCACAAAATGTAAGACAAATATTTACTGAAATTATTTCAAGTTTCTTTTGCACTTGTAATTTTAATTAAACATTTCTATTGTGTTAATTAATTTAAAAAAATTAAATTTATTGCATGAATTTTTTTTTTGTTTTTGTAGATTTTACCCATTTTGGAAAATTTTGCTCTAACTTCAATTTTTGATTTAATATTATTTGATTTAGTAACAGCAAGGGTGTTGGCGAACGCTACTATTTAGGCTTCTTCAGGTAGTTGTGAGTCGAAATATGCCTTCAAAATTTTACATAAGCGATTTAAGAATTTACCTATTTCTTTATACTTCCCTGCTCTTTAGGAAGCTGGCTAAATTTTTCAAAAATTTAGAAATAGAAATTTTCTATCTACTTAACAGTCGTTGACAATGCACGTTTTTGGCACATTACTATTATTTTTTTCCTTGAGAGAACTCGAGTTTTCAAACGTTACAATTTTTTGGATTAAAGGATTTTAAAAATATTTGAGGCTTATAACATAAAGTTGCAGCGGCTAAAATCAGGAGCACTAGGCTTCTTGAGAGGAGATCAGTTGACCAGGGAATATCTTTTGTAAAGTGGATTAAGAATGACGGGCTCTATGGGCTGTGGTTCTATCCTGTTGAAACTTGAAGGAATATGCATTGTATTCTTACATTTTGGTACGTAAAGAAAATCTCACAGTATTGGTCAGAAGCCACATTAATAGTGACGCTACACTCTTAATAAAGTTAGACCTTACGTTGCCCACAGAGGACAGCAAGCTTATTAACTGACTTGGAAAGATATAATTTTATTTTGTCGTTAGTCTACAATACTATTGAAAAGCACAGTTGTAAGGATCATATTACAGCAATCTTTACATCTTTTCCAATCTGCTTGTCTCAATTAATTTTTGAGCAATTATAATCTCATCTGATGTGTTTTCTTTGATGTCTTGGGTTCCATTGTCGTAAGTTTTCTAAGTGTATTTTTTTATTCGGGTTGTTTTCTGTGCGTCTTCCGAAGAGGCTTGTTATGGTTGGATAGCACTACTTGGCGGTTGACACATTCTGTTTGAAGATTTAGATGAGTTTGTTTCCTGGCATTGGAGGGCGGAGATTATTAAGGGGAGAGACAGTTAGTTTAAAATTAATTAATGATGTATTTTATGTAAATTGTCTTTTCACCTAGTAAGAGACACATACACTCGTGTTTCAGGGTATGCACCCATCATGAGTGTGCCTAGCATCTCGCTGGTTGAAGAGACAATTGACATAAAATCACAATATCTATTAAACAATTTATGTTTAGTATTGTGTCTAAGGTGGACAGTTAGTCTAGATTATGCTGATTAAACTGATGGTGCATTTTAGTTTGCACCAGAGTTGCTCTGAAAAAGTGTTAGATACTAAATTAATTTTTTGTTATTAAACATGTTTTTTTCTAGGTTTTGATGGAGGTTAATGTTAACTGAGTATTATTAGTCGGTATTCACCAGACTGTTATTTTACGTGATTAATGTAGTCTTGTGTGTCAACAGACGAACCGACGCGAAACGCCAGAATCTTTCTGTGGGTTGGGGTCTCTATTGGTGGAGGCATAGTGTTCTTATGTGGGTTTTGGGGAGTTTAATCTTAGCTTACGTTCACACATCTGCCACAATCAAGAAAGAGTTCTGCACATTTTGCGCGAGTTAGATTGGCGGTAACAGTGATATTGGCTTATCTTGCGCCAAGACAGGTTGCCTAGGTGTTTTTTCTTAATGAAATATGAGCACAACATCTGCACCACTCTAGCTTTTATCAGCGTTGTTGGTCTTGCGCATCTTAGGGGCATTTTGGTGCAATTTAAGATTAGTGTGCAAAATTTGCCGCACCGTTCGAACCTATATCTGAAGTGTACAGGCATGTTTTTGAGCAGAAGGTATTGGAGACTTGTTTTATTGACGTTCTGACTTGACGGTAGCAATATTGTTAGGTCTTTTCACGGATTTGAAACACTCAGCTGTTTTGTTTTTAGGGTTTGCAAATGTGTTGCTCTTAGTTTTTGGACCTATTTCAAAATTGTTGTCTAATCAGGAACACTTTTGTTTAGATTAAATTTGCGGCGAGTGCGAGTTGTAGTCACAGTCTCAGCTTGTTTGAAATAAGCCTCCACGATGAAGTTCCGTGGTTTACTCGACCACGGCATATTGACTACTGAAACCTTATCGTACATCTAATGTAATCTAAGCTAACTTAATTATACCTAACGGGTTTGATTGCGCTATTCTACATGGTCAAGCCCACTCTGTAATACAGTGATTAATTTTTTTGTTGGGTGCTTACCTCATCTCTACTGACACTCTTCTATTGCAGTATACCTCCTTTTTCCTGTGTTCATGTTATATTATTTTGCTAACTTGTTAACATATGAGTGACTGCGAATTGAGTGATTTACAAGTACTTTTATCATTTCCGTTGAGGCAGCTAAGATGGTTCAATCATCTTTATATTCACGTTTTTGGGGGTTGCCAAAACTAGCTAAGCATTTTTAGAAAACGGCAAGTTAATAACTGCTACACGGCAAAGATCACAGTGATTTTTTATCTAATGTGCTATTATTGGCCGTTCTGACAGAATACTACACATAATTTTTACTAAATAATTTGTCATGTTAGCCCTGCAGTAATCTTAGACTAAGGTAATTTGCTAAAGCCATTTTTCTGCGCACTTTATGCATGGAAAAGTTTTTTGGGCGGTTTTTACCGTTGTTGCTTCAAATGGATTTTTTCATATATTTTACGCAATGACTTAGATCAAAGAGCGATATTTATATGAAAGCGGTTTTTGCTTTGTATTTGCTTTAAAAGAGATTTTTTTGCACATATTTTTATCATTTTTATGTAATAATTAGGTATTTTAAGCGATTTTTATTATTTTTTTTTATGTGGCTATTGCACAGTTTTTGCTATTTTTGCGTTTTAAAGTGTGTTGTCGACTAATTTTTGATTATTTTTAGCCAATAAATGAGTATTACTAGCGATTTTTGTTGTTTATTTTTTGCATTAAAATTTTTGGATATTTTCACGCAATAAATTAATTGATGGATTTTTATGTGGCAGAAAGTTTGATTAAGCGGTTTTGATTTTTTTTGTTTTACAACTGTTTTTCTGCACAATTTTTAATTTTTTTCAAGCAATAAATGAGTATTATGAGCGATTTTTATTGATTTTTATGTGATTGGTTTCTTAAGAGGTTTTTGTTTTTGTTTGGTTCAAATGGTTTTCTACACAATTTTGATAATTTTAATGCAATAAATTGGTATCATGGTCGGTTTTTATTATTTTTTTTATGTGGTTTAAAAGTTTCTTGATGTTTTGTTTGCTATCTGCACAATTTTTGATTATTGTTTTTCAATAAATGGTTAACAATGAACGATTTTTTATAATTTTTATGTGGCAGAAAGCTTTCTTGAGCGGTTTTTGCTATGGTTTTGCTTTAAAAGGATTTTTTTCACAATTTTTGATCATTTTCTTGCAATAAAAGAGTGTTATGAGCTACTTTTATTAATTCTTTATGTGGCAGAACACTTTTTTGAGTGATTTTTGCTATTTTTGCATTAGAAGGGGCTTTTGCAAAATTTTAATTGATTTTTATGTTTCAGAAAATAATGCAGAAAGCTTTTTTTCTGCATTATAAGTGATTTTTATTAACTTTTGATGTGGCAGAAGTAATAAATGATTGTTATGAGCGATCTTTTATGAGTTTTTTGATTTTTTTTATTAACTGGTTTTTAGCACTTTTTTCATCATTTTTACGCAATAAATGATATCAATGAGCTATTTTTATTGATTTTTTTATTTAGCAGAAGCTTTTTTGAGCGATTTTTGATATTTTTTGCTTTTAAAAGGTACAGTTTTAAAAAATTTTGATTAATTTTTTGATTAAGATTTGTGTTTCATCATTTCTGAAATATTATGAGTGAAGTTGATTTAGTTTTATGCGCCTAATAAGTTTTTTAATTATTAATTTTGCAGCAAGGAGGTTGCAAAAAAAGAATAAACGTTTAAGGTTAGTTCAATCTAGGTTGCCAATCAGACTGAAAATATGGTCAACGCCAAACATAATCAAATGAAATTAAAATACTGTACCGACAATATTCAAGTTGTATATTAGAAGTTATTATAATCTGTACTATATATTAGATAACTTTGTTTAAAAGTATCGGTTATTTCATAATTCAGTAGAGTAATTAGGAACATACCAAAAATGGATGAACGAATTCTTTTTATATCTAATTCAAAAATATTTATTATGTATCTTTATCTTTATATTGATTCTCATTACTTCTTTTGAATATTTAAGCTTTAAGTTTTGTGTAGTGTGAGTTTTTTGCTTTTACGAAACACGTCTGGATTTAGGTACAGTAACATAGCTGTATGAGTTCACACTTATTTTAATAACATGATAACAAAGCACAAACTCTTCACCGAACACTGCACTGTCGAAGAGAACTCATTATTCAGTATTTTAAAAACCTATTGTTCTAAGTGCAAGCTTTATAAATGCAGCGTTAATTGTAGCATTTCTCTTTGTTGTCAATATAACTTTTCATCAGCCCGTTAAACTTTCATTCTTACTAAAAAAAACGTGGGCAGAACCACTTTGTAAAGTTACTTGCGTAAAAGTGAGAGATTGTCTGACAGATTGTCTACTAGCTGAAGGCTAAAAATATCCCTTGAAGATTCGCACTATTAAGCGATGCAATTTGTCTCTTCGTCAAAATATTCGAGCGCAAACATTCTACCTGTTCAACCTCAGGTGAACTGTTATTAGTGACCTATCATTTGGGTCTAATTACATAGACCCGTTTCGTACCATTTATTATCGCCACCGGGCACCAAACACCGTAATTAATAACACATTTATCAGCTCTACATAAGAATTAAAAGTTGGGAAGAATAAAGTCTGACAGTGAATTAATTTTCTTTAATCGATTATCTATTGCACGCACCCCCTTTTAGCGCGGGGTATAATTACGGGATAATAGAAATATGCTTAGGTATTTTTTTCTTATAAAGGGTTTTTTTAGTGATGATGAATTGCTACTACTTGTCGTGTAAAGCCCGGAACAGTTTGAAAGTGTCAAACGTTGTGTCCCTTTAAATTAATACATGCCACCCCCGGTATGCAACAGCTGTTAAAAATATTACAGGCGCATCAATTTTAAAGTGTTTGCTGAAAAATGCCCCCGGTAATGATTAATACTTGATATCATGGTGTGTTACAATATATTTTTTTATAATATCTTCCAAGCTGGGGTGATATTGGATTTTTATCAAAAGAAAGTGTTTGCGAATTATTGGCAATTTTCTTTTTCATCCCCCGCGGCGCTATTTGAACCAGCAAACCTTAATCATTGCAGTGATTTATTGCCGGGGCAGAACTACTTCCGTGTGGCATCAGCTTCAAACTGATGGAACTCAAGATAAATTTTATCAATTTCTCCTATCTCCGACCTAAATAGTTTTTGCTATTACTCTATCTGTGAGACAATAAATATCGTGGAAAGCCACCGAAGCGGATATAATCATTAAAGACGTTGATCTATGCGATATAATTATAACACTTTATGAATTTTATATACATATCTATTTGATTTATTAGCATTACGAAATAATATTATGTTGAAAACGGTTTTTGAATAGACATTTCAAATCGACAAATTTACACAATTTTGATACATATCTTCAATGAATTGTGAAAGTTTCTTAATCTAATCAAGGTGTGTTAGTTAAGTCTCCTCCCTGAATAATATATTATAAAAAATAAATAAGTTTCAACTTTTTCATATTATCCCAGAAGTATTAATTAATTAATAGAATTATTTGTTTCAGTTTTAAACATAATAGAGTAAGCATACATTAATAAAGTAAGCATAGATTATTATATTTCAATAAGCGTTGCAAAATGGATATAAGTATTAAAAAGTACTATACGCGATTAGAATACTATGCTTTATCAATCAGTTATATATTATGGAAGTAATTCCTCGACAGATCGCATTGACTTTTTATTACCATCTAATTATCATTTAATTTATTTTAATAGGACATAACATTGTAAACAATAATTAAAAAAATAATTTATTAATAATAATTTCAATAAAGAATTATTTGTAAATATAATGTAAAATATTATTTCTTAACTTTTATTTTGAAAACTGGTGCCATAAATATTTATCCTGTTACATTGTAAAATGGTGTATGCAATATGTAACTCTTTAACGAGGCGCTGTTATTTAAGACGCCGTTCTGCAATAGTAAAACCATCCATAGTAATTGTAGTATAACAGTTTATGAGTAAAAGAACAATTAGTGTGAAATAAACTGGCGAGGAGGCAAAACCGTACGACTTAACATTCGCACATGCCCATAAATTTGCGAGCTCCTTTCTGAAGGTCACGGAATTTCCATTAAGCTTACATGTTAACAGCATTTATTTTGTTTACGTGCTACATACATTACACTTGAGGTGTGTTAATAACGATTAAAAAATTAATATATTTGGAATTAGAAAACTGTTTAAATTACTATCATTTATAAACATCGTTAAATTCTCTGCGTACCATGGTAGCTGTTGCTTTCTCTGTTTGTAATTAAAGCTGTAATTAATGAATCGTCTCAGTGTACTATCTGTAGCTATAAAACAAGTTGACACTATCTGAGTCGGTCACCAGACGCCGGAATTACTCATCGGGCCCTTGAAAATTACGGCTTCAGATTGACAAATGTCGTTTAGATTGGATCTAGTGTATGTTGAGCTTTACCATTGCTATTGGGTTTGGCGCCAGGGGATATTTTTTTACATCTAGGCCACCCTGTAATAGATGAAATACTTGACTGATATAAGATTAATTGCTTACTAATGGATGTAACATATTTTTTCGTTACAAATTAACATTTTTTTGGATTAATGTAATCTATTTCTAGTTTAGCAGTTTTTAGATTTACGTAACATATTTTTTATAATATATTTGTAGTGGAACAGAGAAATCCAGAAAATTAATTAAAGACGAAAACAAACCCTGTGCAATGTAAAAAACGTACTTTTTCAAACACTGTGTCAAATTTAGCATGTAAAGGGCCCGAGGCGATACTAAATTTTAGGGCCTTTTCAAAATTTTATAATATAACTATGATACTATTTCTTATCACCGATTTCCAGAATACGCGGGATCCGAGGAAGCGCTTGTGCATAAATTCTAAATTTACTTCATTCTGTTAGTCATATTCTTTTGATTGCTAGCTGCAGAAACGCAGCAGAAAGGAGTAACATTCAATTTTTTAATGACAAATACTGTGCGGTAACACTAAAGCCACCCGCTTACATTTTATGAACTTAGTGTCGCTCACCTCGTTTATTCTTTTATGTTTGTGAGGTGCAGGAACGCGACAGGGGAGAGTAACATGCAATTTTGTAACCTCAAACACATGGGCATGTGGACATCTTCCTAAACTACCTGCTCTTGTTTGAATCAAGTGATTTGTTTGTTCATTCACGGTAGCTAGGAATTATAGGCTTTACCAGCTTTAAAATATTATCAGAAAACACCTAAATCAGACCATACTCTGTAAAATTCAGAAAATAGGAAAATCCGGCTTTGAAACATCAAAAAATGATAAGTTTTTTATGTTTCAAGTTTTAAACTGTTAAAAAGTGCATTTTTTTTTTCATTAAAAGTATAGAATAATATTAGGATCCCAAATTTGAGCATAAAAGTAAAATAGGCTATGAAATATCAAAAAATTCTGGCTGGTAACATTAAAATATTGTCAGAAAGCACTAAAATCCGGCCATAAACTGTTTAAAAATGAAATATTCGTTTCATGCAATATCAAAAATATGAAAATTTGCTCATAAAGTATGAAAATATTATCAGAAAGCACAAAAATTGGGTCAGTAAAGTTTAAAAAAGTCAAAAATAGTTCAAATCTGGACAAGAAATGTCTAAATATTGTAAAAAAAATCAAAATCTGGTCATAAACTACTATAAACTGTTAGAAATTGTAATATTCTTTTTATGAAAAGTCAAAAATGTCAAAATTACTAAGTATATTTTCAAAAAGAACTAAAATCCGGCCAAAAACAGTTAAAATGTGCAAAGTTCTGTTCATTAAGTGTCGAAAATAGCAAATCCGGCCATAAATTGTTGAAAAGTATATAAATTTTTATGAAAAATAGCAAAAATATTATTAGAAAGAACCAAAATCTGGCATAAACTGTCGAAAAGTGCTAAATTTTATTTATGAAATGTCAAAAAATATCATTTGATGCAGGTAGAGAATTTTTTTGCAATAAATACCGCTGCTTACAAATAGCTACTGCACTCAACATAATTTTTTAATGACCAACGCTTTAAACTGGAGTGACTGTCCACCCGCCCGAGAGTTTGTTATTAAAGAACTAAAAGTTTCTCTTCTCTGCAAGTGTTATAAGACTTTTACTCCGAAGATGAGAAGCTTGTATCTATTTTTTTTTATGACCAACACCTGGGTGGGTGGGTGGGTTACTTTAGATCATGATTACCAACAAAAATTTGAACTGGAGTGCATTTTAGCCCGAGGGTTTGTTAAAAAAGATATGGAAGTTTCTCTTCTCTGCAAGTGTGAGAAGTCTCTTAATCTGAAAAGGAGAAGGTTATACTTATTTTCTTGATGACCAACAATTGTATGGGTGGGTGGGTAACTCCAGATTATGATAACCTACAATTAGTAGGAACTGGGGGCACTTCACCCACCCGTTCGAGTGTTATCAAATAATTGGAAGATTCTCTTTTCTGCAAGTGTTTATAAGTTTCTTAATTTGAAGAGGAGAAGGTTATATCTATTTTTTGATTACCAACACTTAGGTGGGTGGGTGGGTTACTCCTGATCATAATTACCACCAATAGTTTGAACTGGAGTGACCACCAACCAGCCCGAGTGTTTGTTTTCAAAGAATTGGTAGTTTCTTCTCTCTGCAAGTGTAAGAAGTTTTTTATTTAGAAATAGAGGAGGTTATATCTATTTTTTAATGACCAACATTTGGGTGGGTGTGTGGGTGGGTCTTTTTAGATTATGATTACCAACAAATAGTTTGAACTGGAGTGCATCTTTACCCGTCCGAGTGTTTGTTGTTAATCAATTGGAAGTTTCTTCTCTCTGCAAGTGTAAGAAGTCTCTGACTCTAAAAAAGAGATGGATATACCTATTTTCTTGATGCCCAACACATTGGTCACTCTAGTTCATGATTACCTACAATTAGTATGAACTGAAATGCCCACCCACCTGCTCGTGTGTTTGTTATCAAATAATTGGAAGTTTCTCCTCTCTGTAAGTGTAAGAAGTTTTTGACTCCGAAAAGGAAAAAGTTATATCTATTTTCTTGATTACCAACATTTGGGTGGGTGGGTTACCCGAGTGTTCGTTATCAAAGAATTGAAAGTATTTTCTCTCTGCAAGTGTTAGAAGTTTCTCATTCCGAAGAGGAGAATGTTATATCTATTGTTTGATGACCAACAGTTTACTTTAGATGATGAAATAGTTTGAACTGGAGTATCCACCTACCCGCCTAATTGTTTTTTATCAAAGAATTGAAACTTTTTTCTTGCTGCAAGTAAATGTCTTACTCCGAAGAGGAGAAGGTTATATCTATTTTTTTGATGGTGAACAATTTTGTGGTTGGGTTAGGTTTCAGATCATGATTACCAACAAATAGTTTGAACTTTTTTAAACTACTTGCATTTTATAAACTAAGTGCCCCGCCCAAGGATTTGGTTTAGTTTGCTTATTTTGTAGTCTTTTGTGAAGCCTTTGGATACATGTTGGGATAATCATGCATCTGACAGTCTAGTGCTACCTGGGTTGGCTGGAGGCCGAGTAGATGATACCTAGGTGTATGCACTTTTCTTTTTGGGGTAGTTAGAGGTTGTGGCGCGAGTGGGCGACACCGACTATGAGTTGGTTGATATCGGCGTCAACTCTATACTCGTTTTATCTATATTTGTAGCAAAGCTTGTCATCGTGATATGTAGGTTTACTACGGCAGGAGGTGCAATGCCGTATGGTTGGTAATTGAGCGGTGCAGAGTGCAATACCGCAAGGTGTATTGGGGTCGGGGAGCATGGTGAATCTTTCCGGTCGAAGTTGAAGTGGTCATCGAAGTTGTGTCAGTGGTTATGGCGAAGGTTGATATCTTGCTAGGGTCGTTGTACTCGTAGTATGTTGGATTCAACTTAGTTTAGTGTGAACGGAAGGTGCTTATTCAGTACTTCAAAAGATTTAATGTGTCTGATTCACTAACGAAAAGTTTACAATTCCCTACACTCAGCAGGAAGTTTTATAGATGACGTTTTTGAGTAATTATTGAAAGATGGCTTTGTAGGAGTTAATGGAGTGATGGCGGAAGAGCCACGAGTTTTTCTTTATACATGTTGATTGGTCGCTTTGGAAGTCTGTTTGTTTTACATCGCAAGCTACTCAGTGATTAGCGATTTTATTGAAGAAGTTTTATATTTATAGTTTTTCTCTGGCCAAGCTGCTTTGTCATTGGTGTGTGGTGCTTTGCTCTCTTATGTTTGTGAGCTGCAGGTGTAACCGCGCGTGCAATCACGGAGCTCAGCCGATGAAAAATGGCACCCTACGTGGGTCTTCAAGAACGGAATAATTACCGTAACGCATCACTTCGAAGATTTTTCTGATATGACGGAACATCTTTTGTTTTTTGTGCATGTGCGCGACTTTAAGACATAACTGGCAATTCACAAAGATACCATCGGTTGCGACGCAATAAAATTGGTTATGGAGAAAGCCGCCTACACATTGACGAGGAGCGGGACATCAGAGTACGTCTACAACCGACCAACGAGATTAAGAGTCATTGCAGACTTGGGGTGAGTTACGAATTACTTGACGTACAAGTGGAAATGATCATTGCGCAAGATCAGTTTGGTCGGGCCGGCATAAACGTCATCACCGAGGAGACCGAAAAAGCCCAAATATACGTGCTCGAACTGGTCGAAGAGAAACGGTTAATGGTTATCGAAGTAAAACGACAGACGCAACAGACGATTACAAACACCCAGCCAACATGCGTTGCAAAAGAAGTCGAGGGAGAGTAGCACCAAGACTTCTTCGTGCTGCTCTACCCTCCAAACAATCACGAACATCAGTGACACCGCCGGACCCAACGAATTGGAAGAAAAACGCCGTTTTACGGCCGACCTTGACACTAAGAGCTTGGTACCTCTATGCAGCTCAGAGGCATCGGAAGGAAAACAGAAAGGCACTTTGTCCTAACTTCAGGGGAAACCGACGACACCACACTAGATCGACCTGCAGTTGAGCCCGGCAAAGCCCTCAATGCGATGTGTGCACCCAATGCACACCTCACCGACACTGTCAGACAACATTAGCAGACAGGACAATTTGGTACAAGCAATCCGGATTAACAAGAGTGTACACGACATATGGCACCTGATGAACGAACGCACGAAGAAAAAGGACAAGAAAACAATAGCCACCGATTAACATCCTAGGTGCACGATGTGCACCGCAGAAGTACCGCCTGCGCGAGAAGAAGAGACTAAACGTGTACTACTACATTTATTTGTGTAGTTTACTGTGGAAACCACTACCGAAACTTATACGATTTGGACAAGCCCGTGTCGTGAGTGTACAGACCATTCCGATTTCGAATTGGAAGCAGACATTACATGTTTCTTTTTGTCAATCAAAATTTGCCCGAAAACCCTTATTGGTCATATTTGTATTAAAACTTACCTACTATAAGAAAAAACATCCATATAAATTGCAAGAATATAAAACCTTTAAGGTAGAACTACGCCACATTTTGCTGGACGAATCCACAGAGGCATTAGTAGAAGTTCTTTAAGCTATAAGGTACCAAGTCGCATTTGCCAGCAGATTACACAAAAATTCAAAACATTCTAACTACTGTATGTTCAACAAAACATATACTTTTGAAAAAATTACTTTGACTCAAAATTACAGTCGAAGAAAAGTTCAAAACTGGCGATCCAGCTCAATGCCACCGATGTCAAGTTTATGGCCACGCAGCAAGGATATGTATGCGTCAGAAACTACCTTTCAGCCCATTGCAATTTAACATCAGATGACTGAGATTAGCCAGCTGTAAGGAATGTCCAACTTGCTAAGAAAGAAAGAGAAAATGTTGAAACTATACGAACTACAAGCAGAAGAAGCTCCTTTGCAAACCACGACATCTGCAAAAGCTGTAAACTCACCAACAGACTAAACAACATTCAGAGAACCGACGCTAAAACCAGACTTTGTGTTGTAAACACCGTAAATGACGATATGGATTTGCTAAAACAAGTCCTTATGGTTATTTTGATGAAAATCAACACATAAAAACCAAAACAGACAGTCTAAGTACCCGCTAATAGCAAAACACTGTATTTGACAAATCTTGACAAAAGTTGGGTACATTAAGTGTAAAAGAGCTCAAAAAGTCAAAACAAAGAAAGTGAGGCAATATGGGAGCATTTCCGAGAACTTTATATCAAAAATCAGAATAGTTTGAGTGCAAACATTAAAAGTTTCTATATTCAAAAATGATGATATCAACTTTTGATGACCAACAGTTGGGTGTGGAATAGTTTGAATTGGAATGCTTACTTACCTGGCCAAGTACTTAAAAGTTCCTATATTCAAAAAGGAGGTGGTTCAAACTTCTTCAAAAAGAATAGGTCTGATCAGCCTGTTTATGTGGGGCCTGAAACTTTTGCCTCTACTTAAAATTTACAAACAAGTTCTACAAACCGAAATAATTCTTTATTTCAAAAAGCAACACATTTCTTAATATCAAAATATGATGCAAACAATTCTAGACTCAATTTTGCACGGTGCAATTTTTTACATTATAATTCTACATCTAAAAAATAAGGATCACTTTTAGGACACCCTGTATATATAATTTAATTTTTAAAAATACTATAGAGTTTCGTAATATGTACATAAAGGAACAGGTCATTTTAATACATTCTGATTTTAAAAACATTGAAAGTGTTATTGACAGACTTGCCTTAACAAGCCATAATTCTTAGAAAACGGTCGGACTAAATTCCAAGAAGCAAGAGAGTCCAACACCTTAGCTACTATCCCAACAGTTTTATAATTACCGGCGAACCCATTTATTTAAAACGATTCTCGTGTATATTCATACACAACACATTACTAATTGTAAATGAAATAATATGTAAATTCATACGGGCGTGATTTATTAATAACAATAATAATTGATAAAATCATTTTTTAGTTCAAATTTATACGAGCTATAAATTCAGCAGTATTTTAATTAAAGTAACTGTACCGTGAAGGAAAATTAACAGAAAGCTTTATATAAAACCTTTTGTTAAATACTGTAATGGAATTTCGTATTTAATTAACCTCATTTTCCATATGTGCTAGCATTAACTAAATATGGGCTTTCTTATTAATCTACACTCCCGATTCAATTAGCTCTGATACCTATTCCGTCTGTTAATTAATCTGATGGTTTGTTATATTAGGAGCGTGTTTTATTCGTCCCATTCATCTTTTGTGTGCAAGGGAAAACAGTGGATCAGTGCTCAAACATAATATTTGACATTTTACTAGCAAAAGCCGATTAGGAGACAGTCGGTATAAGACTAATCCCTAACGTGAGCTCTTCGGTCAGGTTAGTCCTATTCCTATTATACGCGTTGATTTAGTAAGAGCGTCTGGAGCGAGGGTGCGTGAAGCTTACCTATTCGCCAAGAAGACGTAATAACAGAGCGAGTCGGTCTAATTTATAGCTGAACATCCGGTTACCTCAATGCTCCTTTTGTGCACGCTGCACCTACGGGAACATTCCCTTTGGGGCTATTTTCGCGTAAGATAGGAATCGCTCAGAAGATTTGCTTCCACGCACACCTATTTTAACGTGGATTACTATGCTTACTGCAAAATTGCATATGGGGAGGAAAATCGATCTCATTTTTTTCAGTCATCTATTTTTAGATAAATTGGATGGCAACAATATGGTTAATTTAATATTTTCACAAAAATTTGAATTTAGTGTGGGGTGGGAAACCAATTTATTTGTCTTGAGTAAAATATAATATGGTTTGATGTGCAATTGAACATCTGCACAGAAGTTGAAAAAAATATGGTCTGTTTTTAAATGAAATCTATATAAATTGCGTTTTGATGAGGAGCAATATATCTTCCTCATAAGTGTGTGTCTGCAGTTGACGCCCTCACTAAGTTCGCACATGTCTGCGATATTGCAATGTAGAATCCGACATGCGATTGGCGTTCCCTCCGCACGCACTGTCAATAGCAAGAACATTGCCACAAGTTCTACTCGTTTGAAGATTGATCTGAATAATGCATGCCCCTTATCTCTCCCGCAACTGCTTTGAAGTTTATATCGTACCTTGAAATTTACCTGCCTTATCAAAGAATTGAAATATCTCCGAGTATAATTTCCTTGTCGCCTTGGGTGTTCCTGCTAAGACAAAGCTGGAAACATCATCAATATTTATTTCCTCTTGTACGTGTGCAAAATGGGATAAGCGAGGGAGTGGAATTGATGAAATGGGAGATACGTGTAGAAAAAAGAATGGAAAAAAAGGTGCGGACGCCGGAAACGATGTTTATGGACTCGTCGTTGTCTTGTGGATTTTTATTTTCGGGTGTAATGGAAATTGACGCCCGTAGTTTTATTTTGACAAAGTTCACCCCACAGACCCATCCGGTTATATTCAAATAAATATATATTTTTCATACCTGCAACTTCCATTAATGGACCATGGCTATTCTTTACTGAAAGTGAACTACGGGGGATACAAAAATATCTATTGTCGATGAAAATAACAACATAACAGCAGCTGGTAGCAAGACATTATAGCTTTTACGCGTAAATAATATACTACAATAAGCCCTTATTTAGGGGTGTTGCTAAAAATAACTTTGAAATCGATTTTATGCAAAAAAAATGTATCAATTGGAAAAATACAATTGAACCGGTGTTATATTTTTTGTATTTGTAGCCATATCGAAATCAGTGAATGACATTGAATTATTTTTTATGCAGTTTTCAGAAAAAGTGCTGTAAAATAGAATTAATTAAAGCGGTTGCAAAAAATTGACGAAATATGTCGATGTTTCCGACTTTTACATTTGTGATGGTTTTATAATTTTCGAGTGAGTTTCAGTTACATTTTTATTATCGTTATTAAATTATACTACACTATATTCAATTTGTCAACCAGCAGCGTACGTTTAATCTCATTCAGACGAAAAAATATTGACTGTTTGTTTTTATTAAATCGCCTAATTTCTCTAACTTTATAAGATGTGTTTTAATATTTATTGAATTTATTAATTTTATAAACAAAACGGAAAAGAGAAGAAAAGAATTTATAGAGGTTTCTAATAGACGATTTATGTAACTGACCTCTTTTCCATTCACACTCCGACAAATATAATAAAACTTTATTTTATTTACACTAATTGTGTGACTGTCACAACCGGAAGCGCGTTGAGGTGTAAATGTGAGATGCATTAAGATATTTTTTGCTAAAGTCATAATTTATAATAAAAAAAAATAAGAGTCTACACAATTGGGTAATGAACGGTAAAAAAAGATTTTGTATGTTTCAGTTTTTCAGAGGTGAAACCAAAGATATTTTTTAGTATTGCATAAAATATAAAAAAAATTGTTACAATCGCTTATCAAATAATATTCATAATATGCAAAAAAATATAAATCGCCGCTCAGAAAACAAATTAATTAATTAAAATAATTTTTTTTAAGTTTTTTTTTACAAATAATTTAAAATTAATGTAAAAGCATTAATTTAATAAAATTTGCTCTACACACGCATTTATATTATATCAAATTATTATATAACGTCTAATAGATCTAAAATCTAACATAAATCGTTCATAGCATAAAAAATTGCTCATCAAAAACTGCTTAAAATGGATATTACATTACACGTAAAAATATATTATACAATCGCAGTTTAAAATAGTACTGGGAAGGCACATGCGTTTTTACGTGTCTCTAGTGAACGCAATTCAAGCTTCAAGAAATTTTTAATTGGTTATTTATATGTACAAGGTGACGTGTGATGCGGCATGGATTTGAAAATGGAATAAAACGTAGACTATTACGATTTTTTTTTAATCATTAAACATGTGAAATTTAAGTTTACACGGTTTTGAACAAAGTGTCCTCAAAATGGCGCCCCTCATACTTCAAACACTGAGTAAGCCTTGTTCAGAAGATTTAGTGTACTCCTTGAAGCATTGCTACAGGAATTTTGTTGATTTGGGGCTTGGGCTGGAGCTTCTTAGCATTTGTATCACTTTATTAGCGCATAATACTGACACCTCCTGTGTGTTGAAAATGTGCCTCATCAGAGAGGAAAACGATATCGTCTTGAGGCAATTGCTGATTTGCCTCGAGACAACATCTTTTTTACTAGCGAGTTGTCTGGCTTCAAAATTACGTGGTTTTAAAATGAAGATGTTCATTAACGATTTGTCGAATGGAACGCGTTGAAATGTCAAGGGCACTTGCTCCAAATGGAACGCCTGGGAGATTGTTGAATTGCAGCTTGAACCCTCTTGATGTTTTCTGAGGTAGTGACGGTATTTTTAGGCTCTCTTCTTATTGTGGACACATTTTTGTTATTCTGAAATGCATTAACCTATGCGAAAATTTGATTTTGATCTTAAACGGAAGGCGGGTGTTCGACAAATAGGTCTGCACACAAAAACACGTTTTTGAACAGACAGATATAACGTCATTTATAACAGATTTTTAAATAAAATGTCAGTTTGGTCACTTTTCTAGAAAAAATGTTACTTTTGTCAGATAAAACGTCACTTTTGATACATAGAACGTCATTTTTGAGACATAAAATTTCAATTTTGACAAATAAAGTATAACCTGAGCATTAAAACACCACCACCATTGATCGTAAATGTTATTTTTGACACATAAAATATTTTAATTTTAACAAATAAAGTGTAATTTGAACATTAATATACTACTTTTGATCTTAGATGTAATTTTTGACAAATAAAAGTCAGTTTTGATAGATAAAACGTCAGTTTTGATAGATAAAACGTCAGTTTTGATAGATAAAACGTTAGTTTTGACAAATAAATTATCAATTTTGAAAAATAAAGTGTAACTTGAACTTTAAAACACTACTTTTGATCTTAAATGTCATTTTTGACAGATAAACCTCACGTTTGATAGACAAAACTCGTCAGTTTTGACAGAAAAAACGTTGCTTTTGACATATAAAATGTTAATTTTTACACAAAAAATATCAATTTTGACTTATGAAATGTCAATTTAGATAATGATAATGTAGCGACTGAAACCGCGTGAAACATAAACTTCTCATTAATCTGTTTTGAATCGCTCTACTTTCAACATTCTAGGACCGTTAGGAAAGAAGCAAGTAGCTTTTCAAATCCATACGTCTACCACGCGCCACCTTGTCTAATAAATGACGTTTTGCCTATATTCTTTAGAACCGCGATCAGTTTTTTTTTTAAGAAAGAGACGAGAAGTTGTCTGTTAAAGAATAATTTTAATCAAAGCGATGTTGTTCTTCTCAATACGGGCTACCTCTTCCATAAATTTTTGAGGTAAAGGTTAAAAAAATTTAAAAATAAATTTAACTTTGTTCTCTCTACGTTTATTGTGACTTGCACTAGAGAGAACCTTCACGGCAGGATAATATAATCTTTTTAAGATTTTGCGTTGCGAAATTTGTGATGGCATTCAAAAGTCATGAATAATGTACTTGTTGACGATCACTCTCACCACTATGTTTGGGGATGTGTGGAAAAATGTGTGGGGGCGTATAGGGATCAAATATTCTTCTGTGGCTCTATTCGTAAGCAAAGTTACGGAAGCGGCCAAATTTGCAAGTATATTGACTGAGAACAGTTAGAAAGTCCGTTAGATCTTACTTGAATATTTGCCTTAGAACCTTTTCTTTTCTTTTCTTTGGAGGAGTTGGATTTAGTTATCATCGGCATAAACCTCTTTTATACCGGGATTAGACGATCTGCATTATTGGGTTATCCAGCTACTTTTTTTCCATATGATGCAGCGATTGTTGGAAATCACCAACTTGATACGGGAAAGAAGGTCTATCCGGAATGTTGAGAGAGGCAATGTTGCTAGACATGGATTCAAATAAGGTTAACACTTACAAACTGATTTATGCATGATGTTTTGTAAAATTTTAGAA
Organism: Tachinus rufipes; assembly: GCA_963932245.1. Lineage (NCBI taxonomy): Eukaryota > Metazoa > Arthropoda > Insecta > Coleoptera > Staphylinidae > Tachinus > Tachinus rufipes. The sequence continues at coordinate 21,255,833 of OZ010742.1, read as the reverse complement.
AAGAGCTCAGCTAAACACTATTGTGATTTTAGCAGAAATTATGGTACTGTTGTTCTATTTATTTAGAAAAATTTATCGAACACTCTTTTTTTAAAGTCTGAAAAAAGCGTATGACGTTGCACTTGTAGAGAATTTTTGCAAATTTAAAATAAGGGTAGGAACTACTAAGGTTCTTTAAGAGAATACTAGTTACTACTGCACGGGGCATACGTTTCTCGTTACAACTTGCCTTTGGCTTGGCAGTAGCTTTACCCACGTGCTCAGTTGCTATATTAGATGTTTAAAAGGTGGGTTTCCCATTACATCTCTGGTGAGCCTGCATTTATTCCGGCCTAGGACCTATAAAATGTTTTTTTTGTCAGCGAGGGCCGTTCCCGTTGTGTCTAGAAGGACGATGGGACAGGGTCATACATGCAGACTACCTTCTCCCTCTTTCGCTTAAAGGTACATCTTTACGTACGTTAACAACAAGACTTACTCTATCTACTAAGGAACTGCACTGCCGCTAAAAGACCAACGCCGTTTGAACAGAGACCGGAAGCTACCTGGTAGGGTTTCTATGTTTCTCCAGTACTTATGTTGACATAGGTCACCTAGGATGAGTAATCGTCTAGGTAGGTAGGTAATCTAATCTTCTTTTGTCTAAAATATTGAGAATAGGCAGAATCTACTTCAAGGGCATGCAACAGGAAGATTTAACCGTATTCTGTGGTGAGCGTCATGACAAACACTTTCTGCAATCCAGTACTCATGCTAAGTTTTTTCAGCAATGTTTGATGAGTTGCTATTGTAGGCACTTATGCGGTACTACTACTCTACATTGAATTTGGGAATGACACTTTTACCTCTAAGCGGCTGATGGTTTGTGGTGCCGAAAGAGAGGATGGTTAGTTCTATGTGAAAGCTGTCGTGGAGTCTAACAAAACTACCCTTTGAAGATATAATGTGTGTTTCCCAAGGCTTGACAATCACTGTCATTTGTTTTACGATTGCGGTGAACGATATTGCAGCTGGTACTTTGACAATTTAGTGATCTATTTAACCGGACGTTACCTTTTTTTCAATTGCAAGGGCCGATATTTTAGGGCTTACGCTTGTGCTATTATCACACAAGCTGCTTTTGAATATATACCTGAAAACGCAACTATATTACTATCGCACCCTTTAATTGAGAGAATGGAAGCGCTACAGATACTGACGAGATCTAGTATCTGGTTCACCCACACTCTCATATTTAATGTAATTTTGGTTTAATGGACACTAATCATATATTAGACTAATAGACCAGTCAAATTAGCTCAAATTTTGATCTCACTTCTAAAAAAATTTAATGTTTTAAAACTTTTTACACTGATTCATAGGTACCTAATAAAGAATATACTAAAAGTCCTGACGAATATGACAGGGCACTTTTTTTGGTTTTTTGTTAATATTTTAAGAACTGTAGGTTGGAGGTAAAAGTTGACTAGTTAACTGATAAAATTTGAAATAAAAATTATTTTTTTCCAACCTACAGTTTTTGAGATAATAACAAAAAACCGAAAAAAGTGCCTTGTTTTTGGTCATTGCCGCTAGAGCTCGTATCATATTTCTCAGGAGTTTTAGTATATTCTTTACTTGGTACCTACAAATCAGTGTAAAAAGTTTCAAAACTTTGGGGGTTTTTCAGAAGTGAAAAGCTACTTTGACTGAACTATAACATCCTGAATTAATAAATGCCATAATTTCTTAAACATTTTCTGCCGGAGCTGGGGCTTGAACCTGCTAAGGTATGAGCCGAGATTTGGGAATATTTTGTTTTTAGGGTTTTTGCTTGATATGATTTTTTTGGTTTGAGCACATACTGATGGTCACAAAATTCAAAAATGCCTTAAACTTTATTAAGTGTTTGATCAACATTAATTGGGTTGTACTTTAGTTGAAGCTTTAGATGCAGTTTACACCATAAGTTTTAAATTTGCCACGGGATTTTTTTTTTCACGAGTTTACTACGAAGTAATAACATCAAGTATTTGATAGAATTATTTTGAGAATTGGGGTTTGGGCAAATTTAAAGTAAAGGTAGGAATTACTAACTCGAATATATTGTGTTTAGAGATTTACGTTCTTTAAGGGTCGACAAGTGGTTGTAGTTTTGATGGTCTGCTAAAAATTTTGGTGATCTATATATATGGCGGGAAATATTGTACCTGCCATAACACGTCAACTAAAGGTCACCATAGAAGAAGTGGAGCTATAGGCAAACGCAAGAGGTTTTGGTTTTTCTATAACAAAAATATTAAGTAAGCGTTTTGTTGTTTTAGAAGAATTCACCGATACTTTGCGCTTATTTTGCGGAGATTCATAATTGCGTGCGTTAAAACAGTTTGTTTCTTAGGGTTGTTACCTTAGACCATATACACTTATAGCCAACATGATTGGAATGTGTGACGTCAGTTGTGGGCAAAACGCTCGTTGTTATGTGAGCTTTACTATGTAATGAGCCGAAAATAGCACACTACGCGTCTATAACTGTAAATAGTCTAAGGTTGTTACTATATAAGATTTATTTGTTTTGATTACAAATCGATGAACTGGTTGCAGGTTGCAGAAGGGTCTTAAACGTGATCAAGTGCTTGACCAACATTAACTGGGGTGTTTGGTGAGAGATATTTTTGTGCTTGTACTAGGCCTTGGTTTTTTTTTTAAGCTTTGTTGATCACAAATTGACAAACTTTATAATTTATATCACGTTTTCAAAAGTAGATAAACGCGCGTTTTTTTAAATTTTTGAACGTGTTCACGACTGATTTTCTATCCAAGCAGAAGGCTAATTTTGCTGCTAAACATATTATTATCAATTATCGTATTTGGCCGAACCGTAATCAGTTTTTTGTATTGCCCGATCTTCTGCGTGAAACCCTAGGTACTTCTATATTTCTTCGCGAAAGTGGCTTTTACTTTTCACGTATTTTCCACGAGTGTATACGTTGTTATTTAGATGAGTGCGAAATGGAAATTGTGAAAATTTTGCAATTTATGAAAACTTTACAAGTTGTACACTTTGTTTTTTATTACTAAAACGCAATATGCGTGCGTAATATGGTTCATTACGTATACTAGCAATAAAAGTTGCTTAATGGATATATTACAGTAAGGTGTCGAAAATAATATATTATACAACTCACTTGATAACTTGATAATTTCTTAAAATTTTTCTGCCGGAGCTGGGGCTCGAACCTGCGACAATTTGTGCGCCGAGATTTGAGTTAGGCGCTTAACCAAACTGAGTCACTCTGCGGTTGTTGTGAACTATGAACTATACTTTATCTACGAAAACAATAAATAAAAGAAAAAATAACAATTTATGGAAACATTTCGTAAGTTGTACATTTTGTCGCGTGCGAAATACTTTTCACTTCAAATTTAATCATTTTTGATTTCTAATATCAAATATTTTATTTATCTTGTGATATAAAGTGGGCAATATCAAAATAAACTTACTTGGAGTACAGTTTATTTTGTCTTTTTAACTTCTAGAAAAAAACAATTGTTTCTGTGGGTGACGATTTTTAATAACAAAGCCTAGTTTTGGCGCATAATTTGTCGCAGGTTTGAGTCTCAGCTTCGGCATGAATTTTTAAGAAATTATGGCATTTATTAATTCAGGACTTAAGTCTAATATATTATTAGTGTCCATTTAACTATAATTACATTTAATATGAGAGTGGGTGAACCAGATACTAGGCCTCATCAGTATCTATAGCGTCTCCATTTTCTCAAATAACGGGTGCGATAGTATAATATTGTGTTTTCAGGTATATATTTAAAGGCAAAATATCGGCCTTTGCAACTAAAAAAAATATTTTTATTGAAATCAACTTTTATGATAAAAAAAAATACTGGATTGTCTTACAGTAAGTCGATAGACTGAAGATGAATAAAGATTCGAAACACTCGTGCAGGATATTTATTGCATTTTGCAAAAGCAAATTAATTTAGTACAACGAAATAAATTATAATTTTTGTGTAATAAAGAATAATATTTTAATTGTCAATCAATTGCACCAATTCTTAGCAATTTATTTTTACTACCGGAAATATCTTTTTATAATAAATAATTGACATTTACGTTCTTTATGGGACCTCTAAACATAATCTTTTTGATAATAAAATACGGTTTATTAAAGTTTGTGTAACCTAAATCATTTCAGTTCAGTTCAACAATCAATTTTTTTATATAGCCATGTTTCGAAATGTAAATAATGGATCGATCGCTGCTAATCATTATATAATAACGGTGCTTTGGTTGCAACATCAATTACAGAGCGTTAATTCAATATATATGTGATATAAAAAGAGAGGAGTCATCAAATTTGAAGCCTGGCTGAACATAATTATGACAGACTCCGAACTATGAACAGATGTGCTCCTGGATATTAAAATTCTATTCACTTATTGAAAACTTAATGAAGTGAGAGTTGAATTTGGTAGTTGATTATCGATTTGTAACCAAGTTAAGGGGAGAAGTTAAAGGAATCAGGTGCTGCTGGTTGCATTTGCTAGCAGCCAAGATTAAAGTCATTGTTATTAAGCTTCAAGTACACAATTAAATTTAGAGTAGTTCATAATGAGACATCATAAGTAGAAGTCTATCTCTGGCTCTGTGTTAACGAGGTGCTCTTATTTTATGCACTGCAATATTGAGTTGAATTTATGCATGAAGCAACTGGCGACATTGTAAGCTGTACAAATAATGCACTCATAACATGATGCGTTTAAATTTTCCCTATTTATCAAAAAAATATATGATGCGCTTGATCATTATCTTTATCCAGTGAAGCTTGGCTTTCTTTGTGTGTGTGTGTGTGGAATGGGGGATATATATGTAGGTTCGTTTGCAGATTTATGGAGTTCATTGTTAAAATATAATCGCATTGTTAACAATAGGTAGGACTACAATACCAAAACTTTTATACCCTCGGTACATAAAAAAAACTTCCGATTACTACTACTATCCTTATAATATTACCAAAACGACAAAAAACAATTGCAAATTATTTAAAATATAAGTATCCTGAGATCTTTGTATGTGAAATTCTCTTGCAAAATAATAGTTACACAATAGGATTACTCCGGATTTTACTCGCCTTAAACAAGTTGTATATTTTTGTTTTATTGCAGAAATGAAAAGGGAAATCCTGTTAAAAATATAATAAATAAGCTCAGCGAAGAATGAGGAAAAAACTTTCACACGAGAAATTAGTGTTAAATTTGCATAATATCCCAATATTTTGCCATAATACGAGCAATTTTATAACGGGATTACAGTCGGTGTTTAGGCGCGGGAAACCTTTGCATAACAAATCTTCGAATTTCATACTGAGAGAAATGTATTTAAATTCTAAGCTAATCTTAACCGCGTTAAGCTAAGTTCGTATATATAAAATATGCACCCCGCGTAGGTCGTTAAATATTCAAGATGGCCGGCCCGAGGGGAATACGGGGTACAATAATACAAAACGATATTTTTTTGTATAATCATTCCACACAAATCATTTTTATACAATGAATTATCAGACCCCCAACGCGACACATTTATAGAGTTAATTCGTTTCAAACAAATTTATTCATCGATAATAGTCTGCCGGACGAGTTCCTTCTTCTCGTTGTTGTTTTTTTATTTTCTTCATCTCGTGTAAGCAACCAGATTGGAGATCCTTTTGTAGCCGAAACCTTATACTCGGTAATTATATGTAATCCATTTTAACAAATTGCAAGTAAAGTGTTGCTGGTGAAATTAATTTATACAGCACAGGTGCGGAAGTAATTGCATACTCTCAATTATTGTGCAGTGGCGTTACTCACTAAAAGGGGATTATGTAGAAATAAATGTTTTGAGATCAGTTATTTATCGTATCGATTAGCAATGCTAATTGAATCAGTTATTTTATTAGTTGAATATATTTAATTGATAGGTTTTAGTTCTAAATCGATTGGTAATAAATTATCAATAAAATAGAACATAACCGGATAAATATGTGGAACGGCAATTTCTTAGGTAAAAAAGTAAAAAATGGTAGATAACTGCAATTCAAAACAAGATGGAAAATACTACAAAATTATTTCAAAAAATATTTGTTTTATTTCATTTGTAACAAATTAAGTTATTTTTTTAATTAATTTAATATTAAAAAAAAAAAAAACAAAATTTATGATACAAATTTTGGGCCTCAAAACTTAAAAAAAATATTGTGGAATGATAGGTCTGTTGTATGAAATTGTGAACAGTGTCGTACGTTTTGGGTTAAGCAATGGGGTGGAATTTTTTTAATGGGATTATATAGGTAATAAAATTAATAAAACACATTTATTATGTACTATATCACGAATATATTTAAAAAAAATTACTAGTTTCAATCTTTTACAAGGTCATCATCGAACAATTTACTTGTTTGTATCACCGTATGATGATGGCTTTGCAAAAGGTTGAAACTAGTTACGGTTTTTTAAATATATTTATGATGATGATACAGAGGCAAATTGTTTTATTAATGAACTATTACATAGTAGCGGCTACCACTATTCAATTTTTACTAGAAGACTTGCCGACTCTTGGAGTACGAAGAGATTGGAGATAGGAAACCATTCCACCATTCCTACGTCATCTTAGGGGATTAGCTGGAAGTATTTTTTTAGACGACGCACTACGATCACTCTGGCTTGGGCGATTGCCAAAATCAGTGCAAGCCATTCTTCCTACACAAAAATTAGCAGCTGAATAAAATATCCGATCTTGCTGACGCTATTCTATATACATTTCTACAACACCACGTATTATATTATTAATGACATGAATCGCTGAAGTAACAGCAGCTCTACAAGAGATTTCTTATCTCTCTATTAAGATACAATAACCGCAGTCATTTACGCAGTACATCTCAAGATGGAATATGGTGGTATCATTCGAATTTTGGTGCATGTGCTAAGATAATCAATGAGCCATGCAATTATGTATCGGAAAACGAAAGGGGCAGTCGTTAATGAAAATCAACGATATTTGCCCGAAATCTTGATGTCTGTTTATCTCCGATAAACAAATACAGTCATTAACTTACTGACTTCTTCTTCTTTTTCTTCTCTTTTTCGAAAGCCGTGTGGCTTGTTTTGGCCAAATTCTTACCTTGGGTCCTACTCCTGTGATAACGACGTCTAGTTGTCCTTTCACCTCTTCATTGGCTTGCCGAGAGAGCGCCTTGTGTAAGTTTTACGGTTTTGGACTATCCTGGCGATTATCGTCCTGCATGCGAGACACGTGCTTGTTTCACTGTCTTCTTCTGCTTCGCGGTCTTCTCACAATATCCGGTGTGTTGCATTTCTCACGTATTTCAATGTTAGTTCTTCGGTCGGCAAGTGAGTAGCCAGTGATGGATCTGAGGGTACTCATCTCTGCGCATCTTAGCCGGCGTTTTTTCTTTGCCGTATTGGGTCTGGTTTAAGCGGAGTTGGTGAGAATGGGTGTCACTCACTCTTTGTAGATCCTTGCTTTACTTTCAGTTGATATGTTTTTATTCCTCCAGACGGGATTGGACATTGGATTTTAGGTTTCCGTACGGGTTTATAGTTATTGTCATTCACGGCTAGGTTGCACCTGATTGGATTTATTGCGATGACTAGGCTTTTGGTTTTAGCTGTGGTTATTGTCAGGTTTATTGTCTCGCACTCTTTTCTGAACGTGTTTAGTAGCTATTGTAAACCGTCTTCTGATTCTGCGATCAGTTCGGCGCCGTCACTGTTTTAATGAGTTTGTTTCCCAGTTTGTAATCATGTTCTGTTGGGTCGAGGGCTGTTATAATCTTATCCATGAGGAGGTTGAACAGTAGAGGACTCAGGCTGCCTCGTTGCCATATCCCAGTTCTGATTCGGATATCAGTTTTATTTCCGTTTGTTGCTCTTAGTTTGGTCATGGTATCTGTATTCAGTTGTTTTTTGTCTTGATTATGTTGGGGTGTATGTCTTTGATAATTAACGTTTTTAGTATGCCTGAGAGCTTAAATTTATCAAACGCCGTTTCTAGATCCACGAAACCTAGATAGGCGGGTTTGTTGAACTCTAGCGCTTTTTCTGCGATTTGTCGTACCACGTAGATAGCGTCTGTGGTGAAGCGGTTTCTTCGAAAGCCTTGTTGCTTTTCGCGTATTGTGGTCTTCTCTGTTACAATGTTTGTTAGATGTTTTGTGAATATCTTGATTGAGGGAGATGCATCTGTTGTTTTCCTGGTCATTCCTGCTGCCTTTTTTTGTAAAGTGTTATGCTTGCACTTTCTTTTCAGTCTAGTGGGGGTTACGTTGTTGATAAGACTATTTTGTATAACTTTGCCAGCCTGTAAATGGTTGTGCTCCGTATTTTAGCAGTTTGTTTTTGATGTCATTTAGGCCAGGCGCTGTGCTGTTTTTCAGTTTTGCTAGGATGGCTTCAACGTCTTCCGTGGTTACTTGTTTGAGTGCAGGCTGGTGTGGTCTTGTTGTTATTGTCACTTTTTCTAGTTATGTGTTTTCTTGATCATATAGTTCGGTGAAGAAGGACCAAGCTAACGCTGTTTATTTGTACTGTTTTGTTGGTTTTTTTTTTCAATCTCCTGAGGAACTTCCAGATCCGTTTTTGTGTCCCGTGCGGATTTGGTTAGTTCTGTTCCTTAGCTCCCTATACTTTTCAAAGTCTTCTTTGGAATTTGTCGATTTATAAATAATTCTTCTTTTCTTGTGGCAGGGCTTTTAGCTCCTGATTGAACCAGGGCTTGGGTCTTCTTAAGGATGCTGGTGTTTTGTTTATTATTCTTTTCCCAAGCGCTTCTGTGGCAGCTTTGTTGATGTTTTGTTTCAGTTTTTCCCATGCCGCTTGGGATCACTGTCTGCGATGGGATTATGCCTTATCTGGATAGCCAGTCTTTCTTGGAAGAGCGTTTTTGTGCTTTCGTTTCTGAATGATTCTGTATTCAACTTTTTGATTTTTGTTACAATATGGGTTGTTCTGTACTGTAGTGTTTCTATTGCAAACTTTTCTACGATCAGATTGTGATCTGATCCGATGTTAGCAGATGTTAGTGCTCTGATGTTTAGTACTTGCTCTGGTCTTATATGTTTGTTTGTGATGGTGTACTCAATCATGGATTGCCCTCTTGCACCTGTAAATGTTATCTCGTGCTGCATCTTGTGCTTAAGGAATATGTTGCATATTATTAATTTATTATGTGTGCAGAAGTCTATTAGTTTCTGTTTGTTTTGTTGAATCTGTTCTTTACACCAGGGATGTTGTCATTTCTCACACGGGCATTTAAATCCCCCAGTATTATAAGTTTATCTTTTTCTGGGATTGTATCTATCAAATTTGCGACATTAAAAATTAGCGTTTGGTTGACAAACTTACTACACCATTTATCTCAGGAAGTATCTTGACAGGGCAAAACTGCCCTGTCAAGATACTTGTGTATAAATCCGAATCCGTGTTGTTCAAGAACCTTTCATGTGGTACCAACTCTTTGAACAGTTGCCGGAGCTAATATCTTCAGCGGGAGTATTTGCAAAACTTAAACATTCAACAAAACATGCGATAATTGTTTTCTTGGTCCGAAAAACCTCGACATTTTGCTTCTGATAAATTGAAATAAGCAAAGAAAGAATTAGAATACATGTTTCACAAGGTGGTAACTGGAGACTTTGTGGAGGTTATAAAATGTTAAATTCATGAACTGTCCTCGATAAGTATTCGACCTAGTTAGAGCCTACAACTAAATTCCGGTTACCGAAGAGTATATTCAAAAAACGGCAACTACCACACCTTTTGGGTTATTTTATTTATGATTTTTAGAGTCCCAAATGCAGCACAGACCTGTCGACAATTTAAGGACAAAGTTGTTTCAAACAATATGGGTTTTTGATTAATCTCGCCAAATGTACCTTGGGAGAATTTGCAGTTAAATTCCTTGAATTCCAAGTTAAGCGACAAGCGACTAATTCACTTCATGAGAAGGTTGAAGCTATTGCATATTACTACCCAAATTTGCAAAAGATCTACGTCGTTTTTTGAAATTATCAATTTTTACAGGTTTGGTATTTAAAAGCAGCAACTCTGCAAGCACTTCTTAACGAACTTCTACGAGGAAATTTAAATGGAAAAACATTGATCTTATGGAATCCAGAGTCACGGATAGCTTTTGACAAATGTAAAAATAGTTTAGCTAAAGTTGCCACTAGATTTTGCAGTCGAGGCAACCCTACAGCAATTTATGGACATTAAATGGCAACTACTGAGTTTTTTTTTTCAAAGAACATGACAGGCGCCGAACAGAAATACGGTGCTTATGCCTGAGAACTGCTAGGCATTTACTAAGCTGTTAAATATTTTCCACATATAGTTTAAGCTAGAGATTTTTCTATATATACGGACCACAAGCCCATTACTTTTTTACACTGTCTAGAGTTGAAGGAGTTTCTGAAGTGATCAACTTTAGCAGAATCTCAGACAACAGACGAGGAACTTCAAAAATCTAAAAATAGACACTTTCAGGAACTAATACAAAACTATACTGCGACGTGTCTACCTCGACAGCTTGACCGTATGTACTGGAGCTCATCGACAATAAATTTTTCAACTTTCTACACAACTTAGCACATCTAAGCATCAATACTACGGTAAAGTTAGTAGCTCATCTATACGTGTGAACTTTTATTGTCAGAAGGAAGTTTTATAAGCAGAGCGTGGCGTAGTGGTTCAGGCATCCGACTGCTCCACCGTGTTCGTGGGTTCGAATTCCATATACTGTGATATACTTTTCACATGTTTATAAGCTTTCCCATTCCCCAACCCGCCTTGCCAGAGTGGGGTTTTACGGCTAGAAGCTTCTCTGATGGAGTGATGAACGATCTTTCCAGTGGTTCGGAATCTACTTAAAACTGTAGGTCTCTCGTAATGTAAATTACCAATATTACGGGCATAGAAGATACTAAAACTCCAGTAGTGGCATATAACTAGCTAATGAAGAAATTTTATACCACTATCCGGAAGATTTAAACACATTTACATTGATCTAGTAGGATCTTTACCTTCTTCAAATGGCTACCAGAATGTGTTTACAATTGTCGACGAATTCAGCGAATGGATTGCCAGATTTGGAACACTCTTGCAGATTACAACTGACCAAGGCTAACAGTTTGAATATAATCTTTTTAGGGAGTTGAACGCCTTACTCGGAATAGAGCATATTCACTCGACGACGTATCACTCCTTTTTTTATGGTATGGTGGAACGTCTGATGAAGGCGCAGTTAAGTGACATGCTGACGAAGAATGGACGGAAAGCCTTCCAACAATTTTTCTCGGCTTCAGAGCCCAGTGCAATGATTTCAAATCAACGATTGCGGAACTGACGTATGAAGAACCTTTGCGTTAACTAGGACAATTTTTGCACCAAGTATAAACGTCAATCTTGAAGTTTGTTAACAATTTAAAGAAACACTTGCAGACCTAAAACCAGTTTCTGGCTCACACCACGAGAATAGAGCAACTTTTGTGTTTTAGGATCTTAGTTTCTGTGAATTTCTATGCGTTGTGCGTCTGTGTAGTTAGTTCTCCATAACTAAACTTATTTTTGTACAAATTGAAGGAAGGTTTGTCGATAATAATTTTTGACGAGTTTTGTTATAAATTTTAATTGGATATTTCATTGGCTTTGGTTTGATTTACTTTAATGAGCTATTAGGTTTACTAAGTTTATTCAAAACTGTACATTACCTAATTATGTGGATAATAAAAAGACTTGTTAAGGTCTAAAGTAGCTAGTTTACTACCTACTTCTATCTTGTCATGTAGGATATAATGAAAGCTGCGTCCACATTAAGCAAACAAGCATTAATGTACTTTTTTAATGTTTTCTCTCCCAATAAACGAAGTTTGAAATTCATCAGAGAACTAATAATAATCTTGTCCACTACAGCTTTTTAATTTTTATAAATTTGCATTCGTTTCTATGCAAATTAATGCTAAGTAATATAATTATTAACCAAATCTATGTGACGGCTCTGACCATGTGGTGCCCGATGCGTACACTTCTTTCTAAAACATCCCAAACTCTATTATTTAATTTTTGCATCCTAATTTTACAGCTCAATAAACTACAGATTGGTCATAAATAATGTAAAACACACCCTCCGGGGTATAATTGAATTTGTCATGTCATTGGTTTTTTTTGTCTGTGGGTGTGTTGTTTACCTAAATCTAACCAACCCTCATTTCAAAACCAGCATTTCCGTCTTTACTGCATTTCGAAAAATACCACGCATTTTGAATAACAATTACTCGTATCGATTAAAAAAATCAATAGTGTGCGCATATTTTAACGCGAAATTATGGTAATTCCGTATGCATTATGCAGAAGTGCCATTGTTTAACGCCGGCGTGTAGAATGAATAATTGGCTTTTTCTATGTGAAAAAAGTAATGTGTCGCAATTAGTATGCATGTTTGTGTAGATTTTCATAGGGCGCAACACTAAATGACAATGAATCGGCGATAGTACATGAAGATTTCTAAAGCTTAGTTCCTGTAATTACACATCTTAGTGGTAATTGGTAATTATCTACCTGTGCTTACAATTAATGTAAATTTATTCTTATTTAATATTCAATTTTCTAATATTTATTCATGATGAATTTGCTAATTATGTTTTCATTTTGTTACAGGTAAGCAAACGATTGAACATTTAATGTAAGTAGGGTCAATTATTTCCAACCGATTGCCATATGTTAGTATGGGTCAAACATTTAACAATGAATTAACCGACCGTGAAACACACAAAATGGTTAATTCGATGACCTCATTAACCGAAATTTATCTATGTCCGCGTTTTAAAGGCTATTATCCGGTAGCAATATTGTTGCTATTAATAGTAATTCATTTTAATTAAACTACATTCATACCTAAGCCACGTTTTAAACTAGGAGGGATATTTGGAATGAAAATTGTCTAAAGCTTTTACAGCAACCGCAACGAATATATTTTGTAATTTCTGATTAGTATTCAAATGGAGTCATGTGATACTGCAAATGATTGTATTCTCTTATTACTATATAGATTATTTAAAATTGTTTTCATTTAACTCGATTAACGCATTTTTGTTTTTTTTTTAAGCTAACATTTTTGATTAACATTATTAAATTAAATAAGCTAACAACAGTTTTTATAACATTTGAAGAGACTTTCATAATTTTGTTTTTTTAATATTTTACTGAAAAGTGTTCCAATCCATGATCCAATTTCTTAAACACACGCACTTGGGTGGGTGGGCGGGAACTAAGTTTAAATATTATGGGCATATAGTTTGGATTGGTGTTCTTGGCTACCCGTTCAAGTGTTTATACTAAGTTTAAATTTTGTGGGCCTGTAGTTTGGATTGGTGTTGCCTGGCCACCCGCTGGAGTGTTTGTGATCTAATTTTATAAACACAAAAACACTTGTGTGGGTAGGCGGGAACTAAGTTTAAACTTTGTGGGCGTGTAGTTTAGATTGGTGTTGCCCACCCACCCGCCCAAGTTTTTGTGATCTATAAGTTTAAATTTAGAGGGCGTGTGGTTTAGATTGGTGTAGCCCGCCCAAGTGATTGTGATTAAATGACGTGGACGTGTAGTTTAGGATGATATTCCTCGGCTACCCATTTGAGTGTTTGTAATCTAATTTCTTAGTGAGTGGGCAACAGAAACTAAATTTAAATTTTATGAGCGTGTGGATTGAAGTGATTGTGATCCAATTTTTTTATTAGAAAGATTTGGATAGGTGGGTGTGTGGGTGGGAACTGAGTTTAAACTTTGTGGGTGTGTAGTTCGAAATGGTGTTGCCCGCTAATCTCCCGAGTGTTTGTGATCAATTTTTTTTTTATTATAAACACTTGTGTAGGTGGGCGAGAAAAAATTTAAATTTTGTGGGCGTATAGTTTGGATTGGTGTTGTGTAAAATCTTCTTGTATGTTTGCGATAATAGTTCCACACAAACAAGCGCCGCTGCATGACAATAATAGACTTGCCCAATTTTAGATACTTTTAACAGCGAAAGCACGATGCTTTTTTGTACAGATAACTATTGTTACTAACGATTACTGTACTTCTAAATCGAATGTCATTAGCCGCGAGCCTTTATCTCTTCCTTTTTGTATGTAATTTTTGTTCCAAAAACATCTTTTTTGTTGGAACAACCAAAATTTGAATGATTTTTACTTTATATATAACACTTTTGCTGGTCAAATAACGCTTTCTAAACACTGGTAATGGTTTCCGTTAGCAACTGTTCACTTTAATTGTTTACTAATGCACAATTTTAGCGCTAAGAAGTGTTCAACCTTATTGTCCCAAAATAGTCCTGTTTGCTCTAAGAGTCCAAAAGACCTAAAATTTCCGTGGTAAGTATTACTACTTTCAGATATGGTTGTTTGTTATTTTGGGCGTGTAATCTACAATAGAACAGGGGTGCTAGACTTTGGCTCTAAAAACGTTAGATCATTTTCTAATAAACCCGTTGGCCGTTTTCCGATTTTTTGTCACAGAATCCAGATAAGAAAATTTGGTTGTTTTTTTCTGACACACCTATAACATCTGTTGCGTTAGTTAGTAGTTTCTTGCAATTTCTAGTTATTTGTCCAGCGTATAGTTTAAACACATCCGAGTAGTAGCTACCGTGTCACATCTGACATTCTGCACTTTCGAATTGACATCAAAATGGAGTTGCATTTCTATTTTATTTATTTAGTAACATAACAAAGTCATTACAATTTGATTGCAATGCGATCAGCATGGCGGAGTGTTAGCACTGGCTCTAAGTCTAAAGATTTTTGAGTAGGAGGTTCAAAATGATCAAAGTTGACTTTTTTTATTCCAGTTTTTAAATGTAGCAATTGCTCTAGGTTAGTCACTTTGGTAAGCCTAAGTTGTAGTTGCTAATATGGCGATTTGTAATTTTATTGCTTTTGATACTGGGTGACTTAATCTAGAAAATAGGTTATCTATTGCCACTAAGTACATTTTTATTTTTTTGTGTTTTTGTTTTGATTTTCTTGTATAACCTTATAGTTGTGTCACCTAGCCTCTTACCTCTTATTGTACCAAATTGTACTATCTATTAGTTAAACTCCTGAACCACAATTGATTAATTAATAAAGTTCTTTGCCCACCTCAAGTATTTGTAATCACAAGACGTTTTTTGTAACTTAGGTCAAACATTGAATTCTTTGATTGCAACATTTGGACCGGTAAGCGGGGCACTGCAAATTAAGGTAATTCGCTCACTCGCCAACGTTTGTAGGAATTATCTAAGCTCTTTATTGCAATACTTTGTGATCAAAAGATTGGTTTTTCTCTCATTTATGTAACTTAATATTTACAAACTTTTGTAGAAAGGACTACTTTAATTTTATTTTTTTATTAATATTCATCCGTTATTTTAAATTTGAGTACTCACTTGTCTTAGTGTTCAAAAAGTTTTACATTTTTTTCCGTAACTTGGTGACTACTAATTTCTTGATTGCAAGACTTGGAGTGGTCAGAAGGATATTCCAATTATAAATTATTTGTTTGCAATTATAATTTGGAGTACCCTTACTTACCACCCGCTTAAGTGTTTGAGATCAAAAGATTGGATTTTACTTTTAAAATACTTATTTGTAATTATAAATTGGAGTAAAAAGTGTTTGATGTCAAAAGATTGCATCTCACTTTATTTTCTGTAAGTTAGTCTCTACTGACGTGTGTGGAGAAGACAAAGATTCAATCTCACTTGATTACTAACTAAGAGGAGTATTCAAATTCATAATTACGGGCAAGTAATTTAAAATTACTTTGCCTAAGAGTTTTTGATTAAAATATTGGATTTTACTATTTTTATCTTTGATTATAATCACTACGGCAGGTGGTCCGGGTACTCTAACTTTAAAGTATTAATTTGGAATTAAAGTACTCTACCTTGCCGCTCAAGAGCTGACCAAAAATTGTATTTTATTTAGTTTTTCATAACTTAGGGACTACTGATATTTGTAGGAAGAACAAACATCCAATTCGTTGATTACAAACATTTAGGTGCGGGGCATAACACTCTTATTCTAAATTAGTAATTGTGAATTGAAGTTTTAAAAAAGGTTGGAATTGTTGCGTGTTGTGAAAAGATTAAGTAAGAATAGTTAGTATGTTTTAAAAATTTAGTTCTAAGAATTCAAGTTAGGTTTACTAAAGTAATCGAAACTAGAATAAAAAATTTAATTTTTTGCCAAGCAGGAGTGGCCGAGAATCATCTCTTCTCTAATCGTGGTGTGATTAAGAGTGGCACTAATTTTGTCTTAAATTTAGATTATAGCTTTTGCTTTGGGCCTTTGATTATTTTAGTTCAGTAAAATTATAGTATACTAGCCAGGCGTCTAAGCAGTACAACTACAGTCAAGTCGGCATAGATCTGAAGGAGCCGTGTTTTGGTGTTACTTCTTTGCATATTCAGGCCCCATTTTTGGGTATCTATTCTATTATGAGCGGTGATTGAAACTTTGAATAGCCTTGTGCGTACATTTGTTGCTTATAGACGGATAGTTGCAAATTAAATTCAGTCCCAATTAGTTTTTCTATATTTAATTTCTAGTCATAACTAAATTCAGTCAAATACTTATTTGATAAATTCATATATGATCAGATAATAATAAACATTATTAACAACATTAAAAATAGGCATTCCCTATTGGCCACAAAATATTTATTATTCTATTTTTATTTTATTAAATTGGATTAAATCCCATGAATGTTTATAGCAATTTCAATATTAAAATCATTTTTATTAACATTTTATTGATTATTGCCAGCATTATTAACCAATTTAAAAAAAACTTGACCTTATGCGAATTTATGGGCAAAACTTTCACAGAATGCCCAAGGAAATCTAATCGATTTTCTATCGTAATGCAGATAATTACAAATAAAAAAGAATATATTAATTCCATTCATGGTTGAATGGGCGATATGTCAGTATTTCGGAATTTCACACCATCGCCATATAAAACAAGAAAAATGAATTCCATATAAGTATAATAATTCATAAACATGTATTCAAAAGATTTTATGTAAAAGGTCTCCTCAGTACTCTACAAGCGTACCGAATCTGAACAAATCAATTTATTTTACTACCATTTAATATCCCTAAATTTGTAGCAGCAAGATGAAAAAAATAAAGGTTTACGGTTTACATGTGGAAATAACATTGGAGAGTGTGCTAAAATTAATTGGTAATAATGTAAAAGCGCACGCTTTGTCTGCATTTTAGTGCAGGAAGTGGGTGTAGTAGTTTGACATCCGTCATATTACTTATAAAACAAGAGTAAAAATTGTTACATATGTCGACACACCTTAATCCTAATTCGTTGTTATACGAGTTGTTTTGTATTATGACGCCCTCATCCGCCCGAATATTTGAATTATAATAGTTGTCGTTACGTGTTTTAACTAAATTACAACGGAGTTGACACCTCACACCTGCTTCAAGGTGCTTTCATAGCCCCACACCCGCCGTCACTGTCGCATGGGATATTCATCTCCTACCCCGAAAGCGGCGAGATTGATCCAATCTTCCGTAAACTAAATTCGCTAGGCACGCTGAATCAACAACATTTATTTTCAGAATATAACGTGGGCTTAAATAAATTGCATCTAAATAGTTATATTAATTCTATTTCATTTATCTACTTTAAAATAGATGTCCGGTAAAGTTTAAATTGGCCTGTTAATAAAATATGCTGTGTGGGAAACTCTCTGGAGATGTTAAAAAGGGACGATGAAATGACAGTAATACGTTGTTACTGTATATCTAGGGACATCAACACCATTCCGCGAACATTTTATTGTAGCACCAACATCAGTCTGTTGGTGCCGTATCATTAACTGCACGTGTTGTATGTAAAAGCGCCACGCGTTACGCCGGCTGCTGCTGACAATCGGAGGAATCTAACACCAGCCAACAACGGGCGGGGTCGTATATCCGAAGGGGATACGACCTTTTTATTCCTAGTAATAATCAGGGATTTCATTGTAGCTGGGATTTTCTATTATATCGAAATAATAGTCATTAGTTTATAGATATAATGATGAACATTGATTGGGACTATTCATGGTACGCTATGCCTATTATGTAACCAACCCCCTTCTCTATTGATTGAAATCGAAGAATGGGTACATAAAGTTACTATTAACCCCAACTGTGTCAATTTTATTGTGTTTAGATCATTGTAAACGAATTTACAAAAGTATTCTGGAATTCTTAATAGCTATTTAAATTTGCATCATGTTTCATTATTTTTTTGTTCAAAATATTTGGTAAATCTATCTCTTATTGATATGTATTTGTATAGAAATTGCACAGAATAAAATAAAATTGCTTATTCTAGCTTTTAAGGCATTTGAAAGGCTCAACTTGTGCTATTCCATGCCCTGGTTTGTATTCACATTCATTCAAAAATGGGGATAATTTTTAATCGATTGTAAAAAGTTTTTGTTTTGTGTAATCTAATTTGATCTAATTTGTGTATATATGACAGATCATCCACAGAGTGGCTTAGTTGGGTGAAATGCAGTTTGAACTCCAGCATCGGCAGAATAGAGGTGGTAAGATAAGGAGGCTAAGACCCAATCCAAAAAAAGTCGAAAACAATGTCTAGAGGCAATTTTTCTTAAAAATGTTTTAAAATATTGTTTTATTGTACATGTTAGTACATAATAGGTCTATTAAATAGCAACCATGGTGTATTGATTTATTGTATAATCTATCTTTCAAATATATTTTGATTTAGTCGCTTTTTTACATGGCAATATCAAACTAGCAAAGTTTCTATTTGTCTAGTAAAGCTTAAATGTTCTAAATGTTTGAGTAGAACAATACACTACCCAGTAAGAAGTACGATAACATCTAAAACTGCGTTTATCTTTTTTGCTAGGTTACTTTCAATTTCTATGTGGTAATATGCAGTTAAAATATTCATTTGTATAAATCAACCTCAAGATATAAATAGATAAATATAGAGATTAAACGAACTGGTTCTTAAAAATAAAACGATTTTAAATGGAATAATCCTTTTCGCCAACTTCACAGACCATCAAACTAAAAGAATTATTAACTATAAACTCCCGCTGATACTGTTCAGATGAAACTATTCCCACCTGGCTGTAAGTATGTAAATTTTTTATTGAACGACTAACTTACCAACCGAATGATTTATTTATTATTTAAACGGAGCCAAACAACAATAAAGTTCGTTCTAATCTATTTTACATTTAAAGTTAACACCTACATACGTGCGCACACTATTTTATGCATTCCCGCGTTGTTGTGAAATAAGATGAATGCATTCGAGACTAGTTCCTTTTAAAGCGATCACATTCCGAAGATTAATGTCCTTGTTGTAAATGTACAACTCATTAGTCATTATCCATTAGCTGTAATAATTATATGTAAACATCAATCAGGACTATTAATATTCGTACAGTTTTTGCTTGTAATCATGCTATTCGCGCAATTATAAGAGATACTATGATTGAGTAACAGGCGAAGAATAGTAATTAAAGCTTGCATGTTAAAAAGCGCTATAAAAAAGTTAGATTTTGATAAAAATATATGAGTATACATTTCCATGTAAATTCTTGTATTTTTGCTGTCAAATCAAACATCCCCTTTCGTATAACATTACAAAGCCATTTGCAGACAATAATAACTACCCCAGTGGCACCACCACATATATCTAATTTTCATGCGAGCCGGGGCAATGCATCAACGTCATATATTATTTATAATCAGCCGGATATACACAAATGCATGCGCGCGGTTTTTCGAATCGGAAAACATAAAACAATTAGGAACCCCTATAACTATACAAATTGCTAACGAGCGAGCAAGTGGGTGTAAGAATCTCGGTAATTGAAACGATTAGTCTCTCGGTCCAAAACACCCACGACCAAAGTCTGCACAAATCCACTCTCTCAAAAACAATAATCCAATTCAAGCCCACTTCAGTTCACACCCCATGGGGGTAGTTGTTGCAACTTGCAACTTGCAGCAGACACATCTTATTTAATTGCGTTTTAATTTTCCTCGCCCCTTTCTACTACCAAATCTAATTTGCACACGAGCGATCATTTTCATAATAAGATTACCGAGCAAACTTTCAAAGCATAATTCTGATTTATTACGGTTTGTTATATTCGAGCGGCGCCCATTTCTTTTCGCACGTTATTTATAAATTTATCATTACCACTATAATAAACCAATCAACGCGGACACGCGAAAAATCCTATACGAGTTATTCTTTAATGAAAAGCGCGTACGGCAGGTGTATTCAAACCAACATAACAAATAGCCACCCACATTTTTTTTTAGATTAAACTCGTAACGCTTGAGCCAGCAAAGTATTAAATTGCCATTGTCGCGTGCTGTGAACTTATTTAATATAAAGATCACTTAGTGCGTATAATGTATATATCATCATTATTGTGATAAATTACTGCAAGCGGATATCACCTATTATATAATTTAGTCACTTTATGGCTAGAACTAATGTAAACATAATGAAAATATGAGTAGCACTTTCTTAACCCCACATTTTGTTAAAATGAGTTGAAATTTTTTTCAGGCTAAGTTAACTTAATTCTTTATTTAATGTAACTTTTTTATAATGTTATAATTGTTTTTCTCCACTGAGCAGGGTTTGAACTATTAATCTTTGTATTATATTACTGCTTTTTTAACCCGCTTTTATTATGAGGGTGGTCTGTTCTAGAGATTTTTTTTTAAATGCTATACAATATAATGTTTTATGATTTATTTAAAAGAAAAATCCCTCGCAATAATGATGAAATACAGTTTTATTCATGTGGCTGCCTCGGCTGTCAAACTAATTTTTTAGTACATTTTTGATGACTTACATTGTTTCTAAGAACAGCTTGGACTAATAAATACTATGTTTAATTGCCTGAATTGTTTGTGGGTTGTCCGAATAACATCGATCTTTAAAGGCACCCTACAAAAATATTCAACGGCGTCAAATTGAAGCTTTGTACAGTTTAATTGACATCACCAAAATGACACTATTGCCGAACTTATTGCGCAAAAGATTGATGGTTTGATGGGTTGTGAGACATGTTGCTCCATCCTGCTGAACTTAAGGTCATTTAAGTCTATGTCTTCAATTTTTGGTTAGAAAACGTCGGTTACTATGCATATTCATAGCACTCTTCGTTGACTGAAATAGCGTAGTAATGTTTGATATGCTAAACTCCAGCTCTGAGTGATTGTATTTTAGCAATTTTAGGCAGGCAATCTGTAGGCATCCTGTCTACGTGATGTCTCCACTATCTCCTTCTCTTCCGGCCTCATCTTACTACATCTTGGGATTGACACAAATCTCTTTATTACTTCACTTTTCTTCTGGACAAATATGCTGAAACCTGTCAATATTTTAGGTGTTAGCATTTCTATCGTTCTTAAGAGCCGCTTGGTTGTTGTATTCTCTGCTCTAGTTTTTATTGCATAAGTCATGATTGGCTTTATGCAGGTTATACAAATTCGTAATTTGCTTTTCGTACTCATATGTTTATTTTGCCATATTATATCTTGTAAGTATCTAGAGATTAAGGCTGTTTTTGCTGTTTGGCTTCTTGTTTCTTTTCTTTGATCTTTGTTACTTGTAATAATTGCTTCAAGATATTTGAAATTTATTATTTGTTTTAAACTTTGATTGTAAATTGCCAATTTAAATCTTTGTGGTTCTTTAAACACAGTGAGTGATAGTTTTTTTTACTGATGTTTCCATGTCATCATCATTTTAAGCAAAATTTTTAAGACGAGTTTTTCTTCAATTTTTATTTGCATGTATTGCATTCTAACGTAATAAATGGAAAATTACTTATTTACAAATCTGTAATTCTACGTAAGGATGGATGTGGTTATTTTAAAAATTGATGCACTACAAGAAATTGATGTATTCTGCATAGTTACAACAATAAACGTATCTGGACGGTTATGGTAACCGCATTTAGCAACCTAATGTCATTGCAGCAGTTAAGGCCATCTTAGCCATAGATGATACAATACTTTCCTGAATACTTGCAACTATATCCCAGAAAACGATATGAAGAATCGAAGTCGATGAATTAAAATATTTTTGCAACTGCTAAACCGATTTTACAACAACAAAACTTATTCATAGGTTTACAAAATGGAAAGTGATCTTGCCAAATATTTTTCTTTTCTTTGAGATAGTACTTTTATCGTCTCAGCACAGGGCGGGGTTTTGTATTCTAGTAGTTTTGTTTCTGCAATAGTCCATAGTTTTTTGTCGAGAAACTACTTTTTTGGTTAACTTGGAATCTAGACTTATTATGTCGCTAATGTTTGGAGCACATACAATACGCAACGTAGAACTGTTAGGCTACAGTGTATGTTTAATTATTAGTTTTGTAAATTTTTCCAGTGTTGTTTGTCTTACCTGCATTACCAAGATTTAAGTAGTGTGTGATGCTTTTGTTAGGAATAGCTTTACGTGCTTAATTTCTTAACTTTCTTGTTTTGTAGTCTCGTATGGAATTTTGAAAGTAGGATCAAGTTCAATAAATGTCTTTCCGCTATGCTTTTTGACGAGCTTGTTAGGTTTAAGGTTTTCTTTTATATTCTGATCTTCTGTTTTTTGTATGCCAATGCATCCAGATTTCTTAAAAGTTTATCTTTAGTTTGGATTGTTGGCGAACTTATCATTGCTTTTAGTATTGCTTCTGTAGCAATTATGATGGTCTGTTGAACTTTTGTCTCGACTTAGAATGTTGTTAGTTTGCCTTTATTATCACAATGAGGGGCAGTAGCAATATTGAGATTACTGTTTTTATGGCTACTGTGGGAGTTATTCTCATCAGACATGCTAATTATTTTACTTTACCTAGGTTGGTCTTTTTGTTCTTACGAGCGGCGTGTGTGGTGTGAATATGTAACTATTTAATCATAATAGGTGTTTGTTTCTATGTTATGTTGGTCACTGTAGTCGCATTTTCGAAATGATTTAGTAAGAAGGTTATTTTTGTATGAAGTGCGAGTACTTCTTTTTTTATAGGGAGTGCGGCTCTATACATTTACAAATTTCTTAAAGTTTTGATGTTTCATCGTTTTAGAGAAGTCCTGATTGGCATTTTGCTTTTTTTATTGAAGTAATTAGAGCTTAATTCTAGTTTTGCATCGCATAAACACTATTAGAATGGCTGTTGCTCAGCATAATGGCCGATTTCAAAAATTAGTATTAAACACTGGGAAGCGGTAATTTTTAAAACTGCAGTCTTGATTAACTACCCAAACGCTTGTATTTTTGTCTGGCACCTTTACTGGGCCAACTAGTGCACAGCAAGATTTTATCCGAAACTACATCAACTTTATTATTAATCTCTGAATAACTATCTATTAAGACAGCGGCACAAGACTACCTAACAGTAATTGCATATCAAGAACAATTTTGACAACTAAGTTTACCTATTTTTAACAGTTTTTAGTGCTTTTTTTTGTAACGGCAATTAAAATGTGACTACATGGTTGCTATCTATAACTAAAGCGAAACAAATTTTGATAATTAAGTAGAGATCTACAAACTAATGTGCACTTCTTTATTGAAGTTAAAGTTTTGTAGTTTTACGTTTCTGCATAATTTTTTTGTATTACTATAGTCTGTTGTAGGTAGCGATAGTCTTTGACTCATAACGATTCTATGGTTTATGGTTAAACAATTTTGACCTAGAACAAGGTTATGTGAGTGGCTGAAACAGTCTAGAGAGTATACAAAGACTATTATTCTGGAACACATAAGCCGCAGCTGAAATGTGATGCAACAATCAGAGTACAGAGTGAGAGTCCTACATGTCAATTATTATTGAAGTGGTGTGGTCTCTGACCAGGTATAGCTAAACGGCTGCTTGCTTTTGTTAGACTGGGTAAACGATAAGGTTTTAGTAGTCAAAATGCCATTGTTGTGTGACCAACAAGATATGATTGTGTAGGCTTATTTCAAACAAGCTTGTGACTGTGACGCAGAGTGCATTTTGCACGCGTTTTGGTTCAAATCTAAACAAAAGTGTTCTTGATCAAAAATTTAAGGGACTTGCAAATTCTAAAAATCCAACTGGACGTTCCAAATTTGTGAGGGCACTTGAAAACATCGGAAACGTTAATAGAGCAGTTTTGGTCAGAAATATGTTTTGCACTTTGAATATTGGTTTGAACGGTTACATGACTGCTAAAGATCTAACTTTAGCAGATTGTGTAGGACGTAGAAATTGTTGTAATGCAATTTTTGAAGCTGTGCCTGCTAGCGGTAATGTGTGGACTAGCGTGGAAGCGTATTATTATCTTTCTGGGACAGTAATCAAGCTGAATTTTTAATATTGGGCTGCTGATAACTTCTGAGAACTCTACTAACGACCGTTTTACAGCCTAAAAGTTACTGTGTATTGTGCTCTGTGGGTATTGTGGAGTTTTATTATTTTTTGAGATGGTCAACTTCATCCTCACATGTTAAAGAATTTTTTACGCCCTAAAATTAAAGATTATGATATAGATACTGGTTTTAAAAGGATAGACCTACAGTCCTATTTCGTGCCACTTTACGGAAAGCAGTTCAATGGATCGTTTTCCTGATTTGCTTACATCTGGAAACTTTTCCGACAAAGATGTTAAAAAACAGCTACAGCTATAACTATTTTATAAATTCCCTTCAAACAAGTCGAAAATAGCTGTAAAATGCCCAATAATGATTTTAAAAAAATCTTTCGTAATGTTGACTTAATCATCAGACTTTTTGTGGAGGCGGACTTGTAGCCAGAAGAGATTGCAAACAAGATCTCTAGAACAAACTGTGGTTACTACAACTGTATTTGACTGCGCAGCTTATCGAAGAACCAGCTGCAGGAGTTTTTTACTTAGAAAATTTACTTTTGGCTGCCGCACCCATGAAACAAATTGGATATGATAACAGCAAGAAGTCTAAGGGCAAGACAGAGCAAGATCTGACAAACTATGTCAGTCAAAAAATCTAATAACAAATAACGTTTTGAGAAGAGGATCACTTCTGTCATTAGGAACTTTTATGCCTTAAGCACTACCAGATTAGCCAAAGTGCGCCAGCCCGATGAAAACCTAAGAAGATCAGCATCTGCCGCTTAACGGATTAGATTTCTTGCTAGATGAAACAGCCTTGCTAGAACTCAGAATAGGAAGTGCTTAAGGTCCTACTATCAGAAAGCCTTTGTGGCGGTGTTTTGTCAGCGGTTGGTTCAACCAGCCTCAATCTTACACTGACAAGCAAGACACGCTAGTTGGCTACGATACAAAGCGTAGCCGCATAAGATTTTGACAATTTAAAGGCCAATCAAAATAGAACTATTCTTCTATTGGACAAAACCGACTAATTACTACAATGACTAAGAATGAAAACTGTAGATGAGCAGATAAACAGAAAAGAGCTTGCTATTGTTGGTACATTTACTCAGGTCTACAAGAGAAGCTTGCTTTTATCACAAGTTATCTGTGGTTTTGGCCACGTTTTTTTATGAGCTAATTACTCCTTACTGGAAGATGTAGAGGACTTTTGTGTGTTTGTTTTTGGGTGTATATATCTACCAGTTCATAGGCGACTTCTAAAATGTATCTAGTTGTGAACGAGCTCTGAAGTGTCTGTGATGGTGTCCTTCCTTGTACCGAAATGTGCAATAACATTTAGAAAGCCTATGTAAGGTAAATAGTAACCTTTGAGGCCTACTGTGTTTATGGATTTACAGATACAACTTGAGGTTGCCGTTTTGTACGGAGTTGAGACAGCGATAGGTTGTTCCAAGTGGCCGTCTTGAATAGCGATTCTATGGACGGTTATTACTATGCTTTTGAGCGTTTGTGCTGGTTTGTTGGTTTTTGCAGGTGGTTGTGTTGTAGGTTGTCAGTACGGTTGACGGCTGGTAGCCTTCCGAGCCTCTTTGTTGTTCTAATCAGGACTCTGGTGGTTTTGTGAGTTTTTTTTTAAGCGTTTTTTTGTCCAATGTTTTTAGTGGTTAGTATCTTAAATGTATGAAAACAGTGGCATTTGCCACGTGGTTGTCTTTAAGACCCCAATTATCTGAGATGACAATATTTATTTATTATCTTTTTCTTTTCTACGTAGGTTTATAGTTATATTTCTTGTTTTTTGAGAAAAATCGGTCAAGAGTCCAGTTTATTCAATATTACTTAACCAAATTTTCTTCTTTTTTGTATGTTTTATCCTGTTTGTTATTCTCTTATCTTAGTTGTTAGTGTTTTGGACCGATATGGTACTTGGCCACTCTGGAACCTTTTGTTTCAAAAGATTTTCCAGGTGCATATTGTCTGTGGTGTTACATTTTTATAAATTATCTTGAAGACAGTGGTATTTTTTTCGTGGACGTCTTTAAGAACCCAACCATCTGAGATGACGGGATTCTCCTATTGACGATGATCTTTTGTATTCTTGCGTAACTGAAGAGTTGTTGTTTTCTGTTTTACGATTTGAAAATAGTTACTTCTCTGTAGAGCTGTGTAGTTTGGCTTCTTTCACATTTTCTATGTCTTCATTTTTTTTTTCTTTTTGTTCATTTTTGTTGTCTCTTTTTGTTACCTTATGAATATTTTTATTGGTGGTTTGCTTCACGTTCACACCCAGAAGAACTTAAGGACACCATTTATGAAGAAATTGCCACTTTTCCAGATATGCTGGTGATGTAATATATGTGCATCGCCAATTAGGGCCAACATGTGGACAATATAATAAATACACACAAAAAAATTATTATGTGTACTATATGATTAAAAAGTTTTTTTAAAACTTCTACATTTAATGATGAATGAATCGAATATATGCTAAACAATTTTTGGAAGCGCTAGTTTAAGGACATCAATGCAATTAAATGACCACAACTTAAAGGTTGTCAGTTACTAGAGCAAATCATTGTTGTTCATGGAACAACGCAGAAGCAACGCCCAAAATTTACTTGTCATAAACATCAATGTATTTTTTAAAATGTATTGCGATGGTTGCATTATCGTCCTTAGTCTTTCGAGCATAGAATGTCCAGGTTATGGAAGTGTTTGACTTGTAAACACTTACAATTTTTGTTTGTTTTATGGGGTTGCGAATGGGGCTACGAAAATACGTGTTTGGCTACTCTACTCGCACATCATAGAGTACGAAGAATGAGCATCTAGCTAAAAACAGTATAGCCAAGATTGAAGCAGTTTTTAAACCACTCAATTAGTTTGTATTACACACTTTATAAATATTGGGCCGGTGGTTTGATATAGTGTTTGTCATCAAGAAATTTTCTTATTCTTACACTTGTTGGGCTTCTGCTGTTTTTAATATGCCAGATTGAATAACATTTGTAACTAATACGTCAGAGGTGGGTACAATAACAATTTTGTTGATAACTAACACATGGGCGGATGGGTGGGAACACTGTTTATAAATATTGGGCCGGTGGTTTGATACAGTGTTCCTGCTCACCCGCACAAGTGTTTGTTATCAAGAAATTTGCTTATTTTTACTTTTGTTGGGTTTCTGCTGACGGATTGAATAATAGTTGACACTAATACGTCAGAGGTGGGTACAATAACATTTTTTTTATAACTAACACTTGGGCGGGTGGGTGGGACTACAGTTTATAAATATTGGGCAGGTGGTTTTATACAGTGTTTCCGCCCACCTGCTCAAGTGTTTGTTACCAAGAAATTTGTTTATAAGGAAGATATTAACTAATTAGTAGAATATCAAATTTTGTTTTGATTATGTTTGGCTTATATTACTGTTTACTAATAATTTATTTGTTTGTTTCAGGTGAGTGTTCATGGATGTTTTAAACAAAGTAAATATCGGCGAAAGGTAATATAAAAGGAAATAACATCATACAACTGATTGAGCTTTAGTGAGTTGGAGAGAATGACAATGAATTTGAAAAAATGGAGGAGGGATAATAGATCTTGCTAGACAAATGCAAAAACCAATGATAATGATAGGTTTAATTTCAACAAAAATGAGTTATGAATTTAGTTATATAATATTTTTATCCGTGAATACCGAGGTGTTAAATAGCTTGCAGGTATATAATACAAACATAATTGCTATTGAGGCGGTTGGTAATGATATAATCCACGGGCACTATATCTATGGCTATACACGACCGATTTGGAAATGAAAATCTTATTTTTAGTGTGTCATCTAATATTCTATTTTTTTTATGAGTATTTTTAAATAATTATGAAAATATTTTTAACAGTTTAATAATACTTCTGATATATTTTACTTCATTAGTAATTTAAAATATTCTGCCTTAATGTCTATATCGTCAACACTGCTAATTTACTTTATGTATTATACACTAATAAATTATATATACATATTTATGTAATTTGAGAAACTCCCCCAAATAGAAGGAAATTACTTTAGCAAGTGGATGAAAAACAAACATTCAATTTTGCATCACGTACATGTCAGTGTCAAATTAGATTAGGCTTTCATTGCAGGGAAAAAAATGTACGTTTTGAGTGTGCGTGACTTTTAGTGAAGACTCCTCAAACATTGCAAGAACCGACCCCACCCTATACACATGCAATGAATTAAACCGACTAAAACATTCATTATTTACTTCTTTTGATGGACAATATATTACTGGTTTCTAATATAAAAAAAAATGAAACCTTTTTATTATGTTTAGGACCGGGTAGTCTTAAAACATTAAATTAAATTTACACACACTCAATAAAATCCTGTCATCATTTATGGTTTATGGTTGATAAAAAAAGGACGATCTCATTAGTAAATGAAACCTTCTCAAGGAACGCTATAATAAAAGTCGTTTATATTTATAGACATTATATTCCTTTGTAGGTAAAATTGTAGCGGGGCTTTACTTAATTTGTTTATGTGTTGGATTCCCATAATATATAAAATTAGAAATGTTAATTAAGAAACAACTTCGGGGGGTTCGTATATTAGGTTTATAAAGTTAATTCAAACGGACAGCGTAGCGAGTGGTCATGTTAAGCTGTCGGATTCTTATGTTGACTTGTGAAATAAAATTAAAAAAAAAAATGTAAGAAAGAAAGAGCCATTCTCAGTTTTCGCAAGGAGGTTTTTAAACCCTCTCAACACAATGTCACTCAAAGCTCAGACATAACATTCTCCTTTACCCGTGTCGAAAGAATGCCGGTTGCTTTTTTTACATGTTCCGAGACGAGGGTATCAGTTGGTTACTCAAATTTCCCCCCACATAAAAAAATTAAAACAACAAAAGTGTAAATTGCATCGTAAAGAACTATAATATGTACGTGTGAGGTCCATTATAACCATTCTAAATAATGACCATGATCGGACAGTCATTCATACCGACCTTTAAAGGACTTTTAAGATCCCCGATAAATCTTTTCCGTATAGAAAAAAATTCCATTGTAGGTGGAGAAAATATATTAAAACGACTGGAATAATAATAAAAAAATATGTAGACGGGGAAGTTTTAATTTCAACTCTTTGTGCAGAGGGAAATTAAAAAATATGGAGGCTCGGTTACAACAGGATGGTCTAAAATCTGTTGGTTTTGTGTCGGCCGCTTTTTTTAATCTTTTCTAGAGGGAAGAGAAAACTTCATAATCACTGCGCGAAATACGTTCAATCCATAACAAATTCCACCCGTGTAACCCATCAGGGAGATTAATTGTTTGCGGGGAAAAAGTTTTTCTTCAGGATGAGTTAGTTTTACCAATCAGCTTATGCATAATTAAAATCTTTCTAGCTAAATTAAGAGAATAATTGATTTATTCGTAGGAATCATTTAATTAAGAATGTTTTAAAAGTATTCCAGTCATTTATTTTGGTGATTAAATATAATCGCGCATATCAATCCTATTGTAAACATTCGTACGTGCTAGAATCATGTTTACACTAAACAGAGATTGCTTAGTTAATCATTGTATATTAAGTAACAGATCGTTTACAATGGAAGAACTGACCATATATATTGGCAGGTAAGCATATAAGCCATGATGCAGGTGTTGGAATTTCTTTATTTACAATTTTATATAGTTGAGAGATATGGTAACGCAATTTTTCCTATTAGGGGAAACTGACCACCTCTTACATATTTCTATACATAAAATATATAAATAGTTATTGTTATTTTATGTAAATTGTTTTGCTGACCAGTGAGATGCTAGGCACACTGATGATGAGTGCATATCTTGAAACACTAGTAAATGTGTCACTGGATGAAGAGGCAATTTATATAAAATACTCATTTGTTAAAATTTAAATTATGAATAGTTATTTATATTGTACTAAGCGTGAGTTAACTGGCGACGGAATATTTTAAAGGTTTTGGGCTCTTCCGACGCCTGCCGGTACAATGGATAACGTTTCTAATGGACGTAAGCATATTTTCTACGTTCACGGGCTGTTTAGCGTTTTGCGGTGTGAAATGGTTTTATTGGGTCTTAAGCCTAGTAGATCTAGAAACTGTTCAACTTACAAAACAAATTGTGAATCCTGGTCAAGAAAAGGCTGGTCGGCTACGGTAAGGTTTTTCAGGTGAGCAAAGTTACTGGAAAAGATTCTGGAACAATATTTGTTATGAAAGTCTTAAGGAAAGCTTCAATAGTACTTAATCAAAAAGAAACTGCACATACCAAGGCTGATCGCAATATTTTAGAACTAGACATGTTGCGCGATTTTGGTCTCTGAGACGTGTCTCAAGTTGTTTACGTAGACATGTCTATAGACCAATCCGCGTCTACGGGCTTGTTGTGAGACTAAAAATTTTAGGTCTAAAGTTTCCCGGAATGGGAGACCGCATGCAACGTTAGACATGTTGCGCAACATTTTGATAGTGTTTAAGTCACTTGGCGTTTAGAGGCAAGACACGTCCGAGTCTGTCTCCAGCTACCAAGTGATGTGGTTTGCCTGTTTACACTTATTTTCCAAAGTTTTACAGTACTTTTGAAAACATTAGTGGTTTAACGAGAAAGTTTTAAAACTGATTGAAGATTCGTATACGTCTGGTTTGTCGATAATTGGAGACTAGCCTGTTGCGTAAGTCCTTGGAGATCTTCCTCATTGGATGATCATCCTCTGTGAAAGATTCCATGGTATTTTGCCAGCACAAATTTTTGTGCAAACTTATTGCTACTCTCACCTCGCTGTGGAGCGCATTCATAATTTTGCGATCTCTGGGGTCGCGATGCCTCTGCCATTGACGTTTGGCGGCATTTCTGCGTCTTATCAATGCTTTTGTGTCGCGAGATAGTCCTAGAGGATTATCGACGCGGACCTGATGGGTCTTAGAAGCCTTCTCCGTGGCTTTGCGAATTTGTACCGTAAAAGTTTCGACGGCTCTTTCCAGATCATCGACTGTTTTTATTGGTGCAAGCCTGCTTATGTTCTCTTGCAGGGTACGAGAAAAGAGAGGCCAATTTTTACGAGTTACGAATCTTTCACCCCTACCTGCCCCCCTTCCGTAGAGTTCCAGTATTACTGGGTCGTGATCGGAGCTCATTGCATCGACAACGCGTAAATCGTATGTTAAGTTGACGTTCTTGAATATTGCTATGTCAAGAACGTCCACTATGTGACCTGCATTGCTGTAGATGGTGGGTTTATCTGGGCCCACCACTTGCAAATCGTTTTCTTGCGTGTAATCGAACAACTTTCGCCCTTTGCAGTTCGTCCTCAAGCTATTCCACGCCGGGTGCTTTGAGTTGAAATCCCCAGCGATAATTGTGGGGTGAGGATTGTCGAGAATCGCATCCATTTTTTTTATTTCAATGGGATTTTGCGGCCTGATGTAGGCAGACGCGATTTTGAGTGTGTTTAACCCAGGCACAGTCACCACTATCGCGTTTGATTTCAGCGAGAGAGTGTCAAGGGTATCCACTTCGGAGTGGTTCAATGATCTCTTTGCTTAGATTAATGTACTCCTCCCCAAGGATACCGCCGACGTTCCCAAGTACGTGAATGTATTTGGGATTCTCAGCGCTTGATTGGGTCGGAAAACCGACTCTGATACCAACAAGATATCGATGTTCTCATCGAAGAAGAACTCTTCATCTTGCCCATTTTATTTTGAATGGTATTTGCATTCCAGAAACAAATACGGAGTAATACATCGGGCGTATTATCCATTATTGTTTAACGAGACTAGATAAAAAGGAAGCCATCAGCTTTCCTTGCGCCTCTAAGAAAGCGGCGACCTGGAGTAGGGTTTTGATTAATTTATGCTGCGTTCAATGTCAATCGAGTTCTTGGTAGGGAGAGCAGGCATGGTTTTGCATGCTTTGGCACTTTACAAAGTTTTTAAGCATATTTATCGAACCCTTTTAGATAATATTTCAGATTGTATACGTCTGGTTTGTCGATAATTGAGTCATAATTGTCATTGGTGTCATGCGTAATTTTACGTGTCATTGTGGTTCCCAGGCGAGATACGTCGTTTTAAGCAAAGATTTTAGTTTTTTTTTTTAGATGTTTGTGTAGACATCTTTAGCTGCTAGGAGCGTCTTGGTGGCTATCTCAGTCTGAGAGGTTGAAGTGTTAGTTGTTTATGGAAAAAAAAATTTTTGAAGAAGTTTTTTGAGTTTTGAGAAATTTTTGGCGGTGATGCTTTGGAAAGTATAATTGTCTGCTGGTACCAACGGCTGTGGAGAGTTACGTTTTGCATGTGGGATTGCTTTACGTTTTCCTACAAGGCTTGGGTGGTGTTGGAGTTCCGGGAAAGCTCTAGTTGATGTACTAAGTTGAGTCGCGGCGGGATAGTTTAGTTGATTTCTAAAACAATACCATTAACAAAGCGTTTGCCTGCTATGGTATGTGGTAATTCAAATTTGCTGCCAAACCTCAGTTTGGTGAATACCTTTCTTACCAAGAGCTTTTTTTGCTGAATGCATGCAGAAAGTTGTTGTCTTGTTCTTGCAAAGGATGGTATTGAAAAATATATAAATCGCATATGTGGGGTATATTAAAAAATAAAAAGTCTTCTGACTTGCTTGGCCGGCTGATGGCTTAGTTGGAATGGAAACTGTAAGAGGCTCACCCGATTTTTTTTTTTGTTTTTTTGACTTTTTGGAGACGAGCTTGGCTTCAGCCGCAGAAGAAGTCGCAGGAGATTTTTGTGATTTTTGGGAAGGTGTTCGAGACGGAACTTGCGGTGGCGTGGTTGGCTGGTTTGATTATCCTGAAGACTGGACATAGATGAAGCTTAGGGTCTAGCTATCAGTCAGGTTGGGGTAAGGCTTTATCCTGAAAGAAAATACTGAATTAGTTATGATGACTTTGATTGGTAAATTAATACGCAATCAAGTCATCTGTACTTTGTTTGTGTGTAGTTTTAATTAAAATTGCATTGCAACCGGGTTACGGGTTTACTTCTTTTGGGTGGTGAAATGGGCCGCTCTCGGTTTGGTCGTATTGGCTGCTGGAGTATACTGTTATAGCTGCAAAATTGGTTTAGCACACTTTGACCATTATAAACCCGACATTGAACATAGTTTTTGTTGTTATAATTTTATTTTAATTTAATAAATATTTTGTTGAACATATTTAACAATATTATATTATTCAACGCGAAGATAATGGTAGTTATTATCCACTAGTCAATGCAACTTATACAACAACGCAGTTGTATCGTGACATTTTATTACTTTTACTTCAAGTTTTTATCATTATTTTATTTCCCAATTAAATTTCAATATTTAATTGACATTTTTTAATGAAAATTGTTGTAATTAACAATTATACAAACTTGTTCAATTAAAAAATCCTTGTGTGATTAATTATATTAATTATATATATCAACCTTTTTCTGTGCGTTCTAAACTATAAATTGAATCCCAATACTGACACACTAATGAAATAATAACATCCCTAATTAAATATATAATTACAAACAAAAATCTAAAAAAAATCTCATTTATGGTGAGTGTTAATGGCTAGATAGTAAAAAAAAACTACTGGAAACGGCCTAACAAACCAAAAAAACAAGCACTAACGACATGCCCGATGCTGTTGTAAAAAAACCATACTAATTAGAGCTTGCTTTATTAAAAACCACCTAAAAGTTTCAGAGTAGATGAAAAGTTTTTTTTATAGCCCACACATGAACTTTTTCAAAAGCGGGTAATTAGAATTTTCATTATTTTTTTACAATAATACACACTCGTAATTGAATTACGGCTGAGATTTTACGTGTTACGCTCACGGCTATAAAACTTCTTGTTCACAACTAACATTTCACATTACCGCTGTGTCAAATAATAATTGGCAATAAATTAAAATTTGATACACCGCCTCTAACATATACAATATAACACGCCCGGTGCTCTTTTAATATTCATTCCGCGAGCTATTAATGTAATTCTATAATGTCATTATTCATATTTCCTAATTATAAATAGAAAGAGAGGGTTTCTATAATAATATCGTGACTACTTTAAATTAGGGCCGATATAATTATCGTCTGAGGCAATCGCGCAAAGCACCCTCTTCTAATAAAATGATTCATCAACATTTCACTTCGGTAATACATTTTTATTTTGACCCACATCTATTATAATTTAATTCGGTGCATTAACCGCATAATTTAAACTCATTTATTGTGTAATACACACACTTTATTTCTATGAAAATGAACCGTGTAATTTTATTTACACCGCATTTTTATGCCTCGGCTTAATGCATTTTTAGGATTTCTATTTTAATTAAAAAAAGTGGGAAAGCATTTTAAGGAAGCGCGTTGAAATGAATTATTAATTACAAAATTGGAGTCGTTAAGTTTATGTTAGTTATAAAATGGATTTAGAATTTTATTATGTACAATTTTATAAATTAATATTGAGGATAATCTAGGATTTTATTAAGATTTTTAATCTAATTTATGAATGGAAATTTATAGTTTTTTTTTAATTCATAATCATTTTAATGTATTAGTTAATTAAAACTGGATTCTTGATCATTAGTATTATTATTAAGCTTAATTGATGATAATGTTGTCTCTATGAAATTGCATATTAGTTTGTAATGATAAAATAGCCAGGGGCTACAAGAAAATGAGTAATTTTATGAGAAATACTTACGAGGTTTGTTCTAAAAATAAGAAGAATAGTTTTTTAAAAGGATTTTTATTAAAAATACATTGAACTATAAATTATTGTCTTTGAAGTAGGCCTGTTGCGAGTACATAAAGCGATCCCATCGTTGCTGATTCTGTCATGGTCTTCAGAGTTTTTTGCGCATTTTTTTATACCGAAATAAACTCTTTTGAGGTGGTTTTGACTTTGGGGTATTAAAAGAAGTAATATAGAGACAAGTATGGGCTGTGGGTGAGGAAGTATTAGATTTATTTTGCAAAAAATATTCTTACAGAAAGAGACGTGTGACTGGCTGCTTTATCGTGTTATAGAATCCAGTTACCAGCAGTTTCATGACTACACGGAAACGCTCAAACATTTTTAGATAAAATTTTAATCGATGTTCAAGAATTTTTTTGCTTTTTTTACTTCAACGATAACGATACAATAATCCTAATTTGTAACGAAATTATTACTATAGAGTTTTTTAGCGGACTGGTGGAAGACAGACCGTTTATACCTTTACTCTAGCCCGCGAACCGGTAAATAGTACACAAAAATGGTCAAAAATATAAAAACTATTGATTGAATGGTAAAAAACGCCAAAAAATTAAAAAAAAAACAATTGAAAATAACAATAAAATATATAAAAAAAACGTCAAAAAACTATCAATTAGTACAATAATATGTCAAAAATAAATGAGAAACAGGATTGAGGAGTACAAAATCAAAAAGAATAAACTGTCAAACGTAATATCAGAAAGTCCAAAAACTTAAAAAAAAAATACAAAAAACTTTTTGGTAAAGAGTTTTTTCTTATTCTTTTTTGCAGGGTAGAAAAAACAGGTCACAAAGGTGCAATGGATCTCTAATAAACTTCAAAATGTAGTTGAAGGTTGACTGGTTGAATACTAAAAAAAGGTGTCAAACAAAAAGTACAAAGAACTGTTAAAAAGTAGTCCAAAAAACGCAAATAAAAAAAAATATTTAAAAAGTACAGCAAACTGATCAAGTTTTAATAAAATGTCAAACTTTGGGAGAAACGCTACGCTCTGCATCACTTTGTTTGACACCTATCCAAGTCTTGGCCGCTTCTTAACTTTTGTTAGCGCTGTTAATTATACATGTCTTCTCTGCCGCATTGATGACTGAAACAATATTAAAACTATTAAATGGTACAAAGAGCGTACAAAAGAATAAAAAGCTATCAAAAATAATGTTAGAAGATTCAAAAACATTTAAAAAATTGCAAAAAACTGTTGGAAAGTATTAAAAAAACTATCAAATTGTACAAAGAACTGATAAACAGTACAAAAATCTGTAACAAAAACTTCAAAACTATAAAAAATTGTCAAGAATATTGTCGAAGTTTTGTTTTAATAGTCATTACTGTATTTCCATAAGTCGTAAATCTGGCTGAGCCGTTATAAAGAGTAACTTTTGTTGCTAGTTGGCCATAACGTAATATTTGTATAGAATGCACTAGTAGGAAGCGGAAAACGTTGTCGGTAATACAGAATTTTTTAGGATCATAACAGGTGTTGACATCTAAGGTATTAACCATTATTATAAATTGGTATTGCTGGGAGTATGTCAAATTGTTTAATTTGTCAGCGCACAAATTTTGAATCGATTTGAAAGTTGAAGCTAAACTGCCAACGTTTTAACAACAATTTAATTAATAATAATAGTTGGCTAACAATAAGCTCTTCTGAAAATGCCGTGTCTGGTGGTTAAAACAATTTTCTACCGTTTTTTTTTAACAAATACATTGATACTAAGAAGATTGTTGGCTGTAGAAGCTGCGTTTATGTCATCTAGATGTAGATTCCTAGATGGTTGGTAAGAAGAGTTGTCAATTCAATAACAGTGACACCTGCTGAGGTTATTAGAGCTTTTGTTTTTGACTATGATCATATCTCTCGGTGGATGATGGTGAAATTTGCTTTGTTTCACTTGTGCACGGCTACGGTAATCACTTTACTACTACTCTTTTATTGGAAAACCATTGGACTTTTTTGACATGCGAGCGACGCGCGTTTATTTCGACCGTAACTATTTAGCCACAATTTTTCAGTAAATAACGGCGTCGTTGATGAAAAAGAGAACCTCATATGCAAAATATTAACGAGGACTGCATTGTCTTGGGCTCAATAAATAATTGAATGCTATAACCAGAAATTGTCTGTTTAGTTAACAGCTATGAAAGATCATAAAGTGGAAGTTCCGAAGGTAGGCTGATTGTGATTGAACTTTTAATTTATTATTAGTATTATCATAAAATACAAAAAACTATTAACAAGTATAAAAATCTGTAAAAAAAGTACGAAAAACTGTTCAGAAAACTACCAAAAAACATAAAAACTACTAAATTGTACAAAACTTCTTCAAAAAGAATAAAAACTGTTGAATATAACAGTAAAAATGTTAAAAAGTACAAAAGAAACTTTAAGAAACTATAAAAAGAACAAGAACTATTGTTGTTGTTGACCACTTTTTCTTCTTCTTATTTAAAATCTTTAAAAAACGAAACTCCAGGCACTGTCGCCAAAGGAATTAGTTTTGTAAATCATTACTTTAAACTAATGAAATTTACTTTGTTTATATTAGCTTTTGGTGCTTACTTTGAATGCATTTTACGTCAAATAAGACTATGAAAAGACCATTAAAGCAATATTGCAAGTCAGGAGAGCTACTCAATATTCAAATATACTTTCAACAATGCTTGTAGTAGTTTGGATTGGAGTGGGTTGGATCACAACCGTTTCTTGTGACAAAATCTTTTCTGATACTCGCAGAGAATTCAAACATTCAATCTCTTGATGACGGACACTTGGGTGGGTGGATGGGTGGTAGATTCAATACTAAATTAATGAGTTAGTAGTTTGGATTGGAGTGGCCAGCCCACCCACCCAAGTGTTAGTCGTCAAGAGGTTAGATCATAACCGTCTATTGTGACGAACTGTTTTCTAATACTTACAGATAGGTCAAACATGCAATCTTTTGATGACGGACACTTGGGTGGGTGGTTGGGACACTTCATACTATGATAACAGTAGTCAGTAGTTTGGATTGGAGTGTCCCACCCAAGTGCTAGTTGTTGAGATATTGGATTACAACCGTCTTTTGTGACAAAAGGTTTTTGCTTTTGGTTTTTTTTATGAATGCACTATTAAATGCATTTTACGTCGAATAAGACTATGCAGAGAACAATAAAGCAATATTGCAAGTCAGGAGAGCTACTGGATATTCAAACATACGTTCGACAATGCTTGCAACACAACTTAAAAACTGGTTACTCTTACATGGGAAAAGATTGTTTCCGCACAAATTTTAGATTACTTCCACAACCAACTTTAAGATTATGAAACAATTTAATTGATAACTTGTGCCTCTACGGGATTACAATAGTATTGCACTAACATTTATGGACTTATGCACTGGATGGACTAAAGCTTTGCGGATACCTCTTGCAAACTCTTGGAGACCAAACTGTTTTACCGGTTCTCCAAAATTATTCTGTTCTGTTTTGAGCAAGTACTTTACCAAAAAAAGTGCAAAAAAGTATAAATACTTCTTCTACATGACGGCATATCCTACTATTTTGTATATAATTTGTAGAATAGAACTAAAGATAAATTTGAGAACATTTTAAGAGTAGTAGTAAAAGAAAAACTGGAAAAAAGGTTTTAGTGAATCTCTACAACTAAAATTATTGGTGTACAATGCAGAGTTTTTGGCCAGGTTTTTTATCAGTTGTGGATTGAATTACCTTTTATCAGCTTTTATTGAAAACCTTTGTGCTATGGCCTAAAACATTTTGTGGTCTAGAGTTCTAACTTGAAACTGAGTAAAGTATGCCTTGACGTTCCAAATCTTACAGTTTTGCTTGTTAACAAAGCCGTTTTATCAAAAATGAGCTTATCGCAGAGCATTACAGTATCATAACAAAAAATGGATGTGCAGTCAACTTTTCTAACGCTCAAGCAGTGAAACCACGATGAAGAAAATGGTTACTTTGCTCCAATTGATGCACAAGTTGGAGTTTGTAAGAACACAAACTCAAATCTTTTCTCTAAATGTAATGTGTAACTGTCGAACACGACGACAGATTTGGATTTTTACGTACACTTAGTCTTACAGCTTTAACATTCTTACACGTTTTGTTTTTGGACTACCAATTAAAGTCAGCTCACAATCAATTTCTTTTACATTACGAATTGTTGGTTTACTTCGTCGGTGTTGTGAACTATAGAGTGCACTTAATTCACGCAATGTATGCTTTACAACATTGTTTTTGTTAATACATTTTAATAATTTTTCAATGTTTTTGGGACGGTACAAGTTATGAAAAAAAAAGGTTAGGTTTTAAAGATGCGCATATAGAAACGTTATTTAAAACAAAAATTACTCTTACTAGCATATCTGGAGGAATTAATGCGGATTTTTTATGAATGGTTTTCTTCATATTTTGGTAGAGTTTGAGCACAATCTTTAAATACTTCTGCCTTGATAAAAAGAAAAAGTCGCCCTAAAATTAGGGGAGCAACGATCTTTTGTGCTGCACGAACAACGGGGCCGTATGAGTTGTGGCTTCATTCCGTTGAAACAAGAAGGCAACTGTATTGTTTTCCTCCATTTTTCAGCATATCTTACTATTGTTTGGAAGTCAAAGTTACAGTGACTACAGTCCTACGATGACTGTGCTGTTCAGTTGGATAGATAGAAATGCGCTTCGTCGCTTGTTTGCACAATACCGCTAGGAAGCGCAGTTATAAGGATTGCATTACAACAGTTTCTAAACAATCTCTAGGTCTTGTTAAATTTACTGGAATTAATTCTTGAGCAATCCTATATTTATAAGGGTGTGATTTGATGTGAGTGTGCAAAATTTGTTTTATCAACCGATACTTAAAATGCAGAGATTATTTTAGTTTGTAGGTGTCTTTACGGATTTGGAATTTAGTTTTTTAGTATTTGCAGATTTTGTGGTCCTTAATTTTGGATTCTTTTAAACATTTTATTGTGATCAGGAACTCTTTTGATTGGATTTAAACTGAAGCGCATGCGAAATCTCATTGTTTTAGTCACAAACTGAGCGTGTTTGAAATAACTTTCTACGATGATGTCTTGCTATTGCCGGCCACGGCATATTGACAATAAAAATTTTAATGTTTACTCTATCTTACGGGATCGACCGCGCCGCTTTACCTGATCAGGAGCTTCTTCAGTAATTCTTTGAAATGTGAACCTCTATTATTAGGGTTGTTATTTATGTATTGACAATAAGTAACTAACACAATGATTGGTGTGTAGAAACTTTCTTATTGTTTTTCAAAATACTCTCCTTAAAGATATACAAGATATATCTAATTGGCATAGCAGTTTTTTCACTCCGAAGTAAGTATCTTCAAAACATGGTTTTTGAATGCAATTACAGCTTATTGTGGC
Organism: Tachinus rufipes; assembly: GCA_963932245.1. NCBI lineage: Eukaryota > Metazoa > Arthropoda > Insecta > Coleoptera > Staphylinidae > Tachinus > Tachinus rufipes. The sequence goes on along the minus strand of OZ010742.1, from coordinate 21,215,203 downwards.
GTTGTCTACGTGGTTTGATCTTTACTTAAGGGAACAAATAAAATTTATTGGGTATTAAATCATGGCTGTACGCCGAATGACTCATCAATTCGACGTTTTGAGTGTTTGAACCGATGTATGTAAGCTTGCATTAGCATGGTGAAGAATGATTCTTTGTCGGTTCTAGCAAACAAAGGTCTGTGTACTATTCAGAGTTGACCGTTTTACGTTGCTTTAAAAGCACAGTTGCTACATGATTATTTATACCAAAGAAACTGGCCACCATTTGCTTTGAAGTGCTGCGAGAACGAACAACGTTTGTTGGGTTTGGTACATTTTAGATGACCCCTACAGTTGACTGCTGATTAGTTTCGGGCTCATAACAATAAATCTAAGATTTGTCACTTGTGTAGATGTTATTCACTGCGGTTGTGTTTTGTAATAATTTTTTTGCATTAATTCACACGAGTTAAAGTTAAATTGTGCGGAATCCAATACGAACAACAATTTTTGACGGCTAAATGTTTCAATATCTTATGTATGCTTGTCATAATAATGCTTAGAGATGCCTCAATTTTACTAAATATTTGAAAGCGCCGTCTTGTGCCTATTTCTAAGCAATGCTCTGTTTCTAAGTACCATGTGCCAAGATTAGAAACCAACGACAATAGTTTTGTTATCTACAATGTAGCTACTTATGAAGCAAAACCGCTGTTATCTCAACTTGCGGAAAAAAAAGATTTAAAAAGATTTTAACAATGGCGAGATGTAATTGAAATGCTGGTTAGACTATCGTTACTCCTTCTCTGCCAAAGTTTACATAAACAACCTTTGAACTTCAGAACGAGACCTTGGAGGAAAAACTGATTCAAATTTATGCCGCGTATCAAGGAGAATTTTGTTTTTTTTGTGAACAAAATTGTACCATTTTTACAAAAATACACAACCCTTTTGAGCATCACTACTTACAAACTTGTGAATCGGATCACTGCAGTGAGGATCTTTTTTCTTCTGATAACAATCATTTTATTGTAATTTTTCAGCGATATCAGTTAAGAAAGCAGTAACACAAATATTTAGTTTTTATAACAATACAAACCTATGATCTGATTCATATTGAGCATACTCTACTGTGCTTCTTGGAAAGTTGATTTGGAACTATTTATGTTATCAATGTATAAATTATGTTGCTTTTATAAAATAAGGTACAGCTTGCAACTGAGGTATGTTTTACAGTTTTCTTGTACTACTGCTGGTTATTACGCTTGCAACTTGTTTATTGTTACCATAACTTGTTATTTATTTTCAGATAAATCTTGTATATAAGTTATTTGTGCTCTCATCATAAAATCAATATATCTAAATTTAAACTAAGAAACTATAACAAAATCATCAAATCTTTTTCTCTTATCTTAGAAAATTTTGATATATAAATAACACTTTGTTAGATAAAAATACGTCAAAACCTTAGGTAAGACAGTAACATAATACGTATGATCAACCACAATTCTAAAGTTATAGTTTTCTAAATTTTGAATTATTAGTATCTCGATTGAACTAAAAATTATTGATAGTTATAAGTAAATATTCCAACTTATTTTAATGTGTATGATGTATCAAACTTTGTCTTCAAATAAATATAATACAAGGAACCGCATTTAGCTTTACCTAAGCACAATAAGTAAAGTTACAAGTTAAACCGACAGATTTTTTTTAATAAACTTTTATCATTTACAATTGAAAGCTTGTTACTTATTGTACAAATTTTTTTGAATATAACTTTGTTACATTTGTTTAAATATTGCTTTTTAGTATTTGTTTTGGAATTTATTTTATTATGATAGTGTTATTATTTTCTATGCATTTTTAATATTTTTGCTTTATCAAATAAACAGGTTATGAGTATTATTATATTTATTAAAGGCAAAATTATCTAATTACCACATAAAATCTATAATCTATATTTAGCTTATTTCTGTATATGAGATTGAGTAGCTACTTTTTTACAACTAACAATTAAAAATTAACTGCAGTAATGACAAAAGTATTTTTTCTTTCTCCCAATTGCCTGTTTTCTTGCCTCGTCGGATAATTTAATTGAGGTTACCGTATTAAATCTTTCGTGTTATAAAAAGTCCTGTCGCAAAGGACCGTATAATCTCTAATTATGTCGTAACTCCTACCCGGCTATTGTAATTTCATCGCAAGAAATGTTCAACAAGTTAACGCTAACTAAATGATGGATATCCTACGACCCGCGAAACTCACACCGCTGTCGACTACTTCACAACACGTATTAATATAATATTTGGAAACAGTATTAATATTTTAATTAAAACTATCAATTTAAAAGAATACGGTTGCACAATCAATCAAAATACATCACCCTGACAGTCACGTACATACTGTACTTGCTGCTGTAAGAAACTACAGGCCGTTAATAGTAAGTCTGCTATTTCTGCCGGATAGATACATTGCGAGGTATTTTGCTTCTCTAAACATCGGATGAAATGCAATCGTGCGCCAAGATGTGATTCAATGCTGCTTCATGTTCTCTTTGTCATGTTTGTAGTTTCTTTAAGCTAATGCAGATTTACACTGACAGCAACGTATGCGTGATAATTCACGGATAATATATGTTTCTGTGATAACATATTTTTATTTCAGGGAAATTGCTATAAATAATAAAGTTGGTGAAAGTGTCGAGAAAAAATACATAAAACTTTCATCAGGAATAATAAAGTTTAATATTTTATTGCTGTGTAAATTTTCTTTTTTTGTTGATTTATGATATTTACTTTCATATTATTTAGGAAAAATCATTTTCATTAATACAATTAAAAAACTTATTATTAGATAATAAAAGTTATTAGTCGTAAAAAACGTATTTCTTCCTTCCTTATACTTTGTTGTTGATTGTCTACTGCAAATATTCATGCGAGCGGCTACTAGTAAAAGTAATTATAAATGAAATGATATTGAAATAGTTATACTCTATTGACATTACCAACCTAGTTTTAGAAGTATGGGGCAGTTAAAACGTTAAAAAAATTACAAATTTGTTACTAATTGACGCTGTTCTTCTTTTGCAAACATATTCGGGGTTGACAAAGTCATTAAATCGATTGATAAGAAGTGATATACTTACGAATATACACGAAAATTACAGAAGCGACTGAAATATTTTTCAATAATAAATAAAATGGATATTTAGATTGGTATTGTAAAAACTGAGAGTTGTGTTTATCAAAATGAGTTTCTTACTAAAAGTCTCACTAAAATGAGAATTCTGGGATGCAACGTGTTTTCTGTTTTTTCCTGAGGAGTAGAACTAGAAGCATGTGAAATGTGTTATATCGCATAATGATGTGAGTTTTATAGAAGGATTACCTAAGAAATTTTTTCGACAATCCAGAAAGCCACGGAAGTCTTTAGCACAATAAAGTACAGAAAAAATACTTTGGCTACATTATGAGAAACAAAAAAAGTTTTATCTGCAGCAATCAATAGAAGAAGAGAAAAAATAGCTGAAATATCTTAGAACTTGATTTAATATGTCCACCACCGAGCTTTTTTGTGTAGCGGTAAATTAGATAATCATTGCCAATATGGTGATTAACATTCGGATATGACGAGAAACTATAACAACAAGATTTACGGAGATGCAAAGTTGTGATTTGATCTGTACTGAGACGTAGACATTTTATGATAGTGGCTTATAACCGAGATTCTACGCAGATCTTCAACCTATGAGGATGTTTTTTTTACATATTTTTAATACTGACTTTTGGTCTGGCGTTTTTTTTTGCTTTAAATGGATTTTCTAAAAAATAAATCTTTGAAATGTTTTACTAGAATCAATATGCCTTAAGTCAAGTCGGACTTTTGAACAATTGTACTATGTCGACACAATTATTTTTTAATGTGTTCTAGATTAGTGTTTTCATGTTTTATTTTGTTAATTCATCTCATCTTATCTCACTTTATTTTTTCTAGAATATCTTTTTAGATTTTATTCAAAATTTTGTTCTATGAACAAGCCATTATTATTCAATGTAATGAGCACATTAATTGTAAACGAATGTTGTTATCTAATGCTAATTGTATGAAGAAACGTCTATTTAATCAACATATTTAGCTTCTTAATTAAGAAATTTTCCTTATTGTTTATTATTATTGCAAAGTCTGGATTTGCATAAATCATTATGGTTGCATTCAATTTGTTTCATAATATAATAACCATAAAATTAAATACAATATAATTAAAACCAACCAATTATATAAAAAACTAAATACCAGATTACACATAAAACTTAATTTAAAATACCACAATCCCACATTATTAACATATATTAAATCGACAATTGAGTAAAGCGCATAATTAATACCATGAAATTAAAACTTATGTCATTTCCCACATTATAATCAACAGATAGTATCAAATACATAAAATGAAGACAAATCTTCATATTTTTACTAATGTTAATTATAACGCCCCTATATAAAAAAATTAAGCTACCACTATTAAATGGACGCTTCCTTTAATTAACGTTAGACATTAACGTCGGATTTACATGGATTTGAAGAAAAATATGTCCTTATTAATGAGATATTTTCATATTCATTAAATATAATAAGGAGGGGAGAAATGAATATTTTTTTATAATTAATGTAGCCTATTTCCTTTACATATATTTTTAATTGTGTTTAATAGAAACATGTGTTTTCACAGTAATGTAGTCGGTGTGCCTGGCTGGCATATCGTAAACTGCTTTTTATTAGTCACTAGCGGTGACAGATTTTATGACCACTTTCCTTCATAGTCCCATATGTAGCTATTTGATATGTGTAAATAACAGGCACATTGTAATTTTAGAAATTTTATTTTAAAACTATTTTATATTGTTTTGGATGGAATGGTGAGTTTATAGTTCAATGGCATATTCGTCACGATAATGTTGCGCGTATATTTTATGAAAAGTACTAGATGTCAGATGGCATTGTTGGTCGTCGGATAGAGTTATCCATTATTGGTATTTTTGTCTAAATCTAACTATAAATTTGCATGCTCTTCGCATGCCATTCTTTGCATTGTCCACAAGTTGACATTTAAAACTGCGAACTTAATACATTACGTACATGACTCACTTGTCTCTTTCGTATATTTATACTGAGTTGTCTTTCCAAATAAGCGTAAAAGGGGATTGTCTATCACTACGCATTGCTCGACGATAATTATCAATTAAATAAATAAAAGCTTGCAATACGTTTCAGGTTTTATGTTTGTAGAAAGTTATTGTCATTCAGATTTTTTTCAATTTGTATGTAAAGTACTTCGTTATATTTAACGATTTTGCATAAACAAAATTTTTTTATGTAATTTGTTTGATTTTATATAGCACAATTTAAATATATTTTTAACATAATTTACTTATTGATAAAACTGAAACTGTTTTTTGTATTATTATTTAAATAATGGAGGATTGTTTTAAATTAATTATAGTATAACCGCAAGTAGTACGTTCCCACCTTGAGTATTGTTTTAATGTGTGGTGTACATACAGGGCCGTCAGTAAAAAAATATGAACAGATCTTAAAAAAGTTTGTTTGTTTGTTTTCGGCGTATAAATGCAACACTGGTGACAGCTACATTTAATATGACTAGTCTTGAGAAAAGATTTTTTAGTTTTGATGTTACACCAGTTTCAAAGTGCTCTGGTATTGTCCCAGGTCGAGTTTTACGCATGACTGTTTATTTTGTATACTGTATAAACGTACAGATTATGCCCAACACTACATCTACATGATTTTTTTAATGTTTATTTTAATGTATTGCGAACGTGACTTTCTTATTTTTAGTATTAGTAATTTTATATTTAACTAGCCAAGTCAATTTGCGCAAATTAATTTGTGCAAGCCAATTTGTACAAAATTTATTTTTGGTGTACGCTCTAATTTGCACAAATTTCTGTACCAGTCCAGACGAGATTTTTATTTTATTAGTAAAAGAGAAGTTACTAGCATTAGCTGGTGTTTGTTTAGTTAAAACTTTCTGGCTTGTGCAAGTGAACGATTTTTGTTTTCTTGCAAAAATTTACTTATTAATTTGCGCAAATTGCTTAAACCTGAAAACCGACCTTAATTAATAATTTTGATAATTATTTGCTCAAATTTTGCACACACACGATGTAAAAGATTGTTATTGATACACTGGTATTTTAGGCCTTGTGGTTGTATGTTAAACACCATATTAAGCATTGAGGCCGCAGAAATAGCGCTTTAATGCTAGAAAACGAGATGAACTGGACCGGCACGATTGGAGCGCAGTGGGGCAACTACAAAATGAAGTTGAACAAAGAAATAAGGTTCAGTAACTTTTGCGCAGTTTAGTAATGCGGTCGGATGAACTGACATTAAATAACGGTTTGGCAACAAACTCTTCTAAAGTGAAATTAGTATTTAATTAATTAATATACGACGTGCACGCACGGTGTGGTAGATGGGTGGTTTAGCGTTTGTTGTGTTAGTTATATAAAAAAACAAATTTATATAACTGGATATATCATACGTTTTAAAAATTATATTTTCCAAATGTTGTCTTTGGTGGGAGATGCTCATATTCTTGAAGTTTTTTTTACTCTCACATCTTCATTTAGTTATTTTTTTTTGGTTTGAATATGATGTTTAGAAACTTCAGCTTTGAAGTATTACTATAAGAAAAAGTGACAGGGTCTCAAATCAGGGATGCGAGGGGATTATTGGACAGTTTTATCTATCGTTCGAAGAACATTATTGTAAAGTGGCGCTAAAACGACCGGGCATGTAGTCTGTGACTCTATCTTGTCGAAACCAGAAGACATGTGTATTGTGTTTATTTATTTTGAGACATAAAGTATTGTCTAACATGTCACAGTGTTGGTCGCTCACAGTTATAGTTTTTAAAAAATATGGCCCTACAATGTCTACACAGAACAAAGCACATGGAACAGTGACATTTTGGCTGTGATGAGGTCTTTGATGGAGTTGTCGGGGGTATTCAGCAGCTCGTTATTGAAATTTTTACTGGTTTACTGTTCCGGAGTAATAGAAATGCACTTTGCTAGTTTACACAATACCGTTGAGTGGCAAAACTGTAAGGATTGCATTACAGAAGTTTCTATGTCTTATCCAATGTGCCGAACTTAATGCTTAAGCAATTATAACTTTTTAATGGTATTCAAGGTTAGTGCGCAACATTTGCCTAACTATTTGAACCGATATTAGAATTGCAGTGAAATGTTTTTGACCAGAACTCGTTGGAGACTGCTCTGTTGATGCTCTAACTTCAGAGATGTTTTCAGTTGTTTTTACGGATTTGGACGACCAGTTTGTTGTTTAGGATTTGCAAATTTAATTGCTCTTAAATTTTGGACTTATTTCAAAATCGATTTTTGATTCGGAATACTTTTGTTTGGATGTAAACCGAAACGCGTGCGAAATGACTTTGGGTTGCAGTCACAGACGTGGCGTGGCGTGTTTTGAATAAGTTTTTACGATGAGGCCCTGTTGTTCACCCGACTACGGCATATACACTTTTTGTTCACTTATCTAACAGGACCGACTGGCGCGCTCTACCTAGTTAGAAGCCTCTTCAGTGATTATGAAATGTGAAACTATGTTATGATCTACTCTGTATATCTAATAAAATTATATGGCGCAGAAGACTGGACGCTAAAAGCAGACAAGAAAAGTTTAGTATTGGAAGTGGATGTTTTGTTTTTTATGGACTTCGAGGATAACGAAAGCTTTCATCCTCAATGAGATAAACAATTATTTTGTGTAAGTTCCCAAATTTAGAAATACTTTGGGCATGAAGAAAAGAGAAAGATAATCTTAATATATTAATTATGCAAGGACAAGTAGAAAGCTTAATACTTATAGGACGATGTTGAAAACATATGGTCAAAATATTTTTGATTATGTCAGCTCGGGAATTAATGACGCATAATTGTCTATAAAGCAATCTTTTTAACAAACTCAGACCACGACTCTCAAGAGAAATTTAAGAAGAAGAAGTAGTATTATTTGTTGTGTTTTTTTTTGCCTAAAGTCTAGTTTTCATACAGTTTTAAAAAAATTATATATACTTTTTATTAAATAAGCATTAATTTTTTGATTTTTTACTAAGTGTGGAATTAAAATTTTTGTGACTATTCTTTTCGTACTTTTTGATTTTTCTGTCATCTCTTTATTTTCTTAAGTTATCTTAGATTTATTGGTTTTTTATTTAGATTTCTACCTTAATTAAGGTTTTTAAAAGATATGTTTAGACATTTAAGAGAAGAATCTAGAGATTTTAAAAATGTTCAAAAAAATTTTGTCAAATTTGTTATAATTTTTTATAAATTTTTGTTGGAATGACATTATATTTTTAAAACTGACAATGTTGGTTATCACTGTGGCAATCAACAATTTGTTTACTGCTGCAAGGAAATGGTCTGTAGTTGTGGAAAGCTATGAGATTTTTTAGCCAGGAAATTCTTTTTGCTGCTATTTTTGTCAAAGGTGACTTATCTTATAGAAATGACGTAATATTAATGAAATAAGATAAATTGTTACTTAGATTTTACTGAAATGGCGTAATTTTAATGACAAAACTGAAATTAGAATTCGCTAGGATCTTCTCTTGTAGTATATGTTGTAGCAGGCCTTATCTACCTTTATCCTTTATTACATGACTTAATGTGTGTTGCCAGTCACAACGTACGGGATGGAATCAATAGCACTAACTATAGCAAGCGCCGAAAAACCTAGGGTTACACAACGAGCAATGGAACGTACGTTTGGTCTAAGCCTAAGGAACAGAATAAGGAACGAAGAAATACGAAAGCGAAGTAAAATCACCGATGTCATCCATCGCATCGCTAGACAAGACTCATCAAGATGGACAATCAGAACAGTTCATTGGCGTCCAAGAACAACTAAAAGAGGCATAGGAAGACCACAAAAAAGATGGTTGGACGATATTAAGAAGATTGCGGGAAAACAATGGCACTAAACAGCACTGAACAAGTCAACATAGAAACAGATGAGGGAGGCCTATGTTCAGCAGTGGACTACTACAGGTTGAAAGAAGAAGAAGAAAGAGACATGACTTAATTCTAGTTTACGTGATTTATTGTAATTATGATTTTTGTTTCTTTCTTTATTCTACTGAGAATTTCTTCTTTAGAAACGTCTTATGATTTTACAGTAGAGCCAAATCTCGAATGTTTTTAGCTTTTTGATAGTTGTTTCCATGAAGGTCTATTACTTGACTCCGTAAAAAGAACAGGGAAGACATGGGCAGCGTAGAAGCTGCACTTTTGTATGTAGATAGATAGATATTTTATTTGTCCTGCAAAAACTAAATAGTTGGTGGAATAAGTCATGTACAGACGAATCAAACATGATCATAAATTATAAATAAAGTAATAATTCTTAATATAAGTAAAAAGTAGTGTGGGTGATTTGTTTTAGATGAGATTAGACTTTTTGTAAAACGAGAATGTTTGTTTGGTAATCTTGAAGTCCTATCCTCTCTGGGCTGCTTGATCTAGGATGTCCCGGTACTTTTGATACTTTATGGCCTCTATCTATACTTTGGTTCTGTAAAGAATTGTTGATTCTGCGCCGCAGCTAGCATGATTTTTGCCATGCATGTGCCCATTTCTTTCGTTCTGGTGGCGACCTTAAAGTTCAGTTAGATGTCTAGTGTTTCTAGTTTTTCAAATGTTTGATTTTATTTTCTAAGATTCTTTCCTGCATTGTTTCTCAAACTTAAATCTGCATTTTTTAATTTTTAGGCTGGTTTTGACAATTTTTGATCTACTACTGGTCTTGACTACTAATCAACGTGGAGAATAATATTACAGTCTGGTCTGGGCAGCATGTGTTAGCGCCATTTGTATGAAATTGAGTTTAGCATGTTTTAAACTCAATTTTATTCATTTATTCAGTTCTTGTCTTTTAAAATATTCTGAAATCTTGCTTTTAGTATTTTAACACTTCTCATAATTCCTTGCTGAATCTTATCTAAAGCGTTTAGAAGTTTTTAAAAACAATTTGATCGATTTATCAACATTTTTGTTTTCTTAGTCACTAGTTATCAATCTTTTCTTCATAATTTATTTTTTGTATAGTTTTTTACTAAAAAATTTGTCAGTACTTAACTTAATCGAAATTTGAAATATTTTTTTTAAAGCTCTTGAAGTTGCTAATTCATTTTTAAAACTTCAGTAAGCAAATAAAGAGCATCTTAACAAAACAGAAAGTTTAAATTGAATTACTATTTGACATAGCATTGCATTCTTATTGTTAATCATTATTTCAAAAATGTTGACAGTACTGCCAGGATTTGCAAATTACACTCATTTTTGGTAGACAAAATGTTTTAAGTACATCAAGTGTGAAGAAAATAATTGAAAATTTTAAGGAGATTGGGTTGATCTTTGATATTACTCCATCGAAACGTATTTGTTCAGCAGAAAACTTGAGTTGAGAGTGCTGGAATATCTATTGGCATCATTCTTGATAACTTAACATTTCAAGAAGTCTTATTTATATAGCGTATTCTCACGAATGATTTTTTTCATGTTATTAAATCCAATTTACTCAACAACACAATCTTATATACCATTCACAGCGAAGAGAGTTTGTGGTTCATTGAAGAACAATTAGAATGGTGAGTTTTCTAACAAATTTATTTTGAGCGATCAGGCTCTTTTTAATGAAAACAAGCAAAAGTGATGAAAACCCACATGTGTTTTTTGAAAAGGAAATGCATCCCATACATTTAAGTGTTTGTTGTGGGTTTTGGACTGGAGACATAGTTGCACTAAGACGCTGCTAGGATTGCAGAAACAGACAATAGCAAACGGGATTGGTGATTTGTGTGACATTAAAATGGATCTCAAATATACGTGGTTCTAACAGGACTGCGCCACTTGCCATACATCACGTGAAACAATGGTATTATTGCACGAGACATTTTTGGGTTGCGTATTTTCCGTTTAGATGACAAGAATTGATTGCCTAGATTGTGCGAGTTAACGCCTATGGATTTTTCTATGGGATTTTTTGAGTGAAATGTTAACAAGCCTACGACCGCATTTTTTCTAATCGTAATTAACAATTTTGTCAATAGAACGCAAATATATGTCAGCAAAGTTGAGGGTGGCATTTATCAGATATGTTGTTCTACACAATTTTTATGTTTCTACTTTATGGTTTAATCAAAATTTTGGTAAATTTTGGGATGACAAAGCTGGCAAGCGCGCTGTAAATTAAACACATAATTTACTCATAATAGGATGGCGAATTTTTTTAGCAAACAATCAATTTTGGACAATGCTTAGTGTTTACGTATTGATCGCGCAACGTTTGTATATCTGTTCTCAAAATTGAATAGAGAGATATATTGGGATCTAAGCTGTGAAATACTTTATTGTGGTCTTATAACTATTTTTATGGAACTAAAGGCTTGTTCGGTGACTTACGTATTACGTGGTGGAAGATTTCTTGGACGACTAGCGCTATACTATTGAACAATTTTTTTAGCGAGGTTGTTGATATCTATTTGAGCTTTGGGATATCAAATAGTTAATTTGCCACATTTGATCGTTTTCTACCTAGAGGAATGGCTACACTTATTTCTTTAATATAAAATAAAATAAAAAACACTTTATTTTATACTCGGCACTTAGTTCAGCACATTCTGTTCACCTAACCGAAGTTTTTGAGCACTATTGCACAGTTTAAATTATTTTTAAGAGTTGATGTTAATTTAAGAACACTAACAAAAGATTTATCTCAGCTTTTTGTTCTGTTAGGCGTGAATTATATATTATAATATCAGTATTTTTTGTATGTTATGTACATATAATTTATTATGCAAAACCACTAGTTTTGTGATTTTTTTAAACAATTTATTGTTTCTATAACTTTGATTATTATCTCCTTTGTTTTCTTATTTCTAAATAATATTGATGTCGATGACAATCTTATTTTATGTTTACTGATTAGCTATTCTAGGATCGTATTGAAGAATTAGCCAAACATTTTGACTTGTTAAGAAGTTGAATAATCTTAAGACGATCTGTTATGCTGTAAAATCTTCACAGGTACAATACAAAAGCTTTTAACTGGTAGCTTTGTTAGAATTTTATTGTTGAATTATTATGAAAATTTAGGTATTATATATCTATTCTAATGAAGTATAAACAAAGCATTGAAACTGTAGTCACATTTAATCCAATTAATAATATTTCAATTATTATTTATCTGTAAACGCGAGCTTTAAGCTCGTACGCGATAAGCGCAGATAGAGCGCACGCCGAGCGTTTGCTATTTTGTTGAAAATATTATTAAAAAAGCCAACGAATAAAACATAACAATGTTGGTTATGATAATCTCTCCATTAAATGTCACGGAATTTTAATCTAAACTAGGTATGTTTTAATAGAATTATGTACAATTTACAACACGATATAAATGTATAATTCGGTCTCTCTCTGTTTAAATAGGTTGGTTTTGCGGAAAATTCATAGGCTCGTAACTGTAGAACTGTTTATTATTTGTATAAAGATAAAAGCTGTGATAGGGGCTGATTTATGGGGGCTCGACGGACGGCGGTAGAATGAGAGGCGGTGCACGCGACGCAACTTACCTGGAATAAACAGAAACCGTTAAACATAATAATTACTGTGAGCTTTAGCTATATACGCAAAAGAAAACAGGCCGGCGTAATCCTGATTTATAAAACGCTTTTAGCGACAGGATATTGCAATCCTTCAGTTTTACGGGTTCGTGATTTCATTAGAAGTGCTATTATATTACCAAACTTGCATTTATTTTACATTATGGAAATTGATATTTAATTTATTCATGGTTATTATTAGTAGGCGATTACGTGCGGTATTAATAATTCAACGCGCTTGCATGTCAAGCGATTTAGGTACATTGCTAAAATATACGTGCCTTTATCAACAATATTTGTACAAATGTAAAAATTGTCCCTCATTACATTTGTTGCCGGTTACAATATATCATTTAGATAAGGAAAATTGTACGAGCGTACAAAGCATGCATAAATGTACAATTTTTAATTAAAAAATCCCATCGCATATAAACGTGATGTGATAAGGCTCTTGTCATAATGATAATTAATAGCAAAATGAGACATGCGGTTTGTATTTGTGTATGTGTTTGTGTTTATATACGTGTGTGAGTTTGCCGGCGGTCACTGTCCTGAAGAGGAACGCATCTCATTAATAACACCGACGCTATTTGCAACAACACATTACCAAGACCTTCAACAAAACCGCAGGATATATTAGCCAAAGAAAGTTAATTTATGTGTGATTTCAAATCAAAGTTTATATCACACATATGTGGAGCCTAATTTAGATTTTAATTCATGCAATCTTTCGAAGTTATTTCATTTACTTGAGCTAAAAATGTGCTTCCAATAATTTCTGTAATATGTGGTGGTGTCTCTTCAAATTAGTCTGCGTCTAAAAATGTCTACTCAATAACTTGCTCTTGCAAGAGAGATAAATTCAGTTTATTAGTGTACGGTAATTTTAAATATTCTTGTGAGCATTTAAATGATTTTAACTGTACTATATCTACTTTTCTTTTGTTTTAGGTATGTACTTGAATGATCGATATTTAAACAATGAACATATACGATGGTAAGTTTTGTTGTACAAATAAAATTTAAAATTAGTAAGGAAATATTTTGTGAGCTAAAAAAGTAATACATAAATTTTTGATAATGAAAAACTTAATTTTTATTTATGCTAATTTTTCTTTTAATGTTGTCTCCTGTGGATAGTAGCCAACATTTTAGTTTGTGGTCTTTTCTGATTGTAAATGTTCTCTAGTACTCTTGCTGCCAGTTTACTGTCATCTGTTAATTTGTTATAATAATGCATATCATGTGATTCTTTGTGGCAATAGACCATGAGTATTACATTAAATTATTAGTATTGATTAATAATCATTTTTAAAACGAGTCAATATTAGAAAACATTATCGTTTTTTTGTTGTCAAGGTATGCTTTCTGTTTACTAATGACAAAAGTTAATTAACAAATTTTAACGTTTCTTAAATTTAATAACGTTACAAATTCAAATAAGCTTTAAGTGACTGTAAGCTTTACTTTTATGTCATCAGCAAATTTAAAGTATCTACTTTTATGTGCTCAATCATCTTCCAAAATGCATAATGTTCTTGCTTATTAGTTTAAAATGCTTGTTTTTCTTGTGGCTCCTAAATGCTCTTATATATTATTGTGGAATTTTAAACAATAAACATTTTTTTCTAAAAGTTTTTGTAGAAGAAATTAAATTTGTTACAGATTTGTATTGTATTACTGTTATTAAGAATTTGCTTGAAAGCTAAACGCGATTGCTTTTCTTTTTTTTCACTAGTAAATGATATGCTTTGTCCTATTCATACTTTTACCTCAGCATTAGCTTTATCCACCTCCAAGTATTTAAGATCTACGTTCTTGTCTAGTTTGTATTTTTTTCAGTTCTTTAGTCAACCATTTTTGCGAACTATCTATCAGGTTTGCGATTGCTGTTAATATATCCTGACCAGCGCAAAGACAGACTTGTTAAGTTAATTTTTTTTATTATCGAAAGTATTTTTTTTTTAGGTTAGGTTAGGTCATTTTTTGTCTGAGTATTTTAGAGTTGACATTAGGCAACAATACAGAGTTATTATTTTTATATATAATCTTAGTTATTGTACCAGTTTTGATTTTGTAAACATTTGGCTTGGTATCAAGGTCTTTCTGTCTATACATCGGCAATGGTCAATTTATTTGCTTGCTCGCTCTTTGCTCCGTTTTAGCTACAATGGCTACAATGATATTGTTTATTGTCTATACGAATTACTCTTTGTAGCATGTTTTGTGCTGGTATTGCATCATAATATGGTTTATTAGGAGGTCCTAAGTATAAATCCTTGTGGTAAAATTGCATGTATTAAGTACTTGAGTTTAGCGTTATTCAAAACGTTTTCTGTTTTATAGAGGGGCCTGATTTGACACCAAGGTATTCACGATAGTGATCTAAAATGAGTTTGTAGTGCCAGGAAGTTTAGATTTTTTAACTGAATTTAATGTTTTAAGAGGGAAACGTGACATGACTGCTGTGCCAAAGATTATTAGTTTAAACCTCACTAAAGTGAATAGCAGTTTAACGTATACAAGCTTACTTATGCCTAATCTGCTTTGCCAGCGTGGGATTACTCCTACTTGCATGTTTTGCGTTAGTATCGCATCATATTATGTTCTATTGGGAAGATTTATGTGATACAATTGCATGATTGATATAATAAGTTATCTGAAGTTTTACCAATTTGCCCCTCAAAGTGGATGCGAAAAGTGCTGGCTAAGGTCGATGGCAGGAATTGCTGATACTTTTGCTGTCGTATGTGTAGTTTATATTGCATAATTAGACTAAGCAGGGAGAGATGCGTGGTTTGTCGTAATGCATAATTTCATTCAGGTATCTAAAGCAAGTTCAGAAACATAATCTGTGGAGGTTGGCATCATTCCAGATGACTGTATAGAGTACTATAGAGGGTCGTAGCGACCGATGTTGAAACATGGCGTGGCACGTAGAGAAGTTTTTTTTGACGATTTAATACCAATCGAAGAGACGAGTAAGTAATGCTTGTTAGCGTGGTTTTTTTTGTTAGCTGGGGAGGGGATCTTTAAAAGATTTAATTTTGTCGAATTCACTTTCCAAAAATATGGAAGCCCTTACCGACTAACCCACACATCAGCAAGATTTACACATTTCTGTGTGTAACTTTCTGACTGTGCATTATAAGTGACTTTTTTGAGTGATTATTAGAATAGCACATACTGCGCTAGCCGTTGAAGAACAAGCTTGCTGATTGGTCGCTTATATTTAGAAATCTGCTCGAATTGTTTTTGTGAGGAGTCAACAAACATTTTTTTTAAGAGAGACTAGCTTTGATTTTTATCCTTCAGTACCTTAGCCAAGTTTCAAGAAGTGTACAGCAGTATAGTATCCTCGGCGTACTGTGCAATTTTGAGACCAAGCGTGATTCATGGTACATCTGTTACATAAGTTGAAGAGCATCGGACATAATACTGAACTCTGCGGAACTTCTTCCTCTATTGTGCTAGCGGTAGACCAAACAGGTTTACGGCCAGTGTCCTTTCTTTGTCCGATTTATTAATTTTGAATTGAACCTGAGACGTTGGAGTTTCTGAAGTTGACCTTAGGGCTAATGTCGAAGATTATGACGCTAGTTGCCTATTTTAAATTAAACCCAGTTTTGATTTGATCAATCACCCTGGTTAGTTGGTGGATTGTGGAGTGCTCATGTTAATGATTTTGGCAACAGGTTTTTTGTGGATCGGATTTCTTTTACTGTATAAGTCATTTTGCTTTTTTGCGTTACTTGTTGCCTATTTCTAAAGAGGTGTGTGTTTTGCTGTAACAATTTCTTTTATTTTTTTGTTGAACATAACGTTTCTTAGTGTTGAGAGGTGGTCGTTAGTTGTAGGTGCGGGCCTATATTCATCTATGTGCAGTTTGCATGGAGGCCGTTAAGGAGAGTTTTTGATTCAGTAACAATAATTGTCTGATGTTGTTAGCAATTTTTTAGGACCTAGCCATTTGTGTGCAAATTTTTGTGCTCTATATCTGACCATCATTTTAGGTTGGTAAATCTTAGCTAAGATGTTTTGGCGTAGGTGGCGTTGTTGTCGGTTGTTTTGTTTTTTGTTGGCTTTTATAGCTTTTTTTTCCCTTCAGTTTTAGCGTTTGACCTAGCAAAGTTTGGCTTGAATTTTGTTCTATAGTTACGTTGTTCTGTCTATTGTTATGCAAAACTGCTAACTGACCAAACAGCACAATGAAGAAGAAAGCATAGGACCCAATGATGATATCATGGTGGTTTAAGATGTAAACCTACAGCCGATAAAAGAATATCTTGAAATGCGATGCAGAGATCAACGACAAAGGTGTCATGAAATACGAAGAAGATACAACAGAACAGGAAGATCTCTAACTCATAAAAATTTACCTAGGCGGTTTCATAAACTTCAATTATACTCATATCTACGAAGAAAGGTGAAGCGAGCGACGATGAAAAGACATCGTCGTTAGCCATTTATACGCTACTGCTGGCGTCTTAGCTTCTTCTCTGCTTGTAATGCTGGCAACGTACATTACAAGTTTTAAGTGGATTCCGAACTACTGGAGAGATTTTATCACTCCATCAGAGAATGTTTTAGCCGTAAAACCCCACGCTGGCAAGGCGGGTTGGGGAGTGGGAGAGCGTATAGAAACTGAAAAGTGATATGGGAATTGAACCCACGATCTTTGGTACAGAGGTCGGATGCCTAGGCTACTGCGACACGCTCTCGGCGAGAAGACATGCATGATGCAATGTGACCAACTACACTGTATTAGCAAAATGCATACGTAATGCTGGTTTCTACTTGGTTGACGCATGTACTAACAAAACTTAAAACTTACACCGTAAACCTTTAACACTTGCATTTTCTATTACCACAATCACATTTTGGCTAAACTACTTTTATAGCTGTATATACTTTATATACTATCTCCTCACTTTTTCTTCTTTGTTAGCAGCTATTTTTTATTCAGTCATGGATATAAGCCTTTCTCAATTTTTTTTCTCTTCATCCGGTGCTATTTTTTTGGCCTTTAAAGACTTTTTTTGTCTTTCTTGGTCTTTATGTTGTAATTTTTTAGCATATTCAACCTATTGCCATTTTATATGTGCCAGTTGCTTGATTCCATATGTGACTCTTAATCTTATTCAAATTTCTTCGTTCTTTAAATTTCAGCCTTTTTTTTTTGTCTTCATGTTGTCACTTTAGTTGTCTATCTGCCTCTTTTATTCTCTTGCATCATACTCAACACTCATTGCTATTTTAATTGATTTTTTTTCGTTTTTGACCCAGTCTTTTAGAGTATATTTCACCATTGCTCTTTCCATTGCCGTTTGTGAAGTCTTTAAGCTATTTGCACTTTGCTTTATGAGTGTAATTGTTCCTAGACCATACGTTGTTGCTGATAGAAAGCATGCCTGGTATACTTTTTTTTAGGTTTATTGGGATACTTTGGTATTTCAAGATGAAGCTTAATTTTTCAAATGCCGCCCATGTTAAGACGATTTTTTTATTCTTTTTTGCTGTTTATATATTTGGGCCACTATTTTGCTGGTAGTCATAAGTTAGGTCTTATCAACTCAATTGTAGTCTTACGTGTTTTCTACATTACTTGAGATAAAAATTATGTTGTCTGCAAAGCGTAGGTGGTTCAAATACGATCCGACTATAATTTTTGCTTTGTTTTTCCATGTTAGATGTTTGAAGTTTGACGCTTCCAGTGCCAGAGTAAATAATTTTGGGGACATAGAATTTTCTTGGCGAACTGCTTGTTGGGTTAAGATTCTGTTTGTTATCAGGATATTGTCGATTTTTACATGGAAAGAGGCGTTATCATAAAATGTATTGTGAGTCTATTTTGGCTTTTAAAATTGTACATGTTCTGATTGTATTAAAGGCTTTCCGAAAGTCTACCAGATGTAAGGGGCTTTTGTATTTGGTAGTTTTCTTTATCAGTAGCCGTATGGTTTGTAGGTCAAGTTTAGTTGGTGAGATGGTTGGTTATTCTTCTAAAACATTTGTATATCTTTGATTATAAGCTGATCGGTTGTTCACTTTTGTAAAATGTTTGATATTTTTTGTTCTTTATTTGTATTAAAGCTCATTAGTAGATCAGTTATAGAAATTTATGGGCGAATTAAAACAAGTTTTTGTCCAAGAAAAGCTTATTGAAAAAGTTCAATTACACAAGAGGTTAGACGAATCAGTTGGAAAACTTTTACACTTCTAGGACTGCCAAGAAGACCAAATGAGTAATAAAGAATCTTGACTTATCTGTTTGGAGAAGGAAGAAACTATCCAGGTTATGATGCAGACAATGCTACAAACTGTCCGACCACTACAAAGGATTATTAAAGTAATCGTTTTGTCAGGCTAATATATAAAATCTAAAAGTAAAACAAAGTATTTTGCTGGACATGGGACCAAACCAAGAGCTGAAGCTCAAAAGTTAAACTTCAGAACGATGGGAATCAAATGGAGTTATTACATGTATCTCTCAACTGGCCTGGACAAAAAAAAGTTTTGATTACCACCACGAAACAAGAAGAGAAATCACAGAACAAATTAGACCATGCTACTGGAAAAGACAAGAAAGAAGCCAGCTAAATTTAAGGAAAGAAGTTAAAGAAGAGTCACTATTACTGACTTGGTCCTGCCCTCTTGACTTATTTTACTGTCTCAGAACATACTACGATAGGCTATTACTCCGAACATTCGACGAGTGAGACTTCTGGTATATTGGACTAGGTCTAAATTAAACCCCAATCAACGGACATTTTTTAACGAACATGTCACATCAGATGATTATCCGAATCTAAATTGTCAAATATCCAGACAAGCAATCCACGAATTTTCAGAAGTTGAACATGACTTAGAATACGACTTTGAGAAAGATTGTCGCCGTTAAAACCTAGAATGGAAACACTGTCTCAAGCAACGTCAAAGGGAGGACTTTAACAAAGTCTTGAGGGTTGTTGCTGTCTTCTGTGCGTCATCACGTTACTTCCGAAGATTTTGCCTGCAACAATGTCGTGCTTGATTTATAGAAGGATGACTGATTGTGAAGCTTTTTTAAGAGTTATATATGTGTTTATTCTTTGAACCTGTGTAAACACTATTTTTGTGATAATTTATAAATAAACATTTATTATTATCATTATTATTTTATGTGCGGGACTACGAGATACAATTTTTTTTCTTTAATTGATTTAAATTGCTTAAAACTGAATTGATGTTCTGAGAAGGAAACGTGTAGCAGGGGTTTTTGAAAAAACTACCGTGGCAACGATTGCTAAAATCAACTTAAAATAAAGAAATACAAAACTTTTGCTTTTAGATTTTGTAGTCTGATTAACAAGTTGACTCTAAGGCGCACGGTTTGTTAATTAGATTTTTTTTATTTAGCATTTTAGGATAGTTTAAGACACTTATGTAACTTAACCACAGCACAGATATTTACAAAAAGTGCATGACTGCTAAGTTTTATCTTCATCTGCGGAATATCCTCTAATCATTTGCATTAGAGGCGATATGACCTGGCGAATGTAAAAGGTAGAATAATTCAAAAATTACTTATCTGTATATGTAGGAAGGAGATGCCGAATACTTGAAAAAGCGAGAACGATTAACAATATGTACAACTTCTTACCCTACCATATGCTGCTATGTTCAGGTTTGGACGCATAACGACGAGATTGATAACTTATTTTGTCAGTATAGTTACTTTATGGCTACTCCGACTTGGCGACTTAAACGACACTAACGTATACTGTTTTCGATAGTTTTCATCTAATACATTAAACTCCATAGTTTAGTATATGAATTAGCTTACAACTGTCAGTTAAGAATTAAAAAAATTTAATGTTTTTTTATTGTGATAAATTAATTAAATTAGCAACAAGTAAAATAATAAAAGCCAGAAATGAAAATTAATTTCATGATTAATGAAAGTATACATTGTATTTCATATTAAAATTTTACCTCATGCATCAAAGCTAACTGATATTTATAACATTTTAATTAAATTAGTGCAACCCCATTGAATCCAAAACACAATCAATTTAAAATATCACTGAAATTTATATTACCTTATATTATAGCATCAAATAAAAAAGAATCTCGATTAAGAAACATCTCACAACATATAAAAGCATAATTACGTTAACATTAAGCTCTTTTATAAATGATTTAGTCCTGTTTCGTGCGCTACATCCCGTGCGATGTGAATTAACAAAGAGGTTGCTTTCGCGAATATATAATGCGTTTATTTATTCCCCACACAACAAAAAAAAGTAAAGAAAAAAAGAAGCTTAAACATGATTTTGTGCGTACATTTTTTTACATTTCTCTCAGTAATATTTCATGACAGTAGAAGCATTATAAATATGGTTGGACGTAATGCTTCGGATGTAACGATGACAAAGGAATAAAAAAAATGGGGCTGAAAAAATAATAATGAAGGGAATACCTAAATTGGTTGTGAGTAGAGGGATGATTTAATTAATTGGGCTATCTTTTATATTCGACTGGCAGCATCGTTAATTTATCTAATCAACGCGGGCATGAATATGTATGAGTATCGGCGTGTGTGCGTGCTGCCATTATAAAGAATCGTATTTATGTGTGAGGATTAAAAAAATGCTGTTTTAAGATGTAATCATAATATTGGGAGGATTTTTATGCAGGTGTATTTTGCATGTAATTTAATTATAATTTGGTTGAGTTAAAATTCCATTTGAGAACCAAATAATACCTGATATTACTGCTGATGAAATTAAAACAGTGCTGAAGGAATTGAAAAAAGATATGGCCCTTGGGAAGACGACATTTTTACAAAACTTATTCGATTCAACAGGTGTCCAACTTTAAGAAAATATCTTGTCATATAAAATCAGTTTTATAATTTTAAATGCAAGATCAATTGAAGCTGTCAGTGTAAGCAGGCTTGTCGTACGTTATTAAATTGTTAATTAAGAAGTGTGTTAAGTACATTTTTTGTATTTTCTAATGTTTGTTGACTAGGAAAAGATTTTTTACTCTATAAACCGAACCAATACTATTTAAGATTAAAAAGTTTGCATTAATTCAAGACGATTAACTTTTAGTAAATGAGAGATAACATTGATACTGAAATACTGAATAATTTAAATTTTGTTTATGAAATTGCGCTGAATATTAACTGCAACGATGAATTTAGAAAAAAGCTTAGAATGATTATTGGTCTTAAACTGAACTTATTGGGCCTGTATTTTGATTAGAGATTTCTGTCTCTTTGTGGTGTTATGCAAAGTGCACGGACCGCCGTTGAAACATTCTGACAACTACAGTGGACACTAAGATGTCGCCGTGATTGTACCGGTTTGGCCGATGATCAAGCGTTTGGGATAGCCAGAAATTGTGAGATTTACTGATAACATTGAAAAAGTTAACTAATTGGTACTGGATGTCGGTCGAATTAAGGTTACACAAATAGCAGAGGATGTGACTTTATGCGTCCATTTATTACTGTTGATGAAACTTGGGCCTAGCATTACACTTGTGAGAGTAAGGAACAGTCAACACGGTGGACTGCAAAGAAATCTGTGTGAAAAAAGGCAAAAGCGGTTTTTGTGTTTTGGGATAGTCACTTGAGGAATTTTCTTTGACAGTTTAGACAAAGGTAAAGCATTAAAGTTGTACTACGCATCTTTATGGACTACTTGAAAACAGCAATTGCGAAAAAACTTAAGAGAGTGGTTTCATATTAAGACAACGCAACGGCTTACACATTGGCGATGGCCAAAATTCACTTGATATTTACCAGATTGTAGCAACTATTTTCTATTTTCCAAACCTATAGTTTGGATCGGAAAACAGAGATTTTGAACCAACGAACATTGCAATCGTAGACGCCTATTTTGCAGAGCAAGAGACTAACTACTATTTGGACGGGTTAAATAGGTATTTCTGGAAAAAGTGTAGACTTAAAATAAGACCTATGTTGAGAAATAATGGTTTGGAAAAAATGTTTTTCTATGTTAGGCTCAAAACATTTTAGACTGCCCTCGTATAGCCTTACAAATACAATGAACAGAGAAATTCTAAGAACCGGAACATTTGGTTTATTCAACAAATTAATCACTACTAATCCAGAGCATATGAGATGTACATTCAACTTCTTATTATTCTAATGAGTTTTTGAAATGATGTTACTTTAATCTAATCTTAGCAAAAGTAAAGTTGAGTGATTAATGTTATGCAATGCACCTTATCAAACTAATTCATTTGGGAATCAACAAAACTTTATAATTGTCTATTAAAAAAAAAAAAATCAGCCTATAATAGATAAGCTAATAATACATGTATTACACAATACTTTCCAATATGTCTGAGTAGTAATGTAATATTTCATTCCATACATTGAGTAAGAGTGGTGTAAATTTTGGAACTTTAAGTGGAATTATAAATTTCTTAATTTGTCAATTATGTACAATTTAGTACTTACTAGTCTGACTTGGATGCACCCATATAAAACGTCAATTGATATTTAAATGTATCCATTAGCTGTCAGGCAATTAAACGAATGAGATAATTTTTGGCGTAATTAAAATTTCCATTGACAATTAAGTAAATTTACGAGTGTGAATGGCCGTTCATGATGAAGCTATACAATTAATTAAAGGTATTTGTATTCTTGGGAGTCTATAAATTTGCACAAGAGCAATTAATTATGCAAAAAAATATCAAGGGAAAGAGAAGTGCATAAAATAACATAAGGCTAGTTTAGAGAGAAGCTTGGGCGGAATAATTACGAAACGACGGGACCCGGTTCTTCTCAACTAATTCCTTTAGAATAAAATACGAACCCGCCTGAAAATTGTTCGCATAAGTGACCCTTTTGTTGGCCGGTATTTTTATATCCTCATCAATAAAAATGAGTCCGCTATATTCTAATTACGGGGTGTGTGCGTTATGTAGAATACATTAACTCTTAGGATAGGTGGTAATATATTCAAGGCATTCAAATGGTAACGTCGTGTTGTCCTTTGCAATTTGTTAGTTTACAGAGACGCCTGTTTCCATTGAAAATTTATGATTCACATTTGAACGTAATATTTATGAATATTTAAGCAACCTAGATACCTTCCAATGTAAGTATTGTTTAGCACGAACTTTGTTGGAGCTTTTAATTAATGTCCCTTAAACTAACTAGCACGAACTCAAAATGCGGCAATGTAATCGCAATTAATATAAAGAGCGTAGAATAAATCTGGCTTAATTAAAAATCGTCTTTATTAGGAGTAAATAATGAGGGTGAAAGCAGCTGCTGTAATTGAATGCACTTGCGAGTTATGTTACGGAAAACATTTTTCTAAATCGCCATGAATTTTTCACGACGGTGCGTTCTATCAGTGCCAAAGATATACAGTAAACGACACAGGGATAAGTGAACTTAAAACAGAGAGAGGGTTTGCTGGATCCGCCCTGTCGAGATAAAGTAATTACAATTAACGAAGAGTCGGGCTGAAATGCTGACTGATACTTCGAGCACTAATGACGGGGAAGTAATTTGGCTTCGAGATTAATATGAACTGAAAAACTTTTCAATTTGCGCTGATGAGCAGAAACGCGCACGATTATATGAAAATTTATATTAAAACATTTATCCTTTAAAATAATCCAACCTTTTTTTAATTCACATCTCCGTGAATTTTAATTCTCGCAATGAAACTTTTCATTGCCGTCTCTACAGGGGCCGAGGCGACTATAAATTTGATGTTTTCATATGCACTATCAGCAGGCATAAATTTTTATACATCGGGAAAAAACGCTGAGTATACAAATTTTTTTTGGGTCTGGCTGTGCAGTTCCGACGCTGAATTAACAATCGCGCTTCACACATATCAAAAACACACTACTTTCCACTTATCAAACTTTCCACATCATATTTCATGCATCAAAATGAAAAATTTTCTCATTAAAAAAATATATATATGCTGCACTCTAATGTAATACTCGTAATTAATTAAAAACCATTTTAATTAATACTTGAAGCTTAATAATTACTTTCATTAATCAACATAATTAAAGTACAATTTCAATTACAATCAAATTTTACTTTGGATTAGTTTGTGAAGGACAGGGAATTCCAAATGAATTGAAGTGCCGTAATTTTAGCAATTACAACTTGGTTTGTTTTCCCCCCTTTCTAAGATATGCCCTATCAAATATAATTAGAAAAATCATCTAGCATAAATTGGATAATTAAATAAAACGCTATACGAAAAATAAAATGTTGCTTGTCTTTTTTGTAATTGCTCTCAAAGTTCAGATTTGTAATTAGTAATCCATTTACATGTTGGTACAATTACATTTTTCAATTAAAAATTTTTAGGAAACTGTAAAGCCATTAAAGCAAATAAAGAAGATTTTTAATTAAACCGCCAACCGTTAAAGGATGATTTTTTATTTTTTTATGTACAAATTTATTTACGAAAATAAACTCGCCCAAGTGTTGGTGATCCATAAATTAGTTTCTCCTCTCTTGGCGCTGTGGAAATCTTTTTTACATCAGAAGAGGTAATGGAGGTACAAATTTCTGGATAACCAACACTTGGATGGGTGAATGGGGCACTTCGTAACATGATTACCGGCCGGTAGTATGAACTAGAGTGCCCACCCACCCGCGCAAATGTTGGTGATGCAGAAATTAGAGTTTCTCCTTTTTGCTAGCGTTGGAAGTTTCTAAATCAGAGAAGGCGATGGATATACAAATTTCTGGATAACCAACACTTGGGTGGGTGGGTGGGACACTCTATAACATGATTACCAGTCAGTAGTTTGAACTGGAGTGCTACCCACCAGCCCAAGTGTTGGTGATCCAGAAATTGGAGTATGTCTTATCTGCCATCGTTAAAAGTCTCATAAGTCAGAGGAGGCAATGAAATTACAATTTTCTGGATAACCAACAATTGGGTGGGTGGGTGGGACACTCTATACTATGAATATTAGTCAGTAGTTATTATTTAAAAATCTCTATATCAGAGGAGGCAACGAAGATACAAATTTCTGGAAAACCAAAACCAACACTTGCACTCTATAACATGATTAACAGCCGTTTCTGTTAGCGTTGGAAGTCTCCAAGTCATAGGTGTTGATGGAGATACAAGTGTCTGAATAACCAACATTTGGGTGGTGATTACCGACCAGTAGTTTTAACTGGAGTGCCCACCTACCCTTCCAAGCGTTGGTGATCTAGAAATTGGAGTTTCTCTTTTTTGCTACCGTTAAAAATTTCTATATCAGAGGAGGCAATGGAGATACAATTTTTTGAATTATCAACACTTGGGTGGGTGGAGCAATCTATAACATGATTACCGACCGGTAGTTTGAACTAGAGTGGACACCCACCCGCCCAAATGTTGGCAATCCACAAATCGGAGTTTCTCCTCTCTGCTAGCATTGGAAGTCTTTAAGTCAAAGGAGGCGATGGAGATACAAATGTTTCAATAACCAACACTTGGGTGGGTGTGGCACTTCATAACATGATTACCAACTGGTAGTTTCAACTGGAGTACCTACCCATCTGCCAAAGTGTTGGTGATCTAGGAATTGGGGTTTTTCTTTTCTGCCATCATTAAAAATTTCTATATCAGAGTCAGAGGAGGCAATGGAGATACAAATTTTTGAATCCAACACTTGGGTGGGTGGATGGGTGGAGCACTCTATAACATGATTACCTACCGGTAGTTTGAACTGGAGTGCCCACTCACCCGCCCAAGTGTTGGTGATCCAGGAATTTGGGTTTCTCCTTTCTGCTATCATTAAAAATCTCTATATCAAAGAAGGCAATGGTTGGGGCACTCCATAACATGATGACCGGCCAGTAGTTTGAGCTTAGAGTTTTTGCTACCGTTGGAAGTCTCTAAATCAGAGGGAAAAAAAAGACAAATTTCTGGTTACTCAACACTTGGGTGTGTAGGTGGGACACTCTATAACATGATTACCAGTCAGTAGTTTGAACTGGGGTGCCACCCACTTTCCTAAGTGTTGGTGATCCAGAAATTGGAGTTTGTTTTATCTGCCAGCTTTAAAAGTCTCATAAGTTAGAGGAGGCTATGGAAATACAATTTTCTGGATAACCAACACTTGGGTGGGTGGGTGGGACACTCTATAGTATAGTATGATTACCAGCCAATAGTTTTACCTGGAGTGTTCACCTACCTGCTCATGTGTTTGTGATTCAGGAATTGAGGTTTCTCTTTCTCTTCTCTGCCACCGTTAAAAATCTCTTATGTCAGAGGAGGCAATGGAGATACAAAATTTTGAATAAACGACACTTGGGTGGGTGAGGCACTCCATAACCAGATTACCGACCGGTAGTTTGAACTGGAGTGCTCTCCTACTCGCTCAAGTGCTGATGATTCATAAATTGGAGTTTCTCTTTTCTGTTAGCGTTGGAAGTCTCCAAGTCAAAGGTGTCGATGGAGATACAAATGGTTGAATAACCAACACTTGGGTGGGTGGCTGGAGCACTCCATAACATGATTACTGACCGGTAATTTGAACTGGAGTGCCCACCCACCCGCCCAAGTGTTGGTGATTTAGGAATTGGGGTTTTTTCTTTCTGCCACTATTAAAAATCTATATCAGAGGAGGCAATGGAGATACAAATTTCTGGAAAACCAACACTTGCACTCTATAACATGAATACCGGCCGGTTGTTTGAACTGGAGGGTTTTTTTATTTTTAGGTTAAATGCTTATTGTGTCTCAACTTTTAATTGCAAAGCGACAAATAATATATCAAAATGTTTGAACTAGTTTAGCATCACGTCTTAAGTGTCAATCGCGAAGCGACAGATTGAGTTTTATTATTTTTAGCTTAAATGCTTATCGTGTCACAACTTTTACTCGCGAAGCTACAAATAATATATCAAAATGTTTGAACTAGTTTAGCATTACGTCTAAAGTGTCAATCGCGAAGCGACAGATTTTATTTAATTATTTTTAGGTTAAATGCTTATTGTGTTACAACTTTGAATTGCGTAGCGACAAATAACGTATCAAAATGTTTGAACTAGTTTAGCATTACGTCTCAAGTGTCAATCGCGAAGCGACAGATTGGATTTTTATATTTGTAGGTTAAATGTTTAGTGTTTCATAATATTTAATCGCGAAGCGACAAATAATGTATCAAAATATTTGAACTAGTTTAACATCACGTTTCGAAGTGTCAATCGCGAAGCGACAGATTGGATTTTAATATTTTTAGGTTAAATCTTTATTGTGTCACAACTTTTAATTGCAAAGCGACAAATATTGTATCAAAATGTTTGAACTAGTTTAGCACGGCTTCTCAAGTGTCAATCGCGAAGCGACAGATTGGGTTTTATTATTTTTAGGTTAAATCTTTATTGTGTCACAACTTTTAATTGCAAAGCGACAAATATTATATTAAAATATTTGAACTAGTTTAGCAGTACGTCTTAAGTTTTAATTGCGAAGCGACATATTGGATTTTATTATTTTTAGGTTAGTTGCTTATTGTCACAACTTTTTATTGCGAAGCAACAAAAAATACATCAACATGTTTGAACCAGCTTATCTCAAGTGTCAATCGCGAAGCGACAGATAGGATTTTGTTATTTTTAGGTTAAATATTTTCTAATTGCGAAGCGACAAATATTATATTAAAATGTTTGAACCAGTTTAGCAGCACGTCTCAAGTGTCAATCGCAAAGCGACAGTTCCAACTAGTTTAGTGCTGTGACTTAAGTGTCAATTGCGAAGCGACAGATTGAATGTTATTATTTTAAGGTTACATGCTTATTGTGTCACAACTTTTAATCGCAAAGCGACAAATAATGTATCAAATTGTTTGAACTGTTTAGTGTCAATCGCGAAGCGACAGATTTATTTTTTAATTTTTTTATGTTAATGCTTAATGTGTTACAACTATTGATCGCGAAGCGACAAATAAAGTAATAAAATATTTGAACTAGTTTAGTGCTGTGACTTAAGTGTCAATCGCTAAGCGACAAATAAAGTATTAAATTATTTAAACTAGTTTAGTGCTGTGACTCAAGTATCAATTGCGAAGCGACACATTAGATTTTATTATTTTTAGGTTGAATGCTCAGCGTGTCACAACTATTAATTGCGAATCGAAAAATAAAGTATTAAAATGTTTAAACTGGCTTAGTGCTGTGACTTAAGTGTCAATCGTGAAGCGACAAATAAAGTATTAAACTGTTTGAACTAGTTTAGTGCCGCGACTCAAGGATTTTTTTATTGTTAGGTAAGCGACAAATTGGGTTTTATTATTATTAGGTTAATGTTTAATATGTCACAACTATTGATCGCGAAGCGACAAATAAAGTATCAAAATGTTTGAACTAGTTCAGTATCAATCGCTAAGCGATAGATTGGGTTTATTATTTTGAGATTAGATCCTTAGCGTGTTTCAACTATTAGTCGCGACATATTGCATTTTATTATTTTTAGGTTAAATGTATAAGCAACAAATAACAACAGCGGAAATTTGAGATTTGTAATAACTGAAGGTAATTATCATAATTTTATTTTATAAAATGTGTTTCAAATTTGTATAATCAGTTTGTTCCCCTTAATAGTGACCAGAGCACTTTATTTGAAATATTTTATTATAAAATTGTTTTTGGTAGAATTAAATACGTTTAATAAGTTTTTTTTTGTAAATTTCTTAATTAATTTTTAAGTTTAATTATTTTCACTATTGTACTGCGAGAAAATCTTTAAAAACTTCCATTAAACAAGTCTCCCAGCGATGTTAAATAACTGAAATACAACAAAAAAAAACACACATGTTCTAAATTATTAATCTGATTGTAGTTGGTGAAAGACTTTAATTTCTTTCCACATTACATTTCTATTTACAGCAACATTATTAATGTTTTGTAATTAATAACTACTTCCATTAAGGAACTTAATTAAGAACTCGCTATTTGGGCATGATGCTGATGAAAGTTTAATAATGTTATTTAAACAAACAACAACTTGGCCCAGAAGATAAAATGTGACCTAATTTATCTTCCAGAAATGCCTTATATAAACATTATGATATGAATGCGAGAAACTTATCACAACATGTTAATATCAACAATATAATTGTTTTCAAATCATTACAAATATTAATGTAATTGAACGATTAATTATTTTTATTTTGTTGCAGGTAAGCAAGCTTTACATTCCTGAGTTGTTTTATTTCAACCAATTAAAAAAACAACAATAAATCAATTATAATTTGAGGTAAGCAAGAATGGAATTTGTGTAAGCTTTTAATGCCTGTATTGTATTTATTTATAGTCAGAATGTAATGAGCATAAATCCTTAGTCTTAATTTGTCAAGAGCTGCGTCCCCGTGTATAATTTTCACTAAACTTTATGTGGCGCAACAGTGAATAATATATTCTAAACCGAGCCATAGCATAGAAAAAAAAAACAACAAATTTCTGCACCGACTGTAAGTCCAACAAAGTGTTCGCCTCTTGACATTGTTGATTTAAGTGTTAATAGAGAGCACTACTAGGACGTGACATTTTATATTTATGTCGAGAAGTATTCTCAGCTGGTCACACAAATGGCTCAAAAATTCTATCCACCTCAAAACTTGAACAAACAAAGAAGAAAAGCATGTGTTAACTGAAATATATTTTTTTTATATATTTCTTGTGCAAAAGGAAATTAAAACATATTTCATATTCTCACCCCCTTATTCCAAGCATATATAGGATTTTTGTTCAGAAAAAAAAAGGTTTTAAATTAAGGGATTGCTAGTAGATATATTAAGGTATTTTCTGGGGGTGCATAAATATCCAGCTTTTCGGAAAGCGGAGCACGGCGCTTAAAAGATCAGTGCATTTTATTTGATTGTCTCTTTGTTTTGCTATTCGAAATTCAGATTATGCCTTCGGTTAAGGGGATATACCGATATAAGCCGGGGTAGTATTGATTTTACGCCCCTCACTTACACGTAAACTTGAAACGTTTCCAGGTACAGCAAACTAGACGGATAATGTCGACTTAACGTGGCGACATTAAAATATGTTATTTTTCTTTTTCAATTCTCATATTTTGTAACGCTTGGACTATTTTGATAAATTACTTTGCATATATCATCCGAACAATGTGCGTATTCACATCTACTCCACAATAACTGCATTCACTGGCAGAAAGGTAATCTTTTCTTATACCTTTCTATTCGCATATCATCATGATTTATTAGATTTTATGTTTCTTATTGCAGGATGAGATGTAGAATGGAGAATAACATTAATTATCATAGACTAACTGTTGTAGTTACAAAAAAATTACTTTTACGTCTTGTACCGGTTTTCTTCAGGCAACATATATTTTTTATCTACGTTTTTTAAGAGATTAATAATCCATAGTTTTTATTAAACCAATTTATAATACAAAGATTGAATCTAAATTGTCTGATTAAAATTGAAAGTATTAAATAAATTATTACAATGATTTTGTATATTTGTTATGACTAGATACAGGTTCATCTAACTTTTTGGATATTTTTAGATATATTTTTTTATTTTAAAAATATACTATAAAATCAATCAAAAAATTCTTAAAAAAATAATTTATGACATGAAATTAAAAAAAAAGTAGAAAATTTATGAAACTAAAGAAATTTTTTTTAATGTTTTTGAAATTTATCGGTTTTTCTAAACTTAAACTATTTTGAAACATTTCTAAAACAAACTTATCAAAAATATTTAAAATTTTAGATTATATGAAATCTTTCAAAAATTGCCAAGGAGACTTTTTTCTAAACTAAAAATGGGGATTTGGAACATTTCTTATATGAAAACTAACGAACTATAAGATTTTTTTAAGATTATACCAGAATTTTCTGAACTTTATAAATATTTTTCAACAGTTTTAAAAAAAAATCTATCATTTTTTTTTAAAGCTAGTTTTAGTATAAAATTATCCAAAAAAATCTGAAATTTTATGAAATATAATGAAATTTTTTTAATTCTTTTTGAGGTTTTGTTACACAAAAAGTATGGATTAGATACATTTTTGATATATACCTATTAAAAATTTTGCAAAAAAAACTAATTGGATGAAATACTACAAAAATTGCTTCGAAACGTTTCTTCTGAACTTTTTTCAAAAAATTAATTTATAGAATTTTTTTTTTTAATTTGCTAAGAAAAGTAAAAAAATCTAAAACTTTTTCTGATGCGTACATTTTTCCCAGATTTGTCCAAACAAACAAAACTTTGTCTAAGATTTTTTTCAGTTTTTCCCAATTTTTTCTTAACTTAAAAGGATATTGAAATTGATTAAAAATCTTTTGTAAAGAGATTAATAAACTTCTAGAGTTTGTTTAGAAAACTTATGAAATCTAAGAAAAAACTTGTTTTTTTGCTAAACTTAAAAAGTTGTTTTGAATCGTTTTTAAAATAATTTTTTTAAATCTTTCAAATTTTAATGGATGGAAAGAATTATTTAAAATTTGATCAATACAATTATGAAATTTAAGAAAAAATACTTTTTAAGATTTTTTTTCAATTTTTTTGGAATGGAATTTATTGAAATTCTTTCAAAAAACTAATTTAAAGCATGAAATCTGTCAAAAAATGTTTAGGAAACCCACAAAATTTAAGACAAATATTTACTGAAATTATTTCAAGTTTCTGCACTTGTAATTTTAATTAAATATTTTTATTGTGATATCTATTAATTTAAAAAATAAAATAATTTATTGCATGAAATTCTTTTTGTTTTTGTAGATTTTGACCAATTTTGCTCTAGCTTTAATTTTTGATTTAATACTATTTGGTTTAGTAACAGCAAGGTTGTTGGCGAACGCTACTATTTAGGCTTCTTCAGGTAGTTGTAAGTGGAAATATGCCGCCAAAATTTCACATAAGCGATTTAAGAATTTACTTATTTCTTTAGCCTGTACTTCACAGTTTTTTAGGAAGCTGGCTAAATTTTTCAAAAATTTGGAAATTTTTCATCTACTTAACCAGTTTTTGACAATGCACACATCACTATGAGTGAGTTTGGATATCTTGCGATCTTTACGAAAACCATATTTGTTTTTTTGATTTGATCTGCCAATAGTTTTTCAAAGATTTTAGTTGCCGTTTTCAGTAGGTTAATGGGACTAGTGGCAGTAAGAGAATCAGTTTTTCAGTTGTCTATAACAGGAAAATTACTATTGCTAGCTCAGACATTTATAGAAAACTTTTTGGGAAATGCTTTAAATGTCATTTGCATTGCTTTGTTAGGAATTTTATCAGGTTTTGGTCTTGCAACTGAACCCACATTTGGTGCAGCAGTCGGATGCCTAGACTACTGCCCTACGTTTCTACTTTTGGGCTTGGCGGTTAGGTTCTAATTAACTTGTTACTTTATAAGTTTTTGTCTTCATTTGAAGACGTCTAGCGATGCTGCCTTGCAAGTTGTTAGTTCTATTAATATTTGACTAGTAGTTTTTTTTTTTATGAAGTCTAATAACTTTTTCTAAAGGGTTGTTTTGAGCTTGTGTTTGTTGTTAACGGTACCACGATGCATATTATAAGCTTTGCACTTGCTTTGCAGATGTAGCGGAGATTCCAGACATCCGCGGCATAAGGCATTTTATACCTATTCTATGTTTGTGTTGGTTTAGGCCAGTGTTCAGTTATAAGTACGTAAGCTTTTGTAGTTTTGTTTGGCTTATTTGCATTACCATGGTTTGTGCGCTTTATTCTTTGACAGTTTTTCTAAAGGTTGCTGTGTTTTGTTTTGAGTTGACTATGGATTATTTGTTTTCTGTTCTTGTACGAGATCTTGAAAGCAGGTTTGGGTTTTGGCAAGTTTGTTCGCATTTAGGTTTTAATTTTAAATATTTTTTTTAGGCGTATCACCTTGTTGTCGCTAATGCCTCTAGACTGGTCTATCTCCAATTTTGATTGATCATGTTTCTAGTGCACTATTTAATGGTAGCTATCTTTGCTTGAAAAACTAAGGCCTGCTAAAAAATAACTTAATTGACGTTTTTTGGTTCTATCTTGTCTTGCGTCCCTGCACTTTGGACATGATTGTCCTATTGTGCACTTTTGGTTTTATTTATTTTTTAGCAGTTTAGTTTTTTTGATAAAGTTTTTTGCCAAGCATTTGTCTTTAGATGTGATCCTAAAAGCAGCTTCTGGTTCAATAAATGTCCCTGTTCTTACTTTTTTGGCAAGCTTATCCAGCTTAAAGTTTTTTTTTATATCCAGGTTATTTGGTATCAAGATCAAGTGTATGTTTGATGAATTGTGCATTGAATTTTGATCAAATTTGGCAACAGTGTAGTGAAACATTGTTACTACAAACTGTAGATTTGTTTTTTAAATCAACACGGTAATTTTGACATAACCTCTAACTGACCCGCTACTGCGAAATGTTGATAGGTTATGTCTTAATAAAATTGTATAACTTTAAAACTGTGCATTGGATTTTAATGAAATTTGGCAACAGTGTAGTCAAATATTATTTCTACCAACTGAATAAAATAAATTGAAATCAACACGGCAATTTTGACTTAACTTCTAATTTAGTGATCCGCTACTGCTGAATGTTTGATTAGTTCTGTCTTAACAAATCTGTATAACTTTAAAAATGTGCATTGAATTTTGATAAAATTTGGGAACTGTATAGTGAAACATTATTACTTCAAACTATAGAAAATTTATTAAAATTAACACGGTAATTTTAACATAACCTCTAATTTAATGATCCGCTACCGCTAAATGTTGATATGTTATGTCTTAATAAAATTGTATAACTTTAAAACTGTGCATTGAATTTTGATGAAATTTAGCAACAGTGTAGTAAAACATTGTTACTACAAACTGTAAAATATTTATTAAAATCAACACGGTAATTTTGACATAACCTCTAATTTACTGAGACGATACCTCTAAATGTTGATATGTTATGTCTTAATAAAATTGTATAACTTTAAAACTGTGCATTGAATTTTGATGAAATTTAGCAACAGTGTAGTAAAACATTGTTACTACAAACTGTAAAATATTTATTAAAATCAACACGGTAGTTTTGACATAACCTCTATTTTAGTGATCCGTTACTGTTGAATGTTGATTCATTATGTCTTAACAAAACTGTATAGCTTTGAAACTGTGCATTGGGTTTTGATAAAATTTGGCAACGTTGTAGTCAAATACCATGACTATCAACTGTATAAAGTTTATTTAAATCAGCTTGACAGTTTTCACATAACGTCTAATTTAGTGACCCGCTACCGCTGAATGTTGATTAGTTATGTCTTAATAAAATTGTATAGCTTTGAAACTGTGCATTGGATTTTGATGAAATTTGGCAACGTTGTAGTCAAATACCATTACTATTAACTGTATAAAGTTTATTTAAATCAGCACGACAGTTTTCACATAACGTCTAATTTAGTGACCCGCTACCGCTGAATGTTGGTGTGTTATATCTTAACAAAATTGTATAACTTTAAAACGTGCATTGGATTTTGATAAAATTTGGCAACATTTTAACCAAACATCATTACTACCAACTGTATAAAATAAATTAAAATTAACACAGTAATTTTGACATAACCTCTAATTTACTAACCCGCTACCGCTAAATGTTGATATGTTATGTCTTAATAAAATTGTATAACTTTAAAACTGTGCATTAAATTTTGATGAAATTTGGCAACATTGTAGCCAAACATCATTACTACCAACTTTATAAAATAAATTAAAATCAACACTTTAATTTTGACATAACCTCCAATTTATTGATTTGCTACCGCTGAATGTTGATGTGTTATGTTTTAACAAAATTGTATAACTTTAAAACAGTGCATTGGGTTTTGATGAGATTTGGCAATGTTGTAGTCAAATACCATTACTATCAATTGTATAAAGTATATTAAAATCAGCACGACAGTTTTGACATAACCTCTAATTTTGTGACCCACTACTGCTGATTATTGATTTGTTATGTCTTAACAAAATTGTATAACTTCAAAACTGTGCATTGAATTTTGATGAAATTTGGCAACGTTGTATTCAAATATCATTACTATTAACTGTATAAAGTTTAATAAAATTTGCACGACAGTTTTGACAACCTCTATTTTAGTGACCCGCTACCGCTGAATGTTGATGTGTTATATCTTAACAAAATTGTATAACTTTAAAACTGTGCATTGGATTTTGATGAAATTTGGCAACGTTGTAGTCAAATACCATTACTATCAACTGTATAAAGTTTATTTAAATCAGCACTACAGTTTTCACATAACCACTAATTTAGTGACCCTCTACCGCTGAATGTTGATGTGTTATGTCTTAACAAAATTGTATAACTTTAAAACTGTGCATTGTATTTTGATGAAACTTGGCAACAGTGTAGTCAAACATGATTACTACAAACTGTAGAAAATTTATTAAAATCAACACGGCAAGTTTGACATAATCTCTAGTTTAGTGAACCGTTACAAAAATTAATAAAAAAATTGTCAGTAGTCCTAGGATTTTTACTTTCTTTATTATCGTGTGTGTGGTTTTATACATTTTTAGAAGTTTTTGGTGTTTTGCATAGTACCTCTTTCTGCAAAGGTAGTAGTCCAAAGAATTTTTTTTTAAATTTTGTATAGTATTTTTCCTTCTACAAACTAGTAGGTATGATTGATATTGGGGCAGATGTTTGTAGTACCTGAACCTTAAATGCCATTGTTTATTCTGCATAAAGGAAAAACTTTGTAGAGTAAGATTGTTTTTGCTTTGTTGATTGATGATCTTTTACTTTTTTCTGGATACTTCGAACATGTTTAGCATAGTCTTTAGGAGTGTTCTTTCTTTGTATCGACTAGAACCGTTTATTTTTATAATGTCTTGTGCTATATCTTTAATAAGCATTCTTTTTTTACTTGTTTTGTATTGAGGATAAGCAGCGGAGCAAGCACAAACATATTTTTTATAGATTTGGAATTATTTTGATGTAGGATTGCAGTTTTTACGGTAGCGTGCTTTGTCATTTTTATTATTTTTTGTCTTTTTGGTAATGAGGTAGTTTATTTTTACGTTGACGGTGATATACAGGTAGTTTTTTTTTTTGTCAATTGTCTTTTGCGTATTACTTATTTAGCCACCAATTATTTTTTCAGACTTGTAAATGCTTTTCTGGACTTTTTTTTGTTTTTTTTTTTATGTTAAGATATTTATTATTATTCTCATTGTGGTGCCTAGCAAGATGACTTGCTCATTGCCATATCCTCAAAAAACGCTCTAACGAATGCGCTTTTGCACACCAGTTGCTTGAACTGATTTATGTGACCACGACTTTTTCTTAAAATAATTGGTTTACATTACACAGTTTTAGTTTGGGCATCAACTCTACTAGCTTATGTCTCTTATGCATCTGCAATTGGTGAGCACTAGGTAACACTTTGCTATTTTAGTTATTTAGAACACCTCGAATTCTTGAAATGGTAGGTAACATGAATGAAACTGATAGAATCAAGCCCAAACTATTACCGAAGGGGTTGCGTTGAGTTTTTTTATTGTATGGCTCAGACGCAGATAGAGGACTTTCTTGATGGAAGCTGAGTCCAGTTTGCAGTTTTGAAGCTTTTTAGGTTAATTTGAAGAAGGTTAATTGAACAATTTATTCTTATGTTGTTATTGGTTTTTTCGATTTGTGAACTGTTGTACTGCTAGAATAGAAGTGATTTTAATCAACACTGAAGATACACCAAGGTTTATTGAAGTGGCACTTTGATGCTGAGTTCTCTGTTAAGTCTATCTTTATATCTATATACTGCGTGACTCAGAGTAGATTTCAGTTTTTAACACGTTATAATAACAGTATAAAAAGTGTTGGAATAATTTTAATATATAACAATAACACAATGTTGTCCAAATGTCGACCATCCTTCTCATAGCACTCCTCCAATACTGCTCTTAAATGTTTAAATATGGGGCGACGGCACACACTGCAGCAGCACCATTGGACACTGTACGTGAATTGTTTCCAGGAACTGTTATTTCGAGATTTGGGGATATCTCTTGGCCGCCAAGATCACCAGATCTTACGCCCCTTGACAACTTTTTGTGGGGATATTTAAAGAGTGTCGTCTACACCGATCCTCCAGCCACTACGGAGCAGTTAAAAAACAACATTCGAGAGGCCATTAACAATATTCCTATTGAAATGTGTCGGCGGGTATTTAAACATTTAAGAGCAGTATTGGAGGAGTGCTATGAGAAGGATGGTCGACATTTGGACAACATTGTGTTTAAAAAATGAAATCCGCATTTCTATACTTTCTTAATTTAATATTAAAATCATTCCAACATTTTTTATACTGTTATTATAACGTGTTAAAAACTAAAATCTCCTCTGAGTCACCTTGTACATATGATATTGTTTCGAAAATATTTTTTATAGCGGGCTACAAAGGATTCTTTTGTCCTATGGTTGCAAAGCCCTTTTCGATCCGAAATGAGTGTGAAAAACTATTTTGCAGAGTGGGCAGGCTAAAATTAATAAAGTTATTGGACTATTTACAACAACAGATCTTACTTACATACAACTTTTTTTTTTGTACTATTTGCACCCTTATATCGTTCCTTAACATTATAAATAATGGCTGCGTCTGGTAAAAAAAATCTATTAAATCTTTTATATTTAAAACTATTTCTGAAAATATCATGTTATTCTAGTATAATATATGATAATGAACGGCAGACATAAATAATATTTTTTCTTCATGAAAGGAAGGATATACATGTAAAGTAACACCGCGCCGCGTTAGCAAGTTTCAGTCTTTCGTAATAAATTAGACCATTTGTTTGCACATTGCAGTGCGTCTCCATAAAAGCGGAATTAACGGTAAGAAATATAGGTTTCAGGGGCGTATTTAAAGCCGGCTCACTTCAGGCAGCTGTAAAATAAGCCTTACGTGTAACGCAGGGGTGACTTTTAATTTATTTTTACCCGAATGGCGCGACGCTTGCACGCAGGTATTTGCCCAGGGGCTTATCATACGCCGGGGAGCTTCATATAAATTCGCGGAATATAACATGTAAAAAATAATGTCTCCCTAATTTTAAAATTACAAACGATGTAATATATAGTGCGTGAAATTTTGTACTGTTGTATCCATGCGGAACGCAAAAAAATATTTTGAAATATGAAGCTAACAGCCGGCGCTGCGCGTCGCTCCTGTCTCAGACGAACTGAGAAATGAAAAGGGTTCCCCGAAATATCATTAAGATGATTGACATGAAACACATTAAACGATGCTTGGGATTGCATGTTGCTGTTAGACGCACGTCAAGGTGTAATTATTCATATTTATCGCTGGCTCTTTTGTTGGAAATGGTTGTGTCGAGGAGGAAAAAATGCGAACAACAAAAAACATTATTTTTGTTTCGTTATCGGGAAAACATAAAACTTTTCGACTGCACATTTCATTATTAATAAATTACCCCCATCGGTCGCGCGCTCACTGCGCTCGGATGGAAAGATTAAAATTTATTTTGTCCGGAGCACGGTTTGTAACGCGCCAATGTTATCAATAATTCATTGCGAATTGTAACTGCGTTTCATAAATGATTTCACCAGAATGAAATAACAATCTATTCTGGTCATGTTTTATTTAGCGAGATTGATACTATGAATGGGATCAAATATTATATATTATCATTGCTTTCAGTTGTATTTTATAAAAAAAGACCTATTACAGTTTTTTACAGCTCCAACTCGGATCCTCACAAAAATATGATATATGTTACCAAAAAGTATTGGATTCTACTTGATCGAGCAATACGATATAAGACCGGTATTATTTATGAATTTGCTTCAATATGTTACTTTTATTTCCAATTTTGAAGTTTCTTGCTCTATAATATTATAAACATCTGTAGTTACGACTTTAGTGGTGCGGTGCGTTCAATCTGTTCTCATGCAGAATTTAAAAATGATTTGTATTGATTTAAATATCAACTGCAATTTGTCACAGGACATCCCGATAGCACCTTGGTGTGAACTAAAGTATTTATCTTTTTATTCGGATGGAAATAGTAAATGCAGATTTAATGTAGTTGTGATCTTCAAGTATTTTGTCTAGACAAATAAAATATGCAATGTAATATGATACTTTTATTGTTTTACTTGGTTACAAGTTTCTATCGGCGTTTTTAGCAATTCTCTATAGATGCAATCCTTTGTCGTTTTGCTGTAGGATTAATATTTTCTTGGAGGAAAATTGTTAAATGCATTTTGTGTACGTTGTTGAATTATGTCCTATAAATTTTAAACTAATAATTAATGATATTTTTCTATTTTAAAATAATAATGACAAATTCAACATGAAATGTTTTGGTTTTTATGTATTTTATGCCATCATTTTGCTTTGCTTTTCTTAAAACATTTTAAATTTACTTTTATATCAAGAAGTAATTTATAACATTTCATAGCTCTAATCAAACTTACCTTAAGTTTTCTTTGAGTTGGGAGAAGAAATTAGGCAAGATGAGTATTGTTTGCAATTGTATTTTGATTGAATTTATTATGCACTGATAGCTGATAAACCAGAACTATTTTCTCTGTCTTTGAATTTACAATTGAAGCGATTTTGTATGCATTTACTGAGCGAATTTTTGGATTTTTTTTAGATAAGTTTAAATTAGTTGATGTCCCATCAATACGAATTCTGCAAAATATTTAACGGTGAACTATCTGATAACTTTGCTTTCATATGTTTTTTTTATTTTTTAAGAATAAGGTTGCGAAAAATCTAAGATCCAATTTGCCAGTTTGGAAGTTACGGTTGACTATGGTTGATAAAAGGAGCAGACTAACTTGGTCCATAGTTCTCTTTAACGACAAGTCAGGTTTTGGTTGAGATAGTTCTCTTGGATTTTGAGCACGTATTTGTAAGGTGAATGTGATTAAAAAGTAGACAGGTTTAGAGAAGGATCTGACATGGTATGAGCTGGCATTTTTTTTAATACTTGAACAAACTATGTTTTTATTTCTGGACGAATAAATAGAGGATATTCTCAGAAACTATGTAGTATTTGCTAGAGCTTTTATAGGATCTGGATTTCTGTTCCAGGGTGCATTATCATGATTACACTTAGTAAATTAGACAATACATTTCCTGGAAGAAATCCCAGATATTGGGCCAGCTTTTAGCCCAGATCTGAAACCTATTGAGCACTTACGGGATCAGCTGGATAGGAAGAAACGACCCAGTGGATCCAGAAAGTCTAAAAGGTTTTGTTAGCTTTTTAGAAAGAATGGGTCATCAAACCTTAGAAGATATCTAGAAATTGGTTGAAAGTATACTACGAAGATGCCAGGCCGCCATTCAATCTTGTGGAGGTTATACGCTAGACTAGACTTAGTTGTTGTCATTATTTAACAATTTGACTGTGTGGTAGTTAAAATTGTTTATTAATTACTTATCTTTAGTTTTTTTTATGCTTAAAATGAAAATGCAAATATTTTACTTAGTGTTACTCATTAGAAACAAATTATTATTGAGGCATTGTATTTTTTGACAAATCATAAATTCTGGTGTTCTTTAAGGTTCTGTTCTTTTGTGGATGATTTTTAATCAAACGTTTTACTCTTAGTTTTGCTGAATATAATTTTTAGGTTAGAATTGGAAGCATCCATAAATAAAGGTTTTTAAACAATATTTGAGTTTGAGAGTGTTGCTATCATGGTAATTTTTTTTAAATAATAGTGAAAGTTTGAGGTATCTGCTATAGTTTTTTTTGGATTACATTTATGCACAATATTTGATTTGAGCATTCTATTGACGTAGCTTTCAAATAATTTAGAATACTTACTGACTTAACTTTATATAATAGTTGCAATACGATATAAGACACTGTTAAGATAATCTGTGTTCTTTCATTTGTTCTTCCTCTACAGATGTAGGACGTGCCGTTAAGGATATATTGTAATGTACCCTCGGTTTTAACATTATAGACGTTACTTTAGTTGTGGCTAGAGTTTGCTATGATGTTTTTTTACATTTTTCTTGTGCTTGAGATGTAGAGATTTTTTTTAAAGATCTTTGCGATTTTTGTGTAAACCAGTTTTATACTGCTCTGGGATATTTGACGCTGTGAGTATATGTTTTTTGAGCATTCTTTAAAATAATACGGGCGCGTTTGACGTACATTTATGGCGCTGGTTGATTTGCATAGTTACGGCAAGACCAAAAAGGTTGGAGATGTTGAAAATGTTCTTGCTTTTAGAGGGTTTTGCAAGCTGCACGTACAGCATTGGATATTTGTTTTTACTTTGTCCGCTGTGAATGAATCTACGAAAATGTATTTGTCAAAAATATAATTTTGTTTTTTTGGAAATCGAAAAAGTTGCTATAAGTGGTCTTTGTTGCCATTGGCAGGAAGCACAGACAATAACAAAGTTGCTAACTTTTAATAGCTTGGTCTACTTAGTAAATGTATCATTCTCGTTTTAGTAACCGCAGGCATGCAGATTTGATTTGTGTTCTTTTTTAACAAGAGTTGAATTTTGAAGTGATGTTGGTGCTGTCTGCTTAAATTGGCTAAGGTTGTTAGGATTTGTTTTTTTTTTCCACTTTTGTACGGCGACGTTCTATAGCTTTGAGCTGCTGGAATTTTATCTGTGTTTACTCTTTAAGTTCTATAATCTTATTGGTGGTGTTTGCTGCGTTTCTGAACGTGAAAATATACTGATTTTCTATTTAAATTTTGTAATAAACATTTTGAAAATCCTTTTTCTATACAGATGCGGGAAGAGTTTGACTGCGTTATGAACTTGCTGAATTGGCATACTATACAGCGGTTAATTAGCGATCCAATTATTTAGAAAGCATCTAAAATGGCCCTGTCCTGAAAGACATCATATGGAAAAACTAGATGCAAAAACTTGGCTAATAATCACATACGCATGCTAAAACCTGATCAGACGGAGCAGAATTAAGAGTAAAGCTTGAACAACGCTCAGAAGTATCACGGGACACACACAACGTGACAAAATAACCAATCGAGAAATTGGACAAATGTGCAATACACAGGATATAGTAAGATGGACGAGTCAGAGATGATCAACATATCTACAGAATGCAAGTCACAAGAATTGCAAAAATTGCCAGAGACTGAACCACACTCAAGAAAGCCTCCAAGCAAACTACTAAAGAGATGGAAAAATAGCTGAGTGTCAATATTGCAAGAAACCCCAATTCTGTAATCTTCTGCAGCCCTCTACGCAGCGACAACGATAGTTTACTTTGGAACGTCAGTTTGAGTGATTTTTCGATATGGAATTTTTAAAGAAATGCACTTAAGTTTATTGTTTGCTTTTTGTACTGTCCGTTTTCCAAAGCGGAATTTGCATGTTTAATAACAATAGCGAAATTGGATTCTTTTCTATCGCATCATTTCTCCAGGGTGGTTTTAGTTAACGTATCTACTATTTCCAA
The DNA here is from genome assembly GCA_963932245.1 of Tachinus rufipes. Taxonomy (NCBI): domain Eukaryota; kingdom Metazoa; phylum Arthropoda; class Insecta; order Coleoptera; family Staphylinidae; genus Tachinus; species Tachinus rufipes. Next base: position 21,172,026 of record OZ010742.1, on the reverse strand, counting down.
GCAAGTTTGCGCCTTATATTGTACTTTAAGTAGTTTATCACGGCAGTTAGTATGCTATTGCGTTTTGTAGTTTCGAGTATGAAATGACGCCACGTGTATTATATTTAAGTTTGAGGTCGCTTCTTTTAGGACGCAGAGGTTTTCTGTTATTTTATCTACGCTTATCTGGAAAGTTCAAACAATCTACTTTCTAGCTAGGATCTACGAGCTAGACGCTTGTGAAAATAATTGTGTTTGGAACTGAATGTTTTTTTTTGTTGCTTTACGTATATAGGGACGTTTATTTTGTCTACTGTTATTGGTGCTTATAGTTAGTGGTGCTGCGACTGGATTTACTGAACGGCTTAGAAGAAGGTTTGAAAATGTGTTATTAGTAACAATTGGATTTGACCATCTTCTGCATAACTGTATATTTGTGTCTAAGCATTTTTCTCTTTCCTGCTTTTAGGTGGGAACGGATTTATGAAGCTCTAGGTTACATGATTTCCAATTGCTCAAAGAATTGACATCGCTCCTAGATAGCAAGGTTGTTGTTGACTTCTGATCTTTCTTTTATCTCTTTCTTGACAGTTTTTTGCATTTTACTCAAAAACTAAGCGAAGAACTTTAATCTACATGAATTTGGAGACTAATTTCTCTTTAGAGTTAAATTTGTGGCATTTTACTCGAAATTTGTGTGGGTCTATGGTATATAAGGTAAGCTATGTTACCTACAAGCTACATTAAATCACTAGAGTGAAATTTGTAGATTTGAGAAGAGAAAGTTAACAACATTTGCATTAAAAGTGTCCCTTTCTGACAGTTTTTTGCATGTAGATAAATGTGTACTGGGTCTATCTTAAGCTCTTTAGAGTTAAATTTGTAGCATTTTACTCGAAAATTGTGTACTGGGTCTATATAAGCCAAACTAAGCAAGTAATTTTACATTAAATTGTGCACAATTTGAAATTTCTAGAGCTCTTTAGAGTGAAATTTGTTGATTTGAGAAGAGAAAGTTAACAACATTTGCATTAAAAGTGTCTCTTTCTGACAGTTTTTTGCATGTTACTAGATAAATGTGTACTGGGTCTATCTAGGCCAAGCTAAGCTTGTAAATCTACATGAACTTACTTGCGCACCTTTTTAGACTAGTTTCAGGTCTTTTGACTTAAGTTTGTAGTATTTTACTCAAAAATTATGTACTGGGTTTATAAATATTTTGCATCATTTGAAACTAGTTGCAGTTTGCTAGAATGAAATTGTAACTTTGAGAGGAGAATATTAACAACATTTGCATTAAAAGTGTCTTTTTCTGACAGTTTTCTGCATGTTACTAGAAAACTGTGTACTGGGTCTATTTAGACCAAGCTAAGCACATAAATCTAAACGATTTTGCGCACTTTTTGAGACTTGTTTCTGCTTTTTAGAGTTAAATTGGTAGCATTTTTCTCAAAAACTGTGTACTGGATCTTTATGAGTCAAGCTAAGCACGTTAATCTACATTAATTTGGAGACTAGTTTCAGTCCTTTAGAGTTACATTTCTAGCATTTTTCTCCAAAGGTGTGTAGTGGGTCTATATAAACCAAGCTAAGCAGGTAAATCTACATTCAATTTTGGAAAATTATTTGATATTAGTTTCAGGTTTCTAGAACGAAATTTGTAGATTTGAGAAGTGAAAGTTAACAATATATGCATTAATAGTGTCTCTTTTTGACATTTTTTTTATGTTACTAGAAAAATGTGTACTTGGCCTACATTGGCCAAGCTAAGCACGTGAATCTACTATAAAGTGCGCATCTTTTAAGCGTCCGGTTGATCTTTAGGTGTTGTTGTACCCTGCATATTTGACGCACGTTTCAAGCAAAGCATTTCATAATTCTTTTTTAATGACAAATAAATAAATAATTGTATAAAGTTTTTTCAAGTTTTTACAATTTTCAGCATCAAGAAACCTTTTCTGAATATTGACATCTCTTCAATTTGATTAAGAATAACCTTTTTTTCAAATTTTTTGTACTTTTTACAAACTATATTATATCGTTGGTTAAACAAATTTAACTTTTTCCTGCCATGTTTGCGTCTTTGTCATTTATTCAAAACTAATCAGTTCTTAATTATTAATTTTTCTTATCGAACGTATTATACTATACATATTAATTAAGAACAAACAACAGCAAATAAAGATGTGAAAGTCATAGCCAAGGCTATAGTCTTAGAAATAGAGCAAGGGCTAGAAATATGAAAGAACTATATTGCGGAACTTTTCGAAGATAAGGGTGGAAAAACTAACCTTGAAAATATAGAAGGAGAAAATGATATAGAGATGTATGTTTTATCAATCAATACCATATACAAAACAGGAATAATACCAAATGAATGGCCAATATCAACTTTTTTTTTTAAATAAAAACATTGTTTCGACTACCCTACGATAAGCTTATTGGCTGATTTTACTAAAAATTCTGCTGAAAGTAATCTATAATATAGAATGTACAGGAAACTGGATACATCAGCGACACACATTGGATTCCGTGATGACCAAGTAACAAGAGGCACTGTTTGCACTCAATCTCTTATAACGTAAATCAGGACCCATCTTTCCCAATCTTTTCCCCATGCTTTATAGACTATAATAAAGCTGTTGAGAAAGTTAGAGATGATCAACTCATTGAATCAATACTAACAAAAGCTATACTTTCGAGACATAAGAATAATATCAAACTTTTACTACGGCCAAAAAGTAGTATGAATAAAAAGCGCCTGAAGAAATATAAAAAGAAGTACGCCAAAGCTGTATATTCTTCAATCTGTACTCAAAAGACATAATAAATAAAGCCTTCAAAATTAACGGCGCAATAAATAACCTGAGATTTTTTCAATGTTCAGCTATGAGATCCATATCTCATAGCTGGACATTGAAAAATCTACAAATGCTAATTAATGAACACTAGCACGGACTATCAATAAACATAAATAAAACAAAATATATGCTCATAACAAAAACTACCCAGGACAACAGAATATGTAAAGATCGAATCCATTGAAAGGGTAAGAAAGTACAAATATCTAGGCACAACCATTATTGAGAACAACAACAGTTTCCAAGAAAAAAAATCAAAATTGAGCAGACAAAAACCACATTTATTAAAATAAAGAGGTTGTTTTGTTGCCGAGACTTAAACTTGGAACTGATGAGATGTGATATACTATCAATACTATACGGAATGGAAAGGTATCCCTATGAAAAGAGAGGATTTTATGGGTAGAAAGAATCACTAATGTGGAATTAATGAAACGGATGTGTAATGAAAAAGAAGTAATTTTTACAGAAAAGTTTATAAGGGGCATATTATGGGAGAAAAAAAATACCAACTGCTACAATAGCAAAGTGGTTAGTTCACGATCTTTCTGACTAAAAAGTCTTGCATGATTTATATTATTTGAGAACAAATCTGTAAAATTGTTGACTAGGTATTTTTGTTTTCTAAGAACAAAATCAATATATAAACAAGATTATGAGCAATGAGCGAGGGTCCGAGCTTAGAACATATTCTAGTGTTCCATGGTTCGAGCGCTGTTTGATGCGCGAGGGTACGATGCTATGATCGGAGCGAGGATCGCTGTTGTGTCTGCACATTAGGTATCAATGCATCAACCTAAAACATTGAAAAAACTTTTTACTAAAAAAATGTAGGATGAACAGAATATGAGAAATTCAAACACTGTATGTATTACAGATTGTAACTATAGACGCACAATAAGGCTGAATCTCAAACACAACGATAACACAAGAAAGCTTAAAATTGTTTTAACAGTAAGAAAACTGCAGAAGGACATACTAAGATGGTAAGCTAGAATTTTCTGACTAAACCATGTTTAGAACAAAAAAAATCTTGAGATAACGCTAAAAATACCATTGCATGAAACAGATAATATAAGCTAATTCCCAAAACTTATTCTTAAATTGATTGTTTTAAGAAATGATAATAAAACTTTTTGGTTAAACTGTATTCAGATTTTGTCAACTTGTAATGTATCATTAAACAGCAATGTAGCACTCCAAATGGGAATCATAATTATTTAAAATTATCAAATGATTTATTTTATGTAAATTGCCTTTTTATCTAGAACACGTTTGTGTTTCAGGGTATGCACCCATCATCAGTGTGCCTAGCATCTCACTGGTCAAAGAGACAATTTACATAAATTTTCAGTAACTATTAAACAGTTCATGTTTGGTTCATAATCCTTAATTGAATTTACAAACATAACATGAATTTGACTTTGTTGCCCTCGCCCTCTATTTCTCTGCATTTTTTTTTTTTATAAATATAATATTTAAAACTAAAATTACTATTGACAGCACCAAGTTTGATATAATGAAAGCAAAACTAACACTCAAATAAACTAAAGATAGATAAGATAAATCTTTCTACTATTGATAATACGGCGGTTAAGATATACGTAAATAATAATATATAATTTAGATATAACAAAAGCATGTAAATAGAAGCATGTCTGTCTATACTACAAAAAATAAAACTGGCCTATACACGCAACGTAGTAAATCTTTGGAGATTTAAAGATATAGTTATTATTGCATTATACCGCGTAACTTTAACATCACTAAGCTTATTTTGTAATGATATAATAATAATTTAAATATATTAATGTTTTCTTTTCTTCTAATTTGTTATTATAATACTTTATTTTCTCTTAATTGGCATTAATTTTACATTACTGAAATTTATGCAACTAGAAATAGTGTTTTGGGCCATTATTACTCAATTCATTAAAACTGGAATGGGTGCTTTCTGGCCGCAGTAAACGCTAACATAAAATAAACGTCGCCACTCGCGGAAGTCTTAAACTAATGGAACCGAAAATATTTCGAGTACTTACATATTAAGTACATCGTATTAGTTAATGTCATAACGCAGAACACCTACATACAAAACTTTACAACTATTTACAAACCTAAATACATTCCAGCAAAATAAAACAATTCCCAGAAATACACATCGCATCACCCCAATATAATTTACAACCACATCTAAAACTCGCAACATCAAAACTATGCCGGTATAATAAAACTAGTCTGCTATTAGCACTTTATAAAATGGCTATTAAAATTTCTCGGTCCTATGCAAATACCACCTTGTACTTATTTGTTTATTTTTTCGCCCTTCACATATCGCTTACTCAAATGTGTGTGTGGTCTTTGAAGTTCTATAAACGAGAGGAAACCCAAAAGACGTTTTTAAAAGACGTATACATACACACAGTGTGACTATTCCAGATGTGTATAATGCACTTTTAAGCGTGTCGCCGTTTGTTTAGGCTACAGAATAAACATATGTAAAAGGACACATCAACCGACGACATTATTCTCTTAAAATGCATATCATATTAACGCACCTTTAACGAGTCATTCATACATAATTGTCTTAAAATTAGGATTCCAGATTTTGTTTTCTACGTAAATATTGTTTTGGGACCTAAACATGTTTATAGAAAGTAAATTTATGGGAATCATTAATTTGTAGAAAACGTGTCAATAGATTTACTAATAGTTGAGTAAATACATAAAATTATATATCGTGTTACAAGTAGCTCTTGCATATTGTTTGAATTTGTATATTTCTTGAGTAAATATTATTTAATTAACATCACATATGTATATGTCAAAGTATTGAATTTATAATTAATCCTTAAACACTAAAATTGTCATTATTGATCGTATTTTTTATTTCAATCATTTATTTTTCAAAATATTTAATATTTTAATTTCTTGTCAATTATGATGAGTAAAGCAGTGTACAAAAATTATTACTGTTTTGATTTGATCACTTTGCCATAGTCTACAAATAACGTAGCAACATGTTAACTAAATCATAATTAAACCAAATTAAGCGAATGCATGGGAAGAAAAAAATTACAATATAACTTTCCCGACGAGAAGCTATTCCCTTTAAATTAGATGGCGCAACTTTACGCGACTTTCTCTAACAAGAACACTCTCCCGGGTAAATTCAAACCATTCTAAATTCACTAAAATTGCCCATTTCTTGTTTTCTTCTTAACGTAAAATTAAATCATTAGTAATTTACCGTTTTTTGCATGTGGCGGTAATTATACCTGTGAAATTTATTAAATGCAAGTGCATGCGATTTTTGCACGCCGCAGACGCACTCTGCGTGCACGTCATATATTACGAGTTTTACGACGGGAATAAATTGGATCTCCCACTGTGAACGTAGTAGCGATTTTTGCGAGCACTATAACTATCTGCATCGAAACTAGCATGGCATAAAGCTGTTAACGGTACATTATTGAGTCATAACATTCAATTAATGATCGTAGACTACTGGTCTAAGCATTAATGAAGCCATGAGATATCGTATATTAATTACATACTAGATGCTAACTACTGAATTATATTGTCTTTGAGTTGTAACTAAGCGTGCTTTTCTAAAATTTGCATCCAATTACAGGAAGCTGGAGACTATCAATCATGAATTATTTGCACAAAGCATTCAAGTTTGAATTGCAGAGAACCCCTTTATTGGAGAAACTGGGTGGCTGGTTGCTAAGGGTGGTTATTACTAGCAGTCCAAAGCAAACACCGCCTCCATCTCATGCACCTGCCCCTAATTACTACAGCCATTAATTAATATAATGCATCAAGAAAGGAAGTCGCCTAGATTGAATTACTGTTTAAACTTATTGTAAGACATTTATTACGATTAATGGGCGAACGTATTATTTATTAGGTGTAGGCATCACATAAAGCTTGTTTGTATGGAAAATATTATTATAATACATGTCGCGATGTGTAAGCATATTTGCTGAAATGATTTATGTCTTTGCTGAGCGCGTCCACTCCGCATTACAATCGCGTCATTTTATGATTGTATTATAAAAAAATTAATAGTTCTTTTTATTATAAAAACATTTTTATTATGGTAAAATAAATGTCAATCAAAAGTTAACAAGTAACTGAGTTTTTAATATAATTAAAATCATTCAATATTCGGTTGGATATCATGGATGATGGAGCTAATTCCTCACGACTTTTCGTTAATACCCATTTTATTATCTTATAATCACCTGGGAACGAATTTAAGTGAGGCAGATAATTCAATTTTTATTCATTCTGTTAGATCTATTCGATTAGTTCATTCTCATTATATATTCTTTTATAATTCCATCAAATTTAAAGTTAGTGTGACTTTATTTATTCAATACGTTTGATGCGGTGGTCTTACTTGGGATGTAAATAAGTTATATGGGAACTAACTAGAGCAAACTCACCTGTGATGGTTTAAAATTTACACTTAAATTAAAATGCAATAATGATTACGTTTCTTCTAGTTTAACAATTGTTTTAAAGCTGTCAATATAATTTAAAGGTACAATAATTATCATTTGTATCTTGTTATTCATTTTAGTAGCACTTTAAGTAATTTAATCTGCTTCTGACAAAATGTTTGCAACTACTTCAAACTTGATAAAATTTTATTGATTTCTAATACGGCTTTGGAACGTAATGAATGCAAATTTAATTTAAAGTAGGACAGCATACCTGTTGCTAATTCAGGATGGCTTTATGATTATATTCTTTAAGTTTTAACTAATATATCACTGATTTTGGAGTACTACAAATCAGTCTAGATTTATAATACGCCGGATTAATCAATATTTTTAGGATGCCTACGTTTTATCAAATGTGACATTGTTATTAACAATTGACAAATATTTATTTGAAGTAGTCACTTTTTTGCTACTTTAATAATAAGTAACGTCTTCAGAGCAAATAAATGTTCTAATTTCTGGATATAACAGTTTGGTGGGCACTGCAGTAGCACAAATAATGAACTTAGTGTCCCATTCACTTACCCGACTGTTATCAAAAGATTTTTTTTTCCCCAATTTATTAACAATGAACATCACAATTTTGGATAACTTTTGGGTATGTGGACTTCAGTAGAAACTACTTGCTATCAATCAGTGAATTAAGTGCCCTACCCACTTTGGTTGTTACTAAGGGCTTAGTATATGTGTTACTTTGGAGTTGTTTTTCTGTCCTAAAGTCTGCACTCTGCTTTGTTGCACTAATCGGATTACTGCAAATGCCGGCAGTAAACTGTTTCTATGTTCCCGAAAGTTTGCCATGCTAGTTTGAGATACAAAGCTCTCAGACATTTCGCATATCATCATTTTCTAGAGACGTTGCTCATGGTGTGTAAGTAGAAATCAGTCCCGAGTCCTCAGTTGGATCCTTACTTTTCTTCTGTATAGGTACCGATAGTGTATTTCATTTCCTGTTTGGGTGTGTGATCGGGTTTGGCTCAATCAGCATAAGATAAACGGCACATTATTTGTCTTGTTTGTTTTGGAATTTGACAATCTTCAGGTTATTTCCGGAGCTAGTTAAGTAGTTTAGTTTAGTTATGTCTATGGCGCAGTCGGTTTGGTATGCAGTCACTGAAGCTGTCATATTCCGTATAAATATACTGTTCTTTGGTTTTTAAAGAAAATTTGTAAAGATGGTAAAACGAACAAAATTGGAGTATTTGTGGATAGCTAACATTCGGTAAAGGATAACTACTGTAAGAAGAAGATGGTTCTTTGGGCATTCCTTAACTCACTGTTTATCACTAAAAAATTGATTCCTAATTTAGTAACAATTATTATTTGCAGAAAGACATCTAATTTCTGGATAAACAATTTTTGGGTTTGCGGGCGCACTTTTTTCGAAGATAATAATTCAGATTTAAGTGCTTACTCACTTGCCCGGCTGTTTGCTATCAAGAGATTAAATATGCTATTCTTACTTCCTACTTCAATAGTAAAGTTAGCAGAAGGAAAAAAAAATTTGGGCAATCAACGGCGAGTGAGCATAGGACTTTATTAGTGCTTTGTTCACTATCTAATTGTTTGACATCAATAGATTGAATCCGCTACATTTGTTTCTTTATTTAGTAACCAGTAACATCTGCGGAAAGAAGAAACATTCAATTTTTGGATAAAGATAACTTGGGTGGTTGGGTGGGGCACTTCTATTATAACTATTTGTTTAGAATTGATGAACTATGTGTCCCACTGTTCACTTAACTGTTTGATTATCATAAGATTGCATCGGTTTTGTTTTTCAATTAACGTCTAAAGAAGGGAGAAACATGCAATTTTATGAATAGCCTACTTGAGTGGAAGGCTCCAGATCATGACTACGGACAAATAGTTCATACTGGGGTTCTCGGCCCACCCACTCAAGTGTTAGTTATCAAGAAATTGAAAGCTTTATAAGCGTCCAAAGTTTCTATGTCACAAGAGGTGATGGTGATATTCAATCTTTTGACGACAGACACTTAGGTGGGTGGGTGGGTTACTCCAGAACATGACTACGGACACATAGTTCAAACTGGGGTTCTTGTCAACTGACCCAAGTGTTAGTTATCAAAAAATTTGTAAAAAAGTTTTTAATCTCTGGAAGCGTTCAAAGTTTCTATATCACAGGAGGTGATGGTTATATTCAATCCCATGACGACGGCCACTTCGGCGGGTAGGTGAGTCACTCCAGAACATTAGTATGAACAAATAGTTCAAACTGGGGTTCTCGCCTCTCTCGTGTTAGTTATCAAGAAGTTGGAAGTTTATAAACTTTTTTAGTGTTAAAAGTTTCTATATCGCAGGAGGTGATGAAGATATCTAATTCCTTGACAACGAACACATGTGCGGGTGGGTGGGTCAATCCAGAACATGACTACGAAATAATAGATTAAACTGAGTTTCCCGCCCACTCACCCAAGTGTTAATTATCAAAAAATTAGAAATTTTTAAACTCTGTAAGCGTTCAGTTTCTATCTTACAGGAGGTGATGGTTATATCCAATCCCATGACGACGACCACTTGGGCGGGTGGGTGGATCACTCCAGAACATGAGTACGGATAAGTAGTTTAAACTGTGGTTCTCGCCCACCATATCTAATCTTTTGACGACGGACACTTGGGCGGGTGTGGGTGGGTTTACTCCAAAACATAATAACGGACAAATAGTTTAAAATAGGGTTCTCGCCCACCCACCCAGGGGTTTGATATCAAGAAATTGGAAGTTTCTAAACTCTGTTATTGTCAAAAGTTTCTATATCACTGGAGGTGATAGTTATATCAAATCCCTTGACGACGAACACTTGGGTGGGTGAATGAGTTACTCCAGAACATAAGTACGAATGAGTAGTTAGTTATTAAGAAATTGGAAGTTTTTAAACTCTGTTAGTGTTAAATTTTATGTCACAGGAGGTGATGGTGGAAGCGGGTGGGTGGGTTTATTCTAGAACATGAATACGGTGGTTTGCACCTATCCATCTAAGTGTTGTCAATCTAAAAAATAGAAATTTGTAAACTCCATAAGCGTTAAAAGTTTTTATGTCACAGGAGGTGTTTGTGATATCTAATCTTTTGACGACGGACACTTGGGCGGGTGGGTGGGTTCACTCCAGAACATAAGTACGAACAAATAGTTTAAAATAGGGTTTCGCCCACCCACCCAGGTGTTAGATATTAAGAAATTGGAAGTTTTTAAACTCTGTTAGTGTTAAAAGTTTCTCTATCACTGCAGGTGATGGTTATATCAAACCCTTGACGACGAATATTTGGGCTGGTGGGTGGGTCACTCTAGAACATGAGTACGGACTTTTAGTTAAACTGGGGTTACCGCCCACTCACCCTAGTGTTAGTTATCAAGAAATTGGAAGTTTCTAAACTCTGTTAGTGTTAAAAGTTTCTATATCACAGGACGTGATGGTTATATCAAATTTTTTGACGACGGACACTTGGGCGGGTGGTTGGTTTACTCCAGAACATGAATACGGATAAGTAGTTTAAACTGTGGTTCCCGCCTACCTACCCAAGTGTTAGCAATCAAAAAATTAAAAGTTTATAAACTCCGTAAGCGTTAAAAGCTTTTATGTCACAGGAGGTGATAGTGATATTCAATTCCTTGACGACGAACACTTGGGTGGGTGGGTGAGTGGGTCACTCTATAACATGAATACGGAGAAATAATTCAAACTGGGGTTCCCGAGCACCCATCCAAGTGTTAGTTATCAAGAAATTGGAAGTTTCTAAACTATGTTAGTGTTAAAAGTTTCTATATCACAGGAGGTGATGGTTATATCAAATCTCTTGACGACGGACACTTGGGCGGGTGGGTGAGTTACTCCAGAACATGAGTACGGATAAGTAGTTTAAACTGTGGTTCTCGCCTACCCACCCAAGTGTTAGCAATTAAAAACTTAAATGTTTTTAAAATCCGTAAGCGATAAAAGTTTTTATGTCACAGAAGGTGATAGTTATATTCAATCCCTTGACGACGAACACTTGGGCGGGTGGGTGGGTTACTCTGTAACATGAATACGGAGAAATAGTTCAAACTGGGGTTCCCGCCCACCCACCCAAGTGTTAGTTATCAAGAAATTGGAAGTTTCTAAACTTTGTGTGATGTTATATCAAATCCCTTGACGACGAACACGAAGGTGGGTGGATGGGTCACTTCAGAACATGATTATGGACAAATAGTTTAAACTGGGGTGGGGCATTGAAAAGATTTCCGTTTACTTCTTAACTATTTTTATCAAGATTAAATATGTTACGTCTGCAAAAGGGAGAAACATGATTGGGTGAGTGGCGGGATAGTTTATTTAAAACTACTTGTTCACAATCAATGAGCTAAGTAGCCAGCCTACACTGTTTGTTATGAAGGGATTAGATCAGTGATCTTGCTTTTTCAAACAATCAATGGTATGCTCAGAACTGACCATTTTCTCGACAAATAGAAGCACGCAACGGTAATTGGCTTTTCAAAGCCTTTCAAACCAAAGAGCTTCTATTGCAAATAAGTTTACTACCAACACAAAATAGTCGAGAGAATCGTACTTAACTTTATTAACATCCATAATAATAGCAATAAAACTATATTAGATCATTAATATGGTTTCTGAAAACAACATTTCTTGACTCGTCAACTGGCTTGTGTGACTGAGGTTTTAACATTAAGAAGTTTATTGGAGCAGTTTTGTTTTTTACTAGAAATGGCATTTGATAAAGTTTACATTACAGACTCTACAGACGAAATAACACACATCACTTTGGTAAAACAATCAAAGACTTTCTGACTAACAGGACTTTTTAAGTAAGAATTGAAAGTACTTTTTTGTCAATCAAAACCATGAGAGCTGGTGTTCCACAAGGCTTAGCTCTATTGCGAGTTTTAGATAATGTTCATGTAGGAGACATTCCAACTGTGGATAACTGCACCATCTTAGCTCAATACGCAGATGATGCAGGTATTATACACAGCTCTACATCACTGAATCTCATCACAAAAATTTATCAATAAGCGGCTGACGTAATTACCGAATGGACAGAAGACTGGGGAATAAATATGAACCTCACAAAAAGTCAAACCATACTTTTTACTAGAACTGGACAATCCACCGATACTTTAAACAAAACAAGCGAAATGGACAAATCTAAAACCTGAAAAGCTTACGTTAGGGACAAAGCTAGAGCTACGATGTTAAACCTTACACCATTGCTTTGTTACAAGAAAATGAAAACAAAAATAAAAATGATTTTTTACAAATTCACCATCAGATTACAACTGTCATATGCTGCACTAGTGTGGGAATCAGCAGCAAACTGCCATTTAAAATTACTTGAAACATGTCAAGCAAAATTGCGCAAGATGATCCTACATTTATACTAGTACATTCTAAAAAATGCTGAAAACTTTTTTTACCAGAGCTGAATTACATGATAATTTGTACATCTAACCGACTGCGTAAGACCTTCCAAACTACACAAAATACAATAGACCAGTAAACTTGATTGAACAAGAACAACACGAATGCTACAGTAAAAAAGTGGACATGCATTGAAGTATCTACAACTATTTGGCAAAGCAAGCTAGGTAGGTAGTGGGGTTTTTACCTCGAAAGTTGATAGTTATCAAAATTGTCAGAAGTGTAAGGCAATTTCTTTCTATTAATTAAAAACAAGTAACGTTTGCAGTCCGAATTCTGCACCGAAGATTATGGGTTTGAATCTTACATCGGAAACTATTTCAAACGTTTATACGCTCTTCCACTCCTCAACCCGCTTTGTCAACGTGGAGTTTTAGATTAATAATTTCTCCAGTAGTTTGGAATCCACTTAAAAGTGTAGGTCTACCTGTAATGTAAGTTGCAGCCATTACGGGCAGAGAAAAAGTTAATGCGCCTGCAGTGGCGTAAAAATGGGCTGATGATGATGATGATGAACATCTGCAGAAAGGAGAAACATTAAATTTTTACATAAATAACACATGTGTAGGTGTGCTAGATATTCTTGTTGAAACTATTTGCTAAGAATTGATAAATTAAGTGATTTGCCTACCCTCCAAGCTGTGTGCCAACAACGGATTTAACTGTTTTCCAATTTATGTAGTTACGTTACTCGTACGCCTGCAGAAGAAACAAAAATATAATTGTCGGATAACCAACACTTAAGTTGGTGGTTGAGGCACTTCTATGGAAACCTGTTGCTCATAATTGATGAACTAAGAGTTATGCCCACTTTGTAACTGTTTTCCATCTCTAGCTGAAATGACTTGTTTACAATTTGTCAACTTAAGGTAGTCATTTCAGAATTGATAATCAATCTGTTACTTTACGATTAATTGTTATACATTTGCCGTTGGAGTTTGTGTTATTTTAGCTTTTGTGACCGTAGCTCAATGATCTAGTGAGAAGACTGTTAAGCAGGCAAGCTAGGTTGGGTCTAGGACACTTCGGCGCCGCCATTTCGGCGCGGCCGTTTCGGCGCGGCCGATTCGGCGCTGGCCGATTTGGCGCCAAAACTTTTCAAATAAAACATAGTATATACAAATATATTATAATCATAAAAAATTATTTGGTATTTTTTACTATTTTATATTTTTAATTCTTTTAGTTATTTATTTTAATAGACTATTATCCTTTATATTTTTCAGGTTATTACCTATCATTAAAAAGTGATAATTAATTACCTATAAATTATTTGCGGGCCAAAGTTATGTTAATATATTATAATATATATTGTATATTTGACAATTTAAATATGTACGTACATATATTATGATTTTTATGTATAATTTTTGTTTGATATGTTATGTAATTTATATGTATTTTATATTTTATTTATCATACATTATTTGTTATGTTTCACAAAACAAATCAATTTTTATTATAATGTGTATATATTTTTTTATTTTATTTGAAAAGTTCTGGCGCCGAAACGGCCGGCGCCGAAAAGGCCAGCGCCGAGGTGTCCTCGCGCCGAATCGGCTGCGCCGAACTGGCCGCGCCGAAACGGCGGCGCCGAAGTGTCCCATTCCGAGCTAGGTTTGATTTCCAGCATCGGCAATACCTAACTTGTCAAATATATTTTGATGAGTTTGTTTTTTTTGCAAGGCAATAGCAAACCAGCAGTACCTGCCTAGTAAACCCCTCTAGTGGTGTGGTTCGGATTCCACGTTAAACTGTAGGTCTCGCATGTTTGTTTAGAGCTATTATCGCACACCACAAACATACGGCACTATAAGCTTGCTAATTTAAGGTTATTATTTAACTTTGCAATTGTCAATGATTTTATTATTTGTAGATAGATATTTTTTTATATTTATTTTTTTGCATTACTACAAGTCTATTGCGAAAGTGGTTTTTTATATCATAGCGTTTGCGTTTTAAATTTAATCAAAGAAGAAATATGTCAATATTGTATAATTTAATTGCGTGAGGCGAAGTGTATTATTTCAACCGGCTCTGAAAACGTTTATCAATATCATAATATTAATCTCCCGTTACTATTAATATATGAATATCAACAACGATTAATATATGAATAAATCAACAACGTTAAGGTAATTAATTGCAGCAATTTTATCTCAACTTCCCTATTTACACAACTTAATAGCTCTCTGTTTGTTCTCTATTAAAGAACAAATGTTTATAATTGTAAAGCCATTATTAAATGTTGACTCGAAACATAGCACACTAATTATACATGCAGATAATGGAACACAAGACAAAACTTTATCAAACATCAATTTATGACACGCAAACTACAAACAGTAATTTTTTATCATTAAATTCTCGTGTGGTAATTGGCTTGCAATTAGAGACAACCCCATGGGCGACGAAATTCTTGCAATTTCCACAACACAACAACTAATTGTCAACCCTCCATTACAGGTGAAATTATTGTAACCTAGTTTTCTTGCCGACTCGAAATGGTAACGACACAGTCGTGAACTACATTAAAAGAAAATGATAGCTATAACAGTAAGCAGGAAGAATGAAATAGAATGTTCATGCACCATATACGTTTGCAAGATCTACATTTGGTGTCTCCATACAAGAAAATTCGCAGTAATCGTGGCATTTATTAACCAACAACATACGTTATTCGTGATATTTCATGAAAATATAGCAGGGTTGAAAATAAATTTAATTTTACAGAAATAAATAGAGTTGTTTTATAAAATCTCATCTATTTTCGGGTGGAATAGACTAGTATTTATAAAAAAATACGAGACTGGTGGAGTCGGGAACGTCTGGTCTCTGTCAGGAACTGATGACTGTAATTCGATGAATACTTTATCTTCTCGAATCGTATAAATGTTTCAGGCCTCAGTTTATCTTTACGAGCTAACTAAGTGCAAAAGGATCTTAACACTATCTCTTCATATTGCTGAACTCATCAGTCCATTATACGTTTCTATAATAACATCAATAGTTAGCTTATTAGTTTTATAAAAATAAAATAAAAAGAAATTTTAAATTATTTACTTACCTAACATTATTTTTATTTATTGGAGAGATACTGACAAATTGGCATATAATATAATTTTGGCTTTTTTTGTTTTTTTTGTACAACTAGCACGTAATGATATCCATGTGCTACGAGTATTGCGGCTACTACAATAAATATAAGAATTAATTAATTTATTAATTATTAAATATTTCTAAACCTATTATTGTATTTTTGTTGAAAAACTATTGTTTACTACTTGTTTAAGACATTAATGTCGGTACGATGTCTTTGAAATTATTGGATTTGATATTAAATGCTATTTTACTATCTTCGCTGCGGTTGTGAAACTATATATCTGATAGTTGCGCCCTTATGCATTGTTGGGTTGTTTGCAAATTATTGCGGTACGCGTATACGTCTCGCTGTCGCATACAGAAATGCCGCCATCACTCATTTCCATTACAATGGTAATTCGGTTTTATATTGCATGGTTACAATTTAACTTGCACTTTGTTTACTTAACAAACGTGAAACATAAATTGTATTTTAATTGATTGCATACATGTATGAATAAATATTATAATAGTTTTAATTTTTTTTAATTTGAGCCTTTTTAACTCAAGTTTTAACGAATGCTAACGAGAAGAAGATTTAAAAGTAATTTCTCCAAATGTAAAATTATAATGCATTCACTCTGATTACGATTCCCTTAAGTAACCCATAAGATATTCCTTAAGAGTCTTCCCAATATCAAAGACATTTTTATTACATCCCAATATCTAAATTCGTCTCTTCACTAATGCGTTTTAATTATCGCGTCCTTCGACTGGCTGGCATTATCTATGAAATGCCCCGCTTCATATCGAAGCCATTGATTCAATTTAAATCTCGGAATTGCCTAATTAAATTATCCAATTCTGATTATACCCTTGTAATAGTTTCGTGCATTACTTAGGCACCTAAAACTTCTCCGGACCCTTATTAACCCTTAATTATCGGACAAATTGCGTAATATCTACGCGGGAATGTTGTTAGTGGGTGTATTCGTAATAAATAATTAGGTGGATGGGTTTGTTAAACAGTTTCCTGATTGATTAAATATTGGCGTGTGTGTGGTGTTAATTATTTTGTTGATTACTCAAGATTGTTAAATTGCTTAGAAAGGATTGATTACTATTCCAGGAAGATATTAATTAATTAGTAGAATATTAATTTTGTTTTGATTTTGTTTGGCTTATATTACTGTTTACTAATAATTTGTTTGTTTGTTTCAGGTGAGTGTTCATGGATGTTTTAAACAAAGTAAATATCGGCGAAAGGTAATATAAAAGAAAATATCATACAACTGATTGAGGTTTAATGAGTTGAAGAGACGGACAGTGAATTTGAAAAAATAGAGGATGAATAATAGATCTTGCAAGACAAATGCAGAAGCCATTGATAATAATAGGTTTAATTAAAACAAAAATGAGTTAAGGATTTAGTACGGCACTCAACGACTTTAACTTGTTTTACAAATAAATATCTAAATTTTTTAACATCAGTCGCTTTTTCAAAGTTATGACTTGCATACGACACAATACTAGACTAATATATTTTTGCGCTCTTCAAACGAATATATGAGTAATTAAATTTTAGGTTATGTTAGTGCTATATGCACCCATAGCAAGTATTTGAATTATTTTTATAGTTTGCAAACCGATTGATTAAAAAAACTAATTGTAACTAAGTAACTTTATCACTCTAAATGTCATTTGGGGATTGACAGATTTATTTTAGGTTATGTGTGTACCGTGACGCAACAGCCATGAAGCGAAATTTAAAAAATCACAAGCAGCACAGTGCGTGTTGCCATTTTTAGGTTATGTTAATATTGTGAGTCAATATTAGATTAAAAGTATAATGTTTTGTGAGTGCCGTGAAAACTTATTACGAAACGACAGATTGACTCTTTTTAAGTTAGAGACTTATTTTTGCGAAGCAACGGATTTTTTAGCTATTTGACTGCCGCTATAAAACGCTAAAATATAATTGCATTTACAATAAATGTTTGAATGTCAATTTTTTTTAGGTTATGTGACACAGTTTATTAATATAGAGCCGGTGGTTTGCTACAGTGTTTTTGCACAACCGCAGACGTGTTTGTTATCAAGAAATTTGCTTATTCTCACACTTGTTGCGTTTCTGCTGTTTTTAATATGACAGATTGAATGACAGATATCACTAATACATCAGAAGTGGGTACAATATTTTTTTTTATAACTAACACTTGGGCGGGTGGGCGGGAGCACAATTTTTAAATTTTGGGCCTGTAGTTAGATACAATGTTACCGCCCACCCGCCCAAGTGATTGTTATCAAGAATTTTACTTCTTCTCACACTAGTTGCGTTTCTGCTGTTTTAATAATGACAGATGGAATGACAGTTGTCACTAACACTTAGAGGTGGGTGCATTAACAAATTTCTTGATAACATTTGGGCGGGTACACAATATTTATAAATATTGGGACGGTGGTTTGATACAGTTTACCTACCCATTCGCCCAAGTGTTTGTTACCAGGAAATTTGCTTATTCCCACACTTGTTACGTTTTTGCTGTTTTTAATATGACAGATTGAATGCTAGTTGTCATTAATACGTCTCGATAACAACAACTTGGGCGGGTGGGCGAGAACACATTTTTATAAATGTTTAGCCGGTGGTTTAAGACAGTGTTCGCGCTCAACTCGCCCAAGTGTTTCTTATCAAGAAATTTGCTTATTCTCACACTTGCGTTTCCGATGTTTTGGGCGGGTGGGCGGGAACACAGTTTGTAAATATTGGGTCTGTAGTTAGATGCAGGGTTCCCGCCTAACCGCCCAAGTGATTGTTATTAGGAAATTTGCTTACTCTCACACTTGCTGCGTTTCTGCTGTTTTTAATATGACAGATTGAATGACAGCTGTCACTAATACGTTAGAGGTAGGTATAATAACAAATTTCTTGACAACTCATACTTGGGCGGGTAGGCGAGAACACAGTTTATAAATATTGGGCCGGTGGTTTGATACAGTGTTCTTGCCTTTGTGTTTGTTATCAGAAAATTTGCTTATTCTCACACTTATTGCGTTTCTGCTGTTTTTAATGTCACAGATTGAATGACAGCTGTCACTAATTTGTTTTACACACACATATTTAGTAGAGAGACAGGATTTCTCTGTATTCCGAATGGTGAATATTGCTTCTACACAATATGCAGGCACGTGCTTGAAATCCGAATGATATGCTGGATGCATCCGGATACCATTGATCAATTTTACGGCAATTCTGATGTTCAACAATTTGAACTTATCAGGTAGCTCTTGGAATACGTTTTTATTTTGTATAATTACAGGAAGAGGCTATTGTGTGTCATTTTCAGCGAATGACGAAGAAGTTGAAAGATTTTTTTGATCTAACAGATGACGGATTTGATTGTTTTGTCTTAGTCTTAGTGGCTGGCCGGGCTTGAAGACCTTTTGGTCTTGGTGGTGTTACCGGACTAGATCGGTTGGTGGTCGGTTCCTGTCAGGGCAGGTGTTGTGCCTGAGAAAATGAGTTATTATTGTTGGGGGGTTTGAAATGAAGTTTGTTTTCTCCTGGGGATTGGAAATGGTCGAGGAACTGGACGATAAAGAGGTGGTTACCCTCAAGGGTACTACGAGATTGCTGGGCGGAGGTCGTTGAAGGTAGCTGCGCTATCTTGGCTTTGCCCGCTAGGTGCGATGCAGCTCAAGTGGTCTGGGGACTGCGAGGTCTTGACGGAGGTCGGCAGCGTTTCCTACCAGGGAATGTGTTGTCTTGTAACAGGTGGATCTTGGACCTGCGCGTCGGTGGATAGAACTCAGCAGTTGGCCTGTTCGTCTGGTGTTTGTTGGGAAAGCTGAGTCGATGTTGCGTGGTGTGAGATGCGATAGAACTGGCTAGTGAGAAAAATTTGCGCGGCCTAGTTTTATGCGTTTTAAAGCCACGCCTATGACGAGCTCCTGCTCCGGCAACAATTAACCCCACTTCCGCGATTTTGCTTCCGCTTTTGGTTTCCAGGGTTCACGGAGGGTCTCACGTCCTTCTGGTACACACTAAAGTCTTTGCATTTTTTTTTCCGGGGAATTAAAATATAACCGCACATCATTGTTAAGTCCGAGAGTCAATATTGAGAGTCACTTGGTTAATTAGCACTGGCATTAGAAGCTCGCAAGCGTCGGGTTTGCGTAGCGCGTTCTGGTGCAGCTGCTTTCGGTTGCGGGGGAGTCGCGTCAGCTTTTGTTACCGCGCGTTTAAGCGTAGGTCGTTGTTAGCGACGTTTTTCGGGTCCGGGCACGAGGTCTCTTTCGGACGAGGGCATTTGAGTTTGAGAGAGACTGAGGTCACTCTGGTGCTGCCTTAGGGGTTTTAATCCATGAGGTTTAAGGTCCGCGTCTATGAGCGAAGGGTTTGTAGTAGCGGTGGTGGTGTTTGGCTTGTGCTAGGTCTAGGTTCAGGTTCCGGAGGCTGGAGCGTCGACAGTTTTGTCCGATGACTCGTGGTTAACTTTGACCTCGTAGGGTGCGTCGACTTCTGTCTAGTTTACCAGGTCGGGTTTGCCTTCACCGTCTTTGTCGTCTGCGTTTCTAACTTTATCTTTGCTTGAACCGTTATCTTCGTCTGACTCGTCATCTTCGCTAGAGTCATTGTCTTTGTCTGAGTCGTCGTCTTTGTCAAAGTTATCGTCTTTGCTCGATTAACTTTTGTTAGGGTTTAAGTGTTTTCTTACGAAGGCACTGTTGATGGTGTGCACTGCAACGGGTGAAGCGCTCGGCGTGCTGCGGGGGTCGCTCTTCTCAAACCTTTTGATGTACGATTCCCAGCTCTCTAGCTCAGAGTATTTCTCTGGGTCTTTGTCGGTGTCTTGTTCAGGCTCTTGAGGCTCGAAAGGTCTCTAGGCACGGTAGTCGTCTCACGTTTTTTGTTTGGGATCAAATTCTCGACCGACTTCTTCTGCGAATTTGTCGTCCGCGTTCCAGAAGATTGATCGTGCCATATCTATATTTTTTTTCTACCTGATCAGCAGTACAATATATATATATATATATAGGTATATAGTTTTTTGCTGCGAGGGCATTCGCTTACATGTAGCAAAACCCATGTTCCTGTTTTTTACTTGCTGATCAAGGCTTGTCAAAAGAATGGGTTAGCGTGGTTTGGTTGAGGCAGTTCCACCTGGTGGATGGAGTTTTTTGGTATTGGGTCTGTGGGTGTTGGGGCGCCTTTACTTCAGGAAGTTTCACGTTGGGCGCCAATTGTTACCGGACTAGGTCGGTCCGCGGCGGCAGACGTCGGAGCAGATGTTGTGCCTGAGAAAACGAGTTATTATTGTTGGAGGGTTTGCAATGGGGTTTGTGTTTCCTCTGGGGATAGGAAATGGTTGAGGAACTAGATGATAAGGGGGTGGTTACCTTTTACGATACCACGAGGTCGCTGGGCAATGCAGCTTGAGTTGTCTGTGGACTACGAGGTCTTGACGGAGGTCGGCAGCATTTCCCACCAGGGAATGTGTCGTCCTGGAAAAAGTGGACTTTTTTCCTGCGCGTCGGTGGATACAACTTAGCAGTTGTCCTGGTTGTCTGGTGTTTGTTGCGATAGAACTGGCTAGTGAAAAATTGCGCGGCCGAGTTTTGTGCGTTTTGAAACCACGCCTATGACGGGCTCCCGCTCCGGCAACAGTGGCTGATGACGTTGCTGGTGTTGGAGGCACTTGATGAAGAAGATACTTAACCTCGCTTTTTTTTTTAACTTCTTTAACTATATGAATTCTTGGATACCACCTTAATAAAAACATGTTAGATCTAATTTGACAGAAGATAGATCTGATTGGTTTGTCTTAGCTTTGGTGGTTTTGGTATTGGTGGCTTACGGTCTAGCTGGAGCTTTATGACCTTGACGTGGGATGGCTGGCGGCCTATTAGCAGTTATAAAAAGTAACCTCCCACTGATTTTTATTTATATTTTTTATATCTTGATTTTTTGTAGAGCACTTTGATAGAGACTTGTTGGGAATGGAACAGAAAATGGACCTGATTGGGTCATTTTAGGGTCTGGCCGGATTGAAAAAGACTTGTTTTGTATAATTGGACATAAGACACACTTGATTAAATCTTTTTAACATTAGGAGTCAGCCGGGTTGAAGAGTTTTTGGTCTTAAAGTCGGTTGAACTTTCTGGAATAGCTGGAGTTGGCCTATCAGCAAATTATTACAAACTTTATTCTAGTCTTTTTTATCTTTTTTTCTTTGATACCATTTTGATGAAGACAATCTAATGGAACCTGATTTAGGTTTTATTCGTAAGCACCCACTTTTTTTGTTGGTGTGGTCTTGCTGGATTTCTATTACTTTTTTCTTTTTATCAGTTTTATCAAGGTTTAGTTAGTCTTTTTAGGGAGACTTGGGTTGCAATTTTTGACTGGGCTGGAAGGTTGAAGTTGGCCTATTAGCAAATTCTTAGAAGAAACTTTACTCTGGTCTTTTTTATCTTTTTTGACTTTTTCTTGGATACCACTTTGATAAAGACAATCTAATGGGACCTGATTGGGCTGTCTTAGCTTTATGGGACGGCCAGGTGGCGACTGACGTGGGAGAGCGGATGATGGCCTATTAACTTATTAAAAGATTTTTTTACTTTATTTTGAATGTTTGGAAACCATCTCGATATAGTTTTCTTTTTGGGAAGAGACTTTGAAAATTGGGCTTTGTTGGTGTGGTCCTACTGGATTTCCATTACCTCTTTGTTTTGATCAGTTAGATCAAGGTTTTTAGTTGATCTTTTTAAGGAGGATTGGGTTGGAATTTTTGGCTGAGCTGGAAGGTTGACGATAGTGGATAGGCGCGTTTAGCACTATCATTAAGTGCTTCGAACGTTTACTTAACATATGCGTGGATTTCTTTTTGCTGCTTACGAATTTTTATTTTCAGGTTCTTTTTATGCTTATAAATCTGATTCTCTATATTCAGAAAACGAAGCGACAGTTCAAATGTTAGCATTTATATTCATTTGTGACTGCTGTGAATAATTGCAAATTTTATTTTTTTAAGTTGAAACGATTGTGGTTGCTTTTAAGCTCATTGTTGCTGAGTCTGTCTAAACTACTATTTGTATTTTGTGAGTTTATGAATTAAGAATCGGAGGCGACTTCAGATTTTATACTTTTGTTAAACGGAATAAGGAATATTATGATAATAACTTTAATAAAGCTTTGGTCTGGTTTTCATAATTTGCTTAGTGCTAGTATAATAATTATGTTAAGATCGTTTGCTAATGCTTCTATTATATAAGTTGATGTCATATCATGCGTTGTTTGGAAGGGTTTAGGTATAATTCTTCGCACTTGCTGCAGTTCAACTAGCACGACAGGGACTGTTTGTTGTTCGTCCGTTTTGTCCGACATTGAAATGTATTGTTTTAATCAGCTATTTGGCATTCACCCTTCCTAGCGTACAAACAGGGTGCTATTACACATGTTTTGTGATTTTCTTCTATTGTCTATCGCTCCTAGTTTCATCTCCACGTTAGGATAATTAATCTGATTATATCTTTAATAATTTCTCTTATAATTACAACCAATTCTTTGAAACTTATTTTTAAATATTAATAACATTTTTGTTGTTTCACATAAATAAAATATATTTCATTTTGTACTTTAGTAAATTAACAAATTACGCCCGTATCTTAATTAGAACTGTAGCATTTTTATGTCTATATAGAATTTCAGAAGCAATTACAAGTAAAAATGGTGAAGAAATTTATCGTATAACAAAATATGTAATTATCCAATTTGTGCCAGATGATTCCTGCTAATTACATTTGGTCGGGCATAGATTAATGATCCCGTCTGTATTCTTTATGGAATTATCCCGTACAATAATTTAACGTGAATTACCAATGAACAAGGTCGGAATTGGACACAGCGTTGTAACTAAATAATGCGGTTAATTTATAAATTTGTTACCATAAAATAGCAATTGCGGCCTGTCTGGTTGTCATTTACCTAAATCATTTACACGGACTAATTAATATAAACTGATTTGTCGATTCTATCTACGTGCATTGCATAGGGGATACTGTTTTTATATTAATTATGCCGCACAAAACTTTTTTATGCTAGGGATTATTTCAGTCTGCGGAGCTTAAAAATTCATGTAATCGCATGATAAATGATAAACTTTTGTAAACAATGCTTACGGGATTTTTTTTTTCAAAATCAATTGAAAGCATTAATAACGAGTTTAATCCAACGTTCATACATCAATGGACTGATTACATGAGTTTGCATCGAGCCCTGCCGCTAATGATAACACATTGGCATGGGCTTGTGACATGTGTGCATTTGCCCACGATTCAATGAATATTTACAATCGTTCAACAAATTTACAAAAGGGCGACGTAATGAAAATGCGGAAGCGATTCGAAAAGGAAATGACCTTCCCACTATAATTTCCGTTACTGAACGCAATTAGTTCTTCGGCTCGTTATCTTAGGGAGAAGATTACTCGACCCTCTCGCGAGGGTCATTCGGGACTTCTTATTCTTGGATTACACGGATTTATTACTTTTCCACGTTTTTATTTCAGGGTAGTCGTTAATTTCATTGGAAAAGTTAACGACTGCCTTTGTTTTATTTACTTTTCATCAAGACGTAACATATTTATATTTAAACTCGCCCCTACAGTATGAGAAATGATGTTGGGAGATCATCAAAGGGCAGGTAGATTTGAAAATGTATTCTTAATTAAAAATTTGATTAAAAAATTAAGATGTATCTTTCAAAGTCTTAGGCATGTGAAATAATGTTCTGGCATATATCATAATATTTGGACCACCACTAACTTCTTAATTAAGTTTAAGTAATTTTAAACCTGTTTGTATGCAAATAATTTGGAGCGTTGAACCCCTTTAGGCCGCCGGATAGTACAATTCGATACACAACATGTTTTGACAATTGATGTCATCTTTAATAAATTCAAAATTAATCTATAATTTTATTAAAAAGAACCAATATCATAAATTATTAATAGAAAGCGGATTACAAGGACAATCATAAAAATAAATTTAACCAAATATATAGGTATACAGTTTGTATAATAAAAAAGTTACATTCCTGCAATAAGGATTCCTGGGGCCTGGTATTGGAAACTTCAAATTAAAAATATTGAGAATCTAGGGGGAGTTTTGTCATAACCTTCGAAGTAAAATTTACTTTTCCACAAAAACGGTGTTTCTTTTAAAATTCTTATTTTTAAAGTTATAGTTTATCAACAAATATTCACAAAATTATGGACAGTTATAAAAATAGTTTAATAAAAATTGCAATTAAAAACTATTTATTATAAAATGACGCAGAACTCTTATATGAGTATAAAATCAACATATGGCGTAAAAATTATGCACAAAGTTTAATTATTGATAACTCAACAAAATTGCACATAAATTCAATTTTTAATGAGAAAAACTCAACAAAATTGGACATAAATTCAATTTGTAATTAGAAATTACCCAAAAGTTATGCAAAATATTCATCTCCACGCTGCAGTTCTCATTTTGGTTCAAATCTATACACAAAGGTTTAATTTACAGGTTTCTGTTTATTTCAGAAAATGGTTCCAAAACTAATTCTCCGCAACAGCTTTTGCTGTAATATGTCCACGCTTAGCTGAATCAAAAATTTTGTGTTAAAATGAAATGGTAACATCGTTTGCAAAAGCACGGACACACAGTCTTAAAGTTATTTATAGACATGTTATTTTTATTTTGTACATATATAACATACGAGGAATGTATATGATTGTGTAACAAGTTGTTTGAATGTTGGTACCTTTTTTATTATGGCTTTGTTGAGCATCCTCTGTAGTGTTGTCGTTTGTGCTATATATTGTAGTCCTTTTTCGTAAAAGTCATTTTTTTAGCATTGAGGCCTTTAAGTTTGGTTACACTTTCCATTTCAGAGAATAGCGGTTTGGTAGCTTAACGGTATAGGCATCGGTGCTTTAGCTATTTACTTGCTGCTCTTGTTGGTGGTGGTTATGTTATTGAAGATTTGTCCGCTGATTTCAGTTTTGTCTGGGATTGTCTTATTGGTAATGATAACTTAAGGTTGTACTTTTTTTAATAACATTTTTTCGTTTTGCTAAGGGTTTGAGTTCTAAATTGTTGCGAAGAGTACTCAGAATCTCATTTATTGAATTTGGTGAAATCTAGCTAACTGAATTGTATATAAGTTGTCTTCAGTATTGCAGTTTCTAGATTATTGTATATTTGTCTCTTTTTAAATTTGTTTTAAAGTTGTTAAGGTGGAGCAATGTTCTTGGATGTAGTATTGCTTTGGTAAAGATCTATCATTTTTGATGAAAATTTGTCCTTGCATGTTTTACTACCAATTTCTATTGGGTAGGTTGAGACACAATTGTTTTGATGTGCCTTGCGCAATTGTTACCATTGCGATTTGTTTAGGAGAAGATAGTATTGCTTTTTTAGTTTGAGATTGCTTTGTTTATGGTTCACACGTCCTCACGCAGATTGCGTTTTTGTTGTACGACGTATTAGTGTGCAATGCAGCTAACAGTGGCTGCACTGAAAACATCTATGGTCAGGTGATTAGTTTTTATTTTATCTAGCAGAGTTTGTATGCCCTCAATAAATGTCATCAGAAGAAGCGCCGGTCTATTATTACATGGCTAGAATAGGATTGAAGTTGAGGTTGCTTTTTTAATCTTTCTGACATGCTTAGCCTGGAGGCTGTGGATACTTCATTGTGAATCTGTTACATTATTGTTGCACTTTGGGTGATGTTAGACTTTGGTATGTATTTTGTAATCATTTGGATTTCTGGTTGTTTTTTGTTTTGATAAAAGCTACTCTAATTTAACTTACTGACTCGTTATCATGGTAGAACTCACCCACTCACCCAAATGTTACTTATTAAGAGATTAAACATTTGATGTCTCTATGAGCGTCAGAAGTCATTTTGTCTCATGAACGGTCGTGATTCAATCTCTTGAGAAGTAACACTTGGCTGGGTGGGTGGGCTATTCTTATCCAAACCACTGACTTTTTATCATGGTATGGAGTAACCTACCGACCCACCTAAATGTTTGTTATTAAGAGATTAAACGTTTGACCTCTCCACGAGTTTAAAAAGTCATTTTGTCTCAAAAGAAGGTCGTGATTTAATCTCTTGATAACTGACACTTGGCTGGGTGGCTGGGCTATTTCAATCCAAATTACTGATTTGTTATCTAGGTATGGAGTAACCCAACCACCTGCCCAAATGTTGTTATCAAGAGATTAAACTTGTGATAAGTAACTTTAGGGAGGGTGGGTGGGCTACTTCAATCTAAACTACTGACTTCTTATCATGGTATGGAGTAACCTAACCAAATATTTGTTATTAAGAGATTAAACGTTTGACCTCTCCACGAGCTTCAAAAGTCATTTTGTTCTAAGACAATGTCGTGATCTAATCTCTTGATAACTAAGACTTGGGCGGGTAAGTGGGCTATTCCAATCTAAACTACTGACTTGTTATCATAGTATGGAGTATTAAACGTTTGATCTTTCTACGAGCGTTAGAAGTCATTTTGTCTTAAGAGACGGTCGTGATCCAATCTCTTACTACTGATTCGTTATCATGGTATGGACTAACCCATCTCTTGATAACAAACATATGGGTGGGTGAGTACCCACCCATATGTTTGTTATCATGAGATTAAACATTTGACCTTTCCACGAGCTTCAAAAGTCATTTTGTCCTAAGAGAAGGTCGTGATTCAATCTTTTGATAACTAACACTTGGGCGGGTGGGTGGGCTACTCCAATCCAAACTACTGATTTGTTATCATGGTATGGAGTAACCCAGCCACCCACCCAAATGTTTCTTATCAAGAAATTAAACGTTTGACTTCTCCACGAGCTTCAAAAGTTATTTGTTCTAAAAGAAGGTCGTGATCTAATCTTTTGATAAATAACACTTGGGTGGGTGGGCAGGCCACTCCAATCCAAACTACTGACTCGTTATCATGGTATGGAGTAACTCACTTACCCACCCACCCAAATGTTTTTATTAACAGATTATACGTTTGACTTTTTTAAGAGCGTCAGAAGTCATTTTGTTCAAAGAGAAGGTCGTGATTTAATCTCTTAATAATTAACACTTGGGTGGGTGTG
Source organism: Tachinus rufipes (assembly GCA_963932245.1). Classification (NCBI taxonomy): domain Eukaryota; kingdom Metazoa; phylum Arthropoda; class Insecta; order Coleoptera; family Staphylinidae; genus Tachinus; species Tachinus rufipes. The sequence continues at coordinate 21,144,000 of OZ010742.1, read as the reverse complement.
TGGGCTATTCCAATCCAACCTACTGACTTGTTATTATGGTATGGAGTAACCTTCCTCTCTACCCAATTGTTTGTTACCAAGAGATTAAACGTTTGAATTCTCTTCGAGCGTCAGAAATCATTTTGTCTCAAGAGAAGGTTGTGATTTAATCTCTTGATGAGTAACACTTAGGAGGTTGTTTGTTATCAAAAGATTAAACGTTTGACTTCTTCACGAGCTTTAAAAATCATTTTGTTCTAAAAGAAGGTTGTCATCCAATCTCTTGATATCTAACACTGACTTGTTATCTTGGTATGGAGTAACCCACCCATCCATCCAAATGTTTGTTGTTAAGAGATTAAACGTTTGACCTCTCTACGAGCGTCAGAAGTCATTTTATTACAAGAGAAGGTCGTGATTCAATCTTTTGATAACCAACACTTGGGTGGGTGGGTGGGTGGGCTACTCCAATCTAATCTACTGACTTGTTATCTTGATATGAAGTAACCCACCCACTCAAATGTTTGTTATCAGAGATTAAACGTTTGACCTCTTCACGAGCGCCAGAAATCATTTTGTTTCAAGAGAAGGTTGTGATCCAATTTCTTGGTAACTAACATTTGCGTGGGCGAGTGGGCTACTCCAATCTAAACTACTAACTTGTTGTCATGGTATGAACTTTCTACCAGCGTCAAAAGTCATTTTGTCTCAAGAAAAGGTTGTGATCCAATCTCTTGATAACTAACACTTGGGTTCATGGTTGGGTGGGCTACTCTAATCAAACCTACTGTCTTGTTATCATGGTATGGTAACCCACCCACCTAACCAAATGTATATTATCAAGAGATTAAACGTTTGACCTCTCAACGAACTTCAAAAGCCATTTTGTTCTAAGAGAAGGTCGTGATCCAATTTCTTGATAACTTACATTTGGGTGGGTGGGTGGGCTACTCTAATCCAAACTACTGATTTGCTATCATGGTATGGAATAACCCATCCATTTACTCAAATGTTTCTTATCTAGACATTTAACGTTTGACCTTTCTACGAGCGTCAGAAGTCATCTTGTTGCAAAAGAAGGTTGTGATTCAATCTCTTGATAACTAACACTTGGGTGGGTGGGTTACTCTAATGCAAAGTACTGACTTGTTATCATGGTATGGAGTAACCGAACCACTCACCCAAATGTTTGTTGTCAAGAGATTAAGCGTTTGACCTCTCCACGAGCTTCAAAAGTTATTTTGTCTCGAGAGAAGATCTTGAGAAGGTTTTGATAACTAACATTTAGGTGGCTACTTTGATCCAAACTACTGACTCGTTATTCTAGTATGGAGTAACTCACCCACCCACCCAAACGTTTATTATCAAGAAATTAAACGTTTGACCTTTCCACGAGCTTCAAAAGTCATTTTGTCCAAAGAGAAGGTCGAGATTCAATCTCTTGATAACTAACACTTAGGTTGGTGGGTCGGCTACACTGACTCGACAAATTATTACCCATATTTTATCTATTCGGAAATAGTGTTGACATCTTGATGGAGTTTTTGGGTATTGAGTTTAGGGGATACTGAGTTATGAAGTGTTGCAGTATCATAAGCACATTGTGTTGCTAGGGGGCTTCAGGAAAACGGGGGTATGTCTCCTACGTAGATGTTGTATAATACAGGCGATAAGGCCGATCCTTGAGAAACATTAGCTGTTATGTGTTTTGTGGTATTGTTTATTTGGACTTGGAAGGCTCTTCTATTTAGAAAGTCTTTTATTATTAGGCTCAGATGGTGAGGGAGGTTAGCTCTGAACAGATTAGCTATCAAAAAGTTTTACTGCGGTTGATTTTTTATTTTGAAGCTTTTATTTGTGTTGAGAAATGATACTTTCTGAAGTCGTATTGATAGTTGGTTATAACTTGATTTGTGATTTGGACGTTAATGTGCTTAAGATGCATTTTTTAGTTATTTTGCTCAATGTAGAAAGCAGCTTTTGATAGTTTAAATGGAGGTGTTGTGTTATTGATGTTGTAAAGATAGTATTAAATTGCTCATTCTGTTTTTGATTTTTTGACATCCAGTATGTCGAAAGCGGGGGGCATTGCATTTCTAAGGATTGAGCTATGGCCTTGTTTTTTTCTTTTGTGGTATGTGCCAGACCGGTATGACCATGAGTAGTGATTATAGTTTTTTGCTTTTTCTTTGAAAATTGGAGATTCTCAAAAGTTTTGGTGATTTTTCTATTGTTGGTTTTTAAATCGCTTGATTTTGGATTAAACTTTGCCTTCAAGATGATTCTTGCGTTTTTGCCTTATGTCGCTTAATGTAAGGAGGAAGTCTCAACAAATCATTTTTCTTGAAGTCAATTATGGAAGTCGCCTTATTTTGAGAATTTTGAATTGTGTTAGTGAGTTCTTGTATAGCCTTGCATTGCATTGCATAGATGTTTTGCGATAAGATTAGAGGTAATGGACCGAGATTGTTGATCAAACAATTGTTGGAATTGCACCTAATTTTTTCAACATAGCAACTTTGACTGTTGGTATGCCATGGACTTCTAAGATGACTGGGAGATGATTGGAGTACAGTTCATTGATTACTACTTACTACTACTGAGTTAGTTAGATTGCGCATTTTTTTGGAAATTGTTATGTCTAGTATATTGGGACGGTGGCTTTCGCTACTGAAGAAAGTGGGAACTTTAGAGTTATGTAGGTTAGGTTTCCCTGGTGATGAGCTTAGACAAAATTCTTTTTGTGTTGTGGCAGTTTTACGTTGCATGTTTGGAGTTTAGGTCGCCTCCCAAAATGATAAGAATTTTTTTTTAAGGCCAATGGGAGATAATTCTTAATAAGTGCTGGGCGGTTTCTTTGACAAAATTTACCAATGATAAAAATCACCGAGATCAGAATTGACCTTCACGATTAACCTCTTGCAGTGGTTTTTAAAACAGGTTGATAGTAGATCGAAATTGAGATTTTTTTAAATTATTTTTTTATATTTGTAGTTTTGGAGTGTTATCTCTAAAAACGTCGAAAAATGTGTTATGTGGTGCATTTACATTAACACATCTGACGTGATGCGCCGGAGCGTATTTCTAAAATGTTGCCATAGAGCATATGATTGGAGAGTACGCGCCCACAGTTATAGATCGAAAATGCGTAAACATCTTCAAATAGAGTAAATACGTAAGAGTGTATGGCGTAATTTACACACATAAATGACTTGCAGGTTTAAAGCATACACTTCAATTGCAACTGAAAAAGTGTTGACAAAACAGTCTGCAGAATTGGTCTATGGTGATGATGAGCTTGCAGTCCTTAAAAGTATAATGAGCTTCAGTATTTATATTTTAACTCGGCGAAAAGTTTTTTTTTTACTTTTTCAATTCAAATCAATGGAATTGCAAACAATTTATCAAATTTCTTGCGTAAAACCTATTTAAGACAAAATATTGCGTAATAAACCTATTTTCTGAATGAGAATTTATTAAAAAAAGTCCGAATTTATTTTCTAAAAATGATTAAAAACTTATTTAAAACAAGAAAATTGCTAAATCTATTTGTCGTAGCAATTATTTGTAAAAAAATATCTCAAAAAATTCGTAAATGGTTAAAGTATATAGAAATCCAATTATTTTTATTAAAATTTTTTTGGCAAAAAAGTTAAAAACTGCAAAAGGAGACCATTTTACATACGCACTCGTTTATCTGATATTGTTTTGATGATTTAACCGAAACGGCATTTTACAGACGTCAAATTTGAAACTGGTGGATTGTTGTACATAAAAATTGACAGCTACACTATTCGTTTTAGTTGGAGATTCAATTTGGATTAAAAAAAAGCAAACAGTTGTTTGTGTCAGACGACAAGAACCGTTTGGTTGATTTTGAAAGGACGTCACGTAACATTAAAAAAAAAAGAAAAAACTTAATTATTGCTTAAGAACAAGGCTCTTACAATTTACTGCGGATTATTACATTTTCTTTAATAAAATTGATACATATTTAAAATACGTGCGTTTATTATGATATTACCTAAAAATTCGCACTCTAATAATTGTTACCACTATTTTTCTCATTTTGATTTTGTCAAAACAAATTAATTTACATGATTGAATCTAATTAATACCGTAGTATAGTATTGAATAATATTATTGATAGCCCAGTTCAACAACCTTGATTATTTATTCACCGGAAATTTACATTAAATCACAATTTCCTTCAAGAAACGCATCATGTATGCGGTAATTTTAATCGTGACGAAAGACGCTAACCACACAGTAAAAGTGCGTGGTGTGTCTAGACGTGTAGACTACTTTGGGGTTGCTTTAAAGATAATGCTTCCTATAAACATTTCAAGATTATCATACAACACGTTTTGAGTGAGAAGCGAGCACAGCTGCCGACAAGATTGAATCATAAACAAAACAAAAATGAATGAAAACATTTATATTTTTTCAGCGAATATAACCCAAATATTCTAAATGAGAATTAATGTGGTGCTAAGTGAGGGAAATTTTAAAAATAACAACCGCCTATCACGAACGTAATTTTTCTTTGAAATTATTTAAGAACAGGCGCTTTTTTTATTTTTTTTGCGCTTTTATATATATTTAGGTCAAATTTAAACGAACAATTTCCGCCGCTTTCTGTATAGACATCAAGGAATATAAAGAAAGTCATTAAGTATCGTTAACATATATTTTAACCGCAACTTACTTCTCGCCAGATAAAACGAGGAGTCTCTTCAAAGGCGTCGTTAGTTGTTAAATACCTATTTCCGAAACAAGCTTCCGGTCGCATATAAAAAAACGCAAAGGGGTGTCAAAAGTGTCACAACTCGAATACCTCTAGCTATCATAAGCTGTTTTTGGTATGCGACTGTATACGTCAATGACACCTTTCTATGGGGATTTTTTTATGTATAGGACATGAATTGATAGCTCTATTTTAAGTGTTGAATCTGTGGGGTGTAAAATGGAAAACAAATGAAGCAAAAAAATAAAATGGGAGGAAGGAAAAAAGTAATACTTTTACTAGATTACGGGGATTTAAGAGATGCGTCCCAAATCAGTTGCTCGGAATAATAACGTTTTTTTTTTTGCTACAACCGCAGACAGGAAGATCGATATGCAAAGAGAATGCGGAAATAATTAGATTGGAAACTTTTACAATGGCACAGCAAAAGCGTGACTTATGGATATTTAATGTTGCAAAATCGATATTCCATTTGTGACAATATCATATGGACTGATTCACTATTATGGGTGAATATTGTATGAGTCATTATTTTGTATATTACTTGTATGTACATAGATACATTAAATGTTATATACGCCTATAAAACGCAAATTTAATTTAATTCTAACGAAACGTTTTAAATTCAATCAGAATAAATTGTATGAATTATTAAATTGATTATTTGTAGTCTTTTATAATAACTAGAAATCAGCATATCTCAATTTATTGGTTTAATTTTATTTTTAATTGACGAGAATATACCTAATTAACAAAAAAATTTAGAGAGAACTAATTTTTTGTTTGCATACTTTCACAAAAAAAATTACGCTCGTATATTGGATTGTAAAATGATGCTTTGTGTTCCTAGAGCGTGAAAATAGTTTTCAGTGGCCCTATGAGGGTCAAAGTTTCTGCAGCCTCAGTAGGCAGGCAAAAAGCATTTGCTTCTCTTGTGCGGCCAAACATCGGAGTGCTTCTCTGCTTTTCATACTTGAGTATACTATTTATAAATGCTAACAAAAGTACTTTGCATCGACCTTATGCTAAAAACTGCAATTTAATTCACTTTTTTAATTTGCCTTAACGTTGTACCTACTCAAGTCAAATATTTTAAGATGTCAGACAATAGATGAATTGTTTTTTGCTTAATTGTTGTACTTAAGACTATTTGTTCAAGGTGTCAAAAGTTTGATGAGCTATCGGTTTCAGCTTTTGATGCTATTAGTTTTAGACTAAACATTAGGCATTTATTGCTTGGGTACGATATTGGACCGAAAGTTGATTTTAGAAATGGACATGCACTTTGGTAAGGAAGTCAACAAAATATTTGTTTTTTTATTGAGGATTTTTCTGCAATTTGTCTTAATGATTGTGTTTGTAATGTTTTAACAGAGATGTTAGTTTGGCGGTTGAACAAGTTACGTTTGACTGTTTTTCAAAATATAATTAGGCATACTACTTCCTTCATAGGAGAGCAAATGCAATGGTGACATTTTTTTTGCTGAAAAACACAAAACAGTTAGTGGTAATGAAGTTCATGAGTAGTGTCTAGCTAGTTTGGGTTTATTGTTAATGATTTTGTTGTAAGTGAATTTAATGGATAGTAGTTTGATTTAGTTAATTAAGGCAGTCTCTATTTTCATGTTTTTTTTTCTCATGAGGTGGTACGTCTGGCGTTTCCGCATTGTGGCTTTTTTGGTTTTTCATGTTCAGGTTCTTGTGGTTTTGTTTTGGGCTAGTTGGTTATGGTTACCTTCTTTACTCTGATTCTTTGGTATCTAGATTAGGCATACTATGTAGTTTGTGGCTTATGTCTACAGACTGGTTATGTTATCCATCACCAATTTAGATTTTATTATTGGCGATTGATTTGCCTGTAGTGCCGTTTAGCTGGATGAAATGATGGTTATTAAACTTTTGAATTTTTGGTCATGTCTCAAGCGCATCATTCAATGGCAGCTATTTTAGACTTAGGCATGTTTACCCAGTGATAACATGATCGACGATCCTTCGGGCACTGCCTTCGTATATTCTGTCTTATGTTTTCTTGCAATCTGTAGTCTCATCAAACGGCTATGCAATAACTTTCATTAAGTCTGGTCTTTGGTTTGGTTGGCGTACTTTTAAAGGTAGTGTTTTTACTCTACATGAACTTTGTATGTGATAATGAGTCTGATTACCACAGTATATAGCCATCTGGTGTTATCAGGTGTTAGCCCTCAAGTTTGTCCGACTATTGATTTTGCAAACAGCACCCGGATGGCTTTTGAGGTCATATTATTCAGTTAATTATAAAAACTAAGTTTGGATACAAGCGTGAGTTTTAGGTACTTTATTTTTCTTCTGTGCATTTCTAGATTTTTTAAGTTTTTGGTGTTTTGTTGTCTTGTGAAGGTACGAATTGCTGTTTTGTTTGTGCTTATTGATAGTTTTTTTTTACACTACCTTGCTATGGTGTTTAGTATATTCTGCGTGAAGTTGAATATATTTGCTACAAACTTTTCCCTTATTAGAATGGTAAGATCATTGGCGTAGCTTAAGGTCAAGATACTTATGTTATTCAGTAACTGCAGTGGACGGCCTCTATGACAAAGGACCACAGTAGTAGGTGATAACATACCTCTAACATCCTCTAGCGATTTTACCTCATACAGTCTTACCGTATACTAGGTTTATTACAGTTTGATTTTTTCTTTTTGTTCATTTTTTTTGTTAGGCATTTTAAGAGCTTTTGCCAGCCTAGAGCCTAGGAAGTGTGTCCGAAGTATCTTCTACAGACTTCTTTAGACCGACACTATGTAATCTTTTCTTTTTTGCAGCAGGGAACCAATGTTTGAACAGGAGACTGTTTTTGATTTTTTCATAGCTTTGTTATATGCCAAGAGATTGATTTTGGGCTCAGCCACCGTTTCTCTTGGCTTTGTGGAACAGTTTTGCAATGCTTACTCTTGCTCTGCCAATATTTTTATTTTAGTGTTTACTAGTCTGGAACATGAAGTATACGACGACACATTGCAATGTAAGTACACAAACCGCTAACCTTTAAGTATTAACTATCAAAGTTTGTTAATGGGTAACAGAATAAGAAGGTTATATCGCAATATTTGGGACAATGCAGGGAGTATTTTGATGAAAATCACTTTATTGATTAATTCTGATAACGAAACTCAAAATTTTTTATTAAAAGATTAAATTAAAATAAATTGGAACCCAACAAAAACTTACCAACTCCATTTTCAAAAGACACAATATAGGTTTCTCTACCTTGTGAAACATTCTCGGAGAACTTTTATTGTGTGACAAGATAGTCCAAGGGCGTCACTAATTATTTTGTCGCTTCTAGCACAGATTTGTTTTGGATGTATTTGTCACTTTTGCTGCTGCAGAGTTTTTGAATTTGGCCGACAACGGTGACTTTTTAAAGCACAAAAAGGTGGTTATTTAAAGGTGGTTGTAGGTAGCTTTTCTTATGGTTTCCCGGGGAGATTTAGCAACTTATTCTACCCTGCGTGATAATGGTCAATTGGATCTTTGGGTAGCCGTAGCGACAAAACTTCTAGCGTGTTAGTGGTGGCATTACTAGTTGCGTTGTCGGAGGCCAAAATGTGCACACATCATCAAAAGTTAATACGAAGCGGTCTTTTTGGTTTCTAGTCGGTAAACTATTTGTTTGCATTGAAGTAAACTGCCCAGAAAATGAAATTTTTGTTTTGTACAAGCTTAGAAATTGCATTTTTCTTTAACAGTGTATTAGTTATTATTCTTGATGTTTTTTAGCTAGGATTTTTTTCTTTAATTTGCACTTTTTGTAAGTACACAGATTTTTGGCTTTTAACTGTTTGGAGTAGTTTTTGTTCTTTTTCTAATTTTTGCAGTTTCTTGCTCAGTGACCAAGAAATATAACGGAAAATTAATTACGTCATGTTATATGATACAAGGTAGCAATTTCAATTTGCACAGCAAAACATGCACACGTACATCAGTCGGTCGGCCGCATGCACTATGAAACGGGGATTGTTAGTAGAAGATTTGTAAAGTAGACTAGATCATTGCTATGCGATTTCATTTATACAGTAGCATGAAACAAATTATCCCTAGTTTTAAATAAAAAATCAATTTTTTTTCTAGAAATTATTATTTTTGTATTTTTTTGTTATCTTTATAAATATACCAGTAACGGTTTGTCAAAGTTGAGAAAAAACGTTTTTTTGCAAAAAGTAATGTTACGCAAAAATAATCTTTTCATACATTTTTAGATAGAAATTTGCACTTATTTTCATTCGAAAGAAGTAGAGTTTGTGCACAAACCTTTGGTAATAACTTTTTGAATTTTTCTCAAAACCCAATTTTTTTTTAATGATATCAAAATTGGTGAGGGTCAAAAACATCATTTCCAAAACATTTTGCACTAAATAAATCAAAATATAAAAACGGTTTATAGTAGAGACACCAGACAAATTTTATTATTGTCTTTGCGAAGCGATCTGCAAGAAGGAGACTTAGCCCAGGTAACGAGAATATTTTTTTTAGGCGATATTCTGCTAGTACGTTTTGGAAATGAAGTTTGACAGCAAACTTGCCGGCGTTTTTTTGCTGAAAACAAACTGTTTCTGAGATATCTCTCCTTTTCCGGCTTGGTGATTGCGCTCGTCAGTGATTTTTTGGGATTCAGGATTTGGGTTTGAAGTTCGAATTGGAAAGGACGGAGAAACACGAATCTAAGCTTGTTATCTCAAACTCAAACATTAGTTGCGTGCATCTGATGTTTTCTTGGGGCGTTGCGCGGAATATTTGTTGATCCAAAGACTTGATCAGTTTACCGTATGTTTAAAGCAAGTTTTATTTTTTGCCAAGATTAGCTTATGATTACCGGCGTTGTATGGGTTTGAATTGGCTAGAGGTATTTGTTTGTGCATAACGACAGTTTTTTTTTGAGCAACGGTTTGCTACCTGGTTTTGCTTCAGACTTAGGTACTTAGAAAACTTTATCAGGTTTACAGGTTTTTTGGTGTTTAAGATATGTTCAGAGGGAAGTGTGTTGATGGAAGATGAACCACGTAGCAGAAGGCGGGATTATGTGCATTCAGATTGCCAATTGGTGTATTGAGAAGATTTAATTGAACTTAAAACCACCGTTTATTAGATTTTGATCAATGAATTGAAGATGAGAACAATCTGCGGATAAATGGTTCCAAAAATCTTTTAGCATGACCAAAAGAAGATCAGGATGGAAATGTGCCTAACTATTTGGAATTAATTGAAAATGGTCTCTATTTTCTAGAAAATCGTTACTGGTGACGACTTTTGGGTGTTTGAATATGACCCGAAAACCAAGCTTTTCAAAAGTTTAAAAAAGCAAGAATGAGCAAGTTAAAGATCAAATGCGTGCTGATTTGATTTTTTGATAGTCAGGGATTTTTAAAAAAATAGTTTGTGCTTCAGGGTTAAAAGGTCAATTAACACTAAAGATCAACAACAACTGGGTGTTGCATCATGCTCCTCACACCACAATTTTAACAAGTTTTTGGACAGTATTAATATTTTTATGTGGTTCTTTAGCTTCTTTATTCTCCTAACTTGAGTCTTTGTGAATTTTTCTTTATCTCGAGGTTAAAATTTTTATATTTTAAGACATTCAAACGGTTGTAACCGACCAGCTGAAGCTTATTCTAGTTTTAATACTGCTGTTTTGAAGGAGACATATTGAATTGTAATTCTATTATGAATATAAAACAATTAAAGTCTTGTTACTTACTTTAGACATCTCGTATGATATTTGTATGGTTTTAGTTTATCATCACATATGCCTCCTACAGATTGAGGACCACTCGCCTCTGGTAAAGTATGCCGATCTTATGCTAGCTCCGGTGGAGTGAAACTTTGGTACTGCTTGTTTTTTTGATCGTACATTATTAATTGACTTTCTGTGTTGATATAGTTCTTGAGGATGTAAGTTTTGTTTAAATACGGAGAAACGCATTTCTTGAGATATTGGACATGTCATCCGTTTAAGAAGATTGTTCATATAAGCCACAAACATTTTTGATTGATTTGTCCGGACCTTGCTTACGCGATCTAATTATTGTTATAATTTTGTGGAAAAAATTTATCTCTTAACGCTTTGCAAAGCCCGGCTTAATTGTGTAGGAAATCTTTAATCAAATTAAGGCTTTACCTTTGAGTACTTTGATTACACTACGAAATAATGCGCATTTGTTAACCTCTCGGACCTCATTTGTCTCCTCTAGCCTTTCCAGAAACTTGTTATGACTTTTGGTAGCGCCCTTTGAATAAAAAATGCCCCACTTCTTCACACATGCATACGCGGGAATAGATCTACCTTTGACGTGCGGTGTTGGATATTTGATGGATGATGATGCTTCTATTGCTGTGTACGTCTTTGGCTGTTGGCTGACGATAAATGGTGTAGATGCTAATATTCTTTTGAGTGTCAGTATCTTTTTGGCTATTTGATTTTCTATCGGTTTTTTTTGTTTAAATGATGGATAATATAATAGCAAGGATAAGGGACGTATGTAATGAGTACCGCATGGGCGGTTAAAATAATATGCTACGCGGACGACGCGGTACTAATAGCAGAGAACGAAGACGACTGCCAAAGAATGCTTAATACGTTTAACCTATGCGCCAAACACTTCAATTTGAAAATCTCGGTTGAAAAAACGAAATGCCTAACCATCTCAAAAGACCTCTTACAATGCAAGCTTTCCATTGATGCCAAAACGATAGAGCAAGTCCGATTTTTTAATTACATCACACGCTTGGAATCACAAGAGACGGGAAGCCCCACGGCACAAGACCAGCAGGCAGACTTCCGAAGAGATGGCGGGATAGCTGGTTGTCAATATTCTAAGAGAAGCAGTAACTACAGGTCCAAGACCTACATTACAAAGAAGAAGAAGACTTTTTGTTTTTTTGATTGTGGCAAATCGATTTTGTCCAGAAGATCCTTATAACATAATTATAGTTGTTCTTAATTTTCTTATTCTTTTCTTTTTTTCTCTAGGTCATTATCTCCCAAAAGTTTCAGAGGCCCAAACATTTTATTTGGTTGTGCATAGCAATTTTGTTCGTAACATCAAGGCTTACGGACCAAGGTATGTCAAGGGTTTGGGGTTTTTGGGTTTGAGACATTTTGAGAGGGAAGAGACTTGATTGAAAATGAACAGTTTAGCGGATGAAATTATTGACAGAATCCGTGATCTTGTGCGTTCAAATTGTTTGATTGATTGGGGAAGATTGAATTTGACTTGTACTACAGTTTATCAGATTTTAACTAACGGATTGAGGGTGAGAAAAATCTGCGCATAAGTGGTTCCAAAAAAATGTTTTGTTGAACCAAAAGAACAACAGAAGGGAAGGGCGTTTTAACTTTTTAGAATTAACTAAAGATGATTTTTAGTTTTTGGAACGTGTCATTACTGGTATCGAGTATTAGGTGTTTGAGTACTCGGAAAGGGCACTAGCGTGATTTTTTCTTGCGTCATTCTGGGATACTCGTAAACATTCTAACGGCTGTAACCGAAAAACTGAAGACTATTCCTGTATACGTGTTTCAGCGATGTTATAAGGATTGGAAGAACTTTCTTCAGTGCCCTGTGGCTTCTCAAGGAATTTGTTTTGAGACAGACAATATTGAATTGAAATTTGAATCAAATAAAAAAAAACTATTTACACACTTCGTATGTTATTTTGGTTTTGGTTTATCATCACTTATGCTTCCTACTGATTGAGGACTATGCACCACTTTGATATCTTGTGGATGAATTAGGAATATTTCTAATCCTTTCATCTGTATTTTGATTTCTAGTTATAACTGGTCCAAACCAGTATTTACACTCAATAATTCTTGCATTTTGTTTTGTTTTGTTCCGTTTACTAAGCATTGGAGTGTCTTCAAGTATATTTGTTTTTTTTAATGCATTCTATTTAAAAAAAAAAACAAACTATAAATGATAAACAATGTACGAAGTTGTATTGGCAGGTTGGAAATAAGGACCGATAGTCCATCATAGGCTTGGCGAGATTTATTCACTTTTTTAAAAATATTTTTAACATTATCAAAAAACTTAAAATTAAAATACAAATCCAATTTACTAGATAATTTCAATTCATTAATTTTCAATTTATATTGATTTTAATCAACAATGAAATTGTCATATGTCTAATCACGAAACATATTTGTTTTGCGGGATCTAAACTGTTTCTCGGAGTGTAGTAATGATAGCCTATTTTGCTATATTTCAATCTATATTCTGCTATACGATACTTGCATACACAATATTCAAATGCAACTAAAATATTTAAACTATAAAGATGGGAAATATTAATGCATAAATTTAAAGCACTATAAATATTCACTTTGCATTTTATATATAATATATGCAAAAATCGACACCATATTTCAAATATTAAAATTTGTGTGCAATTTGAAAAGCTTTAATAACAAATTTATTATGATAAAAGAGGAAATAAATTCCCTTGAACAACTTTGTACTTGGTAAATATTCTATCAGACATTTGCTATTTGTCTACTTGATAACCTTTAATATTTATTGATTCATTGGACTATATACGTAATTATTTTATAAACATTCATTATTTATTACACATAAATCCAACTAAACCAAACAGCATACATGATATGTTTAATTAAATTCGTAGCCTAATTGAATATTTAATGAATGGCTCTATCCGTCCAATTAAATTTAACTAACAAATCGATTGTTATTTATACTTTAATGATACATGGTTTCTATAATAAAACAAAAAATATCCAATATTTATCAATAATTTCATTTCAATACGGAATAACATAGCTTAGGTATAGTAATTGGAATGGAATTGTGCACGCATCATATTTTATAATAAATAAGAAATCAAATCGAATGGCAATAACCGATAGTTATCCGATAAATATTATCCTGCAATATAATTGAATAATACCGTGATTGGCCGTCTTGAGTTGTACGATGGAAAAAAGCTTTAATGTTGGAAAAGCAGACGGCTCATCAATTTGTACACGCAAAGGTAAAATTGGGGGTTGAAAAAAATTTATATGTAGAGGGTGGATTACACGCACCTGATATTCCGTGACTAAGAAAAGAAGTAGCACGACCTGGCACACAATTATTAGAAAATTATAACAAACAACACTTGAGTATGGATTAAGTTTTATTTTAATGGATGCTTTTATAGCAAATTAGTTTCAAAATTGTTTACAAGTATAAAACAATTTTTGTTTCTATCCTGACGAAGAAATTATATTTTGTTCATTTTTTTTCTTGTGATATCTTGTTATATTTTGTGAAAAGTACAATCGATTTTTCAAAAAAAATATGTAGGGGCCAAGGTAAAGTACCCTATTTCAATAGTTATTTTTAGCTCCCCCTTAAGAAAACTTTTATAACAATATCAATTTGTCGGTGATGAAGTTCTGGGTAAGTTAATCTCGCGTCCGCTGCCGGAGTTTGTTAAAACTTTGCACTCTCTTTGTTCACGTCGGTGAAGGGGTTATCAAGAAACACTTTAAGTAAATGTTTTTAATGGCCGGGAACAATGACGGCTACTGTTAATGTTCGACACTAGTTTATAAAATTAATTTAATTATCGCATGCTCGGAATTTTGTTACGCCTTATTTATTTCAAAAACTAAAACAGAGTAATATATTATGTAAAATGTAACCAGGAAATGTAAGCAAGTTGTTAATCATATCAAATGTGTCTTTAACATATTCATTCATAAATATACAAGGATTGTTCTAGATTTGTCAGCATTTATTTGCATGTGAAATGAAAGCTTTGCATTTATAAGAAATAAATTTTAATCTAAACAAAGAAAAAGTGAAAATAAAACATTGTTAAATTAAACTGCAATCAGAGTTAAAATATTTTCACACACAGATGTGCAACATTTTTTCCAACGTTTATCTCTCTCACTTGCTTAAGAAATAACTCTGATAAATAATGGCCAAATGTCTCTGTTATTTCAACGCTTAAGAAGATTCCTACAAATTTTTCAACGTAAACGCTTGCCAAGATATTTTGCAGGAAATAAAAGTCACTTCGCAACAAACACATATTAATAATTTAATTCACGCATTCCGCACGTACTAAATATTTATTTACACAAATCGTAATTGCATCAACGCAAACATCCATTCCACCCAGATTGTTTTCAACAATAAATCGTGTACGTGCCGCGGATGCACAAAGTAACGATATTTACATATAACAACTAAAAATAAAAATAGAAACTCTTATCGCTTTCGTGATGAAATAAGATAACGGAATATCCGATACAATCATTGAATTCAATTTGCTAGAAAGAAATTTCAATTTGCTTTTCATCCAGGTAAAATTGTGAATGAAGACAGTTGAGTCGATGCTGACCCCGGAATTTAATTAACCTTTAAGCCACTACTGAAAAAGATTACATCCTTCTTGCTGAAGCATAAAATTGAAACCGTTTTACTTCAATTAGAAATTAGCATACGCAGGGCATTTCTAAATTGGAAGGCTTTTGTGTTTTGGGCCGGTCTCATTACGGTTTATGTCTCGCCTTTCTAAACAATGAAGGAACGAGAGAATAACAATCTTGTTTCTAAAATAATCCTTTTAACATCAAACATTTTGTTTCTTTAAACGTTATGAGTAGCGATCGCGTGTCTTGAGATAATAAACTGGCTAACAATAACACAACCGGTGGTAGATTTATCATTCTGTTTTCTTAAGATGTATGAGACGTTCAGAATTTTCCGGCTTGCAATGAATTCGAAATTAAATTATCTCTATCATATATTTGGCTTTGCTATACTCTGCAACATGTTTTAGATAATATAGTTAATTATTTTAACGGTTTCATATACTATGTGCCGTTTTGAGTACTAATCAATAAATGCTAAATCAAATAAATGATTGCAATTTTATGTAAATTATTCATTCATTCATCTTTGCACGAAACCCACTAGTATTTCAAGCTTAGCGGTTAACATCTCACCAGTTGGAAATGTAATTTGGCTTTTTAAAATGGTTTATTCAATTAGTGACTTAGTATTTTAAAATGAAATAAAACGCAAAATTTGTTTTGCAACACAAAATGTTTTGTTTTTATTTTAAAGATCATCTTATTACAATTATGTATTGAAGATAATGTCATTCAAATGTATACTAAGACTTTATTGACAATAGCACATTTGATCAGTTCAATTTCATATTACGTTTTTTCATATATTGCGGCCAGTATCTCACAAATAACTGTTATGATATTGGTTTCTTCAATTGTTACGGGTTGTTAACGTAGACCTTCACATAGCTCATCAAAAAGGATTCTCAAGGTCTTAAGTAATAAGATCTGAGTAGAAAAATTCTTTATTTGATTTTAATATTGTGAACAGCTTGTTTGAACTTTTTGGCTAAAAATGGTTTTAGTAGTTCCCTAGAACCAACATTTTTGGTGTACGATGCAGAGTTTTTGGCCAGGTTTTTTATCAGTTGTGGATTGAATTACCTTTTTATCAGCTTTTTTTGAAAATTTTTGTAAATTATTTTGTGTATGGTTTGGATGGCTTCTAAGAGCTAGCTGGTCTAGAGCTATGACTTGAAACTGAGTAAAGTATGTCTCGACATTCCAAATCTTACAGTTTTGCTTGTTAACAAAGCCGTTTTACCAAAAATGAGTTTATTGCTGAGTATTAAAGTATGATAAAAAAAATGGATGTGCAGTCAACTGTTCTAACGACCAAGCAGCGAAAGCACGATGGTCACTTTGCTTCAATTTATGCACCAGTTGGAGTTTGTAAGAACACAAACTCAAATCTTTTCCCCAAGTTTTTCCAAATGTAATGTGTAACTGCCGAACACGACGACAGATTTGAATTTTTACATACACTTAGTCTTACAGCTTTAACATTCTTACACGTTTTGTTTTTGGATTACCAATTAAAGTCAGCTCACAATCAATTTCTTTTACATTACGAATTGTTGGTTAACTTGGTCGAAATTGTGAACTATAGAATGCACGTAATTCACGCAAAGTTTGCTTTTTAGCATTGTTTTTGATAATACATTTTTATAATTTTGCAATGTTTTTGGGACGGTACAAGTTATGAAAAAAAAAATGGTTAGGTTTTAAAGTTGCGCATATGGAAACGTTCTTTAAAAAAAAACTCTTACTAGCATATCTGGAGGAATTATTGCGGTTTTTTATGAATGGAGTTCTTGAAATTTTGTGAGCAACGATCCTTTTTGCTGCAAGAACAACGGGGCCGTATGAGTTGTGGCTTCATTCCGTTGAAACAAGAAGGCAACTGTATAGATAGAAATGCGCTTTGTCGCTTGTTTGCAGAATACCGTTAGGAAGCGCAGTTGTAAGGATTGCATTACAACAGTTTTTACACAATCTATATGTCTTGTTAAATCTGCTGGAATTAATTCTTGAGCAATTATATATTTATAAGGGTGTGATTTGATATGAGTATGCAAAATTTGTTTTATCAACCGATACTTAAAATGCAGAGATTATTTTAGTTTGTAGGTGTCTTTACGGATTTGATATTTAGTTTTTTAGGATTTGCAGATTTTGTGGTTCTTAATTTTGGATTCTTTTTAAAATTTTATTGTGATCAAGAACTTTTGATTGGATTTAAACTGAAGCGCATTCGAAATTCTTTCAGCGTTTTAGTCACAAACTGAACTTGTTTGAAATAAGTCTCCACGATGATGTTTTGCTATTGTCAGCTACGGCATATTGACAATAAAAATTTTAATGTTTACTCTATCTAACGGGATCGACCGCTCCGCTTTACCTGATCAGGAGCTTCTTCAGTAATTATTTGAAATGTAAAGTGGAACTTTATTAGGAGGGTCGTTATTTTTTTATTGAGAATAAATAACTAACGCAATGATTAGGGTGCAGAAACTTCTTTATTGTTTTTCAAAATACTCTGCTTTGAGATATACTTATTTTTGTATTTGATTAATCTAATTGGCATAGCAGTTTTTTTACCTCAAAGTAAGTATCTTCAAAACATGGTTTTTGAATGCATTTACAGCTTATTGTGGCATTGTCTACGTGGTTTGATTTTTACTTAAGGGAACAAATAGAAATTATTGTGTATTAAAATGGGGCTGTACGGCGAATGACTCATCAATTCGACGTTTTGAGTGTTTGAACCGATGTATATAAGCTTCCATTAGCATGGTGTAGAATGATTCTTTGTCGGCTTCTAGCAAACAAAGGGTTTTGTACTATTCAGAGTTGACCGTTTTACCTTACTCTAAAAGCACAGTTGCTACATGATTATTTATACCAAAGTAACATGCCACCATTTGCTTTGAAATGCTTCAAGCACGAACAACTTTTGTTGGGTTTGGTACATTTTAGAAGACCCATACAGTTGATTGCTGATTAGTTTTGGGCTCATAACAATAAATCTAAGATTCGTCACTTGTGTAGATGTTATTCACTGCGGTTGTGTTTTGTAATATTTTTTTTGCATTAATTCACACGAGTTAAAGTTAAATTGTTTGTAATCCAATGCGAACAACAATTTATGACGGCTAAATGTTTATTCAATATCTTATGTATGCTTGTCATAATAATGCTAAGGGATGCCTCAATCTTACTACAAGTATTGAGAATTTTTCAATATCAGTTTGTACACAGCATCAATGTTTTCTGGCCGGTTTTTGAAAAAATTTGTAAAAAATTTGTCTAGGAAAGTACGGCCACGTTTAAATTTACTAAAACCATTGATAAATTGTGTCTTTGGATAATGCTTCATCACCAAAAGTTGTTTTTCTAGGAAAGTACGGCCACGTTTAAATTTACTAAAACCATTGATAAATTGTGTCTTTGGATAATGCTTCATCACCAAAAGTTGCATTGCTGCAAAATGATGTTGAGTACCACGTGGTTAAATACTAGTGTGATAGAACTTTTTGGCGTAATACAAGTTATAGCTGATTTCAAATGTTTTTTTCTTAAAGAAATTAATGTAGTTTTAAACGAATTTGTGTTAGTAGGAGACCTCATGCACTTTAGAGTGATATTGTATTTTGTTTCAAAACTGATGAAGTTTTTTATCCTACCAAGTTTTCATTTTTATTAGCATTTTGTAAACATGACTTACTGAATCCAAAGCAGAAAGTTCTAAACTTTTTGGACGTGGTCATTTAGCTTTTGTGGCATCTTATAAAGGCAAGGTTTTGATTATGTTGTTGGTAAGTCTTTAGAACTTTTTTACTGTCATTGTGTAGTCGCAATCTCTAGATAATATTGAAAACATCGGAAACTTTGGATTAGGACTTAGAAACGAACGGGGAGAGAGGTTGTTGAATTATCTGCAACAGGAAAACTTTTTCTGTACAACTTTTTTTTTACAGGTAAAGAAAATGGACATGGATAATTTTAAATTAGACAGTCAGAAACGAAATAGACTACATCATTTTCAACAAAAAACATATAATCAGCGACGTTTCAGTGTTTAATAAATTCCATATCGGAAGCGACCACCGATTAGTAAGGGTAACCCTGAAACTCGATACTAAAGTGAAAAGACTTTTTCAACTATAGACCACATCTCACAGCATCAGGAAAAATTTAAGGAAGAACTGGATAAGAAACTAACAAAATGTACTAATTGCAACCAAAAAGGTTTGCACGACCTTTAATATCCAACATAATTAAAAAAATTGTGAAGAAACTATCAAACTCATGGAAGAAAGACGTACACTATGTAGAGATTCAAACGATTACAAATGCCTAAAAAAGATCATAAATAAAGCAGTTAGAAAAGATGTCAGGACTTATAACACCAAACAGATCACAGAGGCAATTGAACGGAATAAAAGTATGATAGCTCTGAAGTCCAAGTTACAAAATGGCAGAATAAGAATTAGCCGAATGAAAACGGAAAATGAAGTTATTGTTACAGATACCGCAAAGATCGTAGCAGCCGTAGAAAATTTCTATACGAAACTTTACTTTTCCAAATGCTACAGAGAAACGTTAGAAGACACTGAACGAACTGTCTCTAATATCAACTCAGAAGAAATGCCAGACATTAGTTTAAAAGAACTCAAAAGTCTCAAACAAATGAAGAATGGGCGTGCGCCGGGTGATATTCTGAAGCTTGGAGGTTCAAACCTCTTAGAGGCGATCCGTATTCTGCTGAATCAATGCTTAGTTGAAGGAAAAATAGCATGGAATTGGTAAAACGTTGAAGTAATTTTGATCCATAAAAAAGGCGATAACGCGAAAATTGAAAACTACCGTCCTATTAGCCTGTTATTGCATCTCTATAAATTACTGATCAAAATTACTACAAATTGATTAACGAACAAATTAGACTTTTAGCAATCGGTCGAAGGGTTATAGCACGAATGATCACTTGCAGACAATCCGAACGTTAATGGAAAAAGCGTAGAATATAATTTACCACTTCACCTGGCATTCATTGACTACGAGAAAGCTTTCGACTCGATAGATTTATGGGCAATACTGAGCGCAGTATCCGATGTAAGAATTGATTTAGGATATACAAACCTAATCAAGAACATACATGAAAATGCGACCTTTTGTGTCAAGTTAGATGAAGTTATTAAAACTAACCAAATAAAGATTAAAAGAGGCGTCCGTCAGGGTGACACGATGTCCCTTGAACTGAACTGAAATTAATTTGGACAAAAGGGGTATAAACATAGAAGGCAGAAACTTGATACACCTACGATTTTCAGATGATATTGTCCTTATGGGTAATAGCATTGAAGAAATACATACCATGCTACAAGAACTTAATTAAGTTTCCAAAAAAGTCGGATTGAATATGAACTTGAACAAAACAAAAGTAATGAGCGACACTAACCAACAGATATCTATTGATGGTTATATCATAGAAATTGTCGACCAATACATATACTTAGGCCATCAAATTAAACTAGGCAATGAAAATCAAACTACCGAGATTTTCAGGCCAGAAAGATTATGTTGGGCTGCCTTCGGAAAACTAGGAAACATTTTAAAAAACAGAATGTTCCAATGCCTGTAATGACCTACGGGCTAGAAACTACTACCTTGATAGAAAAGAAAAACTAAGAACAAACCAACGAGCCATGGAACGTGCAATGCTTGGAATATGCTTGAGGAACAAAGTCAAAAATGAAGTGGTACGCACTAGAACAGGCTTAACAGATGTTCACCGAGTGGCAAACCTCAAGTGGAGCTGGGTAGGGCACTCAGACCGTTGGACCAATAGAGTTACACAGTGGAGACTACGCAGAACTAAGAGGGAGACCTCAGAAAAGATGGCTGGATGATGTAAAAAGACTAGTCGGCAAAAGATGGCACCAAGAAGCCTAAGACAGAAAAAATTAGAATAAATTAGGGGAGGCCTATGTTCAGCAGTGGAAAGTCTGAAGAAGAAGAAGAAGAATTTCTGGATGGTGTAAAAAGTCTACTTTGAGGAGGTGTTTCCAGCAAGCACGACGGATAACGAATTGTAGTTTTTGTGAGTTTTGACCGACTTGAGTACATGTATTGTATCTTATGCCTATAGAATTGTTATGTGCGTAGTATAATTTGTTTGGGATTTCTATAAATCTTTATGAACGATGTGCACTTGTGGTTTTTGTTTTTTTTTTTTTTTTTTTTAAAGTCTTGCTACTCAAACCTGCACGCAAAGTGCTAAATGGACAACTTAATTTGACTTATTCTGAAGATGACAAGTCTACTGTATTCTGGAGGCAATTTATGAAATTAAGTTCCAACGAGTTATATATCAACGATGGGGACAACTAGACATTTTTTTTATCTATTTCTGTAGTATCAGCTAGTTTAGCGCGTCAAAACTCAAAGTTTTGGAGGCTTATAATAGAAAACTATAAATTTTAGCAATGGCACTACAATCAATTTTACTGTACGGAGCACCACTAGGGAATATGCAAAAATACTGGAAAGTTATTCAACCTAGATACTGATATGTGCATAAAGTCCTTACAGTGTTTAGTGAGGCATTCAGGTAGTGACATGTAGCTTACCCATATATCTATATAATTTGCCCAATTGCTTTCTTTTTTTCTAACATTCTAGTACTTGAGAAGTGAGTGTGGAAAGTGACAAAAAAAAATCTGCTTCTACACTCACTTTGCGTCTTTTAATTTGCAAATTAGTTTTTTAATTCTAGAGGAAAACTCAAAATAAACGGAACGACTAATCCAAACCGTCTTGCGTGATGTGGACTGTGGTCGTCCAAATCCTAACAAGACATGGGCATTTTACCAGCTACTAAACCCAACAGACAATGTTTTGAAATCTTTTTGAAATTTGTCTTGCCATTTTCTTGTAGTGTGGATTTATTTGGTTTTTGTGGTATCAATTCTAAATTCTGGTGGCAAGGTACTAGGTTCTTTGCTAGTTTACTTCTTGAAAATGTTTATATTTGTTTCTGTGATAGCAACAAACTTGCGTGTGCAAAGCCAACCGTTGCGAAGTCTAAAAGCAGAAAACGATAATTCTTTACAATGGTAGTACACTCAATTTTTCTGTACGGAGCACCAATATGGAAGAAAAGTATAGAAATGCTAAAGTCCTGATACCTATATGAACTGCTTACAGGACAATATTTAATGAGACATTTAGGTGGTGAGGAAGGCTACTCATGGACTTAACAGTGAAGGATATGATGAAAATATACGAACGTTGTGGAGCAGTAAGTGTGAAAAACCTAGAGCAAAAGGCAGAATAGACACGACGACTAATTCCAATTGTTTTAAAATGAAACATGTGCGATGTGGATAACGACATAACTCAAATTCTGACAAGGAATCTGTGTTTTGCTAGCTATCTAATGCACAAGATGGCTAGAACAAAGAAAGAATGAAAATGAGAAGCTATGGAATCTAACCTAAAACGCAAAACATTTAAGAAAGAACAGAAATTAAGAAAAGAACTGATGTGTACTGACATATAGCGACGAAGGGGTTTTAGTCGGTAAGAATTATGCTGCAAAATGAATTTTTTGTAGTATTTGAAGCAAAAACTAGGTTGGCTTTGCCGTTCATAATACTATATTATAAACCAGGGTTTTCTAAATTATGTTCAGCGGAAAAAAATTAAATTAGAAGAAATTTGCTTTTTTTAATAGAAAATATAATTTTGAATTATACAATTTTGATTTTTCTCTACTTTGCAGGAGTTATTTGTAAAGTAAATGATGATATTACTAACATAACTTTAAAAAGTTGCATTTTAGTTGATTAATTTGGTTTGAAGAGGCGTCTATTTTGAATAATTCTTGTTACTAGGATCACAGATGATTTGTAATGTGAACTAGAAATTTGAAATAAATTTGTTACTGGCTCGGCTATGGGTTTAAAATTTGTTATTGTTGAAGGAACTTTAACCTTAATGGTTTATACAGGTTTAAGAAATAGCCATTTTTATTTTAAATTTCTTAAATTTTATTCTACAACGGCCACTGTAAGCATTCTTGAAGCCGAAGTTAACTCTTCAGCTCCAAAGTATAAATATGGACAAAAAAGTTTCTACTTGAGTTTTTTTGCAGCTAAATCTATTAGAGACAAATATCCGAACATTTTAGTTTTTTTTTCAGTTTGGACCTTTTAGGCAAAATCCGTTGGACAATGCAATAATTTCAAGAAAAGTTTCAGCAGTAATTTAATAAAAACTTTAAAAACGCAAAAATCTGGCCTTACGTTTAAAAATCTTTTAGTTCTATCTAGCTATATTAAAAGAAATAATGTTATTAAAAAAATTAAAGGCAATTTGCTTAGTAATGCAAAAATCCGGCTTGTTTTGGCAAAAATGAAGAAGTTTTATACAAAATGTAATTATTTTAAGAGAAAATTATAATATTTGATTAGTTAAGCAAAAATCCGTTTTGTTTTAGCAAAATCAAACAGCTTTATTACAAAATTAAGTAAAAATACGAACATTTTACACAAAAATCTTAAATTTTGTCAATAATTCACTATATTTTAAAATAAAATGCGGCCGGATAAAGATATAAAAATGCGGTATAATTTTGGATCACCCAGTATAACAAATTGTAATTAGGTTAGGTATTGGGTACTTGTTTTGGCTACATGAAATTGGTCATTATTTTGGTCAATTAACTATTATTTATATTTATATAATTAGTATTCCGTTAAAACTTCAAAAATTTTAAAAGCTTTGGAAAAGTTGCTTCTTCCGAAATTATTATCTAAAGTATATCCTTTACTGCCATCTATCTATTTAGACGATTGATCACGAAATTTACTATAAAAATCAAATTGCGATTCACTATAAAAATCAGTCTTATTTTTTAATATTTAAAACTTGTTTCTGAGAAACTGGATGTGATATTACAATCATGCAAAATGAGTCCTCGAATAGAATTAAATTGTTTACAAAATCCCGGTCGCTTGTATCATTAATTGACACATTACTTTACAAAGAAAAGAGAACACTTGCACATATATTTATTTATTGCATGAGTTTTTCCACTTCCTTCTTTGTAAACGTTAAATATAAGAAATGTTTAATTTGGTATTTCCTTTCATTTACAACGATAGAAATAAAATAACATCCCATCCTGAACCAATCTAATTGTGTAGATCAAATACAAAGTTCAACACACTTTAAGATTGTTAAAATTTTAATTTCATAATACACTTGTAATAGAAACAGCATCAATGAAAGAAAGACATGATTAAAATGAAATTAGAGTGCTACATTTAGTTTACTTACATGCACTAACAAGCTGCACATAAAATAGTTATTATATCGTGAAACATGCACGACTCCGTGACCTCGAATGCAGCAAGAATGCGTACTTGAAATATCTCCCTGGAGATACAAACAAATTTATTTATTTGGTGTCTTAATTTTATTCTAATTACACAATTATCAATCAATTTTCATTCACGGTTTTAATTGGAGTAGACGCTTTCGATTAATTAATCATAAATTATCACATAATTGATTTCATTAAGTCTATTAAATAATTTATCTAAACTTGCACACATCATATTATATTTATAGATTCAATTTTTACTCTCGTTATCCATTCTGGTTTTGAGACAAACAGAGTATGATTTACGACCGTCAATATTTATTACTGCATAAAGATTACAGATTTGAGAATGAGAGGCGAAATATATTAATAAATTTAATAGGATTAATAAATATTATCTATTCATGCATTAACATCTAACTGGTGTCATAAATATGGCATCGAGTTCTTACATAAATTATGAATAATTATGTTATTATAAAATTTTAATGTTTAATTGAATCGTCGTTCGGGTATGGAATGAAACGTCGCATTCTACAGGGCGATAACGGACGTGGAATTCGAGCAAGTCGGGAGTTCTATTACAGAACTAAATGTATATTTAGATTTATGTAAGCGTTTATAGCTTTTATTTTTTTTAACATTTTGCTCGGGCATGCGGAGATTTTTATCTTGATAAATCATACTTTAAATTAAGAATATTAATGTGATTTTATAGGACGATGTCCGCACGTTATATATTTTCGTTTCCTTTTGGTTAGATTGAAATTGCATGATAATTTCTTATGACAGTTTTTAAATGGGCTCTTAATTTTTTACTCTAAATTGCATCACATACATAATATATCTTTGCTGAAGAATTCACTAAAAATATCCCGTGCACATATTACAACTTCGTTATGAATTTAAATCATATTAAATTTTATTTTCAAATACTGAAAGTTTTTGACTCGCATATTATTGCATTGCTTTTCAGTGTTGATTTACAATCTTTGTACTCTTCTTTGGAAGCTTCTTTTTTTTAGCAGACTAACTATATTATTATTATGATTATTGGGAATTGTTTGAGTCAGGCATTTTTATTATCTGTTAACTTCTGAGCCAACCTTAGACCATACACACTCATAGACACATCTTTTGCCGACGCGGTGAAGCCAACATGATTGATGCGTGTGACGTCAGTTGTGGACAAAAAGCGTACGTAGTAAAAGATTTGATGTGTATGTAAACATATTTTTACTCACTTAATCTACCAAAACACCAATGAATCTTTTACTTAGTGCACACTTGGTGTTGCTAAATTATTCAATAAACAAACATTATCTATTTTACAAAAATATTAAATTTTGTGATACAAACAATCGTTATTTGATAATTAAGATTTCAGCCATTGATATTTTTTATTGCAAAAGATTTTATAAATACATAATTTTATAAGCGTCAAAACAATTTTCTTTTGTAAATGATAATAAAAGTTTAAATTAAAATATAATAAATATTTTATTGCGTTTATTAATGTTTGCTAAAAATTGTAAAAAAATTAACTGAACTACTCATATGGCAATGCCTACTTATAGCGCGTGACGTATGTTGTGGGCATAGAACTGTGTTATAGTGGCTTCACTATGCAACGAACGCAAAATAGCACTCGCCGTGTCTATAAGTGTATATGGTCTAAGGACCCAACGGTCTTTTATACCCAATATTTTTGAGTTTATTACCGAGTTATTTTTATAGCACCATATTTATGTTTGTTACTTGGATCGTGAATCACGAACGTGAGCCTTGTTTGTGAACTCTTACAAATCAAACAATTTTTTTGTAATGATTACTTATCATCTCACGAATCAAAAGTTTTAAATGGTGCGTATAACTTACGTTCGTGATTATTGACCGATGTAAACGCGGCTTAACTATAAAATTATCTAGAATCTAGAGTATTTGTGAAAAATGTGAATCTAAAAATGCTATTTTTCAATTTTTTTAATTGATGGTTATATTTTATTACCGTTTGTGTGAAACTGTGTATAATTGGTGTGAACATTACGTTAACAGATGCTGCTGAATTATTAAAAATTATTGGAAATGAAAGCAGGCGAGTGTGAAAACCTTTTTCATGTAAAGGGGCGTCCCTTCCATTCCAAGCCTAGAAACCAGCTGATTTAATAACACATGATTCACAATATGTATATTATTCACATGCTATAATCCATTAAATAAAAGGAAATATGCGAGACCGTAATTTATTCTTCTTGAGCTGCTCCGAGGGGCGTGTTTTTAATTATTTAGCACAAAGTGTTCCTCTCACATTTAATTTCACGAATACATTATAATAAATCAATTTCGTACCGTTAATCGGTAATTTAATTATAAAATTGCTACCTTAAATTATTACCCGCCGTTGTAACTGTTTCACCCAAAAAAATATTGTTATTAATTATAATAAATTGCAAAAAATTGTTCCCACGCCCGTAGTTATTTACACCTAATCATGGTAGCGACCCATTAATCTTAATTCTCGTCCAGACATAGGGTGAACTGTAATTAAATAAGCAAGAGAAACAATCAGTCTGCGAAATAAAATTAAGAATGTCCAGTAACGATGTGAAAGGAGCAGACGGACAATGTCGTAACTGCACTTATCCCCTAGCTAGAAGATGATGAAAAAAGGACAATCAATATGTAGCTAATGATTCATTCAAGTAAAAAATAAGAGCACTCTACCCCGATCCCAATTATAGATATCGGATATTACAACACGCTTCAGGAACACACATTATTGGACATTACAGATTCCTATCTGGCACAATGCTGTTCCTTATGTCAATACTAGCTTGTTAACTTTATTACGGTTACAACAAAGATGTCATCGACATCCAACTGCGTTTGACAAGCTATTATTAGTGAATATCCTTATTGGATATTATTTTAAAGCTCTAACAATAGGTGCACTGAATTGCAAATATAACTCAGTGGGCAAATACGCTGCTGCTTATTTATAGCGTGGCTCTTGTGAAGAAAGTGTAAGCCTAGCGCTCCTTTGATGTGTAAACGTAAATAATATTATTCGCTAATGATATCCGCAAATGGAGCATTATACTGTTTGAGCTCGTTCGTGTAGGATTTATTTTGAAAAATGATATCCAGGCGAGGATTTAGAGCAAAATAAACGAAAAAAAAAATAGCCACTATTTTCCAGCTTTGATGCTGCCCATTGCAAATAATGAATGCACTTTTTTATGCTTTGCTTTATACATGAGGCCATGTAGATTTCTCTAATTAATGACGTAGCGCTATACATTTTACTCAATAATATATTAACTCTTATATTCTGTTCCAGGTCAATACCGTTCACCTCGTATAACAGAACACCCATCAGACTCAATAGTCGCGAAAAATGAACCGGTTACACTAAATTGTAAAGCTGAGGGTCGCCCTGAACCAGAGATCGAATGGTTTAAGGACGGCGAACCTGTAAAAACTGCAAGCGTGGACAGCAAATCCCACAGGGTACTTCTACTATCAGGATCCTTATTCTTCTTACGCACCGTCAACAGTAAAAAGGAGCAGGATAGCGGAGTTTATTGGTGTGTGGCTCGGAACATCGCAGGCTCAACCGTTAGCAAGAATGCTACCCTATTAGTTGCAGGTATGTCCATTGATTTTATAAAATTTTGTTTGCTTATTATAAAGGTAACCTAATACCCGAAAGCAATTAACGTTTGTTTGAATAGCGGTGCAAATAGATAAGACAATCCCCCCGATGCTATTCGAATGTACGAGAGTGATGGATGAAATAAGCGTTTGGCTTCACGCATCCCTCGCTCTCAATGGAGAAAATACGCGTTTGGAATATGCCATGCGAGCATAATAACATTTATTAACGTGTTTAATGCAGTAGTTGCAAAGAGGGTATGTGTATTATACTCCATTTTGATGTTGTAATAATACGGAATTAATTTTATTATTAGTCTGACGGAAATTTGAAATAGAAGTGAAGGTTTTGTTTTTGACTGGAATTGTTGTGAAAGGATACTATTAATTAATTTTAAAGTTAAATTTATAAATGCTTAATTCCTTTATGTGTTGAATTATTACTTGCGATTATTTGTAAACTAGCTAGTCGATTTCTGATGTGAAATTTACAATACATAATATTGGTGATAATGGATATTTAAATTCTAAGATTGAAGGTTTTTAATTTGCTATGTTTGTTTAATGTTTAAGATAAACATAAATCAGATTTTTATTGTATTTCAAAAGAATTTAATTGGATTCTTTTACAATAAAATAAAAAATATATGTATTTTGAAATGCAGTAAATATTAAATAACAATTTAAAATTATTTCTTTGCAAACAATAGCGGTTTTCAATTTTGTATACTTTTCTACAATAATCAATTTACTCTTGTGGCAATAATCGATCTATAATTTATTACTCTGCTGGAAAATAACTTTTGCACGTAACTGGTTGCTGGAAAATAATAATTCTAGAGTATAAAGTTTATGTTATTAAAACTTTAACTTTAACTTTGAATAATCGCATTTTTTATTTAAATATTGCAATTTTAACGTAAAATCGTTTTTTACTATTCAAATTGATTAGAATTTTTTGTAGAATCTAATTCTGGAGCTATTTTAAATCTACACCTAGTTTATTTGCTGCGAAACCTAAAAAACGATGTTTTGGTCCCAGTGGTCTGGGCAAAAAAGAGCATTTTTTGAAATTGACGTATTTTGATGTAAATTAGTTAGAAAATATAAATTTGTTTTGTGCACTTGCTCAATAAGTGCAATATGTATTTTGCACTTATTTGAGTCGCCCTATAGGCTTTGCTTGGTGTTTTGTGGAAAACTTGTACCAAGTTAGTCAAGGTTTCAGACTGTCGGAAATGTTACCTATTACATATTAGCCATTAGTTACTCGTTTGGACAAGCGGAGTAATAGTTGATTTGTAGCTAAAAGTAGTGCGCTTTGCGCCAATCACTTGCTTGCCTATAAGATTTTTCTTTGCGAGCGTTGGGTATATTCTTGGGTGGAGCATGAGTCTGCTGATGAGTAGCAAGCGCCTTACCGTGGGCTTGGCTGTTGCGGCTAGCTCTCTATTTTTGATAAACCGGCCCTAACGTCATATGATTTTTGCGGTCTTTTGTTTTTACTCTACGATAACGCGCAGCGTAGCTCAGTGAGAGACAGGATATCTCTGCTTTTATCTTTTTGTGGAAGCCGAACATACAGCATTAGAAAGGTTTTTCTGTTCCTTCTCATGCGTGATGTTGTGGTAAGATGGTATTCCTGAGTGATGAGCTCAGCCTGCACCACATCAGTTTTGATGCAGTTGAGTACATTCTTGACTACGTATTTCAAGTTTTTTTCTGACTCTGATTTGTAGGTGTGTAGTAAAAGATATTGTGTTGGACACAATGATCAATCTCTGTACAGTAATCCGCATGCGAGGGGGTGCATGCGGATGGCATTGGCAACGATTACTGCGTGGTTGATGGTTATTTTCAGTGACTTGGTTAGCTCTCTGGGTAAAGGTCCTTTTTGCCTTGGTGGCTGACGGCCTAGATGGCGCTGAGGGCAGCTGACGTGATGGGACGGCTGATGGCTTATTAGAGCAACAATTTATAGAGTTTTTTTCTAAACTTTACTTTTTTGACTTCTTGCTTATGACCAGAATCCTTCTTCTAGGTGCACAGTTTTGTGGTGGTCGACAACATTACTGTCTTGGCGGACATCCATTTTTTCTTTGAAGAAAGCAGTATCGGACTTTGCTGGACCGGCGACAGGTCTCTTGGAGGAGGTTTAGGCGGTGGTCTTTAAACTGTCATCTCTGGCCTGTTTCAGCTGGAGTAGTGCCTTTTTGTGGACGTCAATCTCTCCACCAGGGTCACTATGACTTTTGCCAGGGTTTGGATCTTGGCAGATTAAATTTCTATGAGTTTTGCTACTTCTTTATCTGCTCGAGCACTATCTGGAGGACGGAGGCTTATCTTAGTTAGTGTTGTTGTTGCGTCTGCTGCTTGCAATCAACTTGCTGCCATGCACGACTTTTTTTTCGTTTTTCTGCTTTTATACATTGACAGTTTGTTTGAGTTTTGGATACTAATTTGGCATTACTGAGAACATCTGAGACCAAACAATGAAAGAGCTCATAATTTATTTTGCAGCTTAAACAATTTGTTAGAGTTTTGTATACTAATTTTGCATTACTGAGTACAGCTGAAACCAAACAGTGAAAGAGCCTATAATTTTTACAGTTTTACTGTTTGAATAGTCATTACAGCTATTTTACAGTTTTTTGTGTTAAACGTCGACGTATAATTATATTTTGCCATGTAAGAGCCATCTATACGTCAGTTACTTACAATTTTCTCTCAAATTAAAATTAGACTAAAAATTACAACAAATAGCTCATTTCCTTTGTATTTATTTTTAAATATTTCTGGTTTAAGTATAATTAGTTAAGGCTCTGAGACTATAGTAGTAGTAAGGCTCAATCTATATAAATTCTATTTTTTTATTCAAAAATAATTATATAATTGTTTGTTGGTTATTTTATTATTTAATCTATTAATACTTGAAATTGATTCTTTTTCTTGAATTTATTTAAGATATTCGAATCTTGATACGCTAATCGCGCAGGTGCCTTCAATTTGGTGTAGTTTAATGGAGCGTGCTGTGCGATTAAGACGTGCCTCGATCTGCAACAGTGATTTGTGTGTGATTTACTGTGTACCTGTTACGTTTTGCTGCATATATTAATACGAGATTAGGAAGGTAATTAATTGGTTGTACGAATCAGTTGAACTTGTCCAATCTGCTCTAAGGGTTTTTCATATTTGAATTTATTTGAGCAAATAACTCATTATGGGAAATGATTACATTTAGTTTTTTTATAAAAAATTATAATTGACTACAATAATAAATGCGAACATATAACTAACAAATAAAATTGTCGCAGTTTTGGAATTCTTTGTGATTCTTTTGATTTGTTTTTTGATTATTTTTTATTGTGACTGAACAAATTATTAATTAGAAACATTGATAAATTGCTATTTATATACATTTTGTAAATAAAATTTTAGACTTTTAACTGTTTTTAGCCAGACTTGCAATTCTATCTTTGATAATTTTTAATGGCCGGATTTAGCAATTTTTGGTTTATTATGAATAGAATTTTGCACTTTTTAACAGTTACTGACTAAATTTTTATACTTTTTCACAATATTTTTATACTTTAAACAACAGTTTTAACAGTTTATGGCAGGATTTGACTATATTTTGATGTTTTATGTTTGGATTTGGTTTTTAAGCATTATTTTTATATTTTATGGTTGGATTTTGCTATTTTTAACAATTTATAAAATGAATTTTGCACTTTTTAACAGTTTATGTTTTTCTAACAGTATTTTTGATATTTTACTGCTGGATTTTACTATTTTTGAGATTTTATGAAAAACACTTTTTTTACAGTTTATGGCCGGATTTGCTTTCTCTCATTTGTTTGAAATTTCAATGCCGAATTTTGCTATATTTGACATTTTATGATCAATTTTTTGTTCTTTTTTTAACCGTTTTTGAGCGGATTTTGGTTCTTTTTGAAAATGTTTAAATATTGTTTCAGTTTTTAACAGTTTTCTGGAAAAATAATTTTTTTATAACTTTTTTTGACAGTTTTTGAATGCTTTTGACAAATTTTGCTATTTTCACAAATAGATTTTTGAATTTTCAACAATTTAGCTTAAATTTTGGTTTTTTGTAACATAGTTTCAATGTTCAGGTATTTTTGACTATTTAAAATAAGTATTTTGCATTTTTAAATAGCTTTTTAGGATTTTGGTATTTTCTGATTATATTTTGATGTTTTATGGCCGGATTTTATCTTTTCAACAATATTTTGATATTTTATGATTGGATTTTGCTATTTTTAACATTTCATGAAAAGAACTTTACACTTTTTTAGCAGTTTATGGCTGGATTTTGTTTGAAATTTCAATGCCGAATTTTGCTTTTTTGAAATTTTTGAACATTTTTTTGAACATTTTTAACCGTTTTTTTGAAAATGTTTTTATGTTAGAGCAAATTTTGCCAGTTTTGACTTTTTATAAATAGAATGTTGCAGTTTATGGTGAATTTTCTGAAAAAATAAATCTTTTAGGACCGTATTTTGTTATTTTTGTTGTTCTATTAATAGAATTTTGCTATTTTTTCAAATAATTTTTGAATTTTTAACAGTTATGTTTAAATATTAGTTTTTTGTGATAATATTTTAATGTTTAGATATTTTTGACTTTCTATAAAAAGAATTTTGCTTTTTTTAATAGTTACTGACTAAATTTTTATGCTTTAGTTGCTTAGTTAGTTTTGCTACTTTTAACATTTTATATAAAAAATGCTTTTTATGTCAGTTTATGACAGGGTTTTGGTGTTTTCTGACTATATTTTGATGTTTTATGGCCGGATTTAGGGTTTTTTAACATTATTTTGTTATTTTTAACATTTCATAACAAGAATTTTGCACTTTTCGACAGTTTATGCTGGATTTATGTTCTTTCTAACAATATTTTTTATATTTTATATTTTGTAAAACCTCAAAAATAGCAAAATCCAACTATAGATTTTGCTATTTTTGAGGTTTTACAAAAATGTTTACAACTTTTTTGGTGTTTTCTGACAATTGTTTGAAATTTTTATGCCTAATTTTGCTATTTTTGACGTTTTATGAAAAAAATATTTCTTTTTTAACGATTTAGACTATATTTAAATGTTTTAAGGCCGGATTTTGTTTTTTTTTTTCAACAAAGTTTTGATATTCTATGGTTTAACATTTTATAAAATAGAATTTTACACTTTTTAACAGTTTACGCAGAATTTATGTTCTTTCTAACAATATTTTTGATATTTTATAGCTGGATTTTGCTATTTTTAAGGTTTTATGAAAAAAAAAATTACTTTTTCAACAGTTTATGGCCGGATTTTGGTGTTTTTTGACAATTGTTTGAAATTTCAATGTTGGACATTTGACGTTTTATGTGCAACATTTTACTCTTTTCAACTGTTTTTGGTCGGGTTTTAGTTCTCTTTGAAATTATTTTTATTTTTTTATGAAATTTTGCTATTTTTTACTTTTTATAAATAGAATGTAGCAGTTTTTAAGAGTAAATTTTGGTAATATTCAAAAAAAATATATTTTATGAAGGTATTTTGATATTTTTTCACTTATTTTGAATAGAATTGTGCTCTTTTTGACAGTTTTTTTTATGTTTTTAACGAATTTTGCCAGTTTTTATAAATAGGATTTTTCATGTTTAACAGTTTATGCTCAAATTTTGATTTTTTTGTAACAATAATTCAATGTTTCAAGCAGCCGGATTTGGCTATTTTTGACTTTTTATGAAAAATTTTTGCATTTGTTGCAACAGTATAGCCAGATTTTGAAGATTTATGCACTTTTATTATAGTTAATAACAGGTTTAAAAAAAGCCGTTCGAAGAAGCCTTTTTTAATATTTTGCATTTCGTTGTTTGGTATCTTTCTCTAAAATCTCCTGGTTGGTTTGGTTATACTCTGTTAAAATATGTTTACGCAGTGGTTAGTACAGGTTGGGGCATAATGGAGTTCTACATTGTTGAGGTGAATTCCAAAGAAAACGGTACAAGTTATGGAAAAACACTTTCTATTTATTCAAAGTATATATAAAAAGATTTTTTTAAATTTTTTTCAGCAAAATTTTGAGATACAATAGCAAATCCGGACGGATTTTGCTATTTTTGACATTTTATTAAAATTTCAAGAGTTTTTGCTAGATTTTGTTTTTTTTTCTAACATTTTTTTGATATTCTATAGCTGGTTTTTGCCATTTTTGAGATGTCGTAAAAATTTCAATGCCGGATTTTGCTATATTTGACGTTTAATAAACAATTTTTTTCTTCTTTTTAACCTTCTTTTGGCAGATATTGGTTCTTATCGAAAAAATTTCTCCAAATTTTGCCATTTTTAACTTATATAAACAGAATGTTGCAGTTTTTAACAGTTTAAGGTGAATTTTTTGGAAAAATTAATCTTTTATGACAGTATTTGGCTATTTTTGACGTTCTATGGATAGAATTGTGCATTTTTGACAGTATTTGAATCTTTCTGACAAATTTTGCTATTTTTACAAATAGATTTTTGCATTTTCAACGGTTTATGCTTAAATTTTGGTTTTTGTGAACATTTTTTTCCTTTTTTAATCGTTTTTAGAACAAATTTTGTCATTTTTGAGTTTTCATAAATAGAATGTTGCAGTTTTTAAAAAATTTTATATTTTCTGGAAAAATAAATTATTTTTTACCGTATTTTGCTATTTTTGACGTTCTATGAATAGAATTGTGCTATTTTTGATAGTTTTTAAATGTTTCTGACTAATTTTTGTCATTTATGACTTTTCCTAAATAGAATGTTGCAGTTTTTAACAGTTTATATTGAATTTTCTGGAAAAATAAATTTTATATGACCATATTTTGCTATTTTTGGCTTTCTATGAATAGAATTGTGGATTTTTCGACAGTTTTTGAATGTTTCTGATCAATTTTGCTACGCCGAATGTGTTTTTTTTTTAAATAATTTTATCTTAGATTAAATTTTGCCATTTTTGAATTTTTGTAAATAGAATGTTGCAGTTTTTATCAGTTTATGGTGAATTTTCTGAAAAAATATATTTATAGTCAGATTTGGATATTTTTGACTTTTTATGAAAAGAATTTTGTTCTTGTAATCAGTTTATGGCCAAATTTTGTTACTTTTTAACATTATTTTGATATTTCAAGGCCGTATTTTGCTATTTTTGACATATTATGAGTTAGAATTTTACATTTTTAACAGTTTATAGCCGGATTTGGTGCACAATTTTTTGATGTTTATGGTTTTTTGACATTTTCTGAATATTTTTACACTTTTTAACAGTTTATGGTCTACAGTTTTTAACATTTTATAAATACAATTTTGCACATTTTTATTAATGACAATATTTTCTCAATGTTTTACGGCGGGACCTAAAAATACTACGCTACGCCGCTGGCTAGTCTGCACTATCATGGTGGACCTATGTTTTTGCATTTGATTGAATGATTTTTTTTTTAAGTTGTTTTTAGTACACATACGCTTTCCTGTTTGGTTTGGTGATGCTTTGTTAGATGTTAACGCAGTGGTTAGTACAAGATAGATACATAATGAAGTCTCATATATTTGAGGTAACATCTAAAATACGGTATAAGTTACGGAAAATCACTTTTTATTTATTCAAAGTATATAAAATGTTTTTTCTTTTGGTTAGATTTAAACAAAATTTTTGTTCAAATGTTGGCCTTGATGGGCAGTGCATATGGAACCGTTTCTTGAAGTTTTTCCATTCTTACCAGCATTTTTGGGGGAATCGTGGCGATTTCTTCATAGTTTAAAAATCTTTGGACCGACATAACAAAGAGTTCCAAAGGAGCGAGTGGGCTATTAAACGAATTTTGTAAAAATTCAGTTTACTGGGGAATATCTCTGGTAAATTGGCACGAGAACGACTGGCCATGAGGGCTGTGGCTCCATCCTATTGAAACAGAAATCATCGGTATCGCATTCTTCTATTTTGGTTTTTTTTTGTTAGGTTTTAAAAATATTTTGTTTAAATGTTGGCCTTGATAGGCAGTGCATATGGAACCGTTCCTTGAAGTTCTTCTATTCTTACCAGTATTTTTGGTGGAATCCTGGCGATTCCTTCATAAATGGTCCCTTTGAGTTTTTGTGGGGTTTGAGAATGATGCTTAAAAATCTTTGGACCGACATAACAAAGAGTTTCAGGGGAGCGAGGGGGCTATTAAACGGATTTTTGTAAAAATTCAGTTTACTGGGGAATATCTCTTGTAAATTAGCACGAGAACGACGGGCCACAAGGGCTGTGGCTCCATCCTATTGAAACCAGAAGTCATCTGCATCGCATTCTTCTATTTT
Source organism: Tachinus rufipes (assembly GCA_963932245.1). Taxonomy (NCBI): domain Eukaryota; kingdom Metazoa; phylum Arthropoda; class Insecta; order Coleoptera; family Staphylinidae; genus Tachinus; species Tachinus rufipes. The sequence continues at coordinate 21,107,489 of OZ010742.1, read as the reverse complement.
GTTTTTTTTTTTTGTTAGGTTTTAAAAAATATTTTGTTTAATGTTGGCCTTGTCAGGCAGTGCATATGGAACCGTTCCTTGAAGTTCTTTCATACTTACCAGCATTTTTTAGGGAATCCTGTCGATTTCTTCATAAATGGTTTTTTAAGTTTTTGCGGGGTTTGAGAACGATGTTTAAAAATTTCTGGACCGACATAAGAAAGAAATCCAGCGGAGCGAGGGGGGCTATTGAGCGTTTTTTGTTAAAAATCAGTTTACTGGGGAACATTTCTTGTAAATTAGCACGAGAACGACTGGCCATAAGGGCTGTGGCTCCATCCTATTGAAACCAGAAGTTATCTGTATTGCATTCTTCTATTTTTGGTTTTTTTGGTTAGTTTTTAAAAAATATTTTGTTCAAATGTTGGCATTAATGGGCAGTGCATATGAAGTTGAAGTTTTTCTATTCTTATCTGCATTTTTGGTGCAATCCTGGCGATTTCTTAATAAATGGTTTCTTTGAGTTTTGGCGGGGTTTGAGAACGATGTTTAAAAACTTCTGGACCCACATAAGAAAGTGTTCCAGTGGAGCGAGGGAGCTATTGAGCATATTTTGTAAAAATCAGTTTACTGGGGAACATCTTTTGTAAATTAGCACGTGAACGACTGGCCATAAGGGCTGTGGCTCCATCCTATTGAAACCAGAAGTCATCTGTATTGCATTCTTCTATTTTGGGGCGTGAAAACAGTAAAAAAAAATAACCCCTACGATGCTTACAGAGGACAAAGTACACCAAACGTTGACTTTTTGGCTGTGAGGAGATGTGTTGCTGGAGTTCTCAGAGTTTCAAAAATTTTGCTTCTTTACTGTTCTGTAAAGTTTTAAATGCGCTTTGTTGATAGTCTACACAATACCTTAGGAAGGCACACCTGTAAGGATTGCATTACAACAATCTCTACGTTCTGTTCAATCTGCTGGACTCAATTTTTGAGCAAGTCAGTATGCAGAATTTGCTTCACGTTTTGAACTGATATCTAAAGTGCAGGCACGTTTTCGAACAGAAAGCGTTGAGACTTCTCTATTTACCTCTGGCTGTAGGTGTCATTACGAGTTTTGTACGCCCAGCTAGTTTATTTAGGATATACATATCCCGCCGATGTTCACTTGACTACTGAAATTTTTTACCCTACACAACTAGATAGATTTAATAATTATTTGAAATGTGGGAGATAATAGAGCCCTACTTTTTGTTTAAGGAAGAGCTTCTGAACTTTTCTACTGCATCAAATACCGCAAATGACTTTTTGACTATTGGGTTTCTAAGTCGTTTTGGCCCGCATTTTAGGGTCGAAACAAATGGATTTTGGTAGAAGTAGGAGATAAATGATTATTGAAAACTACTCTATTTCAATAAAGAATTCAATTTAGTTGTACTTTTACTTGTGCAACTTAAGTTTGTTAATATATCTTGAAATCGAAAGAGAAAAGGTTACTATGATAAACTATTTTTTGTGATACGAAACAATTGATCTAATACTGGAGAATTGGACTTTCTACTTGTAGTCACAATGATGCACCAAGAACAGAGATTTCCTTTAAATTCTGTATCTTTACGTCTTATTGATGGTCCTGTTCATTCATACTTTTCACTGAGAATCAACAGTTTATTACTTTTATTGGTATTGATGTATTTGGCTACTGTTTGTAACTCCATAAGTTGATGCAGTTTTTGTAACTATTCACTAATCTTCGAAGGCTTTCATGAGTATTACAAAAAAATTATTACAGACCAGTCTAATTTCTAGTAGAGATTTATTTAGTTCTATTTTTAGAACGCTGCTTGTAGGGTTTTTTGAGATAAACTGATTTTATTGCTTTTGGTTTAAATTATGTCGGTATCATGTGTCTTTGTTTATTTTCTAATATATTTCAAGTCTAAGAAGTACATATGTATAGGTATAATAGTAGTTATGATTTTGTGTAAATTGCCTCTCTTACCAATGAGATAACAGGGCACACTGATGAAGGGTGCATAACCTGAAACACTGGTGTATGTGTATTACACCATTAGTTTTTGATTTTTAAAATATTTAATTTATTGTTTAAAGTAAAGTTTTCAATTACCTTTGCATTATTTTTCAATTTTACTATAATCATACACATGCATCAATTTTAGCTATATTTGGTCAATGAAAGTTTAACATTCTTATAGAATCAGACTCTTTCCATTCGCTTAATATAAAAATTGTATTGTATTGCCATTACCTTATCGATAAATTCAATTATTGGAAATCTGTCTCATCAATTTAATATCGCATTGAATGTTGAATCTCACGAAACAATTTATAAGAGACACCATTAGACGGAGAACTGCACGAATCATTATGCATATTGAAAACCGCAGACAGACAGTTCGGAACAATAAATAATTCACCGTCGTCCCTCGGCTTCGCCTAGAAACTTCTTACAATTTGCATTTTCCCTCCTATTAAATTAGAAGAGATTTAATGCGGCTTTTCATTTTTAGTTGGTCGCTCTTGTCTGGCCAAGCGTAGAGTAGCAACAGCAGGGCCCAAACTAAAAATTGTTTTTAAAGTATGCAAACGACAAAGCGAACTTTATTCCACATTAATTTTATAGTTTGATAAAATATTTTAGCGGTTTTTTAAAGGGACATTAAGCGAGATTTAGTTGCTTAAATGGCCATTAGATCGTGTTTAATGTACAGTAACGACATTTGTAAATTACACGAATAGAATGCCGTCGTAAAGTATGGAAAAACATAAGGAATTTTCTTTTGCTGTTTGTTAACAGATGTTTTAATCTCAGGGTTTTATTGTTACGCTTGGCATCTTCTTGTGAGTTTGAAATGTTTCACATAATTAACTTAATAGGGCATACTTTCTTGTATTAATGTTAATATTATGTTATCTCGTGATTGAATTAATGGAACTGGTTAATTTGTTTTAAGTATTTGAAGAATTTTCAGTTAAACTAATCAATATACCCAGCAGTTAAATTAATATGCAATAGGAATTTCGTCGACAAGAGACTCCCATCCATTATGAATATCCGTTTAATTTCCCTACTATCCAAATCCTCTGGTTACGTGTAAGAAATTAATGAATCTGTCTGCGGCTTTTAGTAAACTGGGTAGCAATTTTTTTCTGCTGCAGTGCTATTGTAATGCATTTAGGCGACGATAAATCTAATGCTCGAATCATAAACATGCCTTTTATAGTGAATGTGTGACATGAACAGTCATACGAATTGATTTATGATGTCCGAGTGTCGCCATTGTCTAGTTCTATCGACTGTGAATTTGGTGGAAGCGATCGACGTGATGTCGCCTACATTCATCAATGTCACATGAATGGAGTTAGATGGGGCATCCGCAAATACGGAATTAGGAAGCTCAATGGTCATCACATCAATTTAATGCTTTTATCATTCCGAACAATATGTTCGAAGACACTAGACTTGACAAAAAATCTCTCATCATTAAAAGATGAGCGCATTTACTGCATTATTATTCAATCAACTTCACATCAATTATCCTTAACATGATTTTTGAAAAATTATTAGAATGCATTATTGTTCTCCATAAAAATTGCATATTAAGTAAAATTATGTTTATTTACAATACTTCTTACACTTTTTCTTTTGTTCAGATCATGAAATAAAATTATTATATTACTTAATTTATTTAATTTAATCAATTGGTAATTAAATATCATAACTAACGTTTGCTAAGCGGATATAGCAATATAAGAAGAAGAAAGTAATTTATATTTATAGCTAATACTATAAGATGATAAACAAAGATAAGCAATCCACAAATAATTCCTAAACTGGGTCTAGCGCCTGCAACTTTTCAAATCTTTTTACTTTTACCGCTTCCCGCAATTAAATATAATTTTATCAAAATAATTAATGAATTCCTTTCACCTACAATGCATAAAAAGCAAATAACTAAAAATGAACAATAAAACCGAATTTATTGCCTATTTTTTCCTGCTGTAGCTGAACATGATTTTACTATTTCCTTAAATTTTTATGACCATCGTCTAGCCGGAATTATTTAAGCGCAGTAAAGTGTCGCTTATGTGTTTTTTTTTTTTTTACTTTAATATAATACAATAATAGGCTATAAAATCGGACATTCTTTTGTGTTATGAGAATTTAACAACAACGTAAAAAATACGTTTATTGTCATAGACAATGTCTAAAAAAGAAACTAATAAAGTTTTATGTAATGAAAATATTGGAATACTAACTAGCGCTGTAGAGTAGAAAAGGAAGGAAAGTGACAAGCGAATGGTTAAGTTAATAAAGATATTTTTATGAATGTGCATTTTTTTATGATTATTTTCGGCCGTGGGGTTTTATGTTACAAGAGCTACTTGTTAATAAATCAAAAGTTTCCAGCAGGTACAATTTTTTTATCATGGTGGCATTGTGAAATATTTGTTAATTTATGTGGGTATTAAATGAGTAATAATGCGAAATTAGAGTTATTATGGCAGCATTTTTAGCCGGTGTCTGTATTCTTTAATTAAAAGACAACGGCGCTGTTTTTAATTTATATGTGATCAACTTGTATGTAGCAATGGATATTAGACCTTATTTTAACAATCATGATCGGTGTGATATATTCAACTTTGAAATGTAGTATTACAAGCGGTTTGTTTATTCATCGAGTTCAATTAAGATTTATTAAGTCAATTGATTCTAATTAGTTTTTGTTTAATTAATTATAATTTAATGCAATCAGCACAAAGTTTCTTGTTATTACCTGAATAGCAATATTTTCAGATATTTTTATAAATCTTAAACTTAATAATAACTAAATAAAACAAAATAAATAATTAATAAAAAAAATATTAAGAAACTTATAAGGAAATATGAAAATTTAATTATAATATGAATCAAAAATGCAAATACAGAAATAGAAATGTTTTATCTAATAAGCTAAAAAGAAACTTAGCATTACATTGGAAGGAAATTTTATTAAAATAATCTACACATACCGCTTCAGAACAAAATATATCATGTATTCAAAATGGTCACATAAAACAAAGTTTCTGGACAAGATAGCATTGTCACTGATCAATTAAAATCTAAAAAGAAATTCATAATGCGTTTATTATAATTTGATTCGAGTCGATGCTTTTCAAAAGTTTTGAAAGAATGCAAAATTGATGATAGATTTTCTAAAATTATTAAACTAGTTTTGTACTACAGCACAGAAAAGAATATTTTGATAACATTGAGACTTACTCTAGGTTTGATACATACAATTAAGAAGCAATCTCGGTAATATAAAAGGACAAACTACGATTGAGATAAAATTTAACTTTTGTGTTTTGACGTTTTCTTCAGCAAGCATAAACTAACCAAAGAAAAGCTTAAGACAGGACTTTAGCAAAAGTTTCTAGACTGTATTAAAGAACCAGAACTAGTAAAGGAGTAACAACCAGAAATGCACAAAAGGGTCAAGAAACTGCAGTGCAGGGACGCCAGAAAAACACCAAAAAACTTTTTGCATTTTACCTTATTTTAGACTACTTTGAAGAGGTTTTAGAGATTATGCAATACTTAAAGAGTTTGTTTAAGACTTATACAAACTAAAGTAAAGTCCATTGTTGTGTTAAATGAACTACTAACGCTTGACGAAATAAAAATTGATATATCTATTTAGCAAAGATAATTAAACATTAATTGTTAAAAGAACATTTTGGAACAAGTTACATATTCAATGATAATCTTTTAATCAATGCGTTGTCTGGCGTCTTTTTTTAAGAAACATACTTTAGCTATGGTTTGGAAATTTTAACTATTACTAGAACAGCAGCAATGAAAAGCACATTGTAAAAAGGAGAATGCAATGCTATTCATGACAAATGTGATAAGAAATGATAAAACTTGTACAACAACAGAAGTAGAGGGCACGTAACAAAGCAGCGCAAAATTGAATGGTAGCGAGGTAAATTAGATTAGACCTTAATAAGATGTTTCAAAAATATAAAAAAGCATTACAAGAAATTGAATAGCACATTTAAGGATTCTCGCGGGGGCTGTTTTATTTGTGGTCTTTGTAACTAAATTAGTCTTTTGTAGACTAACCAATTGCTCTATTGTATCAAAGACGCCAGTATATAAACATATTTACTCATAGTAAACAAAGAATTAAGTATAATAATATAATCTATAACCTATTATATTGTTAGGTTAGGTTAGGTTAGGTTGAGGTGTCGGGCACACAGAGAAGACATGTGTATGTTTGGATACCTATATTAGGTAACGGATGATACATGTTTTCTCTGCCATACTGCCGACCAAACAACAAAGAGTTATAGTATATTTGAATAGAGAGGATTTCTTTTGAATAAAGTTATTACATTAACGCGACTTGGTATTTCACTGCCATTGCAGAACCTGTTTCTCCCAAAAAAAAACTGCAAACTTTTTTAAGTGACAATCAATCTCTTCGAAATTGTTTATTATTTTATCACACTCGGGAGGCTAATGCCGCCGAAAGGTAGCAAGGGAGAGTGAGCTAGTTAAGGGACTAAGAAATCAAGATTGTGAGATTGGAGAATCCATTAAAAACAGATTGTACACCATGGTTTCTTCAGGTTTTAATAAAACTAACTAGAGATGATCATGCAGAACAATTTTTGAAGAAATCATCCACTCCTGAATATAGGCTTCTTCCATATTTTTTCATTCGATTCTGTATTGGGCGATTTGATGCCAGTTTCTGCCTGTAAGTTGTTTTATATCATCAAGTCATCTCTTTTGAGGTCTTCCTACGCTCCGTTTTGATTGTAGTGGCCGCCATTTAACAATGCGGATTGTCCATTTGTTGGGATCTTGCCTTGCAACATGTCTTACTCATCTTGTAACTTTTACACTAAATTTACTGACAAACTACAACAATCACCGATTGGCAAAAATAGCCTTTATTTTTTCAAACAAAATTGACTAAACTATTGTCATATGTTGCATTACTTTGCTAGTTTGATAAACAAAAAAGATGATGGAACAGCCATCCCAAAGGGCACTGAGTACGTAGAGACAACCTATGTCACTTTGCCAACTGAGAACTTTGTTGGCAATGATTGGTGGGATAGAAAATTACTTTACTCTTAACTCGAATACAGATTCCCAAACTGCAAGCTGAGACCTCTGCCAGCAAACAGTTACCACTTTGGCTAGTTAACAACACTGACTGCGACAACAAGATTTTTTAATGTAAATTCTTGGATAACATGTTGTTTTTATTTACTCCAATAGTTACATCATGACAGCTATAGTCATAAATTGTTACATTGCTTGCTTGAGAAACAAAGACACAAACTCTGTCACTTTACCAGCAGAGAAAGTTGGCGGCAGAGTTTGGTGGCATATAAAATCACCTTACATCTATTGCCGGCTAGCGTCTACAAAGGGTTGTCCAAGTACGGTAGCGGCGGGGCTGCTCTCAGGAAATGGTCTTCGGTGGTTGGAGTGCATTTTAGTAAACGAATTACAAGTTTGTATTACAATGTTTGTTGCTATGGTTGGGCTTCTGTTTTGGCGGTTCTTGATTAATTTTGTTTTTGTCAGCGGAAGTGACGTTGTTGGAGATACTTCTTGAGCGTCCGATGTGACCTTTTACATCCGCAGATGGTTCAGTTCTAGTTTAGACTTTTTTTGGTTTCTCTTGAGTGCAACACATTGTTTCTTGGTATTTAGACATTGGCTGTAAAGCAGCTTCCGTCGGGCGCGTTTTGTTCAGTTATATCGCTGATGGTAGCGACTGCAGTTAGCACCGAGCCGGAGCATTCCGCTTCTTTGTAGTACTTGGTATTTCAGCGATGTGATTATGAGAAGTTTCAAGAGATTGTCCACGGCTTTTTCGAAGACTACTTTTAGGTAAGTTTTAGGTACTTCCGAGAGTGAATTCCAGGAATTCTTTGAACTTTATGGTTGTTTTGTAGACGGTTGCCAGTTGGATCTGCTATTGCCATCACATTAACTTGATTGCATTACAGAAGCGGATGCGTAGTGAGCTATTTTTTACATAGTAGTTGCCAGAGTTGATTGTGGCTAACTGCGCTGACACTGTATCGATTATTAGGTAGACTTGATCTTGAAAGGCCATTTTTAGGTCCCAATCTAGTGATTTCAGACTACTGGCAATATAGTAGTGACATCTTTAAGTCGCCGGGGTTTGGTTTGGTGACATGACTCATCTGACTCGTTGGTTGGTAGTGCAAACCAATACCAAGGTATTCTTTGGGCAACTGTTCCAATTTTTCTTTGTTTTTGTCGCTGAGATTTCTTCTTGGGTTCCTTTTCTGATTTTGTTTATTATTTATAGGAGGGGGAGAGACGAGTTGAGCCGTTATTGGTTAGAATTACCTCCTAATTAAACGCATGTTGTGCACAAACCTATGCGCCAGTCAACAAGCTTGAGATGGAGCTAAATATTAAGTAGCAAACATATATGTATCCCGGATCTTACAACCTTATTCCGAGCATACGAAGACGACGTCTTTGACATAGAAGACGGTCAATGACATTGACGTACATGAAGCGGAGTACATTTTCAGCATCCCCAACTAGAATATAGTAACTAGGATACAGGCAGGAACAGTATCGTCTATTCATGCACTGTTTGTCGCACCTGGCGGTGCAACACTGGCTTTAATGAAATCACTATTGCTCAGCTTTTTTTTCTATAAAAAAAGCGGAATGCGTTTACGCACGTCCAGTCCACGTAGGATTTGTGGGACTTCTTTTCTTTTTAAAAAAGGATCCTACTCACTAAATCTACCTTTTTTCTGCCCTTCCTTTCGGCTTTTGGCTATGATCTGATTTACTATTTTGTTTATGACTTTCCAGTTTATTTTTTTTATTTTTAAGCATTCAATCCACCATATTATGTTATATTATGTTTGCTATCAGCTCGTGGGTTTACAACCTTTGCCCACATCTCCCGCCACTTGTTTAATGTTTTGTTTCTAGTTTGCTCTTTTCCCTATTTTCCTTTCTTCTTTGTGCTACTTATTTTCTCAGCTAGCAGAGTAAAAGGAACTATGTTACGATCTTTGCATTCATTGTCGGGATTTATATGCTCTACTGATTCCGACGGCCTTTCTTTGCAGACTGTTTAGTGTTTTTATGTTTTGATCAAATTTAAAAGCATCACTTCATATTGGCGCATATTGATGCGGCTACTGAGCCAAAAGCCTTCTCTTGTTTTTGAGATTTCTTCTATCTTAGGCATAATCTTTCCAACGAAAGCGGCTGCTTTTTTTGTCTTGGTTACTACCTATTTTACGTGTTTTTCAAAAGTTTTTGTCCAATATCACTACTAGGTACTTAATACTATTTTTTGGGTTTATGCTGTTTTGCCCTAATACAAAATTTATATTTTCACATTTTTTTTTTCTAATTTGTATTTCGTTTTCTCAGTTGCCAGATATAGTCTGTGGTCTTATTTATTTGTCATTTTTTTTAGGGTTTTATTTGCCGTTGCTTCCAGTTTTTTTTTTGCCGTTTTCTCAACCACCACCATTGCCAAATAATTAGTGGAGTGTACAGCTTCAAAAATCTCATATAAGATGTTTTCGATATGGGGACTCAACACTGACCTCTGTGGTATCTTTTCTGTAACTTTGTGGCTTTTTCCTTTCTGATCTACTTGAATTTGGTCGGAAAAGTATATTTCTTTCTTCTATAGCTTTTACTGTTACGTCCATTACCGCCGAATTGAAGGCTTTCTTGACATCAATTATTATAAGCGCACATAGTCTCCTTGTTTTCAGTGTTATTCTCATTTTGTTTTTTGCAATTTTATTAACGGTTTTTAGTCATCTTAAAGTTTATCTTACTTTCCTAAACTATTGCACAGTCTGTAGAAGTAATCTCTGACATAAGAATTATCGTTAATAGTCTCTTTAAGCTGATTTGCAAAACATTTAAATTTACTACTTACTAAAATAACCTGAAGATTTTCACAGAAGAGAAGCCTATATAGTAACTTGCATGGTGAATTTTTGGTAACATAGGAACAGTTTACCGCCGATATTTACGTTGGTTTGTTTTTGCAATTTTCCCTGTTCTACGCATAATTTTTCTAACGAAAGCGTCTGCTTTTTTGCTTTGTCCATTTGTCCATTACCACTAAGTACTTAATATTCTTTTTTGCGTTATGGTATTTTGTCCCAATACAAAATTTATGTCTTTGCATTTCTTCTTTCCAATCAGCATTACCGCTTTTGTTTTCTCAGATGCCAGTTCTAGTCTCTGGCCTTTCATTCATTTGTCACTTTTTTGAGGGTTTTGATTGTCGTTGCTTTCACTTTTTTTGCCGTCTGCACCACCATTGCCAAATCATCAGCGTATGCTAATAGCATGACTTCTTTGGGAGTGTACAGCCTCAACAGTCCGTTATATAAGATATTTCAAATATGGGGACCTAACACTGACCCCTGTGGTACTTTTCCTGTAACTTTGTGGCCTTCTCCTTTCTGATCTACCATAACTCGGTCTGAAAAGTAATTTTATATAATTTTTACTAGATAGTTTGGAATATTTCTTTCTTCCATAACCTTTACTGTTACGTCCCATACCGCATTCTTGACATCAATTGTTATAAGCGCACATAGTTTCCTTGTTTCCAGTGTTTTTCTCATTTTGTTTTTTGCATTTTCATTTACGGTTTCTAGTCGTCCTAAAGTTTATCTTACTTCTCAAAACCTTTGCACAGTCTGTGGAACTAATCTCTGACATATGAATTATTGTTAATAGTCTCTTTAAGCTGATATGCTTAAACTTACTGCTTACTAAAATAACCTGAAGATTGGCACTGTAGAAAAGCCTATATAGCAAGGTGAGCTGGAGTCGAAATGTTTTATCTTTGCATTTGTCTACTTACACGACAAGCCTACGCACGACAAGCAAAGTCTCTAGTAAATGCCTCAGACTATTTGCATTCTGAACTTGCATGGTGAATTTTTGGCAAACATAGGAACAGTTTACCATCACCTACCGCAACCTAGGGCCTTACTTAATCATTTTGAAAAAAATTGTGTTTGCGAGTGTGGAATGTTTTCAGAAACACGTAAAACACAAATATGTACACGTTTACTATATTATATTACATAAAACAAATTTACTAAAAAAAATATTCAAGTCTGTTGAGTTTGAGGAATCAATTCAAAGAAGAGCAACTTTAAAGTTACACACATCTTGGAAAATTGAAGCTACACTTATGACGAATGACTTGTACACCGCTACATTTTGCTCTATTACAGCAACTTTTTGTAACGTGTTTACCGTTACGGATTCTTAAGATGAATGTTTCTGGTTTGTTAACTTTGCGGAATTGACACTTTGCCAAAAGCTTATGTGACACCAACCCCAGTAGTCGCCACAATCACGACTACGTCGTACGTTTAAGTTCAAACTCCGAACTAGTCTTGACCTGTCCCGACAAACTGGGTTTTATACGAAAGAACAATAGAGTTTTTACCGACTATCGTGGAGAAAAAGAGAAGAAAGACTATTAACTTTTATAACCATATCTAGTCACTGACAAACAATAACCTTCAACAATATTTAGCGGCGACTTGTGAAACTAAGTTTTGTTCTGAACTTTAACCAGAGTACAAGTTCCACTCTGAGCTTTAACCAGAGTAACAGTAAAAATCCAACTTTAACATAAATTGCTACACGTTGTAATTATAGTTTTTTTGGGACATTTTCTTATATTGTTCCTACTGTCCAAAAGTTTTGTAGCATTTTTTAGTAAGTCTACAACCTAAACATTGCCAGTTTCTTGCTCTAAGCTACTATCAGCGTACATATCTGATCCATACAGAAGAATGCTAACCTAAAAAAGCCTAATATTAAGCAAGCCGGAAAGGATGGATCTTTCTAAAGCAGCAAACGTCAAATAGTTAACTAACAATATAAATTTTGAAACAAGTTTTTAGAATTATGTAAAGTAAAATGAGAAAACGTTTTCATTCCGAACTTATACCAAGTTATACATCTTTTTGTTAATCTCACAACTTATTCTAACGTGTTGGACTATTGTAGGTTGTTAGTCATTTGTATATGCCGTTTGATTAAATACGTCTACAGCCAAAGTCATCATAAAATCACTTTTATTTTTTATGAAATAATAACACAATTTTTTTATTAATAAATTATTTACTTTATTATTAAGAGTAATAATATATTATTTGATGTTATTATATAATTTTGTTATTTCCATAGAAATGCATAACAAAATTTGTATTAAATCGCTTATTAAGTAATAACATAGCTATTTTCACCGAGTATTCTGATTAAATTCATGCAGTTAGTTATCATGGAATTCCAGACCAATTTTCAATTTCACAGTCTCATTGTGTAAAAGTGTTGTTTACAGTTTCGTTCACGTATTATTATTACAGCCAATAAAAAAAAAACACAAAACTGCAACACTTTCGACCGGCAATGCAGGAGTAATGGCCTATTAGGACCGTTGCCAATCGGGAACCTGCACGTCACTGCTATTATTTACACGGTACTTATTTAAAGAAAAAAAATATTGCAATTTAATTAAAATATATAGCTTTCACTTTTCCTCTCGTGACTTATAGAAGGCACATAGAAACCAATGAGTCGCGTAAAATTCACCCTCTATAAATTGATAACGTCCCTTCTAGTGTGTTATAGTCGGGCCATCGGGTCGATATGCAGTCAGGTATATACATGGGGTGGGGAAAATGTGCGTAGGGAGATCCCCGGATATATTCCGGGTATAGCCATGGTTATATTCCGGGTTATAAAAGCTCATATCTAACTTGCGATAAAACTTAATAGGTAGGAGTTGCCCGAACTCGGTTTAACTACAACGTAATAGAATTCTGAATAACTTGTTAAATAAACAAACAAAAAAATCATCAGTAATGTGTAACGCATTAATACTACAAAAAATATTTATGTTCGAATTATGTTGACGTTTGTTTATTAATAAGGGAGGCATTAAATGTAATGCACTCCGTCAACATAAATATTATGTTTAGATTAGTATGGGAAATGATTGTAACATGAAGAGTTTGTTTCACAGGCTTAAGGAGCTGGCTATGTAATTAAAATGAACTAATCGGGCATGTTTATGATACAAAAATGGGTTATAAATGCTATTATGTAAACAGTTTTAATTGCAATATTTAGATTGGTTAATGTAATTTCAACACATTATTAATCAAATCTTATGTATGCACTTTCATTTAGTTAAGTTTATTATATGCCATTATATAAATTATTGTATAAATTTTCTGAAATGTTATAATTCTGATCATATATATTTTAGTGTTGTAATAATCCCTTATAATGCAAATTAAGTATGCAGGTTGTTTTATAGGTTTTTACTAGTCTTTGGATTATAGAGGGTGGTTTATGTTTTTAAGATTTATATGGAAATTACGAGGGTGTATATAGTATGGTGAAAGTAATCCACATAAGTACGATTACATTATTAAAGTAAACTCCTTCGTAAATATAAACCTAATGAAAACATTTTTGCTGTTATATCTATTTTAGATTACCCTAGTTTATGAAATGACAGTTTTTTTTAAGATGAAACTCAAAAATGGATACAAATATTAATATATTTTTATTATTTATATTTTCAGGAATTTTATTTAGGTTTATTTATTAGAATAAGGAAGTATTGATTTTACTATGAATATAGTGCCAAATAATGCTGACAGTTTAGATTGCTGCAATGATACATCTTTTGAAATGATAAGCACTTGAAGATAAAATTCTTTTTGTGGTCAAATAAAATATATGCAGTTTTTGCAAGTTAAAACTATTTTGACAGGACAAATATTACTCGTATTTACCTAAGTTTGTTTAGAATATGTGATAAAACAAAATATAAATCAAATAAGCTTTAAAACTTATTCTGCTTTTTCTGTCAAAGAGAGGTAGATTTATTTGTCTCTTGAAATACAGATGACGAAATGGGATTGTCCTTCAACCAAACCATGTTTCTTTCAGAGAAATAAGCTAAGCTTTCAGTGGGACCACGCAAAACACTTTTACGTGAACGTTTGTTCAGAGAAATGAAGCTCAATTGGGGTAAAGCACTTAGTTCTATGAATGCGCAATAATTATTTTAACTTTAGTTTACGCCCACCCACCCAAGTATTATTGATCCGATTTCTTGTACACAAACACTTGTGTGGGTGGGCGGGGCACTCAGTTTATTAAATGCGCAACAATCATTTCAATTTTAATTCCCGCCCACTCACCCAAGTGTTAATGAGCAAAATTTTGGATCACAAACGGTAGGCGAAGCACTTAGTTTATTGATTGCGCAACAGTGATTTAAATTTTAGTTCCTGCCCATTCATCTTAATGTTATTGAGCAAAAAATTAGACCACAAACGTTGGACAAGGCACTTAGTTCATTGATTGCGCGACTGTAGTTTTAAATTCAATTAACGCTCACCCACCCAAGTGTTAGTGATCCAATTTTTTGATTACAAACATTTGGGAAGGTGGGCTTAACAATAATTTCAACTTTAGTTACCGCCCACCCACCCATGTGTTAGTGATCTAATTTCTTGTTTACACTTGTGTGGGTGGGCGGGGCACTTAATTCTATGAATGCGCGACAGTAGTTTTAACTTTCTTTATAAATATTATTAGAAATGTAACAATCTTTAAGATAGGTTATAAATAACTCTAACGTATCTTTAATATTAACAAAGATATTCAAGAAAAACTAATCGAATGACAGTTTTAATTAATTTCTTTATTAATTCAAGATGGCGCTTTTCTCACTAAACAATATCAGAAATTGAAAAATCTTTAAGATATATTTCAAATAACTAACGTATCTATGATATTAACAAAGATATTCAAGAAAAACTAATTCAATGATAGTTTTTATTAAGTTCTTCATTAACTCAAGATGGCGTCTTTGCACAAAAATAAGTTCTGAATAAATTTTATCAGAAAATGAATAATCTTTAAGATATGTTACAAATAACTTTAACGTATCTTTAATATTAACAAAGATATTTAAGAAAAAGTAATCCAATAATAGTTTTGATTAATTTTTTTATTAATTTAATATATCGCCTTTGCACAAAAAAAATGTTTTCACTAAACATTATCAGAAATTGAACAATCTTCAAAATATGTTACAAATAACTTTAACGTATCTTTGATATTAACAAAGATATTCAAGAAAAACTAATTTAATGATAGTTTTCATTAAGTTCTTCATTAACTCAAGATGGCGCCTTTGCACAAAAAAATGTTCTGTGTAAATGTTATTATAAATTGAATGATCTTTAAGATATGTTATAAATAACTTTAACGTATCTTTAATATTAACAAAGATATTGAAGGAAAACTAATCCTATGATAGTTTTCATTAATTTCTTAATTAATTTCTTAATTAATTCAAGATGGCGCTTTTGCACAAAAAAAAGTTTTGTATAAATATTATCAAAATTTAAACGTTCTTTAAGATATGCAGTATATAACTTTAACGTATCTTTAATATTAACAAAGATATATAAGAAAAACTATTCCAATAATAGTTTTGATTAATTTTTTCATTCATTCAAGATGGCCCCTTTGCACAAAAAAATGATGTATGTATATTATCAGAAATTAAACGTTCTTTAAGATATGTTATAAGTAACTTTAACGTATCTTTAATATTAACCAAGATATTTAATAATAACTCTTAAACAAACGACCAAGTTTCCGCATCACACGCTTAACAAGTTTGATTGAGTTTCTTCTTCTTTCCATGCCTTATCTGTGTCCACTGGCGCAGATTTTTAAGCCAGGATATTCTTCTCCTCCCCGGACCTCTCTTTCCCAGCACCTTTCCTTCCAGAATAAGTTGGAGTATTCTGTACCTTTCCTTGTGCCTCATAACATGCCCAAGGTATTCTAGTTTTTTAACTTTTACTGTAGTCATTATTTCTCGATCCTTCCCCACTCGCCGAAGAATCTCCTCGTTAGTAACATGATCTATCCACGTTACCTTCAGTATACGTCTGTAGGTCCACAACTCAAACGCTTTTAGCCTGCTTTCAAAATCCTTGGTAAGAGTTCAGGATTCTGCGCCATACAGAAGAGTTTGCCGCTGAAAATTTCTCCTAACGGTTGGAGGTAATCTGCGTTTCTTGGTTACAAAGTATTCTTTGCAGTCTTTCCATGTCAGAAAAATAGCTTTTTCTGTACGTTTGATTATGGTAGTAGCCGTCGCTTGTTTATGGCATACAGCAAGACAAATTTGCTAAAAAAATTGCAACATATATATCCTTGACACTGCTAGTAGACTGAGGCAACAGCTCAAAGAAATCTACCGACTATAAATCTTTAGGCGCGTTGGGTATGGTAGACTCAAAAGTAGGTTTGAGAACTAGCGAGTGCTTTAATCTTTGTTTTGATGGATCTAAACATGTTAGACCACTACAAATTTCTAAATTAGGAGCACTAGGTCTTATAGACGCTAAATTATCAAAAAAACTGGTGGTAGAACAAGATGAAGTCGTTGAGGTCAGAAGGTATAGAAAGGTAAGCCTCGGCATTAGCTTCTCTTTGCAAGAATTGAAAATTCTTGTAAAAAAGAAGTTGTTTTGACGATTTTCCGAAGAGATGGCAGACATTATTGAAGACAATTTTAGGTCTAAACGTTGCTCGTCTGGTAACTAGATTAGATAACCTAACCTAACCTAACCAAAGTTGGTAGAATATAAAATTCTCTGGATTGAAGGATAGGCAAACGACGCGGAGGGTGGCGCGATAAAACATTAACAATAAGGGTTTATTTGTGGGTACACGCTGGATTTTAAACTAGTATTCTTAAATCGAGTACATCCATCGGGTGAGGGAAGAGCAATTAAATCATTCAAATAGATGAGAATGGCGAACTTTTTAGCAAGAAGCAGCTTTAGTAGTACATACTCAATAACGCACTCGCGTTGTCTTGCACTACAAACGGATGGTCATGTAGAGGGTAATAGAGTAAAACTTTTTGCGCTAACGCTTATTTAATTCTCTGGAAAGCGTTGAATTGTCTTTTTATATTTTTTAAGCAGATTATATAAAGGAGCAGTTTTGATCAAAAATTGCTTCTCAAACACCCGATCAAAATTGGCGAGACCAAGAAAACCTCAAACAGTTACTAGCTGTAACTGTTTGAGGTTTTGGGGAGTAAAATCTTGAAGAGCTTGTACCTTTTATAGATTATGACGGCAACTTTCTAAGAAAATTACACTTGTTGGTCCGTGAAGTTAGGTTCCGCTTTACCCAAAAGTGTCAAAACGCGATTGAGATGTTCAATAAGATCCAAAAATGTACGCGAAGTAATATTACGGTCGTCAAAGTATACATGTACAATTCCTTCAAATTCCACTTTACAATACGTGAATGATCTAACGGTCGTCTTTAATCCAACTGGTAAAATTTGTAAATGGAAAGTTTGCATACCAATGCGGAAACCCGTAAAATGACGATGATTTTTTCTTATTGTAACGTGTCACTAAGAAGCTATTAGGTCTAGCGAAAATATATACTAATTTTAAAAGCTTGAGGGTACGTGGCAGTTCGGTCTCCAAACTCATTACCGAATTTAGCCGACGGGCGCCTGGACTCATTCTCATGTTTCCATCTCGTTTGATTGTGGTTAGAAAAGGACTTAAAAATGCAGTATCCGATTGTCCGAATATGCCCCACGCTTTCATACGTTTGATTTTACCTTGAAGGTTCGTTTAATACGCAACCGTAACCAGATACTATTTTACCGCAAACGGTACTGGTATTTGGTAGTGTTGATCTAACAAGGCTAAGAATATGTTTTTTGTGTTATTATTGCGAAAGTTTGAACGATCTTGCAGATGTTTGCGGTGCATTTGATAAACGTTTATTTGATAATATTGTTGGCTACGAAGAGCATTAGATTGATTGCGAATTAGTTGCAATTTACGTAGTTGGTACGAGTTGTATTGTTGCCAAATTGTATGAAAGTCCAACAAATAATACAAAAGTTATTACGTGAGTTTTATCACTAATGACTTCAAACTTGGTATAAGTAAACTTGAATAAGTTAGATCATTCAGAATTGACCGTATCAAATTAGTTAAAGTTTACTGAATTAGTAACAACTGTATTAGAGTGCATTGTTGCCAAATTGTATAAAAGTCCAATCAATAATACAAAAGTTATGACATAAATTTAATCCTATATTACTTCAAATTTGATGTAATGGAAGTCTATTAGATTTAGATTACTGAAAACTGGCCGTATCAAATTAACTGGAATTTACACAGTTGATAACTATTATATTAAAATACATTGATGCCAAATTGAATAAAAGTCCAATGAATAATGCAAAAGTTATTAAGTAAATTTGATCACTTATGACTTCAAACTTGATTTAAGTGAAATCAAAAAGATTTAGATTACTTACAACTGACCGTATCAAATTAGTTGCAGTTTACACAGTCTGTAACAATGGTATTATAGATTATATTGCATTATTGCCAAATTGTATCAAAATCCAATTAAGATTACAAAAGTTATAACATAAATTTTATTGCTTATCATTTCAAACTTGATATAAGTGAATTTGAATAGATTTAAATTACTCATAACTGGCCGTATCAAATTAGTTACAATTTACACAGTTGATAGCAATTGTATAAGAGTGCATTGTTGCCAAATTGTATAAAAGTCTAATAAATATTACAAAAGTTATAACAAAAAACAAAAAAAATATTACTTCAAACTTGATTCAGATTACACACAATTGTTTGTAATAAATTAGTTGCAATTTACACAATTGGTAGCAATTATATTTGAGTGCATTGTTGCTAAATTGTATAAAAGAGTAATGAAAAAAAGTTATTACGTAAATTTGATCACTTATGACTTCAAACTTAATATAAGTGAGCTTGAATATGTTCATATTACTCACAACTGACCGTATCAAATTACTTACACTTTACACAATTGGTAACACTAGTATTAGAGTACATTGCTGCCAAATTAAATAAAATTCCAATGAATAATAACAAAGTTATTACATACATTTTATCACTTATCACTTCAAGCTTGATGTAAGGTTACTGTATTAGGTGTAGATTACTTAATACTTACCGTATCAAATTAATTGCAGTTTACACAATTTGTAGCAATGTTAAGGAAGTGCATTTTTGCCAAATTGTATAAAAATCTAATGAATAATACAAAAGTTATATCATAAATATTATCCAAACTTAATATAAGTGGATGTTAATAGATTTAAATTACTAAAAACTCACCGTGTGAAATTAGTTGTAATTTACACAGTTGATAGCAATGATATTAGTGAGCATTGTTGCCAAATTGTATAAAAATCCAATGATTATTAGTACAGAAGTTATGGCGTGAATGTAATTACTTGATTTGAAGGTGTTAACGCAATGTCCCTTATTAAGAGAAACGTTGAACTGTGTGGGAAGGAGACAGTAATACAGTTAAATTTTACATGGACAGGCAACGGCATTTTTGGCATACACATACACTCGTGTTTTAGGGTATGCACCCATCATCAGTGTGCCTAGCATCTCACTGGTCGAAGAAACAATTTATATAATATCACATTAACTATAAAACAGGTGATAAATTCAATTCCTAAATTTTTTTTTAGACTGTGAGTGCCATGAAATTAATTGTTACATGTATCGGATAATGACGTGCTATGGGGTGAATTAAATGTTGATCCTCATATGGAAGAACCAAAAGCTGTGCTTCTGTCATCATATTCAACATGTATGAAGAGTAATTTCTAACCGAAGGATGGCATCGACCAGACTCGAGGCGTTTCTGTACTTCATGCTGATGCACGGAACCCCAAAACTGTTCTATAAATATTTTTTTAAATTCTTGAAAGTCGTAGCATATATGGGAATCAGTAGTAAACCAATTGTTGGTTATTTCTTTAAGTAGATAATATCCATATAATGTAAAGTAAGGATTAGCAATTTGACATAATCTCCAGATGATGAAATTGCTTTGTGCTGATATTGTGTTGGCCTCAGTGTCTTATAAATTTAAAGAATATCACGGAGTGAGTTTTTTGGCATGTTTAGCTTTTGTGCTGTGGCTCCAGAGGTCTAGTATTCTATTTTGCTTAAAATTAATTCTAGATTTGTTTCTTGTGGAATTTATGGTTTATTTATTATTTCACCACTTATACTTAAAAGGACCTTTAGTTTAGCTCTTTATACAAATAATAATTGTTCTTATTATCATTTTCCATGTAATATTGTAAAATTTAAATATTTAAGCCGGATATATGTCTTTAGAATATTATAACTTAATGTGTAAGAGATTGAGTTGTAAGTAAAAGGTTTTCTTTTCAATACTCATGCAGGGCACTTCTTTTCAGTTTAAACTATGATTTCATTTTTTTTCCTCATGAATCTATATAATACATCCAACTATAGAAATACTTTTTAGCATATTATAATGAATTAAATTTAAAATAACAATTATTTTTTAAAACGTTTCATTTTGTATATTTGAAATTAAATTTATGCGTGATCTTGAATTCTTGTGACATAGTTAATACAAGAATTTGCAAACTAATCTAATCCAGGAACCATCAATTTTCAACAGTTGTAGGGGAAACTTATAATAAACTTCCTTCTAAGATATTTGTGCGGTTAGTTACAATATCAATGGAATAATTTGTGGTAATGCTTGGGGGCGCAAATCAGATTACCAAATGTTCAACGGCCACCTAACAAGGATACTATTAACCCTTTGCGTGTTTAATAAATATTTATTTGTACCTATCACACAGGAGGGTGCAAATTATACATACTCAACTCCATAAATACTTTGTATATTTTATGATTATTTTAACGAAGCGGTTTCAATAACACCGATTGGTTTACCATTCGACAGGAAACCATAAAGTTCTTCCTCATTCATGTGGTCAATTGCTCCCGCCCAGCACCAAATTGCTTTTAAACTAACTGAGCCGTGACTGAAAAATAACAAAACAAAAATTAAAATTCTATAAAGCCAGCACGTGCCTTAATTGCGTGAATTAAACGCGATTTTTTGTTCAGCGAATGTCTATAAATTTTTTCGGCGAGGGTTTAAAAATGGATTTAAAACGCGTTTAATTAAAGCCACTTCAGTATTCCCAACAATTACATAAATCTACAATCTGAATTCTGGTACCCACTTCATTGTTTTTTAACCTGAAAAAAGTTTTTAATTAGAGCAAAAACACGAACGGCACGAATGTACACGGTTTGTAAGATATGAATGGAAAAGAATACAAAAAAAAACATGCTACAACACACACCTAACAATGCTGTAAATAATATTCTTTCATTGAATCGTTATTTAATTAAAACAAAATAAAATACGGAGTTCGTTAATTTTAATTAATTCCGAGTAATGTTTATCATGGAAATCCATATGCTAATTATGTTTTGGGATGTAATGGAGATTTTAATGGATTCGTCAAGTTGTCGCAGTAATTCGTATATCTATGCCAATTGCTTATTAACATAACAGTATAGATCAAATATTTAATTATTATAATTTTTATTATTTATTGAGTTATATTTGTTGTTACTTTCCGTGCTGCCTACGCAGAACACATTCGAAATTATCATAATTTCACACAAGTTTGTTGCATTCGTTACGCGAAAGTGCGCTAAGAGAAAGAGAATGTGGCTCAGAATTTAAATCTAATTCTGGTTGAAATTTTACATTATTGCCCATTAATTACGTATTCTGAAAGGTAATATTGTCATTAATAATGAATCTAAAGAAGATTTATTAGATTTAAATCAAAACATCTAGAGAATAACTCGGATTATAATAATAATGATAAAAAGCATCTGATTAATTCTCCTTTCAAGTATGTTGGGAATAATTCTAAGAATTTAAACATTTAGATAGCGTTTATTGTCAAAGACATCTCCTACCTTTCACCGTCTAAAGTGCTAATCCTTGTAAATTCATTAAAAAAGTAAGGAAAAAATGCCACCAAGAATGATTATGCCAGTAAAAGATCATTGTTCTTTGTATTTTTTTTTGTTAATTAATCTTAGCCGGCTGACACGTCCTATAATGCCTGAGATAAAGAACAGTAGATTTTATTTTGGGCTGCCGCTCGTTAGATAAAAGCGTTCCTACTTTATATAAATATACATGCAACTTATTTTTTTGCGCCTCACAATTTTTTATGTATAAGATTCGTCAGCGAAAAAAATATAAGGCAGGGGAAGATTGCATCTTGGCGCTTTTTATTACTTTCATTTCGCATTCATCTTTTCATTTGGGCGGTGGGATTGCCATTCATTTTGCTATTTATGCAACTCCGTTATATACATTTGCGTGCCCGTCCCTTTCTTCGATTCTGCAAACATTTGTCATAATACACTTTCTTTATGTAAGGGCTGTTTTTCACCATAAATTTGATATACGACGTGCTTTAAGTTGTATGGGAATATATAGCTGGTCCTATATTTTTCATAAATGCAATTGATGGTTTTTCTTTTATGAATTAACAATAAATTCAATCATTTTTGTTATTTATATTTTAATGGTGTTTTTATAGCATACATTAAGATAGACTAATTGTGCGGCTTTTTTAAAGTAATAAATTATCTATTCAATAAATTTTAATACATAGCAGGTACTCTGCTTAAGAAGGAACCGATCAATCACGTATCGCCCAGTATTAAGTTGATAGACAGTTTTATTTAAATTGAAATCATATAGATAAATCATTTAGCTAGCTAGCAGCATCAATGGTAAGGTTTTTGAATAGGCGTTTACTCTAAATGGCTATGCATAGTGTTAAACGGATTTCAATTTATTCTTTTCATAAGCATTCAGCGTATAAAGTTTGCTCAATATTCTAATGATGAGGGATTACATCCTGAAACAGGTGTTATTAGCTATTTAATGATTTCCATGCAAATTTGTAATGCGAGGAAAAAAATTTTTTGAGTTTTTAAAAATATTGTTGTACCTATAATTAAAGCTGTTCAAAAATATGTATGTATACAAAATTATAAAATTATATACTAGTTTCTTCTGACAGTGCCGTGCTCGCTATGAACGTAGGCACTCTTCTCGTATGTTTGTGGTGTGCGATATAGTTCTATACAAACATGCGGGACCTACTGTTTATTGAGGAATCCTAACCACATCACTAGAGGGGTTTACTAGGAATATACTTTGTTGATTTGACATTGCCTTGCAAAGGAGACGACCGCATTGAAATATATTTGACAAATTAGATATTGTTGCACTAGACTGGAATGCGCTTTTACTATGGATTGAGCAAACGTTGCATTTACTACTCTATTGTGAGAGTGATTTATAGTGTGATAGTGTCATCATTTTAATTCCAAATCTCAAAACTTTAATGTGATAATGAACATTTCAACTGGAAAAGCAGTTTTTTTGGAACTGAATTACATCTTTTTTCACTTTTTGTCACATTTACTTAGCTATTTTTCCAAAATTGTTGTACAAACGTAAAATAAAACTGTTATATCTACCTTTAAAAATAGTTTCTTGAAATTTATTGGAGATTTGTAACTATTGCCAGAGGCTGGAACGCGTTTTGCTATAATTTCAGCAAACGCTACTTTTATCAAGAAAGTATTCTAAAAGTTTGCAAAAGCTTGTAACGAAACAACTCTTTCTTGCTTAGAATTTTAAAATTAAAATAAATGGTTGTGATCTAGTTATATATATATATATATATATATATCCAGATTAGGTGTTTACACATATTGTATGAAATACAGCGCTTCATATTATCAATCAAGTATTGGAACTTACCTAGAGAGCAAGAAAAGTTCACTTTCCAGGAGTTCTTTTATCTAAGCCTGGAAAAACTGTAACAATTTTTTGAAGGTGTCGGACTACGCACCAGCAATTGGCATAATTAAGTTAACTCCTGGAGAGTGCTGTGCCCTAAGAAACATTTTTAAAATTTTCACTATGAGCTTTTTATTATTATTATTCATTATATATATAATGTCTGAAACTACTCCATACTATGCCAAAGCTAATAACAGTGGTCTCAATAAATTAGTTTACTGCTACGATTGTAACCGTCCTGGGTCCTAATAGTGGATGCGATTGGTTTTAGTTTCTAGTGCGATTGGTTTTAGTTTCTAGTAGGATTAAGCGGTAATTCTGCATATAACAAATTTGTTGATTGCCGATCAGCTCTCATAATAATAGAATTTACAAAAAAAAAAAATGTGAAATGGTTGTCTACGTGCTACTTAACTTTTTTATAGGGATCTTTGATGCACGTTTTTATTTTTTTTTAGTGATGGCGTAGTTTTCAGCTGTTCAGCAGTTTAATCCAATAGTTTTAGATTTTAGGGTTTGGATTTCTGATTCTTCCTTCTTTTATCAAAACTAATCAAGTTTGAAACTTTGGGGAGTACTGGTGTACTGTAGCTTAAAAATAAAGCCCATTTTGTGTCATTGAGATTAGTTTTCTATTGACAAAGTTCAAATTGGGTTAGTTACTTTGCTTTTTTAAACTTTCTCAAAGTTGAATGAGGGATGGCACTTCAAGCTTTTATGTCAGAACGGGGCTCGCGTTTATGCCTATTGTAGATAATCATAAATTTGCTTTCTTTAGGTTTTTTAGGCTGTTCAAATCTTGCAGTTGGTGGCACATTTTGTGTTCTTTAGAGAAATCCTATTGTGTCAAATCTGGAAGGAAATTCTAAATGAAATAGATTTAATAGGGGTTTGCTCTTTTTGGATCTACGAGGAAAAAAACTTTTATTCTGTCGGATTCACCTTTACGGGCTAAACTCTTCCCGACATGACCGCTGGAAGTTCATCACTCAAGTGTGATATTGCCTTTCTGTCTAACAATTGCTTAATTGCGTGTTTTGAATTACATTATGCACATTGTGCCTGCCCTATAGGCGTTGCTTAGAGTGTTGTGGCGAACTTGTACCACGTCTAAGATTGAGTTTCAGACTGTTGTACAATTGTCTGAAAATATTAAACTAGACAAATAGACTTGCGGAAGCTGTAATTAGTTTTACAAAATTTTTAGTACTTGCTTGGGACAAGTGGAGTAGCAGTAGCAGATCCTTTGCTGAAAGAGGTGCGCTTTGCGCATTTTCAGCTGTTTGTGCGAAGGATTTTCTCTTGCTAGTGTTGGGAGGGATCCGTGAAAGAGCACAAGTCTGCTGACGAGGAGCAGGTGCTTTACTGTGGGCCTGGCTGTCACGGCTAGCTTTCAGTTTTTGGACAACTTTGCAGTATGTGGCCTACCGCATGTTGCTACATGGCTGGACTCTTTAGATAGAGTACATTGCACCGAGATGCCAAGTGACCGTATCGCTGTCAAAGGTGTCATTGCGTTATTTCTGCGGTCTTTTGCTTGTGTTCAACGGTAACACGAAGCTTGCATTGGTTTTTTGAGGGATACCATTTTTTGTAGAAGCTAAACATACAGCATTGGGAAGGAACGGGAAGTTCCATCCTATGCGAGTAGTTGAAGTTGGTTTGTACCTCTGAGCGATAAGCTCAGTATGCACCACATCAGCCGTGATGCAGTCGGGCACATCAGATTGTTCGATGTTTATATTGACAGAGTGAAAGTGTGCCATCAGCACTGGAAATAATTCCTTTTTTCGGATAGTATTGGGAGGAGGGCGGCTTGTGCCAACGCCACTTGCGGGGATTGGTTATTTTGTAGGGGTTGTTGGAGTGCCAAGGAGCTGGTAGACTGGCGCCTTAGGGGTTTTGGTGGCTGATTGCCCTTGTGGCGCTGAAAGCGCCTGACTAGCTGAACGGCAGATGGCCTAATTGAAATTAAATTAATTAAAGTCTTACTCGCTCTCTTCTTTAATTTTTTTGCCTTCTTCTTGCTCATGACCGGAATGAATTTTCTCTCTTGTGGCTCATCCTGGTTAGCAACATTGCCGTCCTGGTGGATTTCCATGCTCATTCCACGATTTGACTGGACGTGTGTTGTGTTTCTTGAGGTTTTATAGGGCCTTTTCAGTGTCGGGCGAGGCTATTTGTTGCACTGCAGGAGAGGGTTTGATGGGCGACCTTTAGATGTTTAGTGCTTTTTTGTAGACGTCGATTCTTTTGGTTTGTTCTCTCACCAAGGTCAAGTTTCTTGATTTTTTAAGAGATTCATGCACTCCTGCATCGATTTCAGCATTTTTGAGTTAGGGATTTGCTGTTTAGGTAGTCTAGGTTCTATAAGACTTCCTACACCTTCTACTGCTTATGTGCCAGGGAACATCCACTGATGGTATCTATTTGCATAGTTGCTGCTGAGACTTTAAAACGGTGGCTGTGGTTTTGCATGTGACGGGTTTAAACTTTATTGGGCTCCGATTTGTTAATGAGGTCAGCGTTGCAGCTCTTATAGAATAGAAGAATAGAATACATTTATTTTGCTATATAATACCTATGGGCAGTGAATAGGTTATTACTCTTGATAAACATGGACGACTAATCGACGTACCGAGTTTTTTTGTGGCTTAGTTTTTGGGCTATACAGCAGTCCAACGCAGTAATGAGTATCTAAATCTTATTTTACTCAATAAATCGTAGTTAGATGCTAGTATTCTGACTTGTGATTGTCATTTGTCTCAGCAAAACTGATTAGGTTCAGCGTCTCGGTTTGGAGTACCGTTGTGCTGCAGCTCGGAAACAAAGTGTTCTGATGTTGAAACGTGGCTTGCGTCTAAATCAACGCCGAGATGCCCTAGGTCATGTCCGATGCAAATAATCGTGTAACTCTTGTCTTGAAATTTTTTAGACATGTTTAATTGTTGCATTAAATGAAAACGTTGTTAGTTCTAACGAAAGTATTCTTTTTGTGGATTAGTTTTGGGCTATCCAACAGTTTAATGCAGTAATGAGCATCTAAATCTATTGTCTATATTGTAGTTAGACGCTGAGGTTTCAGTTTTTTTAATATTAACTGACCACCATCTTCGTATATTCTGTAGTGATGGATTGGAATAGTTAGCGGTAGTAGAAACATTTAATTCTTTAATAAAAACAGATGTTGCATTATCATCAAGAGAAAGTAGTCCTTAACAAAATGAGCATATGGAGTTACAAAATTTTGAAGAGTTTTATTAAAATACAGGAATGCTGCCAGGGAGCTTTTATTGCAGCTCAAACTATAACTGAACCTTTTTAGTAGCAGACTTTAGACTTAAAGATTTTCTTCTTCTTCATTTGCTTTCTTTGTCCACTTTTGAACGTAGGCTTCCCCTAATATATTCTATTTATTTTGTTTTTTCTGCAATTTTACGGATATCTTTCCACCGCATTTGTGGTTTCTCAACTCTCCGTTTATTACATCTTGGTCTTGGTGTATGAGTTTATTTGTCCATTGTGCACTGCCTGGTTACAACTTTACTTTAGTCGTGCTATTCGTACTAAGACTTCTTCTACTCGAGTTTTTCTTCGGAGTTTCTAGATCCGATTACTAAGCATTGCTTGCTGAGTAGATTCTAGACCGGCAAAATGCACATGTTGAAGGCTTTCCTCTGTAAGCCTAGAAGTTTATCTGGCTTTTTTAAAATGAATTGTGGTTTTCCGAGGGCGGTCTAGGCCATAGGAATTTGTCGGGCTATCTCCGCCGTTTGGTTATTTTTTCCAAGTTTTGTTAGCTGATTTTCAATTGATATAGCTTACTGCTCTGAACTAGTGTCTTTGATTATACTTAGGTTTATTTTTAGGTTAACAGATTTTGATGCCTTATTTAATTCAGATAGCATATATTTGGCATTCTTTAGGTTGTTGATTATAAGCACTACATCGTAAGCGAAGCGCAATTGGTTTAGATGTATTCCATCCACGTTTATACCTCTGTTATGCCAGTCCAGTTTCTTGAATATGTTCTCCATAGCGAGCGTCAACAGTTTAGGAGAAATTTATTTATAGTGATGTCTTCGTCGAGCTTTACTTGAAATGTAGCGTTTCTGTAGATGTTCCTGAAGAGGTTTGTATACTTGGAATCTATTATAGCGTTGTAAACTGCACAGAACTTGTTGGAGTCGAACGTCTTCTGGTAATCGACAAATGTGAGATGGAGTAAAATGTTCTATTTTTGATCACCGTTTGAATTGTGTGGAGGTGTTCTGTAGTACCGAAGCATTGCTCTGGTGGTTGGTAGAAATTGAGCTTGTTTGTTAATCTGTTGGTTATTACATTAGTGAGCAGTTTGTATAAATGTTTTTCCAATTTATTGTGTAGTCATTTATATAGCAGGATTTTTATGGATTCAAGAAGAGTATCTCACTTAGTTTTAATATTTGCCGGGAGGTTTTTCATTATTGATTTTTCATCTGCTTTAGAGCTTGTTTAATTTCGTTAAGGTAAATGTATGGGATATCTTTGGAGATTGCAGAGAAAATCTAAATTTGTTTGTAAATAAAACTATTTTTTTTTTTCAGTTTATCTGGTTTCTTGCAAATTATAGTCGCGTTACACGATAACACTTACGAAGTCTGGGCCTGGAGGAAGTGTGCGATTGGTTATATTTCTTTATCCAATTTTATTTTCAACTGTCTGCTTGTTTAAGTTTACATCTCGGACGTGATGAAGACAATTTTTAATTTCTACAGCTGAAGAATGACGATTTTGCAAACTTTATGGGTTATCATAGGCTTTCGTCGTTGAGGGCCAGTTCTAGGTCGTGTTGTGTTGGCATCAGTTTCTAACAAGCGTATATGAGCTAGAGTACTTCTGGATATTCTATATAGCAAAACTTTTTTTGAAGTAATGCAACAATGGCAGCCGGTGTTTTAAGGTTTACAGTCATGCGTATCATAATCTGAACTATTTTGTATTTGATATTTATTAATTTCTTCAAAGCACAAATGCAATAGTTTCTGTGATATTTTTACTTACTTGCGTCGCGTCGCGTACTTAAAACCATTACAAACAATTTAAAAATAAATTGAATGCAGTTTTTTCTTAAAATCGAATCTGGGAGAATGGGAGAACGCATTTGAAATTATTTCAGTGAGGTTTGAACTCACAATCTTTGGTGCTGTAGTCGGATATCTAAATTACTGCGCCACGCTCCCCTTTGATCTTTTACTTTGTACAAATTGAATAAATTACTTGATTGTTTTAGTCTACAACACATCAATTTAATTATAATTAACTTTTTTTAAGTAAGTTTTACAGCACGATACAAATAACTTCAGTTCTAGCAAAAGAATTTTGATGATTTTGATCAAAGAAATCTTTTTTGACATTTAGTTGAAGATTGTTAAATGTTTAGAAAGGATGTATTACAACTCTAGGGTAATAAGTTTAATACTAGTCTATTAAATAAGTGGTTTAAATTACTGTTTACTAATTATTTGTTTTTTGTTTCAGGTGAGTGTCTACGGCAGTTTTAAAAACTATTCTAAAAAATGGTGACAGGTAATCTTTTTTTGGTTTATAATTTTATTATGTTTGATTAAAGTTTTGCAATGCAGCTAAAACTTTGGCGTATGTATTGGATATGCATCGACATTTTATTGAGTAAATACTTTTCTAAATTTGATTTTTTTTAACAAAATCATTTGAGCTATTCTGCTTTGTGATAGACTTTCTGCTCTATACTTACGCGCATTTTATATTTTGCACATTTTGGGGTAAAATAATTAACTGTTGTTGACAGAGTGAATATGTGAGCGTTACTCTCATAACGCGAGTGCTGGCGTAAAGGTTTTGTACATCAAACTATACATATAAAGTACCAAGTATGAAGTAAATAAGTTCTGTACAGAATGTTCATTAACAAACTAAAATCGCATTTTGGTTTATTATAAATTTTTGTACACTTGACAAATACTTAATTTTGGATACTTAAAAGTGAAAAAAGAAACAACAAATAATTTATTTGCATTTTCCAGAATAACATAATTATTTCGAGCATTTAGTATAAAAAAAGAGAAATTCTAACACGCGAGTGATTGCGTTATTTTAGTGCTCAAATTTTAACAAAATTTGATTCACACAAGCAATGGATTGATCAGCTTTTACAAATAATAAATTTATTGCGAATTAGTTACTTCCGAAATTTTTATTAAAGTATTAGAAAGCACATTTGTAATTTAGTTCCAAAATACGATTTTGAAATTGTGAATTGAAGCCAATTTATTGATGAATGATACCTGCATCATAAATTGTTAAAATTATTACAATAATGTTACCAATACAGTAGGCGGCAGTTGTCTTAACATTTCAATAGCAAATGAATAATAGAAATTTCACAACATTGCAAAGGTACATAATTATCCCGCCTCATTGTGCATTTATAATCTATTAATAGAAAATTTTTACACGGCAATAAATTACAAGAGAAAAGCCCACTAACTACGAAGCGGAAAGATGGTGCCGCGATACTTTCAACAGCCATTTACAAAAACATATGCTAATAACAGGAGCAAACAGGAGGCATCGTAATATACTATACGCAAACATCTGCTAAAAATTCTTTTTTAGAGTGTTCCCGAAATTCATAGCCTCTTTGTGCGACCCGCCCATCAATATAATGCACACGTGTGCCATATAAACACACATGTTGTGATTCCAAACAACGTCGTCTATGCGTCTAATTGTCTATCAGTCATATTCAAAAAAATATCAACCCCTATTTAAGTCGTTAATTAAATCCATGACAAATTGTTATTATCGATCTTATCCGTGTGCGTATAAATTATCTCAGTTCGCGCATATAGCATTCGTAATTAATTTTAAACCTTGTAATTAATTATATTAATTATGTTTCTTTGATATTTTTATGGACTGGCACACGGATAATATGTGGAGAATTAATTAAATTTCAATACATAAATTATTGCCGATTGGTAAATAAATATGCAATTAATTACATTTAATTGATATTTACTGGTGTTGTAGGGACACATACAATTGCACTAATTAAATTCAAATATGCTATTGCTATATTCCAAATATAATTTGCAATTGGAATCATTTTGTCTAGCTTTAAATAGTTCAAAACTAGGACGAAATTGAGGTTTAATTACAATCAACATTTATTGAAATTACTCGGTAGGGATGATTAAAGAAAAGCAAAGCATTTATAAATTGTATTGGATGTTATACATATTTTAGTGATTGTTGTGTTCCAACCAGTGAGATTATTAGGTTTTTATTCATACACTATTTTGAAAACTTCCTGGAACAATAAATTTTTCCTGGAATACGGTAATAGTGAGCACTCTACTGCAGATATTTTAGTAATTTTTGGAATCCTTTTATGCTACCAGCAGCTACGACATATCAAGAAAAGCTACGTTAATTAGTATTCTTTTCTTTATTGGAATTTTATTGCTTTAACATTAGTATACAAATTGAAACTTCGTTTGGCAATATTTTAGCTGTTGCATAAAAACTATTATTTATCAATTTGAACAAATATTTATTTATTCACTATACACTAGTTTATTGTGTGGTCTGTGATGCTTTGTATTACTTTTCGGTGAAGTGATTTAATTAACCAACCCTCACTGCGCTACAATTTAATCTAATACTTTGTTTATATCCAGGGGTGTTGCTTTAATGAAAACTTATCAATAAATTGTAATCATGGAAATTGCAATCGAATACTTTATGGTGCTCGCATTAGTGCTGGTATATTAGATAAAATTGTCCCTTATATCCCTTGGGATAATATTAGTATGTCTAGGGCAAATAAAGCTTACATGTCTGTGTGGGGTGGCGATGGGGTGACTTTGCCCTCTATAAGTCCGGCATTAGCGCTATTAGCCATATCTGGTCCAACAGTCACGCCAATTACTGAAACTGCCATCTTCGATACAATTGTAACACGAGGGACACAATATCCTATTACGTTGGTATTACTAGGTTTTACACCAAATATCAAGATCATCACGTTTCCAGGATGTAATTCATTTCATTTCATTATATTACTATCAAATTTAAAACCCATTAGATTTTATTAAAAAAAAAGAATAAGTGGGAGCCACCCTTCTGAACGATAAACCAATTTTTTTATATATAAAAGGCGTAAAACAAAGGTGCGTAGGGGTGGACTAATGTGATATCCAGATGTTACGAACATAAATTTTGACAGCAGGAATGAACTGTTTTTTATACAGAGGCCATTTACCCTTTAAGGCACAATACGTGTCGCTATACACCCTTAACCATTTATTAAACACTAAATCCATTGTTCGATTCTTTTATAAAGATTGCATTGATTATAGACAAAAAATATTTAAAAAAATTATAATAAAGTTGTGAGTAATATTAATAAAGTATTAGAAGGGACCACCCATTATGGTAATTAATCAAAATCTTCTAACCCCCCACGCATATCGTAGTGAGTGAGTTGTGTGTATGTAATATTTATGAATCGACTGAATGGGAGTATATAATGAGTAGCTCGATGTGGATGTTACTAATTGTTGGATAAGAATGGCGATGCATTAATCACTTCTACCTGATAACAATAGGATGTATAACGAGCAATGCATATTCCGAAAGGGAAAACAAAGAAGCTTCCTTAAAATCCTAATAGCACGATTTATAACATTAATGATAACCCCTTCCTTTATTCACACAATACAGGCTTCCGAATTCAATTTAACTTGATTCGTTGCGGAGGCGCCAGGATTGTAGATAGCGAAAACAAGTAGGAAGCGATTTGGGTAGAAAATAGATAGATTTGGGAAATATAATTTCTTTAGATTTACATTTTTAATATAAAACAGTTAATAATTTAATTTTTTATTTTGTTATTAAAAATATTACAATATTACAATATTTTTTCAATTTTTTAAATTAATATTAGGTTGGTGGTGTATAAATTAAATGTATCAACTTTCATCAACTTAACAATACATTAGCTGAGGATGTTTTTTAATTTTATCTTCACATTTAGATCAAATCAGTCAAAATAGTTATGAGGCTTTTTCAAAAATATATAAACATTTTAATTCTAATATTTCTTCGCTATTTTTTCAGGTGAAGTACGATTGTCTAAATGTATACCAATAAAAAGGATTAGATACGGACATTTATATCCGAAAAAAAGCAATTTGTTGTTTTTGGACATCGTATATTTATCATAAACAAATCAGCAAATGTGTCTCGATACCACACTCTACATTGGTATTTATACTTTCTCAAGTTTTTACCATTGCTCTGCATGTGTTACCTCATTTACTTAACGATAGTAACGATTATTAGCATTAGAGCTTGGCTCAGTGTTATCTGAACTCAAACAAACCTAACTCAGCCTAGCCTAAATTACAGTCAAAATCTATTTGATAGTAAACTAGTTTGAACTAAATTCAGCTGAAATAAAACAACATAACTCATCATATTTAAGTTAATGTTGGTACATTTTAGCTAGCATTTAAATTTTGATATGTAGGTTTCAATACGTTTATTTAGGTTTGTTGGAGTTTGCGCTATTAAGTTTGATTAGGTTTCACTTGGTTTGGATGTTTTGTTATTAATAATAAATTCTTGAAAAATAACCATTGGTAATAGTATGGGTTATGGAAGAAATTATTGAAGATGTTCAACTAATGGTGGAGAATTTCTTGTAACAGAACAAAGATCTATTCTTTTTGATGTCGATCACCAGATATTAAATCTTTAGTCTTTTTTGGGAACTAGGTAATGCTGACTATTGCCAGGACTGCTTATCCCAGACGGTGTTGAAGTTGGCTGACTTTTTTTAATATCTGCAAGTTCTTGATTACAAAAATCTGAAAAATGTTTGTAACCAACGACGACAAAAATCTTGAAAATGAAAAATCTGGAAATTTTTGTAGTTGTAGTTAGTTTTTTGCTATTAGTGGAGTAAAATGACTAAAAATTGATCTTTGTTGCAAGACTTCTATCTTGTTGCTGGGAGAATTAAAATGATCATCTGGGGTAGTGTTATTTTTTTTATGTTTAGCTTATTATTGTTTGTGAGAATGGCCAGGTTGTGCAGGACCAATTTAGACAATGTAACTTGATGGATAGAAAAGAAGTACTGGCTTGTTGTACGCTAATGCAAACCACCATCCAGGTGACTTACTCGCTTGCCCAAGTACTTATCATCAAGGTTGTATGTCAAATTTGAAGAATATCTAGTCTTTTGTTAACCAACACGAGTAAAGGTGGGTTCGGTACACCAATCCAAACCTTCCACCCACAATCATAAACTAGGTGACTAGTTTGTCATCAAAGATATTGCTTTCTATTGCTCTTGTAGTGATTTAATGATAACATGCATTAATCGTTTAAATATGATATCAGGAATAATAAAGCTAGAAGAATCACTTAACAAACACTTCATTGGGTGGTTGGGGTACACCAATACAAATTCACATTTACTATAATGAACTAGTCGACCCAGCCGGCACTTGGGTTCTTGTCATCAAGGAATTAGTTTTTTGTCATTCAGGCAGTGGCAATGAACATTAATTGTTTAAAAGCACAAACATTGAAACTAAGATGAGCATAGAGTACATCGATTGAAATTTTACATCCAAAATCATAAACTATGTGCACTTGTAGGATGCTTGTGGCATGTCGAAATAATTTTTCTGCACATCTTTGGGCGGCTGCTAAGAATGTTAGTGTTTTGTACGGTCCATTTTTTACTACGGTTCTCGGCAGTTATAGCAGTGTTGTTATTAACATACAACTTTTGATTGATTGTCTTGTTTGTGGTTTTTAGATGTTTGTATAATGGTTGTTTGAAAATGTAGATGACTGACTATCTAAGGAATGATCGGACTTTTGTTATTTGAGTTATTTTTGTATTTTGGTCTCAAATCAAATGGTGGAGACTTGTTCTTTATTGCAGTACATATGCATGAAAGGTTTAAAAGTCTTTTATATTGTTTCTTCTTCTTATAGCGCCGTACTTGCTACGAGCGTAGGCTCTCCTCTCGTATGCTTGTGGTGTGCGATAATAGTTCTACACAAACATGAGGGATCTACTGTTCAACGTGGAATCCGAACCACACGACTAGAGAGGTTTACTATGCAAATACTTTGCTGGTTTGCTGTTGCCTTGCGAAGGAGACAACCGCATCGAAATATATTTGACAAATTAGATATTGCCGCTACCGGGAATCGAACACATTATTATATTGTTTAGTATTCAATAATATGTTTTGTAGTAGACTTTTAAGAGGTTTTGTCTAAATATTTGTTACACACGTTTGTAAATTTTACACGGATTGTATATAAAAAGGCGCGTCTTAGAAGTACGGACGCCAAAAGGCGTTGAGATACATTATTTTTTTGGAAAGCGCAAGGAGCTCAGCACTTTTACACAACGATACACACCAGTGATTTCTAAGAAGACTCTAGGACCCGTCAAGTACAGTCGACATAACGAAGGACTGTACCTGGCTTCTTGATACCTGGTTGAACGAGTTTACTCAATGAACTGCTATTGCTCTTTGGCAAACTTTAGGACTATTTTTTTTTAATGTGTTTTTAAGAAAGCTTTACCAGTTTGTGTATAAGTTTTTAATCTTTAAAACTATTAGTTCACATGGCGTTTAAGTGCTTATTTTGGAATTAACCAAAATCTTACTTTAGAATAAATACGCCTGGACACGCATTCTGTTCACTCTAGATATTTTTGGTCAACTGGTTAAGTCTGTTTTTTGGATTTTGATCTTTGATTCTTTTTTCCTTGATTCTATTTACTACACAATCTTTGTGATATATTTCTGGATCTCAATCACTAAAACTATTAGTTTATTCGGCGTTTTAGTGTTTATTCTGGGATTAGCCAAAGTCTTTTTTTCAGAATAAGTACGCCCGGTTATGCATTCTGTCTATTCTAGATGTTTCCGGTCATCTGGTTAAGCTAATTTTTGGATTTTGAATCTTGATTTTTTTCTTTTTGGTTTCTGTTTACCAAACAGTCTTTGTGATATAGTTCTGGATTCAGTTCCAATTTTGTTTGTTTTGTGTCATAAATTTAATAGTATTTTTTCCTGGCAAAGGTTTTATCCTGTTTAATTTCCAAGGTAGTTTTTTTTTTGGTATCTATCTCTTGCAATCATATTTCCCACAGTCACCTTCTCCTTTTTTTTTTGAGATTATATTGGTGTACATATTGTTTTGGTTAGCATTTTTTTTAGAATTTTTTTTTTGCTTTTCTTCTTCTCCTCACGTTATTTTGCAGATTAATTATTTTTGGTTTTTGAATATAGTAGTACCTTTTTTGATTTGCTTATCTTTTTACTTGTTTTCTTATAGACTGGACAT
The DNA here is from genome assembly GCA_963932245.1 of Tachinus rufipes. NCBI lineage: Eukaryota > Metazoa > Arthropoda > Insecta > Coleoptera > Staphylinidae > Tachinus > Tachinus rufipes. The sequence continues at coordinate 21,071,167 of OZ010742.1, read as the reverse complement.
ATCATCTTGTCTGTTTTGTGTCTATTTACTTTATTTTATCACGTTTGTAACATACATTTTTTTGCTTTTTTTAAATCACAGATCCTTTAGTCTTGCCCAAAATTAAAGCAGTTGTAAGACCTGGTTGGGGTGAGGAATTCTTTGTCACAGTTTCTTGTCTACTATTTTAAACTTGATACTGTTTACTTATCTTTTTAATCCGTACTCTTAGTTTTGTAATTTTAATCTTTGATTTTATCTCCTTCAACGTATCTGCATATGATTTCTTTTGTGCTATTTTAAATTGCTTCCTTTCATAGTGTTCTATTTGCTATGAGGGTAGGCGTCCCGTTTGTATGTTTGTGGAGTGCGATAATAATTCTACATAAACATACGGGATCTACAATTTAACGTTAAACCTGAACCACATCACTAAAGGAGTTTACTAGGCAGATACTTTGCTGGTTTGCCATTGCCTTGCGAAGACAACCACATCGAAATTAATTTGACAAAATATTAAATATTGCCGCTGCTGGGAATCGAAACTATCTTACCTGTTCGGTTCTCGCACTAGACCATTGAGCTACGGGTGCCAAACTTTAAAATGCTAAACATGGTTGAACGTAGAAAAATCTGATATTTTGGCCACATAAGGCGTAACCAAAAATATCAATTTTTATAACTTATAATAGATGTAAAGATCCTAGGAATGAGAGGAATTGGCAGAACTAAAAGATGTAGGAGATCTTATACATTTAGCAAGGGACAAGGGAGCTGATAGCAAATGTGATTGCAAAAATCCAGTAATGGATAGGCAGCAGAAGAAGACGAAATTTTAGTTTTTGTCATTCTTGTGCTCAGCGTGTTTGGGTTTATCTTTTTTATTGGCAACTTGTGCAACTTTTTTGCTTAATTGTTTAATTAGTATTTTGTTACTGATTAGAACCATGTATGTATTTTTTATTAGTTTATCTTCCATTGTTGTATTTAAATTGAGAAAAATTATTAGATTTTTTTCTACGCTCTCTAGGAGGGTTTTGTTAGTTTGCAAGAGAAGTCATCTTCTAGCCACTTAAGTAAGGTATAGGTTTAGTTTTTCAGTTATATTTATCAGTTTTTTGGCAGTTTTTTCTTCTTTCTGATTATAGTTTGATGTTTTATGATAAGTTTTTTCGACGGAGGTGGAGTGAAACTCTGTTTTAAATGTTTTTTTAGTGGCGCGGACTCCATTTTGCCTACGGCTGAAGTGCAATATTGTAGGAATTGCTACGACCCAAGCGATTGCTCCTTCTATGGTTGCCAGACGAAGGTATTATGTTTGGCGGCGGAGGAAGTAGTGTGGTTTCCCTTTGACGTATGGTGTTTTGTTGATGATGCGGTAGTGATTTTTTCTACCATAAACTGTATGTGTATTCTAGAGGTATTAAATCTTCTTTGTTGCTGTTATCTTAATATTATTTTATTGGTTTATCTGTGCTTGCGATTGTAAGACTATGACTTAATTTTTGGCCAAAAACGCCGCTGCCCATGTATATTCTTATTTGGAGCGCTCTCATTGATAGACTTTTTTGGTCAGGTATTGTTAGCTGTTGGGTCTTGATTTTGATTTTTTACGTTAGTGGCATCAAAAACAATAAAATACAATCTAGCAGTGAAGCAGTTTGACATTTTACCGTGGAGGAACTCTGCAATAGTCTAGGCATCCGAATGCTGTACCAAAGATTGTGGGTTCAAATTTCACAACGGAAACTATTTCAAACTTTGATACGCTTTCCTACTCTCCAACTCGCTTGGGGTTTAATGACTAAGATCTTTCTTTGGTTTGGAGTAGATTACTAATCTCTCCAGTGGTTTGGAATCTACTTAAAAAAACTGTAGCTATAGCTGCAATGTAAGTTGTCAGCAGTACGGGTAAAAGGGACTAATGCGCCTGCAGTGGAGTAAAAAAGGGCTGATAATGATATATTATTGAGTCCGCTAATTAAGAAAATGGAGGCACTGCAGATATTGAAGGCCTAGTATCTGATCCACCCATACTCTCATATTAAATGTAAATATGATTACATGGAGATTTAAATTGTTGCTTTTTTTGGGGATCGGGATAAGGGTTTGGAGATGAGAATTGTTTATTATTAAGAGGCAATGACCTTGTGTAATATTGTTGGTTTGCGTGATCTAAGTTATTTTATTCTACCAGTCCCCGTTGCCGGGAGAGGTTCTATTATCTGCCACCTAGGAGCGCGCCTTGTAAAGGTTAGAGTTATCTTCTCTATGACTCCAGGACTACTTAGAACTTTTACGGCATAACTTTTTTATGTAATAATAATAACTACATTGATTTATATATCAATTAATTCTAAGCATAGGACAACTGGTTATTTTACATTCCAACCTTAGTGGATTAATATGCGGGATTTTGTCGATACATCTCACAGATACCGAATTCCGACACGAGAATGCGTGCTTTAGATATTAAACTCCCTAATATCTAGCGCACGCAGACTCGTACTTGCGGAGTTTATTAGGATGGCAACGTTTTTCTGCTTGCAATAAATATTAGCACAAACATTTTTTTTAATATTTATTTTACAGATCTTATATCGGCGAAGGTATCTGGGATATGTTAGGATTGTTACCGCATCTACACTCATCAGCCCGAATTTAAGACTAAACTTTAAAAAGTTTTCTTCAGAGTCGGGAGTTATTTGTAATTTGTTGGTTATTCAACCGCACATCATAGGCATTGGAGCCAAGTACTAATGCGAATGCTCTTATGGCAAGCTCAATTTTTGAAGTGTTTGCCTAAGTGGGTTTAGAATTTTTTTTAGTTAGGAAGGATATCTTTTTTAAGACATTGTGTTGGATTTATCTATACGGGCATCTGCCGATTTTTTTGATTGATTTTTTCTTGCTTACGACCGAGATGAATTTCTATTTTTTTGTGGTGGTTGGGAACATTACTGTCCTGGTGAACATCCATACATTTTTTTTGGAGGCCTAGGCAATCATCTTTGTGCTGTTGTTGCTGGCTTGGGTCAGCCGCACTAATGTTTTTTGTAGTCTATTTTTTTGCCTTGCTATTGACGAGGGTCACAATTAATTTTTCCAGGTTTTGGATCTTGGCAGTTTTATGAGCTCTGCGGCTTTCTTTATTTGATCAACACTTATCTGGATGATTGGGTCAATTGTGCCACCATGGGAGAAGTTTCATTAATTAATTAATTAAATAAATAATTAATAAATCCAATTAAAATTAATGAATTGATGATTTAATCAATTATCAGTAGCGTGGTTGCACTGAAAATTGTAGTTTCTCCTCTGGTTTGCTGCTGCAATCGGAAGTTGCGGTGGCCCTTGGAGGTGTTGACTTGTCGGCTTGCAGAGGACTCTTAGGTTTAGGATTGTACTGCTGTTTGCTTTATTGTATGGGCCCATACAATTGACCACATGTAATTCGCCCACAATCGGCATTAGCGGTTGGGCAAATATATTGTACCACTTCTAGTTTTTTTCTGCTTTTATACACAATTCAAAAATATATTTTAGAAAACATCCCGTTGCTTAATTCTACCAATTGATATTATTCATCATAAAGCAATGAAGACACAGATTATTGAAGTATTGAACACTTGCCAAGAGGAAAATTAAAAAAATATTTTGCGTTGAATAAGTTGCACTATTAGGAAGTTTCAAAACTTATCCGTTCATTTGTGTTGTACCTATGAGATATATCATTTAAAGTTACAACGTAGAAAGTCTTGTTTTGTAATTTATCGTATGGTGAGCCCAACAAAGTGATATGCGTAGAGTTTTTTCCGAATGATTCTGCTACCTCGTATAGGCATCCAAACATACACATCTTCTCTGCGGCTCGGTGTGCCCGACACCTACATTTTCTACACTGAGAGGGAACAGCGTGACTACTTAGTCACCTATATAGGTATAACTACAACATGCTTAACTAATGCTAGATACAATTCATTATCTTGGACTTCTCTTGCTTTTTAATCTGTACCCAAATCTTACAAACATGGATATACATGACGTGCTTTTGTTAGGTTAGGAAAATTACATTAAGGATAAAAATATTAAAGTTATTTGAAACATGAAGTTTTAAACTATTAAAATATTAAAATCTCATAGTAAATACAAATAATGTGTTAATGTACCACATTTTTAAGTAATAAACAACATGGCCGCAGTAATGTAATTTACTTCACTTACCTCAAACCCCCAAACATGGTAAAATAATATATTTGCTAAAATATAACTGAACATAACAGAGATTTTCTACAAAGTCGACTGGAAGTCTATAATCTCCAGCCCACTACAGTTGAAGTACTTGAGCTCTAACGGTAATTTCGTAAACATATATTGGTAAATGCATCGCAGTATAGAGCAATTATTGATGCATGAAGTGGTTCAAAACTTAATTAAATTAAATTGTTTTATATGAATATTTAATTATTATATTTTTTTATAACAAATCACATTTGTTAGTCGAATTAATTTTCAATCTAAATTTTTTTTTAACAAAATTTATGTATACAAAATGACATGGTTAGAGGCAATAAAATTAATTTCTATATTAAAAATTATATTTTTATGGAAAATTGTAGCCATTATATTGTCATGGAGTGAAAATATTTTGAGAGAAGATTGCACGTGATTTTATACCATTCTAAAAATGCAACAAGAGAAAACTGCTTCATGACACGAGAATAGTTGCCGTATAAGTTTAACAAAACTTCCATGTCTAGACCCATTTCCTACCGCATGATTTTTTAAAAAGGAACTATAAAAATCCTTTGCAGAAAAGGTTTATGATTTCACACATATATAAAGAATACACTTGATTTATGTATTTTTTTAAACAACTATTAACCATCTGCTGCGAAAATAAAGCGCATTAGAAAAAAGAAAAAATAACATCTTCTCTGTCAAAGTGAATATCAATCCGTCATTTTCGGATGTAAGAAAAATGAAGCGGGCATATTCCACATACCGCACTAGCTTCAAATTATCTTACTGTTATCAATCAACGGAATAATAAATCATTCTTATTGTTAGTAAGAACTATATAAGGATTGTCTGTACTGGGCGGATTTACTATTTGATTACAGTAAATTTAAAAAAGGATCCAATTAAATTGATTGGCAAAACAATCACGGCGCTCAATGATTGATTTATTGATGTGACAAATGTATCCACGTTTACAGAAATATTTCACAATGATTTATTTGATTAATAAATCTGTATGCGATAGCGGATACTGTTGGAATGCGTAAAAGTCTTATCGTGATAAATTTTATTATTCAAAACAATAATCAACACCTACCAAAGATGAGATAATAAGAACATTAAACCACAACATATGTGCGCATTCTTTAACCCTCGTAAAACCACAGATGTCTCTTTTATAAAACATTAAAATTATTGATAAACTATTAAATTATGAAGCAGAAGTTGTTTCGGGAATGTCTCGAGCTGTGAGTCGCTTTCATATTCGTGTCTTGTACGAATGGGTAGTCCGCATTCCGAGAAAACTTGTCATCTCGCCGCTAAGATTCAGACAACAACGTCTTCACCGACTCCTGGATGTTTTTGCGGAATACCGAAATTCGTTAAATTGCAACATTTTTTTATATGTGTCGCTGTTTTGCCATTTAAGGTATGAATTTATATTATAAGGATCTTGCATAAAACATTATTATCCAACAACCGGTTAGAACTTTTGTGTTGAAAAAATAATAAATATTAAATTGTCTCCAAAAATATTCAATCTAGATTAGTTCTTATATAAAAGAATTTTACTTCTGATTGAAACTAATGATGTTTGTTATTTATTCTTATTTTATATCTTCAAGACAATTGTTAAATTTTACATGAGCCATGATTGATTTGATGTCGAGTTTGAAAGTTCTGAATATAATATGTAGAGAGCGGATGTTTATGTACATCATGTTTGGTAAAATTAATTAAAATTAAAAGAATTTAAAATTTATTATTTATAAAAATTGTTTAAATAGTTTCGGCAATTTGGATTTTAATTCTATATTAACTAAAAATAACTGTTATTCTTGTTTTTGGTTGATTGTAAGACCTTTTTCTATCAATATCATTTAATCTTATGACTTAAATGTTATTATTGTATGGTAGCGCTACCGGTTATTAGGTAATTTGTTTGTCTATTGCTCAATAGGATAAACAGCTACGGCAATAGGTAGCACTACTAGTTTTAAAAACGTGTACTATTTAAATACTTTCTCTTTTCTGATCATAAAGTTATTTATTCAGTAATAAATAAATAAAATTTAGTATTGAACTAAATAGTAGATCCACTATATTATAAGTCAGAAAATTGAAACGAGAAATATTAAAAACTTTTTGTTATTTTAAATTAAATTGAATATAGTAAGTTCTTTGAAATCCGCTTCCTAAAGTAAGTTTGTTTGAACCCAGACACAAATACATGTATTATGTCTCTGTACATACATAATTTTCCGTCCCATTTACAAATACGTTCGACTTTTATCTCTGGGTGATATTTGTGTAATAAAAGCAACAACGAGTTTGGGGGGGTTGTAATTCCGCTCCTTTTTCGGGGTAGATTTTTTTTACGAGTGTGAGAAATTTAAGTACCGGCGTCATGATAATGCCCGTGTTGTTGTTATTATAGGTTATAAGGATGCATAAATAACAAGACCATTTGCATAAAATAAAATAAGGAAATAAACGTTACGTTTTCCGGAAAAACCCCCGCCCGATAAATCACATTATATTTTCAACATGCAAACGGAAATCGTTTTACTTGAAAATTTGACGTATGCAAAGTCCGAACTCTGATTGTATGTTCCCTCTGGATATGAGTTTTGTCTATGTTCGGAAACTATTCAAATACTCTTTACACGCGTATACTTTGAGGAAAACCGATTTCCCACCGTTTACCCCACGTCAGTTGATGCGACGCGCGACCATCTACGAGAAGACAATCTCGTTCAGGATATTGGATTATTTGATGTGTACTTTTCTGTGTCGTCAAAGAAAAACAATGTTTAACGTGTACTATGTAATAACACATTGTTCCTCTTCGCTTGGTAAAGCAATCACAATGTAATCACTAGATAAAAATCGTATGGCTCAATTTTTTTTTAATACGGCAAAAATTATTATTGCTGTTTAAGTAGTTTCAGCTACATTAGGGTGAAAACTACTATGGTTTTTCTTTTTACAATGCGATCATTAATAATGCTACCGCGCATTGATGAGATCATCGATAAGATATTATTAATTACTCTTCGGATGCGTTTTAATTAATATTTGATGTCATAATTAATATTATAATGAAATATCTTAATTTATGGATAATTGAAATACTGGGAGGCAAATAGATAGTTATTACTCCATAAAAGCAATTAAATATATAGGTTCTGTCGGTACTTTTACGTCCAGTTAAGAATTGGATTCTATTTTAATTAATGAGACGTCATAGAGAGGAGAGAAAAAATACTCTAATTGGATTCTAGGATTCAAATAAAAAAATCAAATATTTGACTGAATGTAAAAATGAAATCAATCAAATAAAAATTGTGCGAAGGATTTTGTGTGATTTGCAACTTTGTAGGGAGTGGTCGAAAAATGTTAGTTATTAGGCATCCGACTGCTGCACCGAAAATCGTGGGTTTGAATCTTATATAACTATTTTAAACGTTCAGACGCTCTCCCACTACCCAACCCGATTTGTCAGCGTGGGGTTTTATGAGATACTTATCTAGTTCGGTTTACATTAATAATTTCTTAAGTGGTTCGGAATTGTAGGTCTACCTGTAATGTAAGTTGCCAGCATTACTGGCAGAGAAGAGGCTAATGCGCCTGCAGTGGCGTGAAAAGAGGCTGATGATGATGATGATGAAAATTTTAAACAATTTAAATGATAGCAAAGCTTCGGTCAGCAGGAAAATGTAGAGCAAGTTAAATTTGGTTATTTTTTCTGTTACTGGCTTCAAAAGACTAGAATTTTGTCTTAACAATAACGGTTAAACTTTCCTGATATATCAAATGTGCGTGCGTGAATTTGTGAGCATTAATCTCATAGCGCGAGTGCTGGCGTAGAAGTTTTTGGCCGAGAATATACATGTATTTGTAAAACACCATGAGTTAATAATATTTTTGTTTAAAATAAATAATTATATTGACAAATACTTTATTTTGGACAATTAAAATCAAAAAGAAACTATTTTCCAAAATAACATGGTAATATTGAAATTTAATATTTTTAAAGTTTTATTCAATCATAAAAAAGCTTCCAGGATTTTTACAATTTATTGCGATAAGTTTGCTCCCTAAAACGTTTGTAGTTTTACGAGTGTTCAATTTTCTAAAAAAACTAATAAATTCTTTTATTACTTTATTACTAACATCTGTTTAAACGAATTTCCAATAAAATTTGTCGTTAAATTTTTTGCTCTATTACGAAACACTTTATTAAATAGTACAAAGTTTTAAATGTAGTCATCAAAGGCAACTGTAACTATTTAAAAGTGTGGTGCTATCCAGTTTCTTTAAAAGAAATTTGTTCATTAGGAATATATGTAGATTTTTTGTATATTTATGTTAAATAAAAAATGTAAATCTATACCACTATGGTAGCAGAATAAATTTGAAGTTAATTTTATTAAAATCTGACAAATATTCCCGTCACTCAATTTAAACCTATATTATATTTATATTTATCGACTGAACATGCATCATATTTAATTTATTAAGTTATCTATTATTCAGTCTTTATTGCAAATAAAAATCAAACCATACAACTTTGAGTTTGTATTAATTTATTATATTTGGGCATTTAACTTAGAAACAAACTATTACTAACAAAAGTTTATTTCAGTATGATACATATTATACCAGTTATTGTATTCATAATTAATTCTTCCAAGTTAGTAATAAGAAAATATAACGACCGAAATAAAGCACATTATATTTATAAATTATTCCTCTCATACAATTAAATTATATCCCATAAGAATATATACTACAATTTCAGATGCAGAAAAAGCAAACGTTAAAAAATGCATCTAATTAATGAGCGCCATTGCACATAATAATCATTCATAATGGCAGGCAATAAAATAGTCTGTATATAACTTTATTAATTAATTAGTCTGTACACTTTTATTTACTTTCTTATTTCACACTTGCTCCATACCATAAAGGTAGAACATGTTTATACGTGTAATTAATACGTTGATATTAATGCGACTTATTATGCTAATTATATTTATGTTGATAGCTTCATTGCATTTCATTTAGATGCACTCCAGATAGGAATTAAATTTAATTAATTTCAACTGGATGTAATATTAATCTAATGGTAACATTGTTATTTTATTAGTGTTATTAACGTCCAGGTTCTGATGCGGTGTTTCATAATTGATGCAATAAAAGATAATGATTCATATTTTCCCCTCCGAAAACATCAAAAGGTTCCCGCAGGTCATAAAGCGAAGGTGGCTAAATTGGGGGTTGATTCACTCACACCTGACATGATATCGATATATTTTTAGATGAAACATTTATATTTGAAAACAAAATATGATGCATTGCAATATTACTCATATCAAGTAGAAGTAATGCAGGCATAAAAGTCTATATCCAAGATACATGCATCAGGAATTTTAAATCATATTTTATTGGAGTTGTAGTGCACATAATGTCAACTTTATGAACTTTCTGCAACATTATTTCTCATATCTCCTTCGCGATATTTTTTGCTTTAACCAATATGATCATAAAGTAGACGAAATTCTTCCCCTTTATTACTTACTGGCGTTTATTCGCAAGCAAGCCTACTTTTTTGAATTATTTATATTTTAAAATGTCGGCTACTCCTTTTGTTCTAAAAATAATACAATTAAAAAAGAACAAAGTCAACGATTAATTAAGCTGTTTTAAGAAAGGAGCAGGAAATGTGGCATCAATTTGAAATATAACCTCTTTTTATATAAATTTACGGCTAATAAACTGAGATGAATTAATTGTAAGCCTATAAAAAAGTTGTAAAATCTTTGTATAATCTGGGTTATAAATTTTGCAAGAGAGATTTGTCATGAGATGAGAAGATCCCAAAAGGGTCAAAAGCACCATTACGCATATGCATACATACATGTTTGCATAGCATCCAATTTGCCTTAGGTTCAAACGAATGTGGATGAGTGACGTTTCTAAATCCGTCTCTGAGTAAACAAAGCGACTAATTTCTTGTTGTAGCATACTTAGATATGACACCCCTCGCACGTGTCATACGCGTGTCTGCGATTCATATCCTCTGGGATTTGCACTCGTTCCAGATATTGGTACAGTAATGAGTCCCAAAGCTTCTATCTCGGTGTGCATTAGTGTTGTGTAACCGCGTGCGTCTATCTATTACGATGACAAATATCGTAACGGTGGGTGGATTTAATTTTGGGGTCCTATATTGCTGATTGCTCGGTTTCTTTCGTTTTATATATAGCAGAGTCAACATTAATAGATTCATCATAGATGTAACGTAATAAAATACAATAAACTATAGTTTATTGATTAGTATAATATATGTAAAGTAAAAATTAAGTAATAGTAAAGGACGTTTGCTATGAATAAAATATACAATTTATTATTGTACTTTAATTAATATCTTAAAATATTTTAAATTTTAAAATTAAATAATATGAGTTGATAAACTACATTAAGAGCTAATGTATCACATTTGAAAATAATTATCTCAAATTAAAATTGCGAAGAAAACATAATTGGTACTTGGTATATTCTATCAACTTTCTGTTAGCATTTTTTTATCAGTTGTGTGGTAGATCAGGTTTTATTAAATGCACCGAAGTTTTACTTAGAGCAGCACAACTAATTTATATAATAAAATTGATTTTTAACTTTTTATTCTAGAATAAATTCTTGACTTTATTTATGAAATGGTTTTACTATGAATACAGCGCCAAATAAAGCTGACAGTACACATTGTGTGAGACGTTTACTTAGCTCGAATACACTTCACTGCTTTTGATCTAAATTATTATCATTTTCATTCATTTAGAAAATATCGTTTGTACAATTATTACTTCATATTGAACCAATAACAGCTTTGTAAGCTTTGATTTATTGAAAAGAACAGTCCTTTTTATTAATGATGGAATACAATTTTATTTATGTAGCTCCTTTGGCTGGCATAGCAGAAAGCCATCCAATGGCAGTCCAAAGTTGTCGTTAATTTGGTGGAGCTTCTTTTTTACTCAAATTGAGAACTGATAACAAAGCAGATGATTGTTGGCCATACATTCTTGAGTCTTTTGAACCTTGTAAGGGAAAAGCCAAAATCTGTGTAAAGTATTCTCATCAATGATATTCTGTTAATTTTCAGTTGCGGCTATCTGCGACGTGTTGATGTTCTTGGACTTACTTTGGGCAACAAGAGCAATATTTTTGTGTATGGGGCCTTTGCTGTCTCCTAACATTTCTGTGTTATGATTTAATTGCGTAAACTAGGCGCGGTTGGCGCATTATTTTTAACAAAGTTTTTTTTCAAAATGTGAGACTACAGCAGTAACTCACTTTGGAAATTGATTTTTCAGTTTGAATATATTGAGACTATGAATTGTTTACTATAATTTATGTTAACTGCGTCTATTGCGATTGATATTACTACGTTTTTGTAAATGCGTTTTGTTTGTTTTTGGCGACGGCCAATTGTAACAGGCGCTGTTTGCTTTGAAATGGCTAAAACCGCTTGCTCTTTGCTGTTCTTGCATTTTTAGCCTGTTTACCGTTTTTGATATATCAACGGGAATTAGCTTTTTTGGTTAATAAATTTTTTTGTTAAGGTTTTGTTTTATTTTTGTGTTGCTTTGTTGCTTTTATGGTAGTGACCATTATTCGTTGTAGGGTTTCTCAGTTGTCCTTCGACTATACCATCTTAGGTACTAATATTTCTGCTGTTGTTTTGCGCTCTTAGTTCTTGCATGCACTTTTTTTTATTTTGACTCTCAAATATTGCATGTTTGGGTTCTTCTACTTTACCGCAATAAGCTCAAGTATCTGTTTCCGCATGTATGTTCTAAATGATTTGTAAGCGCCAACCTACGGTAATTGATTAGATGTTGCTACTAAATTATGGGGATTCCCAGGGGTCAGTGATTTGGCTTCTGATCTTAAATTGTAGTTATGTATACAATTTTTTGTTAATAGTTTAATTAACATTAAAAACACCAAAAAGCTTGGAAATATTTGAAACCTACTTTTTTAAAGGTTTTTAGTGATATGTAGTAAGTTTTTTTGTTTCTAAAAAAGTGAGTTAGTCAGTTAAACATTTTAGTCAACAGTAAATTTGGGTTGTTAAAATTAAAACTGATGGGTCGTGTTTTGGTAATTTTATAACGGTTGACAGTAATCTAAACAAAACGGTTTGACAAACTGCATTGCGCACTGAATGTTAGTCGCACCTAGTGTTTGTACGGAAGTACTACATTTGCAGTCGGGACTAAGCACATACGTTTCTATTTTTAGACTGGTTTGGTGATTTTGATTTATCTTGATAGGTGTTGAGATGATTGCTGAAGAATATATAAAATTGTTTATGGTGTCGTTATAAGTGTGTTAATTTTTGATGAGCCATAGTACTCTAGGAGCCATGTTCTGCAACCCTACAGGTTGTTGATAGCTTTAAAATTTCAAAAACTGTAATAAACTTACATTAACATTGATTTTACTGAAGTTAATTACTAAAAAACGGAAAAATTGTGACGTAATCAGTCATAAAACAAAAACCAATCTGACAATTTTTATAAAATTTGCTGATTATTACTTCAAGATGTTAGTAAAGACAATAGAATTACAAAAGTTGTGATAAACTTATATTAACTTTAATTTTACTAAAATTTATTACTAAAAAACGGAAGAATTGTGACGTAATCAGCCATAAAACAAAACCTAATCTAACAATTTCCACAAAAATTGCTGATTATTACCTCAAGATGTTACTAAAAACAATAGAATTACAAAAATTGTGATTGACATATTTTAACATTGATTTTATTGAAATTTATTATTAAAAAACGGAAGAATTGCTGCTTAATCTGCGATAAAACAAAAACTAAACGGACTATTTTAATAAAATTGTCTGACTTATGCCATAAGATAATAGTTAAAGAGTTTTAAAAGTTATAATAAATTTACAATAACATTAATTTTACCAAAGTTTATTGCTAAATAAATTAAGAATTGTATCGTTATCTGTCATAAATCAAAAACCAATTGGACTTTTTATATAAAATTGACTGACCTTTAAGACCTGATATCTTGTTCAGAGTCCATTATGAAAGTAATGTGCAAGATTTTTTTATCCATCTTAGCCCGGTAAAACCGGTCGGGAAATGTGGTGGAGGATCTGCCCTTTGAACGCAGCCGGTCACCAACTTGCTCTGACTGTTCTGATCAGAAAGACGTATCTCCGCGTGAAGTGTGTTTTTTTGACTTTGTAACACGGCGCGATTTTGCGCTGTCAAAAACTTTTGGATTTGATTTAAAATGAGCCGCACTTTCTTAACTCAATCGTAACCAGAAACGTATCCTGGTTGTTTGAGTACGACCCAGAACCAAAAAGACAGAGCAGCGCGTGGAAAACAAAATTATCCCCCCCCCCCCCGCTTCAAGAAAGCGCGAATGAGCAAGTTTTGCATCAAAACGTTGCTCATTATCTTCTTTAACGTCCGTGGAATTATCCATTTTGAGTTTGTGCCGCAAAGAGAAACTGTCTACTCAAGCTTTTACCTCAAGGTGCTCAAAAGATTAAAAACGCAGAATTGCGAATTGCGCGCGTGAGACTGACATCAAAGACACGGTCAAGCTCTACCATGACAATGTCCCTAGTCAAACGGCCGTCATCGTTACCAACTTCTTGGCCCAAAGCAACAGTTTGGTGGTCTCCCAGACTTGGATTTGTGCGACTTTTTTTTGTTTTTTAGGCTGAAGAGAGAGCTGAAAAAAAAGCATTTGGGAATCCGTGTAAAACATTCAAAAGCATGTTACAACGTTATTAAAAGACATTTCTGAGGAGTTTCAAGGTGCCTTTCAGGCGTAGTAGACACGTCTTCAAAATTGTATTGATACAGGGGGAGAGTATTTCGAAGAATTTTATGCGTCTGTACCAGTACAATCAATAAATCTATTTTTCATATAAATGCGCATTACTTTTATAATGGACTCTGTATATTGTCATATTACATGAAATTAAGGACAGCAAATTGTTGTTATAGAGCAGAATAAGACTCCAGGGTTTAAATATTTCTGGGCCATTAAGTTTTTGGAAAATATGTAATTTGAGACAGGTCTGATTTGTTGTATAATGTTATGATAATAGAAAATAACCAAGTTGTTGTTATAGAGCAGAAAAAGGCTGCAGGCTATAATCATTGCAATAGTATGACGAGGTCGTGTGGGCGACTTACTTTTTGTAGGAGAAACATGCTTTTTTTTTTATATTTGTTTTAACTTAACAAGTATTTGCATAACGACTCTAGAATGATTTTTTTTTCTTTTTTATCTTGTAGTAAGCCTATGGCTTGTTTTTTTTTTAACTCCACTTCTCAATTTTCTTGCGATGCTGACGTCCAACACTTTCTTCATCCCTTTGGTGGTCTGACGAGTGGTCTTCGAGCTCCTGGTCTCCCGTGTCTTGTTATGTTGACTATCCGGTGAACTTTTATTATTGTTACGTGCTTATTCTATGCTTTTTTTTGCATTATCCATCTAACTATATTTATATTTGATCGCTTACTGCTAATTTAAAGCGGATTAGTCTTTTGGGTCATGATCTCCATATTATTGATGTGACTAGTAACAGCCGCTCTCAAGAAGGTAAACTAAATGTACGAATTTCTTGTGCCTTGACGATTTTTGACCATACTTGCTATTAGCATTTTGATCACAGCTACTTGAAAAAGTTGTACTATTGTCTGGCTGAACCATTGCCTCAGATTCTTCAACCATGAGATACGTTTTTATTCAGGGTCTTGTTTGCTATTTTTTTTTGCCTATATAATAGGATGTAGTACACCATATCTCTCGTGATC
This sequence comes from Tachinus rufipes, assembly GCA_963932245.1. Classification (NCBI taxonomy): domain Eukaryota; kingdom Metazoa; phylum Arthropoda; class Insecta; order Coleoptera; family Staphylinidae; genus Tachinus; species Tachinus rufipes. Next base: position 21,056,072 of record OZ010742.1, on the reverse strand, counting down.
TTTCATAAGCATCATCATCAATATCATCAGCACCTTTTTACGCCACTGCTGACGCATTAGCTTTGTCTCTGCCCGTAATGCTGTCAACTTACATTACAGGTAGGCTTACAATTTTAAATGAGTTCTAAACCACTGGAGATCAGTCTATTCTGGGCCAGAGAAGGATTTTAGTCATAAAACTCCAAGCTGACAAGGCGGGTAGGGGAATGGGAGAGCTTATAAACGTTTGAAATATTTTCCGTTGTGTGATTTGAACTCATGATCTTTGGTGCAGCAGTCGGATACCTAGACTACTGCCCCATGCTTTCCTATTACTAAACTAAAAGTATTATAGTTTAGCTAACGTTTCAAATGCATTTAGACGATTTAACATTGCTTCATTAAGAGCATACCGACCGCTACCTTGATTTGTAGTATTTTAACAAAAACGGCAACTTTGGCTTCATCGCTGCTTCTACAAATAATTTGATAATTGATTTATGTTTTACCAGTATATTTAGAAAGGATTAAACTATGATATGTCGAAGTCTTTTTTGTGAAATTATATTGATAAATACAAAAAAACGTATTTATTTCTATATTTGATGTTGACTAAAAGACTTTGACATATCATAGTTTAATCCTTTCTAAATGTACTGGTAAAAAAATAAATCGATTATCAAATTATTTGTAGAAGCAGCGATGAAGCCAAAGTTGCCGTTTTTGTTAAAATACTACAAACCAAGGTAGCAGTCGGTATGCTCTTAAATCCAGGTGTAAAAGAACTGGAAAGATATAGCATATCACTATACGTACCCGGAGACAACAAAAACATTGCAAGCGTCAGCAATTCTATTTATTAATATTTGGAGATCTTCACTTGATGTTGCTAATATTAGGGTATCATCCGCGTAACCATTTCTAGGTTTTTGATTTTTTTTTTTCAAATATTTTTTTGAAGTATAAGTTAAAAAGCAGAGGTGAGAGTTTGCATTCGCTTTTTTATTTCTACATTATCTGTTAGTTCTTGTTCCATTTGTAAGTTCTCTGGTGCCAATATTTCAATATGCAAATGTCTTATTTCAGTTGCCCTCATAATTTTGACCAATTTGTTGTATTTTACGTTATGAAAAGCCTTTTTAAAATCTTATTAGGCATGTATATACGTTGTAGTTGACATCTTTGTATTAAGACTTGGACTCCGAAAAGCCTTACCGTGTTACTGTTGCGTTTCTAAATCCGAATTGATTTGCTCCAATTTTGTTCTTTATTTTCTGATACTTGATTTAGTGTGAACACTTTTAACACATCTCAGCAAAAAGAGAAGAAACAACTTTGATTGTTTTAAATGTTAAAGAAGTGGATTTACAAAACATATCTTGGCGTAAGTTGACTGTTTTTAAAGGTTATTTTGCAAGAAACATTAAGCCTTTAATTGTCTGTTTATATACTTTTGAATAATCATTTTTGACATAATTTTTTTGTTGGATTAATGCTTTTGCTCATCATAGTTTATTGCACTATACTCAGAAATAATTGGTTAAATTTAGGGTCCATCTTACTTTTTTAGAGAAGTTGCTGGTTACATTTTTGCTATTTGCATCAAAATTTGGCAAATGACACGTCGAATTTTTTCTTTCAGCTTAGGAATTATCCGTGGTTGGCATAGATCTCACGATTTTGGTAGCCACGACCAGAGAATTTCTCATGCAAAAACTGCAGCTCTTAGGCAATTTGGCAGGTTGCCTTGATCTTCTGTAACTACGTTTTGGCTAAACTCATACTGAGTACTTTAGTATTATTTACTGCATTGACGGCGTTCACCAGTCTACCTGCACTAAACGGTGATTTTGATTGTGGATGCATTGCTTTTTCATAAACAACATGTATATTTTGGTTCCAAAATCTGGTTGTTTGGTGTGTGAGTGTCGTTAACACTTTTTCTTACTAAATAAATTTTCAAAGATTTTGCGTCAATTGAGTTTTATAAGGATGCAGAAGATGATTTCTTTAAAAAAATTTGACGGCAGCAAATTGTTGTGCCTGGAGACTCGCCAACAAAGGCAATATTTTCAAAAAATCGGCCTGACCAAGACCGATTTGATAATATCTCGTTCACAACCGAGCTTGTTTGGCTAAAATTTTTTAAAAGTTTTGTGAATTTTGTTGGTAAAAAATTGCACACACTCGGCGAATTGTTTCTGATTCACTTTCAACATATTTGAAAATGTTTTACTATTAAAGCTGTTAGTTTGTGTAGCGTTTCAACGCTGATAATCGACGCATAGCGATACATGATAGTTGAGCAATTTTAGTTTAACGAAAATGCCGCAAAATTCATATCTTGCTCAGATTGGGCAAAGTCAATAAAAAGAGATCTTGCCAAAGAGAATGTTTTGCAGTATTTCTAAAATTGCATTCTCCTAATGTTAGTTACTAGAGCTTCTGCTAAGAATATTTTTGAAGATCTCACGTTAGAAAATAATATAAGTCAAAAAAGAAGAGGTATATGCATAACCTTTATAGATTCATATAACCGGTAATATTAATAAATCAACTTCTGACAAAAAATTTTTTTTCAGTTTAATATTAGTAGTTAGTTTGTCTTGTGATTTTGAACATTGTTAGGTTGGCGGTTGAAAGAAGTGCTCAAAAACTTTTTTTTAAATGTTTTTTTTGCATTATTGTTGATATCAAAGTCGCAGAAGTTTTGTGGAAAGCGTTCTATATATGGAACTAGGAGTAATTAATGAGGGTATTCTAATTGCTTTTGAGATACAAATACAAATAAATTGAGTTGAGCTTATATAATATAATAAATATAATTGCGATGTTATCATATTTGTAGCTAGTCACACATCTGGGTTTCACAAAAAAACATAATATTTATAAACTTTTTAGTTTGTTTACTACTTTTCACGGACTTATGCAAGTAGGACGATGGCTAAAACATATTTAGTTGGTTTTATGAATGTCGTAAGGTCGTTTACAATTTCACATATTATAATTTAAGACCGGGTGTGTGTGTGGATTAAATTTGTGAGTGAAATTCAATCACTTTATTAATCTATTAGCCGCTTCTTCACAACTATTTAATGCGAAATGGAGCATTAATAAATTAATCTATCTATTTATCTATCAATACAAAATATTTTAATTATTTCTGACACTTATTAATTAAAAAAATTAGGTCATTGTGAGCATTCCATAAACATTACCAAGTTATAAATATCTGTTTTATGTAGTAATAATAACTACTTGATGATAATGAATGGCCTCTCAGTCCGGTTTTATTTAATGCAGCTATTATTAAAACCTATACAATCTGGTGCAATGTACCAAACTGTAGATTATCATTATTCTTGTCGTTTCCCAACCAAACAACATGAACGTATCATTATACCGATATTATTTATGTTTGTCTCGGATTGGTTTTATTTTTTTCAGAGCAATTTTATCAATGGAGAGAATACGATACCAGCTGGCGATTTTGAATTTTAAATGACCATAAAGAAGATGATATTGGCTGCGGTTAAGGAAAATTCAATATCGCGCGCCAGTTCTATTTTACGGTCAATATATCATTTCAATTCGTATCCCTTTGCATATTTTATTAGAATACATTTATTTAAATTGTTCTATATAATTGCAGATTTCTTTCAGTAGCTTGCGGCTGGATGATAAAAATAATATATCAGATCCACGAATCACGGAACGCCTAATCACGCATCGCATCAACCGAAATAACGGTGGGTGGACATGATCCCGATAACGGCTACATAACACGAAATCTGTGAGAATTTCCAACTGCACTTTTTTATTATTTTCTAAAGAATCTATTTCTTTCACGTACACAATCAATTAGAAAGCTCACAAAAATACTGATAAAATTAATTACGATCATCTATTGTGGTAGAAATATTTATCTCTCGACAAAAAAACCTTTTTTTTTGTGGATATAAAGATCCTCTATGAAATGCCAACGCGAGACGTCGTTTTCTATTTCGCCGGAAAAATACATCCGGGTTCAATTTATTGGTCGTGATAAAGGCGGAAGAAAAAAAGTAACATCTTCAATATTCGGGAGATTGTCCTACCGTAAATCTGCTAAATCCAGATGTGCATATTAGGGATCGAACTTTTACAGAGTTTTAACTATAATAGAACTTGATTTACCAACCTTTATTATATAACCGCTTCGACGTTAAGCAGAAGTTTTTGGGGAAATCAATTGGTGCTTTGCGCGCCGCATAAACCAGCATCTGGCTCTATATAATGGGGTCATATATTTTCATTTTATTTCATTAACTTTGACAATTACATATTATATATAATCTTATTTTATAGAGTGGATAATATTAAATTATAATCATTTAAAAAAATCATTATTCATCAGAGCCGGCCTTCTCTATAAAGGTGCAAAACATTTTTTAGGGTTCCAAATACAAATTTTCTTAAAAAGTGGACAGATTATTTGTAGCACTGACAGTAGACAGTTTATATACTACAAATTTATAAAAAAATTAACAATTTATATGTAAAACAGTTAATTTCAGACAGGTGATTTGTTAAACTAACAGCTGACAGTTGATATAACATATTTGTAAAGAAATTTGACAATTTATATAAGAGAATTATGAAATACTTGACAGATGCTTTGTAAAACTGAAACTTTAACTAGCAGATTTGTAGAGAATAATGTTTGAAGTTTTATGTTCAAATGCCAAACAGTTTTTTTTTTTTTTATATATTGACAGTGATATATTATAATGCAAAATTGTCAAATATCTAATTGATAGTTCAGACATTAAAACTGTAAATTTTAAAAGTAGTTGCATTCTCATTTTGACAGTTGACAGTTTATATGACAGTTTTGTGAGAGTGTCGACATGCCGAGTTGACAGTTCAATTGGCATTTGACAATTCATTTGATAATTTATTTGACAGATTTGTGAAACAGTTGACAGCTGCAGTTTATATGACAATTTTGTAAAATATAAAAATTGATAGCATTTTTTTAGTGGCTTACGAGGGGAATCTTTAAATGACTAAAAGTGTTGGATAGAGTTGTGGTTAGGCGGATGCCTTGAAGTTATGCGGCTAGCTAGAGTTTTTCTGTTTGGTTTAGTTAACCGGGTTAGATCTGGGTTGACGTGTTCTGCTATTTTCTCGTAGAATTTAGTTTCAAGACTCTTCATATAGACTCTTATTGGCGAAATTTTGATGTCTTGTCTTATCTGGACTTTTCGAACGTATCATGGTGCGTTGAGAATTTTTTTCAAAGTTTTGTTCTGAAATGCTTATATTTCGTGAGTACTTATACTTGGCTATTATTCTTCATACTGGACTGGCGTAAGTTGGATGCTATTATGGCTTTGTCTATTGTTTTCTGGACGTATACTCGGAAGTTTAGATGTTTATCTAAATGTAGTTCTAGGTATTTAGCTGAATTCTGTTGCAAAATTAGTTTGTACAGAAGACTCTTGTGCCAAATGAAAGTCTTTTCGACAGAAAAAAAAAACTACTTCATTGGTTTTTTTTTCAATCTAAAGACCTTGGAGACACGATCTATCACACGAACCAGCTGATGAACTGCAGAGTGGTTGTGTTGGAAACCGTGTTAGTAGTCCGGCAGCAAACGCTCTGCTTTGGTGTGATTTTGAAGTATTTCCAAAATCACTTTTTTGTGAACTTACTGAAGATGCATAGAAGACTTATGGGTTGGTAGTTTTGAAAAAACTGCTTGTCTGCTCTTAGTTTAGGTATATTTATAACTATGCTTAAACTGTTTGATGTTTCTTTCTAAAATATCTTAAATTTATTCCAAACTCAATTTTTTGTTTAAATACCATTAAAAGAGAAGCTTATTCTTTCTTTCTTCAACTTTTTGAATTCGACAATTTTAGTTTTTGATGGATCTATACAAAATGTCTACTACATTCTCTAAGAATTTGAGCATCTTTTAATATAGTCCATGCGCTCTCTTAAATCTTAAAAAAAAAAATTGTCTGGAATACCATATTTCTTTATTAACTCAAACATTTCTTTTTTGATAGGCCAAAACCCCATCTTGCCATTTGCTTTGTTGGTTTGGAATTTTGGTCTCGAGCTCTTGAGGAAGTGCTGAAGCTATTTCTTAACTTTGGTTTTTACTACTTCGAAGGCCTTTTAAGTGGGTCTATATGGTAATTTTAGGTACACTGTAGAAGTATCAGATTGTGCTTGCACAATATATTTTATATGAATTTGTTGCTTAACAAATTTTGGTACATTTTGACGGGGTAAGTGTAATCTATAAGTGAACACAACTTGCCGTATCCTCACTGGACGTTGGCGATCAATCTGGCTTATCTAATTGGTTTATCGTTTCAAGTTTTTTAGCCAAAAAGTTTGTCGTTTTCCTGGTGAAATTTTTTCTTTATTTTTTTTATGCATAATTAAATGGAGAATCTAGTACCTTTTGCTGTTGCGCAAGATATGACTGAAATTGACAGTTTTCTCTGCTTTATCGTTTTAAGTAGAGCTTTGTATTTTTGTATGCATATTAGTATAGTTTTGTTAGTTATTTGGTGTGTTCATAAAACCCTAAACATACACCATATCTCAAAACTTTTTCAAAAATTGCTTGTTGACCTTTTAATTCATATAGGAGTGTTGAGCAGACGCAACATCTTAGGATGGAGGCAGAGGTTTATGTTGGATAATATACTTTTTATTTGATTGAAATCTGATCATGCTTTTTTGTCTATATTTTTACTTCCTGTCTCATTTGTCATGGTTACGAGGTAAAATTAAGCTGGATGGACACTTGAACCAAATTTACAGTTACCCTGGACCACCTAAATTGCAGGAACTTTGCAGTGTGACGCATATCCACCCAAGTGTTGGTCTTTAAGAGATTTTCTTGCAAAACGAAGAAACTTTAAATTTTTTGATAACAAACTTTTGGGCGGGTGAGTGGGCACTCCAGTTTAAATTACGTAACCTAACCTAACCTAACCTAACCTAACCTACCCGCCCAATTGTTTGTCATCAAGAGATTTGTCTGACTAAGAGGTTTCTAACACTTGCAGAGAGGAGATATTTCTAATTCTTTGATAACAAACACTAGGGCGGGTGGGTGGGCACTTTAAACCTAACTTGATTGAACCCGTTCTATACAGTATTCTCAGCTAACGGTAAGGGTATGCACCTCAGGTTGTTACTCTTTTAGTAAATCGCTATCTTCAAGTTTTTACCAAAGGACCGACTCTTCTTTATTTAGCTTGTGTTTGCCGAAACACTACGTTGCGTATTGTAAACGTTTCTTTCAATAAAGTACAACTTTTTTTAGTATGCTCTTCTTTGGTTAGCTTGAGTTTTCTAAAGAAGGCACAACATTGCGTACTATAAGTCTTGCACTCGCATATATAGCGAAGTTTCTCAAGGTTTACTAATTGTGATAAAAAAGTTTAAGTCTTATATATCCAATCTGTGGATTACTAACATTTGGGTGCTCGGGTTACACTAATTTTAATTATTTATCTACAATCTGAAGGCATGCTCACCCACGCAACTGTTTGTCATCAAGAGATTGGATTTGTCACCTTGCTTCCTTAATTTAAAGGTAATTGATGTTTGCAGAAAGGATAAATATTCAATCTCTGGAATACTAACACTTGGGTGGGTACTTGTCCGCAATCTATGAAATGAGTGCCCCACCCGTTCAACACACCGTTTTTCATCAAGAAATTAGATCTGTCACTGTCTTTCTTTAATTTAGTGACACTTAATAATTGTAAAAAAAGAAAAACATTCAATCTGTGGATGATTAACACTTAGGCGGATGGGGACTACAGCTGATACTACGTATCTAACTAACTCAATGACCTGCTTACTCACTCGACTGTTTGTTATCTAATTTTTTGATGACTAACCATTGGGCAGGAGGGCGGGCACTATAGTTGAAACCACTTGCTTGCAATCTGGATTACTAACACTTTTTTTTGGGGGGGGGGTGCTAGGTGGTAAAATCTTTTATAAGACTGGCAAGTGTCGGATTCATTTTCTCAGCTTGAGGAGCCTACCGACTAAAAACCGCTTAATAATGAATGCCAAATGGAAGTTTGAGACCTTACGGCTCATCTACCTTTCTTTATTAAATTAAGATAGTATATGGTTAGTATTAAGCCCTATAGGCTGCTGAGAGATGGTGGGTTAACCTGATCCCTGTTGGTATTGTTAAGTTAGAGTCCGGCTACTTGATTTACCGGGCGTTTATAAAAGAAAATCAGGGTTCGGATGAAACGCGGGATTATCGAAGTACTATACGGCTAAAGTTTTGATATGTTGGCGCAGAAAAGGCATACCTAGTTCCGCTCGAGTTTCTCTGTTACGACAGTACCATGAAGCACTGAGAGGCTCCTTAAAGTAATATTTTGGAATGCCTCGAGACGATCTAGGTCACTATAGGTAAAGTGTACAGCCGGGTTTTGTTCCGAATCGACATGCCGCTGTTTCGACACAACATCGGAACAAGGAGATTTTTTGCCAATCTGGTTTTATCGAGAATAGACTGCACGTGTAATTTATACGTGAGTCTTTTGTCTAAGGTAACTTCCAGGTATTTAGTAGAATCAGACCACGGTATGGGAACGTCGTTAAGATTAACGTTATCATCGGGAGTGATTTTTTGCCATGTGAAAAGAACAGCCTTGCTTTTCTCTTTGTTCACTTTGACTCGCCATTTGTCCAACTATTCATTCAGGTCGTTCGTGGCTTTCTGTAACCTTGAAATGATCATCAATCTTGAAGAATAGAGAAGAGCTGTGTCATTAGCAAATTGTGCCATTTGAACCCCGTGCGTCAATCCCGAAGGCATATCGGCGACGTATAAGTTGAACAACAGCGGTGATAAAATAGATCTTTGATTTGTAGCTTCCATGTTTTTGAAGCAGTCGGCGAATGCCTCAGCTTTTCCCTCATTAGAATATTGAACCCCATTTTTGCCAAGAATAGCTGGAATGGGGACTCGCCTGTTGCGTAAGGCCTTGGAGATTCTCCACATTGGATGATCATCCTCTGTGAAAGATTCCATGGTATTTTGCCAGCACAAATTTTTGTGCAATCTTATCTCTTTTCTCACTTCGCTGTGGAGCGCATTCATAATTTTGTGATCTCTGGGGTCGCGATGCCTCTGCCATTGACGTTTGGCGGCATTTCTGCGTCTTTTTAATGCCTTTGATAAGAATCGACGAGGACCTGATGTGTCTTAGAGGCTTTTTCCGTGGCTTAGCGAGTTTTTGCAGTAAAAGTTTTGACGGCTCTTTTGAGATCATCGACTGTTCTTATTGGTGCAAGCCTGCCTATGCTCTCTTCCAGGGTACGAGAAAAGAGAGGCTAATCCGTGCGAGTTACGAATCTTCTTCCCTCTCCTGTCCCCCTTCCGTAGAGCTCTAGTATTACTGGGTCGTGGTCGGAGCTCATTATATTGACAACGCCTAAATCGTAAGTTAAGTTGATGTTCTTGAATATTGCTATGTCAAGAACTATGAACTGTGTGACCGATATTGCTGTGGAAGGCGGGTTTATTTGGGCTCACTACAAATCATTTTCCTGTGCGTAATCGAACAATTTTCGACCTTTGCAGTTTGTCTTTAAGTTATTCCACCCCGGGTGTCAAAAGTCGCATCAAAATCTTCCGTTTCAAATCGATTTTGGGGCCTGATGTAGGCAGACGCGATTTTGATTGTGCCTAACTCAGGAACAGTCACCACTATCGCGTTTGATTCTATCGAGAGAGTGTCTGGGGTATTTACATCGGAGTGATCCACCGATCTCTTTGCTAAGATCACTCTGCCCATCCTCATGGCTACCGCCGACGTTCCCAAGTACGTGAAAGTATTTGGGATTCTCAGCGCTTGATTGGGTTTGTGAACCAACATGATATCAATGTTTTCATCAAAGAAGAACTCTTTTACCTCGCCCATTTTATTTTGAATTGTGTTAGCATTCCAAAAACAAATACGGAGTAATACATTGGGCGTATTATCTATTATTGTTTAGCAAGACTAGATAAGAAAGATGCCATCTGTTTTTTTTGTGCCTCTAAGAAAGCGGCGACCTGTTCCTCGACAGCTTGCTGTGCTGGAGGAGCGACAGCAGAAGCGAACGATTTGTTCGCAGAGGACCTGCAGGCTGAGCGGAAGCTTGAGATATTAAGGGAACTTGGGCCGGTGCGGGTTACTAACACTTGGTACACATTAAAAACTACTTGCATCTAAAAACTGAGTGCCCCAACCACCCACCCGACGCCGTAAAGATTGAAAAGAGGCGATTGGATATTTGGGTTTGGCGCGTCTTGACGTTTTTTTTCAGCAGTCATTGAAACAATTGGGACAATCGGCACAAGAATTTGTCTCAAAAATTGCAATCTCTATCGTAATAATGATGGAAGCATTCTTACAACATTTTTATATAAAATATGTTCCAGGGGTTGTATACAAGATTACAGAATCATATCTTGAAACTTCTATTGAACTGCATATACAGAATCTATGAAGACAATCAGTCTAGACCAATTTGGATTCTGGAAGTTTGAAGTATTGTAGGATTAAATTTATGTCATAACTTTTATGTTATTTATTAGGTTTTTATACAATTTGACAACAATGCACTTCAATAGCATTGCTACAAACTGTGTAATACTACAAACTGTGTAAAGTGCAACTAATTTGATACGGGGGGAGAGGAGTTTAGTAATCTAAATCTATTCGAATTCACTTATATCACGAAGTGTAGAAGAAAATAAATTATTACACAAAAGCCCATTAGCCACCTAAATTTCAGATTATTATCTCAAGAGAAGTCAAAGAGAGCGTCGATAGCTTACTTAAACCAAATTCAAGCATGTATATAAAAGCGGGAGAACCAACACGGCTATTGTGACCATTTACTTTCAAGTTACTAGCTCAAACTGTTCCATTAAATTTTAATTCCATTAAAAAATCATAAATTGCGTCAATATTGCAAAAAAAACTTGAATCTAATAAAAATATTCATATGATCTAACCAAAGTTATTAAAATTTAAAATGTTGTTTTATCCAATAACTGTCATGCTAATAAGAGTTTACTGAAGGAATAAAATATCTATACCTTTGCTCAACAACATCATACAGTCTGAATTAACGTTATCTTAATATCCAATTCAACTGACGCACCCTGTATTTAATAAAACTCCGCATAACCTATATCTGTATAGATTTTAAAGCCATTTTAAAATAAATATGAATTTAAATCCTATAGGTATAGTAACTGAAGGAAAACGGTAATAAAGTTATATGACAGTAATAAAGTATTCATTAATTTAATGATGGTTCATATGCAACAAAATAAACGCTAACTATAAAAGAGGATATAAAACTCTTATTAAATTATAACAAATTGCCATTAACGCATTACATTTCCTATTTACCACTATAATAACCGCAGCTAAAACGTACTGAAAATGACATTATCGAACCAATTTTTTTTATTAACATAAAATTACAACAACGTTTCGAAAAAGAGATAATATCTGTCGGCCCCCATGGGCAATTTTCTAACAGTCAATATTAAATTTAGATTGTACTCAGGCTTGCGATACGACAAATTGAAATATTGTGCAAATAATCAAATATGTGGGTTGCTTTAACGATAAAGACTATTGAATACTTCTAACATGGAGAAGTGAATGTCGGGTCTATAATATAAAATTCAAATTAGTTGTGCATGCCACCCAGAATTTACTGTATCATAGTTGTATAATAGTCGAACATCAAATCGAATTACCTAAAATTATTGCTTTGGGTTAAAATATATTATAATTTTTATTTACATCTAGGTGACTTATAGAGTCGACACGATATGCTAATCTGTATAAATAAAGGCTTGCTTGCTTACAAGCAAACAATCAGTTTGTTTTAAAAATTCTTAATAATATTGTTTCATGTTTTTTTTTAACATCATTTCAAAGCGGGAATAATAAATACGTGTAAGATGTGCAGGCACGAAATGTTGTTTTATTTGCGACTCGCGCGAGCTTGCAAACTAATAAATAACATCTTTTTACGAAGTAAATAAACAAACAGTTTTATATTCATAAAATATGCTGCTGCATCTTCTCTGAAAATAAAAATCGTTCGTAATAAATTTTAATTAAATATGACCAGTACTCCATAACATCCTTATTAATTAGCCTTATTTACGGATGTAGGCTCTTGTAACCTGCATGTAACGAATTAAAAAATATACAGCGTAGTTAAATGAAGACATTTTTAAATGTATCACTAAAGACAGTATAGCCATTCATAACTCAAGTTCTATCTTTGGGTTGTTTTAACTCGGGTGGTCTTGCTGTTAAAAAATTGTATGCGCAACAAAGAAACAATCGCGAAAAGGCGTCGCTTGTGGATGATATATTTACTCTCATTAAGTCTGCAACACCTACATCTTCATGCTTAACGATTTCTAGTTATTTCAAAGATGTAGATGATCGACTGGCCTCGTTCGGACATATTATATAATTACATTCCTGGATAGAGCAAAACTTCCTTCAAGTTTCAAAACTATCTTCGTGCTCAACGCAAATTTCAATAATTAAATGTGTTCGATGTAACATATATGTATATTGACCGAAACTTTTCGTCCAATAAGGAGAAGGTTTGCCACATTGTTAAATGGGGGATAATTTCGTTCGCTTTGTCTCGTTTTCATATCGTTTGTGCAGACGTTTTAAATGTCTGCTTTTGGCGAAAAGCTGGGTTGTAAAAGTTTATGGGAGTGAATTGTGCGCTGCCTTCGTTTTGTAGCGAATAAATACATTGTTACCTCAATTTACTGGTTTCTTCTTCTGTTCACAGAACGTTACGTTTATATATAAACAACCCCTTCTGAAGGTGTGTTACAAACAGTATATATAACAATGTCGCCTTTCTTTTATTGAAGTAAAGATACATAGTTCGATTCAAAAAATAAAATTTTATTACAAAGAAACTAAATTATTTTTTGTTTAATAAACTAATTACAAATAAAAATTTAGTTGTGTGGAATCAGGTTATATTGCACATAAGCATTAATATTGACTGCTACTAATATTATTATTATTAAGTTTTGAGCTGTACTGAGTTATAAATTAATTAAATAATCCAAGATGTTTAGATCCCAACAATCTAAACTATCATCTTTGTATCATCTGAACAGGATTAAGAAACATTGTTGTAAAATTAAATCATTATATCTTTACCATAAACTATTTCTCAATAAAGAAATTTGTATACAATCTTCTTGTCATATGCTTTAACTCACCGTATCAATTAATTGCAATTTGCACAGTTGTTAACAATGGTATTAGAGTGCATTGTTGCCAAATTGTATCAAAATTTAATTAATAATTTAAAAATTATGATAAATTTATTCTTTTGTAACTTACAGTTTGATGTCTTTCTTCTTCTTCTTTAGCAGTCTTTCTCTGTCCACTCCTGAACGTAGGCCTCCCCTTTAAGTTTCCACGACTTTCTTGTGCCAGCTGGACCCAGTGTCTTTCTGCCTGTTGGTAGATGTCATCCAACCATCTCTTTTGCGGCCGTCCTATGCTCCTCTTATGTTTTAATTAGTTTTGCCCATCTGGTAGTCTGCTGTCTAGCGACGTGACCTGCCCATGCCTATTTTGCTGCAGCTACGTTTGGGATCACGTCGCGTACTTTTATTTTTTGCTTTATTTTCACATTTAGTATCTTTTCTCATAGGCTTAGTCCTAGCATTGGGCGTTTTATCGCTCGCTGTGTGACTCGCAATTAATTGGCACTTTTGATGGTCAGTGCCAAAGTTTCTAGACTATATGACATCACGGGAAAGATACACATGTCATGAACTTTTCTTTTTAGATTTATAGGAACTTTGGGATCTTTCAGAATAATGTTTAGCTTTTTGAATGCTGCCCATGTCATGCGTACTTTTTTCGTAACTTTGGTGTTTTGGTTTGCTTTACCGAGTTTGATTAGGTGGCCTAAATACACATATTCTTCTACTTTTTCGATGATTTTTCTTTTGAGAGATAGAGTGTTTGTCTCATCCGGGCTCATGAATTTGGTTTTCCCGGGATTCATTTTCAGGCCGACTTCCGATGACGCTGCTTTTAGTTCTTCTAGCATTTCTTTTAGTTTGTCCAGGTTACTGCTAAATATGACTATGTCGTTCGCAAACCTTAAGTATTTGTCATCTATGTTGATCCCTTTGTTCTTCCAAGATAAGGTTTTGAACATATCTTCTACGGTCAAGGTGAAGAGTTTTGGAGAGATGGTATTGCCTTGTCGGACGTTTCTTTTTATAGGTATTTTGTCTGTGGTCATGTCTTTCTCTATCTTTACCTGAAAGGTGGCGTTTGCATATACATATTTAAGAAGAGTTGTGAGTCAACTTGGGCGTGATCCATTGTTTTGAACATTGCTGCCAGATTTAGAGAATCGAATGCTTTGCTGTAGTCGACGAATGCTATGTGTAATGGAACGTAGTATTTCAGTACATTTTTTGATTAGTGTGCGTACTGTTTGGAGATGATCGATTGTGCTGTAAGCTTTTTTGAAACCAGCTTGCTCTTCCGGTTGATGCATCTAGCTTTGCTGTGAGCTTGTTTGTTACTATTTTTGTGAGGAGCTTATAGGGATGTAGCAGTAGGCTTATAGTCAGTAATTGTCTATTTGCTTTTTGTCTTTTTTTTGTGGAGGATGATGACTTTCGCATTGTGCCATACATTGCAGGCATTTGTTTAGCTGAGTAACTATAGCTTTTAAAGTGGCATCGCCCTCGAGTCTCATCATTTTCGTGGTAACTTTTTTTTCTCATCTGTCAGGTCTGTGTGGTTTTAATGCTCAGTTTTTTTGTTACTGTATGTATGTCATTTGTAATTTTTTTTGCCAATTTTTCTAGAGACATGTCCGTCAGATCTACTAAAAGTTTATTGTGTAGTTCCTTTTTGTATTCTTTTTCATTCTGCCTAAGTTCATCGATGGTCGGCAAACTTGGGTTCTTAATAAGTTTGTGTTTGTGTCTTTCCCAGTGTTGGACTTGTTTGCCGGTGATGATTTTGAAGTGAGTGCTTTCGGATCTTATAGCTTACATCTTCGTAGAATTCTTCTATTTCTTTATCGGGCGCATTGCTAGTTGGCGCATATGCATGTACTATTTGTAGGTAATATCATTGGGAGATTTTTAGGACTATGTAGATCCTAGATTCTTAATTGTTATAAAATCTTATCCCTCCCAAGTGTGTGTTGTTTTCGGAGTTGTTCTGATACATTAAGTGAATTGAATTCAATATTGTGCATTTCTCTCCTGCTGGCCTCGTTTTACATAGCCCGAGTATGTCTCATTTTATTTTAGAGAGCTTTTCCTCCAGTATAAGGAGTCTGTCTGGAGGATAATCCTTGAGGTGCGGGTTTGTCCCGCCTGGGAATTTTTTTTTTATTTTAAATTTGTCATGGTGTCAAAGAGGGTTGTATGGCCATTTTATCCCACGCTGGCCGGGCGGGTTGGGAGAGTTGAGGTTCAGCCGCCCAATCTGGGCTCAGACGCTGGCCAGCCGCACGTTCCGTGTCCGCCCCGGCTATTTGATTTCACCGGTATCACCCATATCTGGGAGGCATTCCTCTATCCGCCACCCGGGGAGGCGCCCGACGGGGGAGCACACTAACCCCACATTTGGATTAAATTTTCTTAATCCTAGTTCTAACGGTTATTTCGCCGTGATTAGGTTGTCAAAGCCTTTTTCGTTTTCTAGCAGGTGCCACCACGTGCAGGCGAGATTGACATTAGGGCCGGTTTTGGTTGTTTTACCGTTACCCCTTACCATGTGTCAGATGTAAGAATTTGAATAAATTTAGATTAGTGAGCATTGTTGCCAAATTGTATAAAATTCCGATGATTAGTACAAAACTTATGGTGTGAATTTAATCATTTGAAACTTCAAGTTTAATGTAAGTGGATGTTAATAGATTTAGATTACTAAATACTCACCGCAGGAAATTAGTTTCAAATTACACAGTTGATACCGTTAATATTATTGAGCATTGTTGCCAAATTGTATAAAAATCCAATGATTAGTACAAAAGTTATGTCGTGATTTTAATCCCTTAAGATTTCGATTGGTGTAAATTTAATCCATTAAAACTTCAAGTTTAATGTAAGTTTACTTTAATAGATTTAGATTACTAAAAACTCACCTTATGAAATAAGTTGCAATTTACACAGTTGATATCAATTATATTACTGAGCATTGTTGCCAAATTGTAGAAAATTACAATGGTTAGTACAAAAGTTATAGTGTACAATTAATTCCTTTAAAACTTCAAGTTTAATGTAAGTGGACGTTAATAGATTTAGATTACTAAAAACTCACCGTATGAAATTAGTTGCAATTCACACAGTTGATAGCAATGATATTATTGAGCATTGTTGCCAAATTGTAGAAAATTCCAATGATTAGAACAAAAGTTATGGTGTGAATTTAATCAATTAAAACTTTATGTTTAATGTAAGTGGACGTTAATAGATTTAGTTTACTAAAAACTGGCCGTGTGAAACTAGTTACAATTACACAGTTGATAGAAACGATATTAGTGAGCACTATTGCCAAATTGTATAAAATTCCAATGATTAGTACAAAAGTTATGGTGTGACTTTAATCTTTTGAAGCTTAATGTTTAATGTAAGTGGACGTTAATAGATTTAGATTACTATAAATTTACCGTATGAATATAGTTGCAATTTACACAGTTGATAGCAATGATATTAGTGAGCATTGTTGCCAAATTGTATAAAATTCCAATGATTAGAACAAAAGTTATGGTGTGAATTTAATCCATTAAAACTTCAAGTTTAATGTAAGTGGACGTTAATAGATTTACATTACTAAAAACTCACCGTTTAAGATTAGTTGCAATTTACACAGTTGATAGCAATGATATTATTGAGCATTGTTGCCAAATTGTATAAAATTCCAATGAAAAGTACAAAAGTTATGGTGTGAATTTAATCCATTAAAACTTCAAGTTTAATGTAAGTGGACGTTAAAAGATTTAGTTTACTAAAAACTGGCCGTGTGAAACTAGTTACAATTACACAGTTGATAGAAATGATATTAGTGAGCATTGTTGCCAAATTTTATAAAAGTTCAATGATTAGTACAGAAGTTATGATGTGAATTTAATCGCTTGACACTTCAATTTTAATGTAACTGGACATTCATAAATTTAGATTACTAAAAACTGACCGTATAAAATTAGTTACAATTTACACAGTTAATAGCAATGATTTTAGTGAGGAATGTTGCCAAATTGTATAAAATTTTAATGATTAGTACAAAAGCTATGGTTTGAATTTAATTCTTTAAAATTTCAAGTTTAATGTAAGTGGACGTTAATAGATTTAGATTACTAAAAACTCACCTTATGAAATTAGTTGAAATTTACACAGTTATGATGTAAATTTAATCCTTTGAAACTTCAAGTTTATTGTTAATAGATTTAGATTATTAAAAATTCGAGATGCCGGCAATGACTTTGCCGTTTTAGGCGAGTCGGCAGCTTGATATTATTATCCGGACTATGGTCATCGACTATGCTAGGAGAGGGTGGTACTATCTTCTTTAGATTTTGTTGACAAACCGAACGGCGATAAGTGATTTGCGTTAATGTTAGCAATGGGACAATAGTACATATTGGGATTAGAACGTGGTCGAAAATGAATGTTTTGTAGAAAGTATATATTAAGTTAAGAAGGAAGGAGTTGTAAAATGAAATGATGACGACTGTTGATCTAGTCTTAAAAAACAGTTATCTGGAGGGAGGATTGAAACCTCAATATCAATCCTGTTTTGGGAAATAGGTATTAGTTCATCGCAAACAAGTAAAAAACCAAATCACTTGGCGTATAAAGGATTTTTTTTTTTGAATGGCCGTTTCTGTGTTTTTCTCGTTTTTCTTGGAGGGTTACTGCGGCCTTTGATGGAAATTATTATTTGTTGCGATAACATGTCTGCGTCTTGAAGAAGAGTAGAAGAGGGTTGATTGTGAAACTAATTGTCACACTGGTCTCACTTTTTAAATGTTTTAATTTTGACAAATTACCATAGACAGACTCATGCTTGAACAACTTTCCCAAATAATGCAAATTTTTTTTGAAAATCAGATTTGATTTTTGTGATTTATATGGCCTACGTAACCGTAAGTCTGAGTAAGCCATCATTCGAACCACGTACTCTGTAAATGATGCTTAATACCAATTTATTGAAATCATGCGCTTACTGAAGGGAATATTGGTTGCAGCAATTGGGACTCTGTCTTTCTACTACTTGGTAAATTTTTCGCAAAAATTTTGGCCTACACTTGTATAACATCTAGCTCTAGAGCGTTCGGAATCTGATCGTGACTATTCCATTTAGAAAAATGCACCGTTTGGCACGGTTTACATGTTAGTGGCATCATAGGACTATGTTTCTTAAAAAAGTACGATTTGTAGATTCAACAGGTTTATGAGATACGGTCAGCAATGCTCGAAAAAATCACCCAAAATTGGACGTTAGGGATGTGCTTTGTTAAAAATGGTCATATGCCTGAAAAATTGTTAGTTTTTATTGCTTAAAAAGTTTTTTCTATATTGTTATGGGAAACGTAAATGTTTTATGTAGTTTAGACATTTGTTGGTTAAAATATTTTGTACTAATTCCTTAATTTAATTATAAAACATGTATTAAAGCCAATGTAATTTTATGCAAATTATTTCCTCAGCTGGTGAGATGCAAACAAGCTGATGAGTTGTGCATTTCCGGTAACACTAGTGTATGTGTCTCACACCAGGTGCATAAGTAATTTGCATAAAATTGTATTATTATTTAATATCATAAAATTATATATTAAGAATAATTATTAATGAATTCCGATATCATTACTACAATATTTTATAAATTTAGTATTATATTTCCTTTTCTTACTGAATGGGATATGTAAAACACATTTAAATGATTGTAATTTATGCCTATTACATATTCCAATACACTGCGAAGACATTTTCTTGATTGACAAAACGCTGACATTATGATTGTTTCTGCATATGAAATGATATTAAATAATTTATAGTTCGACCAATTCCAATCAACCGATACATACATACCAATACTGCCAACACGCTACATATTAAAATTCTATTAACCGCATTATTAAACAAGTCTATTATTAAACTAGTTGAAACATATTTGGGATCCATAATAATAGATTTCAAATTGAATTATTCGGAACAATGAAATAAAACCCTTTTGCAATTCGGGCGAATTTCATCATCATCATTTCTATTTTCCTGTTTCCTAATGCGTTATTATTTTTTTGTTTCAGTTTTGCGTGAGGATTTCCGAGTAATGCCATCAGATACACGCGTCGCAGCTGGCGAGACTGCATTGCTGCAATGTTCGCCGCCTAGAGGACATCCAGAACCTACCGTAATGTGGAAAAAGGACAACAAGGATTTGGAGTTGGATGGTAGACGTATGCACATTGTAGACGGCGGTAATCTTATGATATCGGACGTCCGACGGCACGACGAAGGTCGATATCAATGTATAGCTCATAACTTGGTGGGTTTAAGGGATACGCCGGCTGCTACACTCACGGTGCACGGTAAGTTTCATCGGATTAATTCTCGCTCATCGCGTTCTCATATCGTAACTTTTCTTGCAGACAAACCTAGATTTAATAAGGAGCCTCAGGATGCTGTCGTCTTGACTGGAAAAACTGTAATTTTCAACTGCGCCGTAGACGGTGAACCCTCTCCTAATGTCGTATGGCGTAGAGAGGATGGAAAAATGCCCATAGGGAGGGCGAAAATACTCGACGATAAATCTTTGCTCATTGATAATGTGCAGACACCAGACGAGGGCCTATATATATGCACTGCTGAAAATGTAGTCGGCTCCATTACTGCCAAAGCTTCACTTGTTGTTAACTGTAAGTTTAATCTAATTAGTAATTATAATACAAATGTTTGTCTAGTCGAAACAATGGATCTTTCTGTCAATTATAAATCTTGTTTAAAGACAGCCGTTACAATTTATTCTGAATAAATTTGTTTTTCTACGTCTAGACATAGTTTTAAATTATATTTTTATTTCTTTCAGCACCACCTACTTTCATAGATCGTCCGAGAGACCAGAAAGTCGGATTGAATGGTGTGGTTGAATTCAATTGCGCTGCAACTGGAAATCCTCCGCCTTCGGTATATTGGAGTAAAGAAGGCTCTCAACTACTCATGTTTCCCGATACAGCTTACGGGCACATGCATGTAAATTCGCATGGAACTTTAAGGATTCAAGGTGTTCAAAGGGAAGACGCCGGCTTTCTTGTTTGTTCCGCGCTAAGCGTCGCCGGATCCAACACCGTTAGAGCTTTCCTGCAAGTAAGTTTTGAAGAGAGTTTGTGTAGAGGAACTTTGTAATTCTAATGAAAACGTTCTTATTCAGGTTACATCGGTCGCCGATCTACCTCCGCCCATTATACAAATAGGTCCCGCAAATCAAACACTACCACTTCATAGTATGGTTACTTTACATTGCAAGGCATCTAATCCCGACGGGGAGCCACCTAAAATCAGATGGCTCAAAGATGGAAAAGTGCTTCAACCGAATCATTTGCCTAATAGATACGCTTTGAGTATGTCTGGAACTTTGGATATTGACGGTAAGATTTTATATTTAATCTTCTATACTTATGTAGAATTACCTTTGTAGATTGCGCTGCGTTATACAAACAGTTTAAATTAATTTGCTGAATTTTAAATTTATTTATTGAAACCTGTTGCTTGGTAGAGCTAAAATTTAAAACGTTTGTCATAAAGAGAATGGAATTCCTTAATGCTTAATCAAGTGGCGACAATTGAACTAATATAATTAATTTGGCATTTTAATTACTTTTATGTTTGTCGTTTGCTTTAATTACTACTTATACTATTCAACTGTTATTATAATAATCAATACCGAGAGGAATAGTAAATATTTTGGGAGGTTATAGTATGAATTTTTTAAATGAATTAGTTTATACAAAGGGGTGCAAATTTTCACGTTTTATGGTCGGATTTTTAAACTTTATAGCCGGATTTTTACATATTTTTTTTAGTTTATGGCCAAAAAATCCGGCCATTAATTTTTGTATTTTATAGACTGATTTTAAAAATAATATTGATTTGTTTGATATCTAAACATTATAAATTTAATAAACTTACATTAAAAAATTAAATTTATGAAAAAATATTCTAAACTAAAAAACATCCATAGACGCGTTTCGAGGTTTACCTCTCATCAGTATGGCTTTATTTATTTAAACTAATTGATTTTTAACTTACTTTGTCAACATTGTTCACCACCACAATTCAAAGTGAATATTTTAAAAAGTGTATTGACTATTTATACTAACTGACTTAATGACTTTATTTAATGGCTATGGTTAATAGCATTCTGAGAATGAACAAATAAACTAATTATTTCGGGATATTAAGCTGATGGTAATGACATGAAAGAATTTAAAAGGAAATTTGAAAATTAAAAATAGAATAAATTTTTTGCATAAATTATAATTACTATTATACAATTTCGTGTATATCAGAACATATATAAAATAAAATATATATTTTAATAAACTTAATTTTCATAATTTGTGACCGGATTTTTATATGAAATTGGCCGAATTTTTGTACGTTGTGATTGGATTTTCTTGTTTTATGGCTGGTTTTTAAAAATAAAATGAAATTTTCATATTTTATGACCGGATTTTTACAAAATAAACATTTTATGGCCGAATTTTTATATTTTGTGGCCAGATTTCTATGTTTATGTTTATATAATTACAAGATTTAGAAAAGAGACCAAATTTTTATATATTACGGTCGGATTTTTATATATTATAACCGGATTTTCTTAGTATATGGCCGGATTCTTGTACATTTTGGCCGGATTTTTATATATTATAGCCGGATTTTTATATATTATAGCCGGATTTTCTTAGTGTATGGCCGGATTCTTGTACTTTTTGGCCGGTTATATATTATAAAACTAATTTTTATAGTTTATAACTAAGTTCAATGATTGCGAGACAGTAGTTTTAACTTTAGTTCCCTCCCACCCGTCCCGAGTGTGTTAGTGATTAAAATTCTTGATTCGGTGGGTGGGCAGGGGACACCGTTTATTGGTTGCGGGACAGAATTCTAACTTTGGTTCCCGCCCACTCACCCCAGTATTTGTGATCTAAATTCCTGATCACAAACAGTTGGGTGGGTGGGCGGGGCACTAAGTTCAATGATTGCGGGACAGTAGTTTCAACTTTAGTTCCCGCCCACTCACCCAACTGTTCGTGATCTAATCATTTCTTGATCACAAACAGTTTGGTGGGTGGGCGGGGCACTAAGTTCAATGATTGCGGGACGGTAGTTTCAACTTTAGTTCCCGCCCACTTACCTAAGTGTTTGTGATCGAATTTCCTGATCTCAACAGTTGGGCGGGTGGGCGGGGCACTAACTTCAATGATTGCGGGACAATAGTTTCAACTTTAGTTCCTGCCCACCTACCCAAGTGTTAGTGATCTAATTTCCTGATCACAAACAGTTGGGTGGGTGGGCGGGGCACTAAGTTTAATGATTGCGGGATTCTAATTTCAACTTTAGTTCTAATTGTGTTAAATTATCGGAAGTCCAGATTGTTTAGCAGAAAACATTGGCATCGTGCTCAAAAAATAAACATTTCAAGAAGCACTATGCGTTCTCACGAAATGTTTGCGTCTTTATGCTTATAAATTCCAACTTACTTAACAACTCAAGCTTGCAGATATTGAGGCTACTGTACGAGTTTAATTTTGCTTTAATGTTTCTTTCTGCCATTATATCTTTATTTATCAATCATTTGAATCTAACAGTACTCTGTGAATTACCCACGCTTCCAAGTGTTTCTCATTAAGAGATTGAATGTTGTCTTCTATGTGACATCATAAGTTACCTTGTCGCAGGAGAAGATCGTGATACAATCTTTTGATAACTAACACTTGGACGGGTGGGTGGGTTACTCCAAAGTATGATAACGGGATAGTAGTTTGAACTACAGTTGTCCACCCACCCATCCAAATGTTATCAAGAGGTTGGAGTATGACTTCTTCTTGTGACAAAATGACTTCTTATACTCGCATAAAAGATAAATATCTAATATCTTGATGACGAACACTTGGGTGGCTGGGTGGGCTAATTTAGTACAAACGACTTTCTATCATGCTCTGGAGTGGTTCACCCAAGAACGTCAGAAATTACTTTGCCAGAAGAGTAGGTTGTGATCTAAAATGTTGATAACGAGCACTTGGGCTTATGATAACGATTCAGTAGTTTGAACTGGAGTTGCCCACTCACCTACCCAAATGTTAGTTATTAAGAGGTTGGATTGCAACCCTGTCCTGTACTAAAATGACTTTATTCGTTCCATAGAAGACAAAATTTAATTTCTTGTTGATAAATACTTGGGTGTGTTACTCCAATCTAAACGACTAACTTCTCTAAGCTTACGTAAGAGAAAGACGTAAACCAACTTTTTGTTAACTAACACTTGGGTGGGTGGGTTGGCCACTGCAGTTCAAAGTAATCATGGACTGGAGTGTACAGTACACATCTTCATTTTCATTATCTGTCTATTAATTATGAGATGTGAGATATGCTTTGTTTACAAAAGTGACCAATTGCAAAAAAACTTACAGACAAACTGTTCTGATTGATAAATAATAAACTACTACTGGTTGAACATCTACTCCTCCAGCTTTTCTTCCGGTGACAGGACGGGTGATAGTAAATACAATGAATTGCGTAGAGAGGTATAATAATCCTGCCTAAGTACAGTCGTGGTCCTACGTTCCGTCATGCTACTTACATTCTAGGCCATCAAATTAATAGGTTTTGATTTTGGTCACATGCTGCTTAATGTCGTGTAGTGGATTGGAGCATTACACACACATGCGCAATTCTAAGCATGAAAGAGGTTAAACCAAAACAAAAATAAGAAAGTGGAAGCATGAATGTGTGTGGATTGAAGCTTTTCGATTGAATTCTGGCATTATTTATAACTTTTTCCGAAACTGCTACCGATTTCTGATATGTTATGGCCAAATTTTGTTTTCAAAGTTGACATAAATTAACGATTTCAGAAAGCTATTGAGACAAAAGTTAAAAATTAGAATAGTGAGCAACTTTTCTTGCTATATCAAGTATCTAAAAAGAGAATTTCTTAATAAATTGATGATCTCAAGCGTGCATCTTGTGTTCTAATTTCAATAAAAATATTTAGTTTAATAGGGGTCTTTTGGCTATGTATTGTACGCTAGTGAACTTGACTGGATCTTTAAAGAAGCGGGGCCAAATTATGTATGGATTCTCAGTTTTTCAAGAGTGGTCACTTTGAAAAAGCAAATAAAAAAAGTGACTTTACCGCAATCAAAACGAAAAAGTCTTAACAGAAATACTAAAAGAATGAGGAGATGGTCATTCTTAGTATCTTAAAAAGCATATTAAACCAATTTCTGCAAACAAGATGTGTCCCAAACAACTTCTTCTTCTTCTTGTTCCACTACTATCGGATACTGGAAATTATCAATGCTATTTTCACTCTGTTTACTGCTGTTCTGAATAGTTCTGTTGTACTGCATCCATACCATTTGCGCAAATTTTTGATCCACAAAGTTTTGCGTTTTTCTTTCCATAATGATGAAGAATTGTGTATTTTGGTCCTTTAGCTAGTTTCCTTGTTTCAATACTAGGAAGTACTTTAAATTTTTTCTTAATTCTCATTAGCACCTTGATGTTTGTCACATGATTAGCGCAGTATAACCACATCTGGGAAGCTTGTTTCTTATTCACATGAGCTTGTTTTAGTGTTCAACTTTCCAAATCGTATTATAAAATAGAGAAGAAATTAGTAACAAAGCATACTTACTCTGAGATTTAGGAAGAATGTATTCATTTGTGTAAAGGCAAATATTGGTTTCTTTAGCTTCATTTACCTCCATATTTCTCGTAGTCTTCTGATTGCAAAATATGTGTTGAATATCTACTGCTATTTGTTCTACAAAACATACAATTATTTTGGTTTTTCAGATAGAGAGTTATTATTAGCAAACGAATTAAGGTACTATTTATGTAAAATGTGGTTACTGAAATAGAAGCCACAAGCTAACCCATGCTGGAAACGATGATATAATTGATTTACGTTTTTTTTACGATTTTAAACTGCACAACAGTAAATGCTAAAATTTGAAACACAAAACATTAGTCAGGTTTTGAATTAATTGAAAAGTTCAGAACGCCTTTTTTATCTAATAGTTTGGCGATACCCAAAAGTTGTTTCCGTGGAGTATCTTTTGTACATTACCAAACCTTTTGCTGCACTGGGGCCAATTTTCGAATCATATGGTGCACATATAGAATGGAATTTTTGAATGCGACGAATGGTATTGTCGCGATGACGTTTTCTAGAATTTCCATTGGATAATTTTTCGCATGGTGACTAACAGCGTTATTAAGATAATTCATGTACCTATCGAATTTTCTTAGCAAAAATAAATTGTTTTAAAACGATTCTTAGGTATATATTTTGGATTTAACTGTATGAAACTGTAAAATTGCAACTTTAATACTAAATAAATTCAAAAAGTAATTATTGAAATGTGGAGAGTTAAAATTCATTTTGAAAATTTATTCGCAAAACTAATAAAAAAGTAAATTTTTATTTATTTTTTTAAATTTTTAATTGTTACAAGTTACAAGTTACAAGACTATTTTATTACTACAATTAACGTTCTAAAACAAGATCGTCAACAAAACTTCCTGTAAAGTTTACACATTTGGAATAATTTTAGACGATATAACATATTATACTTATGGTACATTCTTCGCAACGCAGCATACATATAGGTCTTAATTTTCCATCGTATACTACTAAAAGTTATTTGCAACAATATGTTACCACAACAAATGTGTTAAAAAATAACAAACAAGAGTCATTTATTTCGAAGCTTAACGTAATATGTCATATCGCAACAGTTCTCATTTTATGTTGATAGAGATAAATATCAAATAAAAACTTTGTTATATTTTATTTAGGGAAAATGATAAATGGCTGATAAAATCTCAACATTTTTTATTCATGTATCCAAGAGATGCAATCAGTAGTGATATATGCGAATGATGAATTTACTATAATAAAACTTATTTATTTCCAGATCTCCGAATAGACGACTCAGGCCTATATACGTGTTCAGCAACATCAGAGAGTGGTGAAAGTTCGTGGTCAGCATCCCTAAGCGTCGTCGAGGGTTCAACTATGCCTTTACACCGTAGCCCCGACCCGTCAACATTCCCCAGAGCCCCACCTACCCCCAGAATATTAAACTCAACAGAATCTAGCATAAGTTTATCATGGGAAAGTGACGACGAAGAAAGTGGTCTGGTAGGATACACAGTGGAATACTGGAGTCCGGATCTGCAAACTGGTTGGGTGGTCGCTGCCCATCGTGTGGCTACTCCGTATATGGTGGTGCGCGAATTAAAACCGGACAGTTCATACGTGTTTATTGTGCGTGCTGAAAATGCTCATGGTCTATCCCCGGCGAGCACAGTGTCTTCACCAGCTAGAACTTTAACAAATTCACGTGCAGTGCCGCGATCCGAACTCGATACGGCAAGGACAATGTTAAGCGCTAAATTACTAGAATTACGTGACGCGAGACCCATGTCTTCAAGTTCGGTTAAGTTATCGTGGACTTTAAGCGCATCAGAGTACGTGGAAGGATTGTACATTAGATTTAGGGAACTGTCTGGGGGTTCTCATAATTACAATATACTAACAGTGCTAGACATACAAAGTAAAAGTTACTCAGTTAGCAATTTAAAAAAGTATACTAAATACGAATTCTTTATTTCACCATTTTATAAAACCGTTGAGGGTCAGCCGTCTAATTCACGTGTGGCGCAAACACTGGAAGATGTTCCGTCCGCTCCACCGGATAGTATAACGGCTGGAGTTTTTAACGATACTGCGGGTTGGGTTCGGTGGTCTCCTCCGCCGCCTCAGCATCACAATGGTATTATAATAGGATATAAAATACAAATTAAAGGAAGTGCAGTTCGTTCAATGACTATGAACGCTAGTACCACTTCAGTGTTGATTAGCAATCTAACGTCTGGCGGATTGTACAATGCTCGAGTGGCTGCTTTAACCCATGCCGGTTTGGGACCTTATTCCAATGCTGTTCCTTTATTAACCGCACCGCGAGCACAAAGTCCTAGAACTTTGGGACCATTAGTACCTTTAGTGCGACAAACTTGGTTCGTTGTTTTGTTGGCAGCGCTCGCTTTATTGTTAATAGCCGGTACCGGCGGTTTCTTGTATGTTAAACGTAGACAGTCTTTAAGTAAACAATTAGGTCACTTGAATGTTCCCGTAGTGAATGCCAATCAACTCAATGCCAAAGAGAGTTTATGGATAGATAGGGGATGGAGAGCAGCTGATTGCGATAAAGATTCCTCAATACCACTAGCTCAACCGGCTGATTATGCCGAAGTGGATACTCGTAGTTTATCAACATTTTATAATTGTAAAAAATCACCAGACAATCCAACCCCTTATGCTACAACTATGTTATTACCACCGCCTAATTGGTCGGAAATAATTCCTCCGCCACCGGATCATCCACCACCTGAATGCCCAAGGGAAAACGCTCCGGCTCCTCCACCTCGTGGAGGAAGTAGTTGCGGAAGCGCAGGTGGATACGCATGTTACGCGGTGCATATACCTAATAATCACGGAGGAAGTCAGTGTAACCGAGTGCCTCAATACCCTAGAGCCCCTTCTTGTAATAACTGCGACGCGCATTGCTCACTTGCCAGTGGAAGTTCCGGCCGCCGATCAACTCCACGCGGTCATTGCCACCCCCCACACAACTGTGATAACAAAGTATGGGGCAATCAACAATGGGAAGACGGTGACGCGGATGTCGACACCGACAGACATTCTTGTTCCAGTAGTCACGATACTACGTGTTCTTGCAGTGAATCCTCTTGCCTCTATGCAGAAGCAGGTCCGTCCGTTAATCCTAGGCCAATGCCACACTGCCAAATGAAACGCTGTGTCAAATAAACACTCAAAATTAATTAAAACTACTTAAAACAGTCGTGAATAGTTATAAACAATTACATATCTAAATTATAAAGTGCGTGCGAATCGATCCCGCTATAATATGTATCCTATTTAATTTAAAAACCTGCTATATTAGTCAGGTTCGTACTGATAATCTTGTTAGTTGTAAAAAACAGCTCCTTATCATATCAGTTGGCGGGAGCCCGAAATGTGTGTCCTATTTGGATTTTACTAGTCCGTAGTTGTTTAGTTACCAATTTAATCAACTATAAAAAATGTGTCTTCCTGTATTCGAACAATTCATTTTGGGAGACAATAAATGACCGTTCCTTTTTTTTTAATTTTTATTGATTCCATCACCCCGATCTTTCATTGTGTCATATTTAACCGATCAATCATGCAAGACGAACAGTAAATGTATAGTAATTATATCATTAATCATTTCGCGCTTACGTAGTTGTAACCAAAGAACTGCCTAGACTTTGGAGGTCCTTTCCAATAAATCTCAGACTGAATTCCTATTCTTCATTAGCAATACTATCATCAACTAATATATTAATAAACATTATTTATGTAGGTTTTATATAAATTGTGATTTAGATTAAATGATAATTTTTAAATTGTATATATAGACTTGTCAGCTTGTATATAAATTGTTATAAAAAAATAAATAATAATATGGTAATAAAACATTTGTAACTTTGTATAGACATAATGTGTAAGATAATGATGTAGATATTTATTATTTTTTTGTTCTGTTATTTATAATTAAATAAACTTGTACTTATAAATAATTTGTTGAAAATAATATTTTTTATTTAGGGGTCTTGATGAAAATGTTTTAGGTGAGTATAAGAAAAAGGTTGAGGTAAGTAAAGGATTTCTCTTATTTTAATTATTACTACAGTTAATACTAAATTTATGTTTGATTTT
Organism: Tachinus rufipes; assembly: GCA_963932245.1. Lineage (NCBI taxonomy): Eukaryota > Metazoa > Arthropoda > Insecta > Coleoptera > Staphylinidae > Tachinus > Tachinus rufipes. The sequence continues at coordinate 21,026,946 of OZ010742.1, read as the reverse complement.
TGTTTGAAGTAAATTAAAAAAAAAAACAATTAAATTTGGATAAACACAAACATTTTTCTATTTGTTTTACAGGGTTTAGAATTCCAGTGTTCTGTAATGCTATTATGCATCTAATTGCGGTGTTTTTAGTGTAAGCCATTTTCTCAAATAGTATGTGAAATAATATCACAGCGTTGACACTTAAATCACAGCAAGTAGGAACAATCTGGAGCAGCTAACTCGACAAGTATTTATTATATACAAAGGACTACAAAACAGTTTGATATATCATAGTTTTAGAAAGAGACTAATCTTTGTTTATGGTGCATGAAATGTTAAATAAAGCTCTATAGTATATCACTAATTTTAGTAATAAATCACGATTTTTCAATTAAATAGATTATAAGTATCGGAATACTGAGTAGCTATTCTGGTTCACGCTTTATAAAAAAGATTTGGAATTTATTTAAGATTAAATGATGGTCACATCGACTCAATAGAAATACAGAATAATTAGGGTAATCAATCTGCAACGGAATTTAGTTCCGCAAGGGCCAATGTCTCACAGAATTTTAATATCGACGGTATTAATATATGCTAAGGTTGTCTGATAAACATAAAACAGTCTTAAAGTGCAAAGAAATAAACGTATTGTAAAACGCATAACTTAAAAACAAATATGTTTATCTCTTCTTAATCAGTAAAGTTGTGCGATCAAGGTGATCAGATGATAGCCAATGTTTTGCTGTGTTGTATTGCGCGTTTTTGAGGTTTTTCAAGTTGTCGTTGTTCTTTACTTTAATGTCGCGTTCTAGTACAATTTTCGTGAGTGTTTTGTTCAGTTTTTGAGTCATGACTAGGTGCTGGTCAGAAAACTATTATTGGACTGTGCCAAAATATGTTCTATTTTTGCAGCAATTATTTGCAAGTTCTTAAAAATGTTTATGGTTGAGTAAATAAGCTGCCGGAGTTGTCTTTTTTCTGTGCACTGTTTGGGTGTTTGATCAAAGAGATCAAGGTTTCCGACGCTCGTTAAAATAATCAATTGATTTGGCCATTGTTTTAAATTTTAGAAGTTAATAAAATTATATCTTTTCTATGTATATATATAAATTATTTTTTTTAAATTTATACAAAAGTTTCAATTTTAAACAAAAATTTGTTGCAAAACGCAAGACTTGTGGGTGTAATTAATAAAGTATCTCCACAGGGTTTAGACTTCCGATCTCAAGTAAGTTTTATTCCATATAATGCTACAATTAATATTCACATACAATTTACAAAAATAAATAGGTCACTTATCTACAGTTAACAGGTGCTTAAAGGCGTATACACACTAGTAGTAGATCATGTTGCGCGATTTGTGTATAGACCGTCTGGAGACACCGTTCTTTGTCTCTTCTAGCGTCTACACTAGGATGTGAATTACTCAGTATCATCTTTGCAGTCCACCATGTAGATTTTTTTTCGCTACCGGTTGAATGATGTTTTTAAATTATAGATTTTCTTTTCTATCTCCGTCACTATCACATTGTGCTTTGCAGCTAAAGATTCCATGGCCACTTTTCTTTTTATCCGGTTTTTGTAGTCGGAAACAATACGACGCGAACCACACCACTTGGTAGCTGGAGACAGACTCAGACGTGTCTTGCGTTTAGACGCCGAGTGACGTCCACACTGTCAAAATGTTGCGCAACATGTCTAACGTTCTATGCGGTTTTCTATTCCGATCGGGAGACATTAGACCTGCAATTTTTAGTCTTGCAACAAGCCCGTAAACGGGGATTGGTCTATAGACATGTCTACTTAGACAACACAACCTGAGGCACGTCTCAAGGACCGAAATTGGGCAACATGTCTAGTGTGGAAACCAGTTAAAAAAACCGGATATTAATTGCAGCGTCGTACAATATGGCTGAGACGTTCACGGTAAAAGAGCTGGTTGCGATCATACCTCAGTCATAGGCAAAGCGGTACAGCAGTCGCCAAATGCCGACACGCGGCCGGTACGCGTCTGAGGCAAGCATATTAGTGCCGAAGCTCAACTAAGTCTCGATACGCAAACTACACATATGTTTACCGATAAATAATTTGCAACATTTGCCCCCATTTTTTTGACGGAGACCTGTACATAGTCCTAGGAGAAACTGTTACTTACGTAGATAGTCATACAAATAACTTTAGGTGGCATGCGTAGAACATACTCTGTTCGTTCCTAGATTGAGTTGAAGCTAATATGTAGGTTCAACTGGAAGGAATTTTTTAGGTTGTCTATTTAAGGAAAAGGAAGTAAGATTAGCCCGCGGAAAAACCAGGTCCCCCACACAAAATGGGCTAAATTTCTCATTTGGTTGGTTTTGGTTTTCTGTTTTGTTGACTATATTTTGGTGAGCATAGCTATACATGCCGGTCAAATAGTAGAGGTTTAGCATTTCTTAGCAGGAATCTTACCGGAGTAGGCGGAAGCGTCCCAAAATGGAGTTTGCAAGGAGCGTGGTAAGTAAATTCGTAGACTAAGCTATTAAGAAAAACTGTAAAAGTATTTTCTTAGCCCAAGTTGTATGACAGAACAATATGTTGCGAAATTTTCTTGAGGGTGTTGGTACAGATAAAAACGGTTATATAGAATAGCCTCCCAAGAAATAAAACATGGAAAGAAGTACTTACTTTAGGATTTGGCTAATCGATTAGTTGCTCCACGCTTAAGCGGATACAAGGCAACATGTTTGCTGAATACATTAACTAAAATAAAAATGTAGGCTACGCCACCTTGATCATGAAATTATTTGTTTTGATATATTTTGGCTTCTGACTGAGGTTTTGAAGACCTAACATACCAAACATTTTCTTACTTTTTGATTATTGGACTAAAACATACTTTTTTATTTTTTTAAAATAAATCCCGGCGTATGTCACACCAAGTTTTATAGTGGGCGTAATATTTGTGATAAACACGCGTAAAATCACCAACCAAAGCCTTTAGAATGCATAATAACTATGGAGTGTCATCGTCTTGTTTGAAGTACAACATACCTTGACGCGGCACAAATCTTTTATCTATATCTTGTCCAGTTTGGCTAATTATTTAAAAAAAATAGGGATTTAGGGTAAGAATTTGTGGCTACTTCCGTTGCCGACATCTTGCATTGATCAGTGCAAAAACATTTATTGTGGGACGTATTTAATCAAGGAGAGGGGCTCCCAGGTAATGTATCTGCTACAAAATTTGACTTTTTAGGCAAATACTAACTGTTGAATTTGTAGTATTGCTAACTTAGCGGGATATACGTGAAGACAATAGTCTACAGATGTTTAACTAACTAAGTGCTCGATGATCAATAACTTAACAAGTAAACACACCAGCGCAGCAAAGCGGCGACTACTGCTAGAAACGTTTTTTTGGGAGTGGAGTACCGAGTTTCCTTATCTCAAAGGTGTTGGACGCAACAATTTGTCGCTTTTTTTTCAATAAATTAGTACAAAACAGCGCCAATCCCTACGTCGCGCTAGCGTTTGTCTGTAAATAAAATGGTAATTGGGTTTGTGAATGAATGGTCAATACTTTATCAGCAATTTTTTTTTAATACAATTAAATGCATCTTGTCTTTTTTTTATCATTCTCATTTAGACTATTTTGCTACAGTTTGGTTAGAGTTGCTGTAAGGTTGCAGAAGTTAGATACGGTCAAAGTTTGCAAATGATTTTTAGAATTTGTGTGGGTATTGAATTTGTTTTGCATCTGATTTAAAACTCTAGTCATCTAAAATGTAGCCCAGTTCTTTTAGCGAAGAGCTAAAAAAGTTGCATTTTGATAGTTTCAACGTAAAACCGGTTTTTTATAGTTTGGTAAACACAAAGTCTAGGTGCTGGATATGTTGTGAACGATTGAAATATTGGCTTATATGCATAAATAATCAAAATTTTAATATAATATTTTTAATTTGCATAAAGAGACTGACCATCCATTCATAATTATATATAAGAAATGTGGCCATACAGCCCGAATATCTGAGCACAAGTAACCCTGCTCCCATTGACATTTTCAAAAGTCGGCGCCCATGACTGCCGCCTTAAGTCTAAATGGTTAAGACGTTGAAACAATTTAATTTTGAGTGTTCTGATGCAGTTAATTCCAGACACGTCATGTAACGCATTATATCTTCTATTGGTCTCGGCATTTCTGTATCAGAATTCCTTACCGAATTCAGACGCCTAGCGTCCAAAACAAAGCCTTAGTGAACTATATCTTTTGACAGTAGTTATTAGTGGACTGCAGTGTGGAGTTTTACGCCGTTTGACAACGCCCCAAGTTTTTATGCAAATTTCCGGCAATGCTGCGTTGCGGTGGGCCAGGTGTATTGGGTATTTTCAAACGGAGTTTTATTTGATGATAATAACTTTGAGTAAGTCCCGAGCGATTGAAAAAAAACTGCTGCATGCCGATTAAGAAGTTGGATAAAAGTTTCTTTCTCAAACTAGTTAAGTAAGGATTTAGTAACTACAGTTAGGTTTGTCATCTACGTGGAAAATTGGTATTGGCAAATGGCTACTATTTATGGTACACTACTTTAAAGCTGTAGATAAATAAAACAGTTAAAATTGTGCACAGCTAAATTAGCTTCTGGTGATAATCAACGACGGAAATTGTAAAGAAGTATTGTGCATAAAGTCACAATTTTCTTGAAATAGCTGATCACGTTTTGGTTGTGATAAAGTTGGTCAAAATAGTAGCGTCAACCTTTGGACCTATAAGGCGGCGGTCTGAAAATTTGAAGAATTCAATACAAACGAGTTTGTATTCATAAACTAATCCATGTCTTTTGTGAGTATAGAATTAACATTTTTTTATATTAAATAAAAAATGTGTATTTTTTACTAAATGGTGTCTCAACAAGAGCGCCGGATTTGAATTTGCCGCTATTTTGTTTGTGTAAGTAGTACGGTAACTATTTGTTGAGAATTTTCAATTAGAAGTTATGGAGAAGTATTCAAACGAGCAACGTTTAATTATTGTGAAAACACACTACAAAAATGTAAAAAGTTTTGCAAAAACAATTTACGTAGAATTTTTAGTCGCAATAATGCTTTAACTAAGTCAATAGATTGCCGTTTAATTAAAAAAAAATCATGTTCGGTTTTTCAAAAACATAGTTGCAGTGAGGGGAATTGAAAGTCCAGGCACTTCTATGTCGGCGGTAAGTGTTTATGGTGTTTGATATTGCGAAATGTAAACCAAGTTTTTGTCTTAGTCTTTTTTTTTGGGGGGGGTTATGTAAAGAAAATGGTATATCCAAACAAGCCACAAACAGTTAAACACCTTAAAGAAGAGATATGGCGTGTTATTCGCAAAACAGAGCCAAAGTTATGCAAAAGCGTTATCCAAAATTTTAAGAAAAGAATGACCATGTGTCAATTCATGTATATGAAATAATAAAACATTTTACTATTATTTTAACACGATTTTTTGCTTTAAGTTTACTTTTTGAACAATAACAACTTTGTTTGGTATTATCTCGTAACTTTTTTGAGTTTAATATTTTATAAAACAAGATGAATTTTTGCACAAAATTTAGAAATAAAGAATCTATGTCAGTCCTGTCAAAACTTGAAATATAAAAGATTACGCATTTTTAAATTTATTTTAATCATTTCATAAGATTATTAAGCTTAAATATTTTTTTACGCATTTTAATTGGTGACATTTTATTTGGAAACATACAATCTAGTAGAAACCACATTGTATCAGGTTTTTCAATATGGACATAACAATTTTAAATTTAAAAAACACAAATTAAATGAGATATTGGTTTAAAATTTATACCAAGTGTAGTATACATGTTATATTTAAGTATGGCATTAGATTTCGTTCATATGACGATTGCAAACAATCAGCAATCGATTTTTTAGAACCAATTATCCACTACTTTTCTACATATATCGGCCGATACGTTGGCAATTTTGCGTTTGATATTGTTCCTGATTTCTTTTAACGGTTTTGGCTTGTTGGCATAATCCAACGACTTAACGTGACCTCATCCAACGGTGTTAAACCGTATGAGCAAGGTGGCCATTCGACCGGACAATTTCTCAAGATTATACAATTACCGAACTTTTTCTTTATTAGATCAATTGTTTGACCAGCTGTGTGGCATGTGAAGCCATCTTGTTGGAACCATATATTACTGATGTCAAGTCCATCTAATTCTGACAAAACATATTCAGATTATTTTCATCCACAAAAAAATACGGTCCAATCATATGGCATTTGTACGTTTTGTAGATGAAATGAAGTTTCTTAAAGCACATGTGACTTTGTTGAGGTCTAATAACGCATATTTTGTTTGTTGAAAAAGCCAAATATAATGTTTATCGCTGAAGATAATTTTTCGATAAAATTTAGAATTTTCTTCAAACCTTTGCAGAGCCAAATCGGAGAAGTTAAGAATGATTAAGAGGCTTCAGTTCTTGAGTTAATCTGATCTTGTAAAGATGTAGGCAATTGTTTTTATGCAAAGTTTGCCACAATGTAAACATATAGATTCCCAGTTTCTGTAAACGAATTGACTCATTTGGCTCATTTTGAACTGAAGCTCTTACAGCTGTATTATTTTTGGTACTTTGTCCGGTGCGTTGAGTCACTGGCACAGGAACATTTAATAGTGAATATGTTGACACGAATTTATTTACTATAGCACGCACAGCCTGTCAAAAACTAGAGTATGTGCTCTTGAAGTTGCAACCACATTCATGTTTTTGGATAAGATTTTCAATTTTTTTGTCATTTTTACTTTCTAATAACTAGAACAATAAATTTATTTTTTTTGCCAAATAAGTTTTATTAGCATGCATTGACAGCTAATAAAATATATCCTATATACAAATTTTATAAAAAAATTTCTTCTTCGGGTGCTATCTCCTATTTGCAGGTTGGCAATTAACATGACAATCTTTTCTATGTACGTTACATTTCTAGATATTTGACGAGCACTTGAACCACTTTTTAAGGTGCGTTTTCCCGTAGCTACGTTATTAAACTAATCAATTTAAAAAACATTTCTAACTTAAAAAATCATAATAATTACCCGAGATTGTTTGACGTAGTCATAAAAAAATGAGAAATATTCAGCAAAATTGCCGTCAATTATTACAAACATCAAAACAAACAAAATCTTTGTAATTTTAGAAGCATCTGGAAAATTAAATTCTGGTTAACGTTAAATTATTTTTGGAACTATAAAACTTCACCTACATTTGGAAACTATGCATCTGTCGTATATCACAATAATGCCACCCATACATAAAAACAATTAATTCTCAATGCTATGTCAAGAGATATGTTCTATAGAATGTGATAAAAAACTCAAATTATAATTATTAAATTATCTAATTTTAATTTTTGAAATAATGATTTATTATTTTATTAAAATGAATAAATTATATTTATTATTGAATGCATATTTTAGATCGGTCATAATATACTGATAAAAGTTCGACTAAAATCAATATTTAAAGGTAAACAATTTTAAATTCAACGTGAAGTATTGCAATTCTTCAAAATATGAGCATAGATACCCTTTTATATGAATATAAATGATTAATATTTTACTAATAAATCATATTCTCGACATCAGAATCTATTACAATCGATTCAATACTTGCGTTGAGGTCGACCCGTATCATAGCAGAATTATTCAAAGTTGCGACCGCTGAATGTCAATAATGGTTTCAATTAAATAAAATACATCCATCATCACACTTCATTTTAAATTGGTCACACTAAAACTGCGACTGAATGACATTGGCTAACTCATTAATAATATAAATTCAATAAAATCATAAGCATACGCTAGCCTCTTTATTAATATATTCTGTCCAAACTAACTAATTAATTTCAATTCGTAAAATATAATCTAATCAACAAAAATAAATTCAATATGTTATGCTCACTATTTTATTAAATGGTTTACTTACGTGAACACATGCACTTTTTAGTAATATAAGAACCTCCTACTGCCAGTGCGAAGCGATGTATATACCTATACTAACTGTTTAAAGATCTAGAACAAAGTCTTGACCTTTGAATATATTCAAAAATCTTTTATAAATTTTAAAATGTTTAAAAATGTCAGTAATTTTTATATTTACTTTTAAATTAGAAAAACAATTTATTACAGCTTTAATTATCAATTTTTAAACTAGATATTGGATCTAGTCCGCTTTAGCTCTATAAAGGTTAGCAAATAAAAATTTAATTTCAAATTTTATAACATAAAATAATTATATTTTTATCCATAAAATGAAACCTAATTCAATTCGACATCTGACGTTACACGTCAAGAAATAAGAAATTGCAATAAAAATTACGACTCTTCAGATCTCCTCTAATCCATCTCAACATCGCAATCTGTATTATAATGTGCCTCTTTTAGTAATAATTTTATCCCGGTTTGGTGATTTTACGATCAAACACGAAGCAATAACGTGAATCTTTCAACATAAAATAGGATTTTTAAAGGATTACTTTAGAAGTAGGTTCTTATTTAAAATTCAAGTAGTAAAAAAATCTTAAGTAAATTTTGCAATATTTAATACTTAAACGTCTACAAAGTTTAATCTGAAATTTTATTAATATTATTTTCTTTTAAAACTAAACTGTTCTTATCTATCATAAATATATTTCGCCAAAAGCAGCAATAAAGTTGACGCGTACTTTTTACAATTCCAGCCATTATTTCATATGTCCAAAACTAAACATAATATATTTCCCCCGGTGTCTGAAGAAAAAGTTCCCAGAAGCTTTTTAAAGACATTACTCTCTTGTGTGTCCGGATATAATAGTCCTTTACTACAGGAAAAATCTAATGCGAGGTGAATATTTTTATTATACTTTTTTTGATAACATTTACGAAGGGTTATTAATCAAATTTATGTGACCAGCCCCCTTTGCTATAATATATTTCATCAAGTTTTTGTGTATCTTGATGAAAAATGGTAAGTTTTATGCGATGTAATTATGTATTTGTTGTATCTAAATACATTTTTATGGCTTTTAATGGTAATTTATTGGCCTGTTTTATCCGTTATCTGTTGTAATTTATTATACAATTAAAGACAATAAATTCTATACCTTGTAAGACTTTTTTTCCATTTAATTCGGGATAATATTTACAACTTTTTTAATTAAACATAGTGAAACAAGGAATTTGCACGAAGAATTTCTCGTTGGAATTTAATCTGTAGTCTACACTCGGGCTGCGGTTTTGTAGAATTTCGCTCCTTGCTCTCTGAAACGCGTATTGTGATAAGAAGTTGGTTCAAAATATGACAATAAATATCACATAACTGATAAATAGCTCTTAAATATTTAATCATATTAAAGTTGCAAATCTTTTACTACGTTTATGGCACTGAATTTTTCATCTGTTTAAGAGCATCTATTATTAAAAGGAAAATGTAATGCATTAGTATGAAATATGTATGTGTCGACACCAAAATGTTTCTGAAATATTTTCCGCGTCCGGCATCACAAGCAAATATAAATGCAGCGCCATCAAATTTTAATCAATGTTTGCGCATATTTTACTATTAGATCGGTAAAAAATCAGGAAATTATTATTCATTATTCAAACTATTTATATTTATTACCATTAATTGCATTAAATTATGTAATATTTAAATTGTGCTATTAATAAATTTACTGGTGTTATTTTTGCGTGTGAGTTATGCCACTTGAAACTATCTAATAAGAAATATGCTGAAGACAATGGGAGAAACTACAAGGATCTGAAATATGGGTTGGCATTTTAACAAAATAAATGGATATTATGGCGGAATAGCAGCTGCATAATTTATCCAATGTGCCAAACAAACAGGATTTATGCGGGTTAACTCGGCTTTTAGCGAATCTGTGGATAAATACAACGTAACCAAGGGTTTAATTATAATCTGGCGGTTTCAGAAGCACTCCCAGACTGTAATTTATACTAAACAGTTAAAGACTATGGGTTCTCAAGTGCAGAAATAAAATTAATTATCTTTGTGTATTGTGAGGAGATGCGTTTAAAATATTGAATGTAGATGCCCATCTTCCCTGTTTGTTCTATTTAAGATTTCTTTAATATTAAACAATATCTGCAGAATGCTTTGTAAATAAATTATACCTCTTAGATAAATGAAGGAATACAGTTTTAAAACTTATGTATATGCGTAGTGAATAAAGTATACAGGTCCAACATTTTAGGAACATTTATAATTTAAAATTTTCCGAGGAATGGCCCAACAAAAATACTTATATCCTCATAATAATTCAAGAAATGAACAAAAAAGCTGAGAGTATCTATCATTTATTGAGATTATTCTGACATAGAATACATTTTTAACAGCAATGGTAATTAATATTTTGAACTTTACAAAATAGACCCAAATACTAGTTAAATTGTTATGACTTTATTGTAATTTTAATGCATGATATGTAACTGTATTTAAGTCTTGAGATGGTAGATTGTTAACAATAACATCAACATTTTTTTTTAAATGTCCGGTTTTAAATTTTAGTAAACTATTACGCATAAGTTTTTTTTAGCTTTCTGAATCCACATTTAATCAAACTCAAAAACAGTATCACACAATAGTTTAAAAAAACATTGAACAATTAAGTGCATTTCTGTTATTTATACAAGACTAGTTTTTTAAATAACTTTTAAAAATTTAAACAAACTTGTAATAAAAATCGTAATTTGCATAATTATTTTTCTGTCCAGGAATTGACAATGAGTTTATAAAAATTCAAATTTTAGTCTTGGTAAAAACAAAATTGTTAATTACTACAATCATATGAAAATCCGCAAAACACGACAACGTTCTTTTCAAAATCATTTTAGTACTAATGTTTAGATTGGTACTGTTTGTGACCATCTCTTTTTACTTCTAAGATTAAACTGGTTTCCACTTGATGGTGTTTTGGCACATTTTGTATTAATATTTCAAAAATGGTTAAATAAAAATATCTACAGCATTAGATTAGTAAAGAGTAAGACAATTTTAATTAATAACATGAAAATGCTCAATAACGCCGCTGTACATTCAGTTACACAACACATTACATTGTTTTTGGCCTAAGAGTAGCCAGAACAGTTATGTAAACCCGGTTTTAGTGCCAGCTTTGACCCACCGTAAACAAGGAAAAACCTTCCTCAATATATACATCACAGACAACATTAAAATCTACAAGCGTCTTCTGCATTTCTTAAAAAAAACAAATGCTTCGTGCAATTGACACAAAGCAGGAAATCAATTTGATTTCTAGTTTAATGGATAATTTTGGTAAGATTTATCACTTCGCATTTCAGACAGAAGCTAGAAAAACCCTCTAGGTTGTTCTTGAGGGGCATTCCTGACTGTTTTTTGGTAGAAGATGTTCACGATCAACTCGCCGACAAGAGTTATAAAACCGTTTTGATTATCAAAGTAGAGAGAAAAAACAAAATCTTTCCCATGTTATACGTTTAACTTACCAATACAGTTAAGAGCCACCAAATGTTTCCGTTAAATTAAAATAGAGATAAAACGTAAACTGGGCGTCATTGTTGTCAAAAGTTGGGGCATTTGACAACTAAGTGCAAAGCATTATATGAGAGAGCCCACACTACCAGCTATCGAGGTTGCTCTGTGCACAAAAATGCATTGGACGACTTTCGCGAAAACCATCATCAAACGTTGGTCTTCCACGCTTGAATTATGCGAACCAATTGTAAACCATAGTTTTGGATATTGCTTCATCCCCAAATAACGAAATATGTTTTTCCGCACATTGCTGCGGTGTTAAAACGTATCAAATATCATATAAAATCAACACTCGTAAGTCACGATTTAAAATTTCCATTTTTCACACAATTATTACTCACACTAAATTTTGTTGAAACAAAACCGATCAGTTTGAAATTGGTCTGTTAACAGTAGCAAATATAATAAACCAGTTGCTGCAAAACCAGCGCTGAATATGGTCAAGATTAACTTCCGCGTCACAAAAAAATCCTTTGTACAGGCAACGGGTTCTAGCAGAAAACACTTTAAGAAGAACATAGACGTAAAACTGCAATCCTTGTCAAACGATCAGCTAATTCGATTGCAATAAATATTTTTAACCTGAAACTGATAAAGCTAATTTTAGCCAACTAAGTAGTTAGTAACAAAAAATCTTAATGTTATACTACAACCTCCAATAATTGTTGCAGAAAACTTTAACACAATGCATCTTGCTTGGCACAGCAAACTATCAAAAGGCTATACTGTACTAGGAACAGACACGCCAACCCATTACCATTCCATACTTAAAAAAAAGAGTTTAAACTGTTATTTTAGTTATCAACAAGTTCAGACCATAGTTCCAGTTTTCTTATATTTAAAAAAAAAAGTCACATCACTACCTGACATTCGGACGGCTAAAAGAGTTGACAGTGCAGTCGTTGAGTTTACTAGCCTCATATTGCTACCAATAAAAAAATCTACTAAAGCTTTTCCAAAAATTGGCTCTAATCAATTGGGCTTTGGTAGAAATACTAGAGAGCTCATTCGAGCTCAAAATTAAACCAGACATAAATGGCAAAAGCTTAATGATGGGGTTGAAAAAGCAATCAGAAAGTACAAAAACCAGAGCTATAAGTCAGCTCTCAGGTTTTTAACAAAGATATCAATCTGATGTAGAGGATAACTTTTTTTTCTGCTGCCTTACATCTATATTTGTTGACAAATTATCATTTATTGTATAATTGTTAAAGTTTTGTTTATTGCTGCTTGGCATATGTCGCCAAACTTTCTTATTCCGATTGAGTTCCTAATGTTCCTAAGCCATGATAGCTGTTTACGTCCGATGCCCTTACTGCCTTCTATCTTTTCTTCAAGTATGAGCTTGGAAATTCAATTAGTGTGTGACCCAGATATCTTATCTTGCGCTGCTTTATAGTGTTAAATAGCAATCTGTCCACTCCTTCTCTGCACTTCCTCGTTAGTAATGTGGTCTATCCATGGAATACGGAGCATTATTCTAAATGTCCACATCTCAAACGCTTCGATCTTGTTAATGGATGCTGCTTTTATTGTCCAGGTTTCTGCTCCATACAGTAGAACTGGCCAAAAGTAGCAAAAGACGTAGTTTGTTGAATGCCTGTCTGGCTTGTTCTACCCTATTCTTGATCTTTTGTACTGGATCCCATCTGTTGTTTACTAGTGTGCTTAGGTACTTTGTGCTTGTACTTCTTTCTATCGTTTCCCCTTCTACTGTGATAAACGCCCCTGCCTTATTATTATAACCATTCATTTTGTTTTGGATCTGTTGATTTTTAGTCCGGCTTCAGTCCTTTTTCTGTTTATGTTGTTCATTAGTAACTGTAGCTCTTGTTGGTTGCTTGCTATGATCACTGTGCCGTATGCGTATCTTATATTGTTGATTGTAGTACCGTTCCCCTTTATTTTGATTTTTATACCATCAAAGGCTTCTGAGAATATTTGTTTAACGTAGAGGTTAAATAACATTGTTGACATTATGCACCCTAAACGTACCCCTCTTTTTATCTCAATTTCTTCTGTCGTTAATTGGTTGTTGATTCTAACATTGGCCGATTGTTGCCAGTACAGGTTTTAGATTATTTTTACGTCTTTTCATCTATACTAGCTCTTTTTAGGTATTCGATGACACGTTTGTCTTTGATACTATCAAACGCTTTTTTATAGTTGATGAAGCACAGAAAAAGTCATTTCTTATAGTAGTTTTGTACTAATGTGTTTAGGCAGAATGTTGCTTCTCATGTACAGGTGCCACTCTTAAATCTAAATTGAGTGTCTCCGCTTAGCCCTTCAAGTTTATTAAATAACCTAGTATGTATAATGCGTAGAAATATTTTTAATGCGTGACTCATTAACAAGATAGGCATTTAGTTGCTGTTTGCTTTTTGGAAAGCAAAATGAACGTGGACTTTAGCCATTCCTTTGGAAGTTAGTCAGTAACATAGATCTTGTTGTAGTTTTAAGATTAGGTTTATGTTTTTCTCCTGTATCTGCTTGAAGTACTCTGCTATTTGTCTAGACTTGGTGTTTTGCTGTTCTTTGCAACCTTAATGGCGTGTATTAATTTGGTTTTTAGAGTGCTGGGCTCGGTGAGGTCATGTTGCGTTGGGCTGGTTAGTGCATCTCCAAAGAGCTTTTTGACGTATTTCCGCCATAGATTACATTTATCCATGTCATTAGTTATTTTCTCGTTTTGGTCGTTTGTGATGTGAGTCAGATTTCTCCTTTTGCGTGATCTTGTTATTTTTTTGATTTTTTTGTGCAAGTTAAATACTTCGCCGTTCTCTTGTAATTCCTCTACTTCTTTACATTTTTGCTGCATCTTGGATTCCTTAGCTATTCTGATCGTCCTGCGTATTTCCTTATGCATCACTTTATACTCGGCGTGTTTTTAGCTTTTTGCGTTGTTCCATAAGCAGCATGATTTCTTGTGTCACCTAGTCTTAGTTTTTGTTGTTCCGGGCATACCCTATGATGTTATGTGCTTCCCTCTTTGAGGTGTTGCCATGGGTCTTTGACTGTTTCCAGTTGTTGTGCATCTTTTATTTTTGTGTTTATGTGGTTGGAATATGCGGTTCTTACCATAGATTCTTCTGTTAGTTTACAAATGTCAATTGTTTTTTTTTTTTACTTTTAGATGTTTTCTGTTTTACTAAACAAAGGTGTGTATTTGCTATAATTGGGTTGTTATCCAAGCGATGTCTGCTACAGGGTATGCGGCTACTCGTTTGATGTAGTTGCAAAATATTTTATTAATTAGGATGAAGTCAATCTGGTTCCTAACAACGTCATCTTGTCAATGTTGAGAGGATGTCCAGGTGTAGAGACGACGTTTTGGCGTTCAGAACCATGTATTAGTTGGTTACTAGTTTGTCCCCTCTGTCATTTCTAATACCTAGGCCAAATTTCGTATCTACCTTCTCCAATTTTTGCATTAAAATTGCCTATTATTTTGTTTATATCTTCTTTTTTGGTATGCTTAACTGTTGCTTCTAAGCATCTTTAGAATTCTTTGCATTCTGTGTCCGGTTTCTCCGCCTTGGAAGCGTACACTTGAATTATGTTTAGTTTTACTGGCTTAGTGTTAAGTTGTAAAAGCATGATTTTTTCCAAGATTAACAGGAAATTGTATACAGATTTCTTAGTGTTGTTGTCCACCACAACAGCCACTCCGTGTCTATGATGTTCATCTGTTTCGTCGCTGCCTGAGTAATACATAGTGTGGTTAGACATTGTATGTATCCCGTTCTTGGGCCATCTCACTTTACTGATGCCCATAATATTGACTTGTAGTCTTTGTATTTCTTGCGTTAGATGGTTAATTTTTCCCGATTCATAGATGCTATTAACGTTATTTTGTTTAACTGGAACTTAGAGATTCTTAGCACCCTCCAGCCATTTAAAGTTACTGAGGACCGTAGTTTGTGTTTGTTCCTGCATAAATGATAATTTGTCCTGGGAAGTTACGCGTGGTGGTTTTCCGTTCCTTTCCACGCCGCAGTATCACAACCATTAAAACTGCTACATCATCAGTCATGCTTGTGGATGTCCGCGTGATAAACCGGTTCAGGATCATTTTCTTTTTGCTTCATCTTGGTACTGGAAGTTGCTGCTGCCCTCCTCTAATGCTAGTTTTGGTCCGCCCCTGATATTTTATTTTTTAGGTACTTACCATATCTGATATGCATTCCCCTATCCGCCACTTGAGAAAGCGCCCGATGGGGGACTAGCAAAAACCCTACAAGGAAGAGGATAACTAAAGCCTTTCAAAATAAGCTTGCACAGCGTTCTTTCATTCATGGCAAAAAAGACCACTGCTTCAATTTTTGAATCGGTTTGGCCGTCCTGGGTAAGAAAAATTATTGCACATGTCAAACCCAAATTGACTATAGGTCCGAATTGCATTCCAAACTTTGAAAGTATTCTTTAGGATCAATGTTAACACCAGTAAACATAACATTTTCTGTGAGATTTTATGAATCTTTTTTCAATAAAAACATAACTAAATTTATTTTGCTATCATTTAAGGTAAGAGATCTATATAATAACCGATATCTATTTAATCACGCAAGGTATGTAAATCATTACTTGTTGCTATTATGGTCGTACCATCAGCAAACAATACAAAGTTCACGTTTTTGTAATAATTTAGCAAAAAATATATACTAGATACAATAGACGGCCAAGAACTGATCTTTGTGGCACCCCCATTATAACAATTTTTTTGCAGATGTTGTACTTTCTATTGATGATGTTGAGATATGTTTTAATAACATTTTCGGATTGATTGAGTCTTGCACAAACTTGTAATAGCTTTCTATAATTAATATTTTGTTTTATATACAACACATGACAAGGTTTTTGAGTAAACATTTTGAATAAAACAAAAAATCTTATAATGTACTTTTGTGATTTTTACATAATTTGTTGTTGATTTTGGTCTGCATTTATTGCCGTGCAGGCCGATTTAATATAAAAAATGGTTGAGTTTTTTACTCGCCCACAGCTTCATCAAAATAATCTACATTGAAGACTAGATTTAAGCAGTCTGTGAACATTGACTTTGAATATTTGTGACTTACAAGTCTCAGGAAATACTAAATTTAAGAGATTATTCCAATTGTCAATAGTACTGTTAAAGAAATCTATTTTAAAAGTTTCGGTCAACATCTACAGATGTAGACAGTAAATATTTGTTAGAATTCCTAACAAGCCTTGTACTACGAGTAAATATTTGTCTAGATGGCAAAATGTCTTGTATTTTGTTTGAACAATGATTATTAAAATATCTATAGAAAGTGCAAAGATCTGCAACATTACGCCTGTGTTGTAGCGTATCTAAGTCATTAGTCAATTTTGGATAGCCAATGATCCAAAGCAATAGCTCGTTTCTAAATAGAGTTTAAAAGAAATAGTATAGTTTCCTATGCTCTTTTCCATACTTTGAAAAAATATTCAATGCAAGGACGAATATAAGTTCTTTATATATGCAAAAGTTGAACAGAAGTAAAAAACTTTTTACATCTATTAAGAAATTCTAGTTTTCTAGATACTTTCAAAGCTATGTTAACAACATAATTGTTTTAGAAAAGATTATGTGAGATTGTAACATCTAGAAAACAAATTGAAGAAGATTTAGATATAAATTCGTTGTTTAGTTTAATATTTGGTATCAATAATACCTCGGATTTAGATTTTAAAGCAGTAAGAAATTGAATTTTTAGTGTTAAAATTGACTATGGCCACATATTCTAGAAATTTTGAGACGTTTTTTTATTTTTGTCAATATGGTCTTTGAATAGTATGAAGTATAAAGGGTGCTATCATCTGCAAAACTATGAATAGAACTTTTAGTTATTTGAAGAAGTTTATTAATGTAAATCAAAAATAAAGTTGTGGAAAAAGCAAAACCTTGAGAAACACCAACATTTATGATTTTGAAGTCAAAGTTAAAACCATCGATTCTAACTATAATTTTTCTATTGTCAAGAAAACTGTTTATGAAATTTACAGTTTCTTTGTCAAAACCTATACAATAGAGTTTGTTAGCAAGATTAAGATGCCATACCCTATCAAACGCTTTAGAAATGTCTAGAGCTACTTCAAGATTTTTTCCTTATTTGTCTAAAGTCAAATTCCATTTGTGACTAACATAAGTCAAAAATGACATATTTTTAATGTTTTGTGTCTTATTTTAATACTTTGTCAACCTTATCCAATTTTGTTTAAACAAGCAAAATATTCTTCCAAATCTGAGGAGTGATATGTTTAATAAGTTCGTTGCTAAAACCATAAATGCAACTGAGGTGACAAATTCACATGCGGTTTTCAAACTATTTTTAATATTTTTAGTTTGATCCAAAATTAAGTGAAGTAGTCAGCAGCAAAGAAACGTTCAAAATGGAAATTTTTACACAAAATAACCTCAACATGTTGTTTACACCATCAACTGTACATTTTGTCTTGATTGAGAATTTTTACTCTCAAATAAAGAATGCAATATAATTATAGTATTTTATTAAACTTATTTATACATTATATGAACAATAACAAGATAAATAATTAAATTATAGTTGAATAAACTCACTAGACTTCAGTAACTTAGTTTGAGTTAACGTTTGTTTATTTTATTTTTCTGCAGTTGATATGTCAAACCAATAGTATAAAATATTTTGAAATGCAAACTTTGCATATTATATTATTCTTTGGCTTATTATTTCGAATTTATTAGTTGCCGCAATGCACAATAAAGCTTGCTGAAGAAAATGTGGATGTACTTTAGTAGCCTGTTGTTAGAGAAAATGACTATATTACTGCGCTGTTTGATACCGTAGTCTTATACCCATGTATATTTATGTGTGGAAATAGACGCAAAACTATATTATCTCCAGTCATAAACATGCAAGTACAAACGATAACTCAATATGCAAGACATGGGGCTTAATGATATAACATGAAGGAAATTACACCATTACACACACAAGGCGCGCTTCACCTACAACCTTATATTGAATTAATATGCAAATGCGCTATAAATTTATTTTAAACTACAATTATTTCAACTTTATACATATACTCCGCGCAAAATGACAAAGCATGAATATTTATTGCAGTTATAGACACAAAAACAATTTACATATAGAAAAATTGAATTAATTTATAGAACAATTAATATCAATCGAAACATTTTTTTTTGCTGCATCATGCAACACACAATGTTTTTATTCTAATGATTAATGGTGCCAGCAGTAAAAATAGAATCCAATCTAATGAACTTATAATGTACTAAAAATAGTATAAATAACAACCCCTTATATAGCAGGTTCAGCGACCAGTTCATTGTTTATGACCTATCAAAAATTACATACATTACTTCTTAAGAAATTAGCTTTTAAAAATGATGCATTTAAAGTTATTACAATGGATTTAAGTAGACAATACAAAAGATTTTGGTAACAAAAGAAACAGATTTAAGACAGTATTTTCCAAATAGAAGTGGCAATTTCACGCGACTAATCGTGGGGAATGAAGAGCAGTTTAGCAGATTCCACAGCTACTTACTTTCCAAGCTATCAAGCACGGGGATTTTACATTTACCAGTCTAGATTACCTGTATAAGATTAATAAAAATAATAAAAATATGCATGAATAAGTTAATGGAAGTGCTAATAGCGAACTGAATAAAATTGCTGTTACTATATCGACCCTAAATGTCCCCTCGAACTCTATGTGTATGTTTCTCCATCATTTTGCAAGTCGGAATAATTGGCGTGACTGCAGTCTTGATACAACTAATAGCGTTAATACCAGACCTTCACAAGGGACCATCCCTATTTACTACACCCCTGACACATGAGATTTAGATATTTAGATTTAATAGTATTCCACACAGTCAAAATCCAGATAAGCAACTCGATTTGCTACGCTGGATATCATGAGGGGTCGCTAATAATTTCACTCCCCCATTGCGGTACACCGACATGTACTGATAAATAATTCCCGACGTTTTTCTGCGGCAATCGAATTGAAACATTTATATATCTACTCCTAAAGAACAACAGATATATCATATAAGTACAATTAATGATATAGGAGAAGCGCCATAAATTACACAGCAGCCAAGCCGTAGGCGGAATAATATTAAAGATTGCTACTGCTATCGCGGAGAAGTGCATATTAATCAGCAGTTGATAAATGTTGTACATATAATACTGTGAAAATTCCGCATACAATAAAAGTTTTGCATAAAATTTTAGGTTAAATCCACATATTGATTTTACGTTGATGGACACTGTTAAATATACAATTGGCGTGTTTGAAGTTTGTAATTGTTTATAATTACCGTAATGGACTGTATCTGTATTATATCATTTCAATGTAGAGCAGTCATGTCGTCTAATGGAGTATAAATAATTAATGGTGTATAAGAGATATCTGTATGAATGACGCTATTGTATTTGTGTGTGGGAGGTGTATAACCATAAAACATTTAGTTAAACGCTTCCTTAATTGTCTTACACAAAATGAAACGTTATTCATTAATAACTCGACTAGTTTATTAATGTTTGATTATAAAAATATTAAGATAATGATAATAGCATTGATTTTAAACGATACTGAGAAGTAATTGCTGTTATACGAAATGATATCCAGTTAATACAAAAGTATACTAATTAATAATGGCAAACTACTTTTCTACCATATCTGTTTTTTCTCTTTTCTACCAGATAATTCTATTTATGTCTGCCAGTAGTAGTATTGCATTAGTGTTCACAATGCAATGTAAGATGCAATTAACTTTTTTTTTGCTTTAATAGCATATACTTGTACTGTTAGTTCATCATCGGCTTTAGCATAACCTATGCTATTTTTTGTTAGACCCATTATGTTTAGAATTAAGCAAACCAGCATTCTTCTAGAAAATGTTTCTGCTTTTTTGCTAATATTTATAATTTGCTTTTTATTTTTGCAGTTTCTTACAGGTCAAAGTGATAGTAATCGCTTTAGTTATGTTCAGCAGTATTGTCTTTGTCTCTTTGTGGCCATGTTTAGTTTATTTGCTTTCATCCAACTGGTAATTGACTGTATAGCACTGTTTTTGGTAGCTACATTGTTTCTTATTGTTTTTTTTTGTCTTAGTTGTGACTAGTACTACTAAATCATGAGCAGATCATGCCAAAATATCATTTAGTACCACGTTCAGTTGCAACACTTCTTTGTAAGAAATGTTTGTGTTTTACAATTTATTGCATGTGCAGCGCACTTCTTTAAGAGCATTAACACCTACAAAAACATAAAGTTAAAAGATAAGCTAACGTCTAGTATAATAATTAAAAATTCACAAAAAAATAGGTCACCACTCACAAATTCTTTGTTTATCTGCAGACAATAAAAAAAATTGCATTGTTAGTTGATCTGCTTTTCACAAAAATATACTGCGTACTAGCTAAATTTTTATATTTTTCTAGTTTCTTAAGTATTGTTGTATATGCTTTAAAATAGTTTCTATGTTGGAAGTTAATACTAATTGAAATAACAAGGTGGCTGATGAAATGCTGTCAGGTTTGCCAGTAGAGTAAAAAGTGTTAAAACCACTTTATTAAATAAAAATAAATTACGACCTAGAAATGCCAAATGCTACTGATTTATTTTAATTTTTTAACAAAAGCGCATACCAAGTCATCTGCAAGTCATCAAAATTCAAAAAAATAAAAAATAAACAATAAATGAAAAAAATAAAAATAAACTAAAAAATTGACAAACAAAGTTTGCAAATTTGATTGTCATTAAAAGTATGAACTCAACATATCCACTTACAGAAATAAATCTACAAACCATTATTTAAACGTATTTTGAAGATGATATTTGCATAACGTAGTTAGCGACCAAAGACAGACACCAAGTTTTATACAATATAAAAACGTTCAGATTCATTATTCATTCAATACATCTATGGTGTAGTTTAGAAACTGGTAATAACTCATATCTTAAACCATTGTAATGCAGATTAACCAAACAAAACTGTAAAAGTTTTATAACCTGCAAAGAATAGATAAATCCTTTACGTCGCTGATGTCTGGAGGATTAAAAATCTTTGATAACTTTCTGACTAAAAGCAAGGCGACAAATACAAAACGTAGTGTTTTGTTTTTAAACAAAACTTAACCTAACCTAACCTACATAGAGCTCAAATAGCTCAAGACAAACATTTTTAAATTTTACTAATGAAACGGAACTAACTACTACTTGATGATCTTGTGTTTAGTTCTAGAATACTGCCGTATACTAAAATCCTAAAACGTTTTCTGCAAAGAAGCTGTGTTCAGATTATAAATAATATTTATTAACTGACGCCGGCAACAGCGTGGTCTAAAATTACAAATGACAAAGTTTTTAAGAATTGTTGATCGTTTTTTAATGCTGCACTTAAATGGTACTGCAATTTAATGGATTACATAATAAGTATTGCTAGTGACGGTTAACATTAGACAAATATTTAGAATGTGGTTTTCCGTTTGTTTGATTTTTTATTAATAAATGTTATTAATAGCTAATTTTATTTAAATTTTTTTAGGTTTGTTGATAAAGTTATATGGTTTTTTGAAACTATTTTTTAGGATTTAACTATTTGTTTCTGAATTTCTTGACTTTGCTTTTTACTATTACTGTCCTTAGACTAGTACCTTCTGGCAATATGTTATTGCCATATTGAACCATTAAAAGGTACAAATATATTTTTCTTTATTTACTTGCTTGTTTTACTAGTAAATGAAGTCAATAAAACTTTTTTTGTAAAGGGTTTTCCAATAAGAAATTTTATTTTGAATAGCAGGCTATTTGGGCAGCTGTCAATTTTGAAGCTATTATATTTTGACATTTGACAAGTAAAAACTACGCCTTTATTAAAAATAGATCAATACACGCTTCTACAACGCATTGAAGTTATTAAAATTCATTACAAAAATTGTGAAAATTTTTCAGTCACAGTTCGCAAAACTAAAGCACTTTTTGGTCGTCGTAAAGCACCTTCTCGGCCGGCAATAGTAAACCTGGTAAAAAAATTTGAGCTGTTGGGAAAAATTTGTGATGTGAAGAATCAAAACCGTGTGCATCGCTCAAGAACACATGAGAATATTGCTGATGTAGCCTGTAGTGTTGAAGAAAACCCAGGTTTGTCGATTCCTCATCGATCTTTGGAATTAGACATTCCACAAACAACCGTACTCCGTATTTTGCATAAAAACTTAAGTCTTAAGGCTTTTAAAGTTTAGTTAACACAAGAACTCAAGCCGGTCCATTACTATAAACGTCGTATCTTTGCTGATTGGGTCCTTCAAATGCATCAAAATAATTCGGAATTTTAATGAAAATATATCTGAGGCCCATTTTCACCTCGGAGGCTACGTTATTAAACAAAATTATCTCATTTAAGGCTCAGAAAATCCAAGAATGATTGTTAAATTTTTTTTGCATCCTCAACGTGTCACTGTTTGGTGCGGTTTTTGGGCTGGCGGTATGATTGGACCCTACTTTTTCAAAAATGAGGCTGGTGCTACTGTAACGGTAAATTGATAGTGCTACCAAGCTATGATTAATGATTTTTTTTCCGGAATTGAAAGATATTGATGTGGACGACGTTTATTTTCCGCAAAACGGCGCTACGTGCCACACAAGCAACAAAACAATCGCAATTTTGCAAGAAAAGTTTCCTGACCGTGTTATTTCTTAAAGAGATGATTACAATTGGCCACCGAGATCTTGTGGTTTAGCACCTTCAGACTTTTTTTTTGGGGGCCACGTAAAAGATAAGGTCTATGTCAATGCTCCACAACCAATTCAAGACCTTAAAGATGGAATTTGTGAAGTTATCGCGAACATACAGCCGCAAATGTGCGAATTAGTCATGGAAAATTTTATGAAAAGAATGTGGTACTGCAACCGTAACCGTGGCGGTCATTTGACTCTTATCGTTTTTAAATTTTAATGGCATACCTTCCTCTTTACAATAAAATAAACATTTATTGATTACTCTTAAAAAATACCCGTTTTTTTAAATATCAAAATGAAACTTCTTATTAAAAAACCCTATATATATATAGCCTCTTTCTTTTTTTTTTCTTCTTTTTCATTTATTTTATTGAACTTTTAAGCCTTTTCATAAGTTTTCTACATCTGACATTTTTGTAGCAATAGTCGTCTTTATGACATCTAGTCACTTTCTTTGTAGCCTGCCTCTGCATTTTGTTGTTTTCTTTGGCCTTTATTGGCTGACTCTGGTTATTCATCTGTCACTATTTTGTTGCGCAACTTGTCTTATCAACTTCATTCAGCCGCGCAATGCGCTCGATGATGTTACTGTCATTTGTATTAAGACCATACCGACCGCTACCTTAATTTATAGTATTTTCATCGCTCTCTTTGTTCTTAATTGGTTGTAAATCTTGTTGTTTTCAGGCCATACAAAAGTCAAACAGTTTTCTTTTGAGATTTATTAGTATGGTGTTATTCTCAAGTATGTACTTACTACCAAAAACCGCCCGTCTAGTTACTTTGGTTTGCCTTTTCTAACTTAATTATGTGGCCTAGATACGTATATTGCTTGACACATTCTATGATTATGCTATCTAACGAGATGTGAGAGTTTATCAAGCTCATAATTTTTAAACCTACCTCTTTTACTGTTTTATTGAGTTGTTCTAGAATTGCTCCAGCTTTATGACGTCTTTTGCAATTAGTACAATGCAATCAGCAAAACATTGTATTTTTTTTAAACGTAGATTAAGATTGAATAGCTTTGTCAAAACTGGGTCTCCTTGTCGTACTCTTCTACTTATCTTTATTTTGGTACCTAGTCCTTTCTAAATTTGTACGTGTTTGTTGTGTTCTTATATTTTCACTAAACCTAATGCTTTGTAAAAATTTATAAAGACTAGGTGTATAGGCACATTGTACTTGTTTTCTCAATTAGTGTGCATAGTGATTGTAAGTGAATATGATGTTGTACCCGCCGCGGAATCCGGCCTGTTGTGGTGATCGGTAGAAGTCTATAATTCTGTAGAAGTATGATAACAAACTAACTAAGCAGCAGTTTTTGATGTTTTTTGTATCATTCTTTAGGGATTGCGCTATTTTGCATACATTTGTTCAACAGGATTTGTATTGTATTTTTAAGCGCGCTTCCACCCAGCTTTGTCATCTCTTTGGTAAAGTGATCTTCTGCCGGAAATTTGCCATTTTAATCTTTGCTAAAACAAATCTTATTTTTTGTATTGATACTTTGGGTATCTCTTTAAATCTAATGTTTAATATTTTGACTTGTGATTTCGGTATTGCATCAGGTGTTATAGGTTTGACTATTCTTTTGCTTATTAAGAATAAGCAATGCTTGGTTAATTTTGTTTTTCTTGTACAGAATTTTGACTTTAGTTTAAATCCATTTGATTTTGTATCTCTGTATATTTTTTTTAATGTTTTTTTTTTAACTTGTCTGTTTACAACTTTGTGTTTGTCCGTATCTCTTACCACCATACTTCTTAGTCTATGTTTTTAGTTTGTGCACTTAGTTTTGAATCTCTCGGACGCTTTACTTTAAAGCAAACACATCTTTCTTGTTGCTTCTTTGATGCCGGTTTTTAGTAAGTATTAATTGATGTACATCCATTTCTGTAAGGTGAGTTGCTTTTAGTAGTTTCTCTAGTTTATCTTAGTATGCTTCTTTACTGGCACTTAATACATTACAAGTTGGAAATCTGAGTTTTGTTATTATTCTGTTCTTCTCAGTTCTTAGGTCAAATTGTATGCTTGGACAATATTATAGTCGCTTCTGGTGTCAAATCTATTAACAACAGAGTTGTAAGATTGCACTACAAAAGTAGTAGTTTTTGTCAACATTGGTCATAGATACTTAGTGGATAATGTCAACTGGTCCCTGTAGAGCTTGTGTCTTGCTTGTGACTCTAAGTGCCACAACCCCGACAACTGCATTAACTTATAGGCGCTAAACTAAGCAAAATATGCAATGCCCAGTTGAATTCTACACGGACAGGCAACGGCTTTTTTGGCGCGTTTTACGCACACAAAGAGTTTAACGTTTCTTTTAATAAGGGGCATTGCGTTATCACCTTTGACACATTAGTAAACATAAACTGTTTAATAATTACTGTGGTTTTATGAAAATTGTCTTTTCCACTAGTGAGATGCTAGGCACACTAATGATGGGTGCATACCCTGAAACACGAGTGTATGTGTCTCTTACTGGATAAAAAGGCAATTTACATAAAATTTATTATTTATTAATTTTAAGTAAAAAAGCAAGAGCAAGAGCGTTTTAAATGGCCAAAACCTTTGTACCAAACCATACAAATTACAAATTATATAACATACATACCCCATATAAGTAGTGATACACTTAAAATTTTACACTAATTTATCAGTCAGCTCTAGGATTCTGGGCAAAGATTTGACAAAAAATAGTACAAAGACCGAGAACCTGAAAAACAATATTTGTAACAACATGCAATATACGGACGGACAATAAAATCTAAGAAACATTTAGAAAAATTAGAAAAAGAATTAGAACACACCAAGTGAGACATTATTGGACTATCAGAAACACATTTAGCCGGCAACAAAAACTTAAATCTGGCGATAACTAGGTACACGTAATCAAATTATCAACATCTACGTTCTAACAAACTCCTTAGAAAACAAAGAAGCAGAGCAAGTTTTGTACACTTTTAAAAAAAGCAAAGATAGAACGTACACACTACAAAATAGCAATAGCATCTTTTAACGCCAAAATTGGAATGAGGACAACAGGATAGAAATGTTCGCAAACTTCTTCAACAAAAAGAAACTGTATTGCTTAAACAACGTTACGTAAAAAGATTCTTAATAAATTTATTTAATATAGAAAACGGTTTTTTTAAGTAGATAATCAATGTAAGAGTTATTCCTAGATTGTTGTATTCTATGTGTGATAAAACTTTAATTTAAAATATTTAAAAAGAAACAAATTTGTTTGATAAAGGTTTACATAATTTTTTTAAAGTTATCTTAAGTACGTATTTGCTTTTGACGTATTCACGCAACTGCTGTTAGTATTAGCCTTTTATCTGCATTACAAGTAGATAAGAGGTAACTTACATTACAGGTGAGCCTACAATTTTGAGTAGATTTTAAACTACTAAAGAAATTATTAATCTACTCCTAATCTACTACTAACTTAGTATGAGGATAGGTAAAAACTAGAATATGGGCCTTCATATAACAGAGATAAAGCAAAAAACAGAGAAACTTGTAATGGTCCTGGCACGTATCATGCCTAATGTAGGGGGTTCAAGAGCGGAGAAAAACAAGTCATACAAGCAATAACGGGCACAATCCCCATACACCTCATCGCCCATGAGCGGGCCGAAGGTGAAAGGAAACAACCAAAGAAGCACAGGAACGACAAGAGAGTGTAGACGATAAAAAAATGGGAAGCAGAATGGCAGTGCAAGGGTGCATGGTAACCTGAACTACCACCTCACAGAGATGTTAACAGGCCATGGATGTTTGGGTCATATCTAAAAAAAAAGGTTCTTAGCAAAACAAGACGAATGCCCTTATTGTGGAGAGAAAGATACCTCAAAACACACACTAATGGAGTGCTCTTGCTGGAGAAGCACCAGAGAAGAGATGCAGCTAAAAGTCTGTAAAAGATAACCGTAAACAACCTGACCCCACTTATGCTTGAAAGTGCATACAACTGGAGAGCCATTAATGATGGCATACGGAGAATAATGACAACAAAAAAGAAAGAAGTATAAGCAAAAGCAGGAAGCCAAGGATAGTAGGATAAATAGTAGGTGTCCAGACTTTGTAAAGTAATACCACAACGGTAATCCCGCAAAGCTTGAAGGGCTTAGCGGTTCTAGGGTTTTTAGTGGGTATACGGGTAACCGGGAGCTCCACACAAAGTGCGTAAGGCATTTTCTCCCCTTAATAAAAAAAAAAAACTAAAGAAGGATTTTAGTCATAGAATCCCACGCTGATAATGCGGGTTAGGAAGTGAAAGAACTTATAAACGTTTGAAATAATTTTTGTTGTCAGATTTGAACTCTCGTTTTATAGTGCCAGCAGTCAGATGCACCACGCCTTTTTGAGATTGTATTACTTTTAATAAAATTCTAACTTATACTAATGCAGTTTTCAAAAAACTTTCAATTTAATCACGTTGTAGCTATAAGCAAGACTTTATAATAGATTATTATCCAACCACAAAAAAATACAAACTTTAACGATTTATATTTTAATTAAGTTATTAGGTATAACTTGTAATTTTATGTTAGTAGCTTTCTCATAGCTTTGCTTAAGTTTTAGACAACACAACTGTAAAGATTTCAGAATTAAGATCCACATTTTGACGTTATCAGCTGAGAAGACTCTAACACGACTTTATTCTTTGCCGTCACATCAATGGATAAACATTCTAACAGTATATAGCTAACAGCATCCAGTAGCAAAGTCAGAATTGTGACAACATAACTAAATTTAATTCTTATCAGATCCTGACCGAGTACTAGAAACACTTCATATGCAAGGCCTAACCTAAACAACATCAACAGAAACTAATGTAATTGTAAGCTTTGGATTAATCTCACGTCTTTCTAACTAGTATTACTATTAACCTCAAACCACCACTAAAATACACTCAATAACCCCAACTCTAAGCTCAATACAAGTTGATCATGTCTGGATAGAAATAAAGTTGTTAAATTCAAAGTTTGTTTCAGAGTTAACTGCTTTCCGCCAGTTGACAGGTTTTCAACCGCAAAACATTAGAACCAATCTCTTGCGCGTCGGTCACACATGAGCAAGTCATCCGCTAAACCTTACATAGACCACATACTAAATAAAAATATCATCTGAACAAAAGAATGTGTTTACTAAAAAAAATGTTGTAAATGTAGTTGAAAATGTAGATAACGTCCAGATTTATCAATTTGTTGTTGGTTGCAGCAATTTGTACTTTGTTTTTTTATTACATAAAAAAGTTTGCGCAAAAACTCAGGCCTACACCTGGGTAAGATCCAACTAGCAAAATTGTGTTTACCAATAAGGTAAATTTTTGGATAACTTGTTTAATGAACAAAATTGCCGTATTTAGAGTAAAGCTAATTCAAAAAAGACTACCCAGATTTCACTGTATGCATAAAAATGTCTTCATACCATATTTCTTAAAAAATAACGTCGGAGTTTCCGTTTTTTTTTTAATTTATTGAGCTATTTATGGCTATATTACATTGTAACAGTAAGTCTACGACTTGTTTAAAGAGGTTTGAGAAACCAACAGTTTATTAAGTGACTTTCGAACTACTCTGGTAAATAAAGAACAAGATATTGTTTTTGTCATAATTTGGGATCTAACCCTGGATTGCTCGCATAATATGCAAGAGCTCTACCATTAAGCTATCACACCATGCGTTACGATTACGATATAGATTGATACCAGACCATAATCAATAATTATTTTTTAAAAATATAGTTAACATTAATCCGGTCAAAATGTGGTTTTAAAAAGATGACGCTAGGTTGCATAATGCAAACGTAACAATCGACTAAAGTTGATTACAAGATCATGCAGTTTGACACCCCTCAATTACTTTTATTGGAGCTACGTCATTACTGTATGCTATTTAAACAGCAAGACCATGAAACATAGTTTAAATTATTTGTAACTGTAAGCAGTGCTTAAGAAAGTGACATCCAATTTTGAGTCTTTTCAAAGATGCACTTCGTTAAGAAACGGAAAAAGTCAAAAAGCAATGGTTCAGTAATAAGTGTATAAAAACAAAAAAAAATAATAGGATGGGTCAATCAAATAAACTGAAACAAAATTTCAAAAAGTAACAGCATAGAAATTCAGCACAATCAAAAAAAAAATTAGAAAACAAGATTTTGACTAGATGAAAAGAATACAAGAAAGATCTTTATAAAGTAAATAAAAAACTGAAACAGTTGATCGTGGAAAAAAGTAGTTTGTAAGTATAGACAATATAGGTAAATCATTATGATAGAAGAAGTGATGTCACCTATAAAGTACAAAAGTTGGAAAAGTCACCTTTGACGAAAAATATTGATAAAACTGTTAAAACGATTGCAAGAAAAAATAATAAGAAAGCTATCCACAAGAAAAGCAAATATTAACATAAAAAACTTGTAAGAATCATTGATAAAAATATAGCAGAAAAACAATTTGGATTCAGAAAAGAATTGAAGACAACAGACACAATTGGTATGACTGTGTTTGGTGAAAGAAACTGATAAAAAAATTGAAAATAAACAGTAGATTAAAAAGGTAGAAGAAGCAATAAGATTAAATGACAAAAAGACCGAATGCTTTGAAATTAGAAAAGGAATGAGTCAAAGAAGTTGTTTATTACCAATTTTGTTTAACTTGTATGCCAAAAAAATGGTTGCTAAATGCTAGAAAGAGGACAGATGAGTGAGCACAAAAGGAAGAATAGAAGAATAGAATCTATTTGATTAGCTGATAATAAGATCGTGTTTGTAGAGAACCCAAAAAAATTTGATAAAAAACTTGAAAAAATGGAATTAATGTATAAACTGAGTATAAACAAAAACAAAAAATAGGTTTAAAAAATTCATAGTAAACTTGAAAAGCAAAAAAGAAATAACAAGACGCGTAAGAGCGGCAGAAAAGTTAGACATAAATTTGCAATATTAGTGTATACGGATGTAAAATTGGGACAATAAAAATTAAAGTAGGAAGCAATGGGAACAGTGGCGATTGATCCACCCGGTCAAAACCGGGATGGAGACACACCACTGTCCCCAAAGCCGACCAATGACGCGGCACATTAATGTTATACAATGCAACCTGCATCACTGTAAAGCGGCCGTAGCGACACTATGCCGCAAACTAGAGCTGATGCGGGACACAATAGCTTTAATACAAAAACCTTGAATCATACAAACTAGAGTTTGCGGGTTGGGCAAACTAAGTGGGAAGTATTTTCAAACCCAACTAACAGTAAGCTACGGACGTGTATATACATACCTAAGCACATAACAGCGTTTCTTATGCCACAGCTTTCCGACGGTGACCTCACAACCGTCAGAACCAGCTTGGCAGACAATCAAAAGCCAGACATCATTGTGGCGTCGGCATACTTCGCGCACGACATACCACCCCCAACAACACATCTGGAGGACTTGGTGCATTTCTGTGAGAGGAAATGTTGACTTCATAGTTGGATGTGACGCCAACTCCCATCATATTGTCTGGGAAAGTGAAGACACAAATGGCAGGGGTAAGCAACTTCACAATTTTATTATCAGTACTAACCTAGAAATACTAAATCAAAGCCAACCAACGTTTGTTACGTCCCGCAGCTAGACTGTGATAGATATCACACTGGCAACTCTTAGCATTTCAAGCAAAATTCACGACTGGCACGTATCTACGTCGGTCTCAATGTCAGATCACTGGTGAATAAAATTTAATGTAGAACATAAACAAAAAACAATAATCAGGCTCTACTTAAACCCGAAGCTGACCGATAAGGCTGCTTTTTGAGACAACCTATCGCGGAGTTTAAGTAATTGTGCAGATTTAACTGAACCTATTAGTGCTGAAGAAATAGAAAACTTTGTAAGCAAGTTGGAAAATTCTTAAACTCGAGCGTACAAAGACTTTTGCCACTTAGGCTGGCTACCGAATCCAGCAACACCATACCTTGGTGGTGTGAGAAACTCGACTGGCTTAAGGAGGCTGCAGGGAGATCCTTCAACAAAACAAAAATTTCAAAAAACCAATCAGACTGAATGTTATACAAAAATGCCCAGAAAAATTATAAAAGACGCATACGTCAATGTCAACGGAAAACTTAGAGATCTTTTTGTGAGGACGTTGAAAACACCTCAACTGCTGCAAGGTTGAAAAAATCTTATCCAAAGACTCCTAACAGCAACTGGGTTGCCTGAAACGAATTGACGGCACATACAATGGTGATACTTTTAGAAACTCACTTTTCAGGCTGTACCGCCCCGGAACAAATCTGGTTCGACGCTACAATTCCAGCTCTATCAGAAAAAAACTGGGTAACTGCTTGTCAACTTGTTGAAGAAATGCGTATAGCATGGGCAATTAAAAACTTCTCTCCAAATAAAGCGCCAAGATTAGATGGAGTCTTTCCTGCTCTTCTAAAATGGAGCAAAGATATCCTTCTAACTCACCTGACAAGAATTTATAGTGCATGCATTGCTTTTTGATACATACCTATAGTATGGAAAAAAGTAAAAGTTGTATTTATACCAAAACCAGGGCGTAACGATTATGCCCTTGCAAAATCTTATCGCCCAATCAGCCTCACGTTTTTTCTCCTGAAGACATTAGAACGATTGTGCAAAAGATCAATTTGGGAAACGGCTCTTATTACTAAGTCACACCCAAACCAACATGCATACACTCAAGGAAGATCTACCGAATCGGCCCTACATCTCGTAACGGACCGAATCGAAAAATCATTAAGAGACAAATGTCTACTTTGGGCGTATTTATAGATATTAAATGCGCTTTTGATAAAGCCACCTTTAATAAAATAGAAACTGCTCTTGCAACACATGGTGTAAACCCTACAATTAGTGGATGAATAAAAAACATGTTGGAGAAAAGACGGTCAGGAAAGTCGTTGCTAAAGGATGTTTCCAGAGAGGTGTATTATTCCACTACTATGGAATATAGTAGTCGACAGCCTTATACGGTTACTCAATGATTATGGTTTCTACACAATTGGTTATACAGATGACATAACAATCCTACTAAGCGGTAAATTCAAAAGCATACTCTGTAACTTGATGGAAGAGGCTTTAAGAATAATCGAAAATTGATGCAAAGACCAGGCTCTTACGGTCAACCCTTTAAAAACCGAACTGGTTCTCTTCACAAAAAAATGGAAAATTAGAAATCTAAACTTACCAAAACTCCTAAATACCCCACTACCGCAATCAACCAAGGTAAAATATCTTGTGGTGGTTTTTGACAATAAGTTCTCATGGGGACCACATCTAAATATAAGATGCAAAAAGTTCATATGTCTTTTTAGCATTGCAGACAAGCTGTGAGGAAAACATGGGGAGAGATAGTGCTATGGCTGTACACAGCCGTCATAAGACCTATGATCACATATGGGGCACTAATATGGTGGCCAAAAGCTAGACAAAAAACGTCTGCAAGCAAACTAAATCAGTTGCAACAAATGGCATGCCTAAGTATAACAGGAGGCATGCGGCCAACACCAACTGCAGCTATAGAGGCAATGTTGTGTCTGCCGCCCCTCGACATTTACGTCGAGGAGATGGCGACAATGGCAAATTTGCGTCTGAATGCATCTGGACTTTGGCACACTGCAGGGAAGGCTGGCAAACACTGTATTCTCCTGAAAAGGGCTGTTAAGAAAACACCTCTGTTAGGAGCGCAAACAGATAACATGTCACCCTTCTTTGTGTTTCAATGACCTTACAACGTGCGCACACATAAACAAGAAAACAGAACGTAGTCAATGATTAGATTAGAATCTACACAGATGGTTCAAAAACTAATAAAGGTTCTGGAGCGGGAATCTTTTTGTAAGACCTGGACCTCAAAATATCATTACCACTAAGAGCTCATACGACTATCTTCCAAGCAGAAGTAGTTGGGATAATCTATGGGGTTATAAAAATTGTGAACCGCAAAATATCTGGCAAGAATGTGAATAAAATTCTAACGGATAGTAGAGCGGCTCTAATTGCTATAAACAAGCCTAGAATCACATTGAAGCTAATTTATGAATGTCATTGTGCCCTTACTTTAGCAGCCTGTGGAAATAGCATCGAGCTGCTCTGGGTAATAGGTCACTCCAACAAAGTAGGTAACATTGAGGCGGACGAGCTGGCGCGTAAAGGGTCAACCCTCATAGCGTGTGGTCCTGAACCCGGGTCCACTTTAACACTCAAAGGCTTAAATAATCTACTAAAAATTAACACACAATGCACTGAGACGGCGTTGGGATGATACTCCGGGTTGCAGATAGACAAAGGAAGCAATACCTGCTCCAAACGCCAAGACAGCCGATTACTACTTTTGATTGTGCAGAAAGAACAGGAATCTTGACAGGACACTGCCAATTGAAAAAACGCATGCACACAATTGGTATTGGAGAGAATCCAACGTGTTGAAGATGTGAAATAGACGACGAGACAACCGAGCACGTGCTATGCACATGCCCGGCTCTTTCATACGATAGAGAGTCTATGTTGGGGAGCTGCAGGCTTGACATGGCCAGCATAAAGGAGACCCCTTCGAGCGTTGTACATGCATACATCAGCCATATAGGGTGGTTAAATGCAAAGACAACAAAGTGAGGAACTGGAGGAGGTACAAAAGGCCTAATAAGGCCTACGTGCAGTAGATTTTGGTTTACCCTCCAACTTTCAATCCAGAAATAAAAGATGAAAAACGCATAGAAGCGTTTGAAATGTCGGTCTGGAGAAGACAAAAGCAGTAGAGGAATGACCGTTAGTAGATATAGTTATGAAAAGAATTAATTATTGAAGGACGTGATTAATAATAATGTTAAATGAAAATCTGAAAAAAGGAAGAATAATATATTATGCAAGTTGATTGATATAAAGTACAAGTACAATAAACTAAAGAAAAAAACGTAGGACCAAGAAAACTAAAGAAGTAGCACGTAACACCTCCAAAAAGTAAAACACCAATATTCAATAGTGATTTTTAATAATTTTTTTTTACATTACTCTTTTTTTCAGTTATTTTTATAATTTAAAGTTTTATTAGGATTGAAAAACACTCTTTTTAAGTACTAATATAAAAATGCGCGTGTACTTGTAAAAGGCGAGTTTTTGTTGGCTGTCCACACTGTCCACAGCGCTTTAATTGCTAATTACGCCTCTATGTAACCGAAAAAAGCAACATCGTGATTTGCCAACTTTAAGATTTTTCTATTTAAACAAACAGGTTTGTCAAACGCTTGTTAACAATTTAATTTGATAACTAGAAAAACTTTACTAACATTAAAAATGTACAAATATTTAATACTTCAAACAATTATAAATTCTAGTTTATATCGAATTTGTCTGTTTATTTAATTTCATTTAAGGATATTATGTTGTTGTAACATGTAGAAAGTAATTTATACAATCCTATATATTACGTAGAAAACGTACAATGCAGAAAAATTTAAAAAACAATTTGTAAAACTGCTGTAATTGACCAATAATTTTAATGGAAATGTTTATAGACGTTTAGATAGTAAAAAACTATTCTCATATCTAACTATATATGCGGGAAATTTAATCCGGATGATTCATTTTACAATTCTAGTGGCTTTATATTCTGAATAGGAATAAATAAATATTAATATTCTATATCTGTTTTTATTTTCATTTTGCAATTAATTGTGCAACTCCATAATATTTTCCTTTTAAAACACGACGCTTGCAATAGTATGCATATTTGCTGGCGGCGATCGCACCCCTCCGCGTTTCGTGCTACATCCATATCCAGAATTAAATTTATTATCGAGTTTACAATGTGTAGAATCATGTACATTTCGACATGCACACATGCAGACATAGTAAATTAATAAGTCAAAACATGAGACTGTGCTGTATGAAATCCACGTTAAAACGTTTCAATTTGCCGAGCCGAGTGAGAAGAGGGAGCCCTTTAATTTGAATTTAAAACTAATTAACTTGTGCGAAATGGCCGGCCGTTTTTCCGACCGCTTAAATCGGAAATGAATCCGGAACGAGGCGAGCTGGAGGTAGCGAACAATGGATGCGCATCGTTTCCGCCCGGATTGTCCGCTCTTCCGCCCTACGAACATCTCCATACATTTTACACATCAAGCCAATAAAAAATTATATATAATCAAGCAGATTACATTATATAAGCTTGAATATTTTTATATTATAAACGACAGATGGTGGAGTCAAAATTCAACAATTACATTTAGGAAATTGCATCAAAGTTCCTTCTCCAAGCATAAATAAGTTAAGGATTAACTGCAAACTTTGGAATTAAAATAGCAAGCGAATTATCACCCGAGCGTCAACATAAAGATGGAGAATTTTAAAATTACCCCCTTTAAAGCTATTGCAGCACGTACACATTTTTTCCGTTGCAAGAGGGGGAAAAACTTTGAGTTGCAATAAAATTAATGAAAATATCGCGCGATGTCTCATCAAGGCAGAATGCGAAAATAAAAACAATACTACAAGATCTTAAATCTGCAAACTTTTCTAATGCTTTCAACATCTAGTTTCGAGCCGTTCGTTTTTCTTCTACTTTACTTTCGATGCAGTTAAAATGTTATTGGTTTTGAAAGGATTCTCGAAAGTTCGCACAATAAAATTAAACACCGTATAAACAAAATGGCCAGAACTCCTGTTCAAGTACCGTTTCAACCCTTTTCTTTTGGATTTTTTCTTTTCCACTTTTTTTTATTGCGTTTCAAAACGAAAACTTTTTAATCAATCTCGAAGTTTTTAGTTACGCTCAGATTCCCTTTTTTCTCATTTATTATACTCTAGATGTTTTTTTTTTCACAATTACTTTCGCTGATTCATTGCTCCGTTTTTATTGTTATCGGAATTCTACCCAACTTAGTTTTCTTAAGTCTTTTTATCCCTAAAGGGTTTCCTACTTCCTTTCATACGATTAATAATAAGGATTGGCTCGTTTAAGGAAAAATAGCATTGTTAGCTGATTTCTGTCTGAGAACTATTTTTGTAAAAAAATAATTAGAGTTAATAATTTATGATGTTATTAACATTATTTTATTAACAGTTTAAAAAATATTAATTTAGAATAGCAGATAACAAGCTCGCATTTTGGTTAAAATATAACCTCGGCTTTAGAATATAAATTAATTAAAATTTAATACTAATATAATGTTATTAAAACTTATTACGAAATAATAAAACAATTTAAAGCTTTCTACAGATGAAATAAGTTATATCTGTGGAAGGCTTTAGTAAAGCCATAACTAGTAATGTATTTGTAAGAATATATTTGTGATAAAAAACGTAGTAAATTGTTTTATTATTTCATTAACATGAATTATCACGTAATAGAGGTCACAACCATCAATTATATTAAAACTGATTACAATAACTAGAAATTTTCTGGGTGTCAATATAAGCGCCAAGGTTATAGTTTCTAAGTTAGGATAACAACACTTTAAGAGTAAAATTGATAGAAATAAATTTTCTCGTTAAATAAACTACAAAAAATATTAAAAAAATATCCACTTGGGTGCAAATATCACTTATATTTCTTCTTTGTTTAAATTTATGAACTATTTCAAATAAATGCTTATGTATTATTTTTGGTCTTTTAGAGAAGTAATTACAGATAAAACTTAACCTTACACTCAAGACGTTATTACAAAAGTACACGTATAGATAAACTGAGTTTTACGTTATCTGGCAGATACGAAAATGTCACATCAAAATTTTTCACCAAACCATCTAAAAGTTGTTTAAAATCTTTAGTAAAAAATAAGTTTTAGTCTCACACCCACATCTTTCCTCTTTTTAATGACGGAGAAAAAAACATAACGTAAAATTCAATATTAAATCTGTTACAAAAGCGTGTCTAAAAATGTTCCCTAGTCTTAATATTTGTTTTTTTATCGTGGTATTAATAGAATGCAAATGTTAAGACTAGGGAACATTTTTAGGCCCTCAATTTTCCACTTCAATATGAGTTGAAGTAAATAGTACTTCTGTCTTTTGAAAACACATCCAACAAAGCTAATTTTTCTGCATTTGATGTTGAAGAGTAGCTCACGATATGCTTTTACTCTTTGTAACTTTTCATTATTAGTCACAATGTGTACCACAAAATTTGTAGTATCATTATATGCACATCTCAAGTGTTTCTAGGTGGTTTATGCCGTATAATAAAATAACCTATACATAGCATTTGAACATGCTTTGTTGTAATTTTAAGGTTAAGGTTTAAAGGAAAAAACGGTCTCAGTTTATTAAATGTAGCACAAGAACACTGAATTGAGCATTTTACTTATATTTGTATGATAGATAGGTGCAGGATCAGATGCAACTTCATGATTTTATCCGATAAATACTATAAGTTTTTTTTTAAACCTAATTAGTGTCTAATATTGCTGATTTTAACCAAAAGCAGCTCTTTGCAACAGATTTAGGCGGCTGAAAAACAGCTTTTGCGTAAACGACGGGCAGTATGAGCCGTACTTCTATTTTGCTAAAACCAGAAAGCTTCTGCACCATGTTCTTCCATTTTGGGCTATAAAAAATTTTCAACTTTACATCCGCTAAGCGAGTGTGAAGCTTACAAAACTTAACTGAAAGCCTTCTTTGGCAAACACAAGCCATTTAAAAAAAAGCTACTACTAAATACGTAACAACTAGAAGGTTTACGTTGCAAAAATAGCACATTGCATTTCTTTATTGATGGCTTATTTTTACATTAAGAAAATGTATAAAATTTCTTTTTGTTCTGCATCTGTGCTATCCGTACCCAATCCTTTTTATTAGATAAATTGCTACATCTAAATTTTTTACAATATTTTTTATTTTTTATCTTTTCTATTTTTTTGTTGGTGAGTAAGGGGTGAGCAAAAATACCTAAATAAGTTCGACCCACATGCCAAAGCTCTAGCAACCGTGTCATAGCGGTATAACAAAATGAGAATTAAGAAAATGTAATTCTACAAATAGAACACGACGGTTTCCATGTTAGAAGCGGTACTTCGACAGGGTCTTTTCTTCAAATAGAAGCGGCTGAATAAAGCAGTTAGAAAAACAACGGAAAACTACCTGACTTACAAACATTCCTCAAGATATCCCAATGGAAATACAAAATCAAACAAAAGTCCTCAGTCCCGAGCACTCTTTAAGTGGTGAAAGGTTGCGAAGAATCACCCGGTCATCCAATGATGTCCTAAAAATAACCAAAGAAAAGCAAATTGGCACCTGGAACGTGCAAAGCATGTACCAAACCGGAAAAACATAATAAAAGAGATAAAACGACTTGAAATTGATATACTGAAATGCAGCAAGACAAGATGGTCAAACTCAGGGAATTGTGTTATAGATGGACACTACATATATTTTTCCGGAGATAACACTTCTAGAAACAAGAACGGTGTCGCAATAATACTTAACAAGAAAGTCAACGGTGCTGTTAAAGAATTTATTCCTATCTCAAACAAAGTATCATTAATCAAAATAAATGCAAAACCATTCGATTTAAACATAATACAACTAGAGATGAAAGAATTCTATACAACTAAAAACTGCCCTAAAACACACAAAAAAGAAGGAAGTAAACATAACTATAGGGGACTTGAACGCCAAAGTGAGACAGGGAGGAGTATAGA
The DNA here is from genome assembly GCA_963932245.1 of Tachinus rufipes. Lineage (NCBI taxonomy): Eukaryota > Metazoa > Arthropoda > Insecta > Coleoptera > Staphylinidae > Tachinus > Tachinus rufipes. The sequence continues at coordinate 20,987,968 of OZ010742.1, read as the reverse complement.
ATTTTGCCAAGAAATAGAATTTGCAATAATTAACACTTACTTCAAATTACACCCCAGAAGGCTTTACACGTAGAGATTTCTAACCGATAACCAACAGAGAATAGTAAGGAATCAAATTTACCATGTAATAGTAAACAGAAGATCAGATCATAACCTTCTACTGGCTTGCACCAAAATACGACTGAAAAAAATAATCAAAAAAGGACGCCCAAATAAAATTGATACACAGAAAGAAACTTAAACAAAATAATGTTCTACAGAAAACTAAAGACAAGATAAATAGTGAACTAAACATTATATCTGAAAATAGCAACTTTAAAACACAAACAGAAAAACTGTAAAATGAATTAAAAACAGCAATAGTTACGGTCTCAGAAGACGAACTAAAACCCAAAAAGACCAAAGAAAGACAAAAATGGATGACAGATAACATAATAAATCTCATAAAAGAAAGGAGGCAATATAGAAACAAAAACCAAAAATTGTATAAAAGCCAGCCCAAGAAAATATTTAAGACAATTAATAAAGCTAAAAACAAATGTGCCAAAATCAAAATACTACAAGCAAAAACGACAGTTTTAATCTTCATAAGAAAATAAATAAAACAATAAGAAGCAAGCAACAAAGGGGAGGGGGGGTAATCCTAGACTCGGACAGTAACATCATCACAGAAACTGTTAAAATACTAACAAGATGAAAACAATATATGGAAGAGTTTTTTAGAGACATAGATGTGGACAACAATATGACCACAGTATCGGGTGACAAAAAGCCAATTATTACTCAACAAGAAGTAGAAGCAGTAATCAACCGATTGAAAAACAACTAGATTTCGGGACCAGATCAGATACACAAGAAAATGCTCAAACTACTAGAACCAGAACAAGTAAAATTGATTAGCTAATATCCACATTTATTCTCAAAGAAAGTAAACGCAACAAATTGCTCAAAACACAGAATAATCAGCCTAATGAGTCACGTTCTAAAAGTATTCCTCAATACTATCCAAACTCGCATATATAGAAAACTAGACAACATTAGTCATACACAATTTGGCTTTAGAAAAGGACTAGGAACTAGAGAGCCGTTATTTGCCATACAAGTTGTTATCTAAAGAGCACGCATTACCAACGTAGATGTATTTACATGTTTTATTGGTTTTGAGAAAACATTTGATAAAGTTCAACATAGCAAACTCATTGCAATTTTATTGAAAGTAAAATCAACAACAGAGATATAGACATAAATCTAATCTGTACCTACAGCAAAAGACCATGATGCGGGTAGAAGACCATATATCCAAAGAGTTTAGAGTAAAGTGAGTGGTCCGCCAGAGTTGTGTACTATCACCACTGCTGTTCAACGCATATTCAGAACAGCTATTCAAAGAAGCACTAGACAACGTAGAGGAAAATCTAGTAATAAACGGCAAAACAATAGACAACCTCAGATATGCGGACAACATTGTTCTAATCGCTGATACTGCCGAAAGACTTGAGAGACTAATAGACTGCATAACAAACGTAAGCAAACAATACGGAATAAAGTTGAACTGCAAGAAAACGCAAATCTTAATCATCAGCAAAAACCGCATGGTAACCTTTGGTTCACTGCCAACAATACAACGTTACCAATGGCTGAAACAGTTACATACTTGGAATGAGCCTTTAATAAAAAATGGGATTACTTTTGAGAAATAATATGCAAAATCGAGAAGACAAGAGGCGCATTCAACAAAATAAGGGACATACTACGTAGCATGTTGATCAGCATACATACCAGACTTAGAATTCTTAGATGCTATATACTATCAGTCCTACTGTACGGGGCGAAAGCATAGACTTTCACCAAAGCCTCCTGCAAACGCAATAATGCCTTTTCTAATATTTCATCAGCTACTTCTTCCATTGTGGTTGCGTCTATGTCTAAATCAGTAGTAGAGCTACATGTAAGCAATGGTCTGCGGAAAAGCATTTTTTTTTTAATAATTAGTATAGAAGCATTACAATTGGCTTTTCTTGTTTAGTTGTTAGTTCTGTTGTATTATTTGGTTTATAGTACAATATTTCCTTAAAGATGTTTATTGTTGCTTCTTAATTTTTATTTATTTTTGGATGTATTTTATCTTCATTATTTTTATTTAAGCTTTTTAAGTATTTAAGATTAGCTAATTGTATTGAGCTAACTTGATACAATTTAAAGTCGGTTTTCACATTTAAGCAATTTGTGCAAACTGACTTGAGGATTACAATTTGCACAAGTAAACTGTTGCATGATAACAAAAATCGTTCACAATCCAGAAAGTTTGGCTTGAGTAAAATCTAGCTGGTTTGATAATTTGCATGTGGTTTGCCCAAACGCATGAACTTGTGAACAACACTCTAACTCGACGCAAGCGTAATAGTAAACAACAACAACATCCTGACACGGGACACGTGTTTACGATGTTATCTGTTACAGCTTGTGCCAAAACCGGTTTATAGATTTAGTTTGTTGTATGTTTTGTATGTTTGTAATAATCTCAACAAACAAAAACAAATTTATGACAAAGTTTATTAAACTCTATATTGTCTTTAGAAAATCAAAAACAAACACCAGCTAATAAATGCTAATGCTTGTCTTTGTGGCCCATCGTTGAATTTGGCTTACACAATCTCAACAGTACTGGTACACAAATTTGTATAAATTAAACTAAACGTAATGGATACACCAAAAAATAAAATTTAAGCAACTAATTTGCATAAATTAAGGTTAATCATAACTAAACAAACTAATTATACTTGAGATGATTTGTTTAACGTGTCTGGGAATGTATGACTATTCACTAGAATACCTCAAATCTTCTTACCACTAAACTGAATACCCGATTTCAAAAAAGTTTCTGTTTTAGCTTAGATTTGACAATTCTGTTTTAACCCATCCATCCTTTGCACACAAACATGGTATGCTCGGGCAAATTCACTTTGTTGTTGCAGTACGCGCATTTACCACTGTTAGTCTTGCTAATCCTCAAAGAGTATGTACCAAAACTGACGTGACCGGAGAGAAACTGAGTTAGAAAGTTGTCAGTTCTCCTATGTTTGCAATGGACCTATTTTTCCCAATGCTTAACGAGTTTTCTTGTCAACTTTTTGTCCCACTTTTGAATAGAACCATTTTTTTGGCTACTGCAGTTACGTTTTGACGTACAGATCAATTGACAATGTTCCAGCTATCACGCACACAGCGTGTGCGCTGACTACTCTCAGTACTATTTTTTTCTGTGTGTTCAGCATTCTCGCTCTATGGTTGGCATAGTCTAAAGCTCCTTGCCATATAGCTCAATACTGATGTTGCTAATAAGTAATAGACAGATCTTTTCCAACTGTAAATATCGGTTAATTCTTTCCAATAGAATTTTGGTCATGTTGACAATCTTTTCTTTGGCTCAAAAATGCCCCAATTGTCAAAATCAATTTACAGGTGTATGCCAATGGATTGCTTCTGTTTTCTGCCACGTTGATTTTCCTAGTAAGAGTTGCAATGTTATCTGCAGTAGTTATCACTTAGCAGGTCAAAATTTAGTATTGGGTTGTACAAACCACAGTGTGAGCCTTAAGACATAGCTTTAAGAAACACTTTGGGTTAACTATGGTTAACATATGATAAAATGCTATTACAACTTAAATGTTTACGTATAATGCTCCAATTAGCGTTTTTCACGTCAATCAGAGACAAAGCCGACACCATGCACTGCCTGTTTTCTATGAAAGTTTTCACCTCCCAAGTGGCATCTACTGTAGAACTACTGGAAACCATACTAAACTTTAGAAATCCCATTTTTTTTGTCCAGTTCTTTTTCCAACCCTGATTTGATAAGCTTTTTGTAAATACTAACACTGGCACTAAACTTTCTAATTTTTTTGTATGAGCACCATAGTAGCATCTTTGATAAGTATTTCCGCAAAAGCTAGCTTAACAATTTACGCGGTAGTTTTGTCGGGGTCTATTGTCTTTTTAAAAAATGTACAGCAAGTTTTAGTTTGTCCAAGTTAAATATAGGAATTTTCGTAACGTGCTTGTTCTTCTGTCGAGAAATTGTACTCTACAACAAATTTAGTAACTTTGTCAAAACGGATTATTTGCCAGCATTTGTCAATAAGAATTTCTTTTTTATACAATTTTTTGGTCAGTTCTTTCCTATAATGGTTACTCACTGCTGCATTACCTTTTGTAATTGACCTGGTTAGCTTATTTTTAATGGAATCTCGGTTTTGTCTTTTAGAACTTACAGCGACATCTTTTTGTCCGTCCACATTCTCTGCTTCTTTACTATAGCCTTGTTGGGTTCTTGAAACACAATAATATCTGTTCCATTTGGTCTAGCCTGGGCTTCTGCAACGTCGTGAACGTCCCTTAATTTGAAGAAATTTAGCCATTTTAGGGTGCCTTTTTGAGCTTCTTTCTGCTCTGATCTATTAGTATTCTAAAAATCGGGCTCATAGTTGAGTCCGACCTATGCATAAGCATAAAAAATAATGCTGGAAAGATACGCTAGATCTTTCACGAAGGATAAACGTCCGGTGTGAAGGATTTCTAAAGTTTTTAGGAACAGACGGGTTCCCATTCCCGCCATTAATGGTGAGAGAGGAATAAAATACACAACTGAAGAAAAAGCCAAAGCATTTGCAGACAGCCTCGAGCTCTAATGCGCCGATCTGTATACCAATTATACGGATCTGGAGCACATTGAGAATTCTCTGACAATGACACTACACTAGACAACGTTAAACCGTCTCAAATCAGAGAATTTATTAAGTTCAAATTAAATTCTGTTCCTGACCCGAATAAAATACCTAACAAACCTCTCAAATCGTTCTGTGATAAAACAATAATGGCTCTAACCAATATTGCAAACGCCATTCTTTGCACTGGGCATTTTCCGTCAGCCTAGAAAAGCTTGCACGTGGTAAATATTGCTAAAATTGGGAAAAACAGGTTGCTTAACCTAAAATTATTGGCTTATAAGACTACTATGCACCTTAAGTAAGACCATAAAAAAGGTAATCTTGGAGATCATTCAAGAACACACGGTTATGAACAATCTTCTCCCTTCCCACCAACATAGGTTTAGATAGGGACATTCAAGCGTACATCAAGTCAACTAAGTGGCGGACTACTTTGTCAAAAGTTTTAGACAGAAAAAGGCCACGGACGTGGTCTTTTTTAATGTCAAAAAAACTTTTGACAAAGTCTAAAACAAAAGACTGTTTCTAAAGCTAATCAGACAACAATTTCCTCTGCGTATTATAAGGCTGCTAGCTTCATATCTAAAACGTAGCAGACAAACTCAATAACTACATCACTACCTCTCGGCAGGTTCAAGCTTTAGTTCTTTAAGGTTCCATTCTCTCGCCGCACCTGTACGTAGTCGACATGCCTTCGGGGAGCATGCACGGAGTTAAAATGGCTGAATATGCTAACGACATCGGTTCCTCAAAATCAACCAAAATGATCACCGTAAGTCTACAAAAAACCACCTCCGACCTGGAAGATTGGATGAGAACGCTATCTTTAATAATGTTTTTTTTTAAATAAGGAATTTTATTACAAGTCTCAGGTACAATTTATACTGGACAAAACAAAAATAGCTATGTCGCTCCGGAAACAAATCCGGCTTTATACCTCAACTATCAGACCGATAATCACATTATTTTCCCTTATTTAGAGAAAGGCGGCAAGTAGCCACCTAAATTGTTTAAAAGCTTTAAAAAGCAAACTTCTGCGGATGCTTACAGGAGCTCCATGGTACGTTCAAAATCTGGACATTTGGACAGACCTTGAGATTCCTCTACTTTGACAACACATTAAAGCTTAAGCCAAAAAGTACTTCATAAACTTTGCGGTTGACTCCAACTTTGATCTAGCAAAACTTGTCGAACCAGATCAGAAAAAAATTGTCTACAAACGACCGGTGAACTCAATAGTAGCCAAGTTACTTCTAACGTAACGTGGGTAAAACCACATCTAAAAACAAAATCTAAACCTGGCCTAAGGCAACTCCTAAACAACTTCCTACATACACATCTTCAAACGGAAGATACATGAGCCAAAAGTCTCAAACTTTCAGGCAAATTCCAGATTGAATGAGGTTTAGTCGGTAGGCACCTTTAGAAAGGTAAACCCGACAAAAGACCAGCGCCTAACAAAAAAAATCAAAAAAAAAATGTAAGTTTTTTATGAGACTCTTTTTCTTGCCCTTTTCGGTAACTATGAGCCGTCTCTGATTTTTCTAGTAGTTTTTTTATCAGCGTATATGCAGTGGTCGGTTTTTAGTTTATCTTTGAGTCGCCATTTTTAGTTTTTTTTTTTGGTTTTCTAAAAGCGGAGACGTACAATTGTACTTTGATGTTTGTTTTTTTGAATAAAAGGCTAAGAGTATTTTCCTCTACACATCCCATCTTTTATTCCATTTAACAGGGTTCTTAAAATTAAAAAAAAACTAAACTAAAATCATTTAATACTACAATTCAAACAAAATAAAATCTTACACTTGAATATAATTTCAGTTTATTAATTTATTGGAAAAGTTTTTACAATTTAATCAAACTTCCAAATTATACAATTACCATATAAATTACATTATGAATATAAATGTCAATAGAGATTGGAATATAATAAATTATTTCCTTTACCGGTTATCATTCATCTACAAATGCCTATAATAGTAATACGTTCCGAAAGTCCTATAATACACATTGACAAACAATCGAAGCAATGAATATGAATGCTTACTATAAAGTACAATGTTATAATTCAATCATTAATTAAATCCGCAATATATGGCTATGTAAATAGGTACATATCATGCCCGATTATAGTCATATATTTCCAATATATTGTAATAGTAAAAATATGTTTGTGGTTAATATATGAATGAGTGTTCATGTTTTATTAAAAATAGGAATAATTAATGAGTTTTATATATAAAAATTATATTTTAGTATTACTATAATATATTCTCATTTATAAAAGCACATAAAAAATCATATCAAAAGATTTGAATTTTAAAGTACTTTTTAATTATAATTAATAATTGAGTAGTCAATTAATTGAAGGATAATACGTAATCAATATTCTGCAATAACAACAGGCTTATCGACAATCAATTTGGGACATAGCAGATTCACTCGTCTCGCTCTAATAAGGGGTAATATTAGGCTGTTTATATGGAGAATGGATGTTGACACGCTGAGCGATACGCTATCAGCCACAGGGGACGAACACGCGGAAATAACATGAAGATGAAATTGATACAAACACATTTTAGGAAGCTTGAAAGAACATTGAATGTAAATAATAAAAGCAGAGTAAGAACTTGTCTATTGAGTAAGGACAGATGCTACCGCATTACTCAGTAAAGAATGTCAACTCATCATTCTCAGCATGGTTTGCTTTGCAAGGTGTTAAGACCATTTATATAACTTTTAATTACTATTCAAACTGAACACTATAATAGATGACTTAACCAAACAACATATTGCTCCTAGTACGGATACTTTAATTCACTTTTCATTCATTTCCGCATGTTTTAAATTATCAAAGCAAACAATTAACATCTATTTATAGAGAACTAGAGGAATGCGAATCTACATTGAGTACTTCAATTCTAACCATGATTAACCATCTAGTAGTGTTTACCAAATTTGGGCCTACTATAACGGTAAGATTTAATTGAAACGATATATGCGGGCTTTTTTAATCTAACATCTTTGAATTATAATATTTGATATAGATTCATGAAATAGATATTAAAAAGTAATTGAAAAGTTTTTATAATAAAATGTAAGTGCTCACCCATATTTATATAAATATGTAAACTTTTCCTCATAATATGCGAACCCTTTTTCCGGTCTCATATATATAAATACTAATGTGCGGTACGTACGAATTTTCTGTCATAAACATAAGTTGCCATACTTTATGGTGATATAAAATTTAGGTTTACCGGGCATATATTTTCGTAATAACATTCAGAATCGAGTAAAATATAGTGTCGTGCTTCCTCAAGCGGCGCAATATTTTACAGAATCTCGTACCTGTCGTCTATCATAACGAGTATAAGATGGTTTCAGGACGACGTTAGAGCCACAGTTATTTAAGTTTTTTTAAGTTGTAAATCTTGTTGGGGATGTAATGTTTGATGTGTCTTAAGAAGTATGTTGTGTGGAATATATATTTTGTTGGATTTATCATTTTCAGCAAGATTTAAAGACGATGCGCAGTTATTTATTTCTTCTTGGATTATTAAAATTGTAGATTTATTTGAACTTCTTGGATTGTTATGTACATACAAAAGATTAATGTTTTAATATATTTCTAGATACAAACTCAATACATAATATATGTACGGAACGAAAAAGATAATATTTCTAAGCAAAAATGTTTGAAATGTATAATAATTTTAAATTATTAAATATTATTATATATTTTTTTTTTTAATTTCTAAACTTAACATGCCAACATAAACCTTTGAATATCAATGTAGTTTTAAAAACGTTCTAAAAATTAAAAAAAAAAAATCACTCTTTAGCATGCAAATCCTACTTCAGATTTGTTGTAATTTGTCTGTTATGATCCTCATATAAGTAAAGCTATAAAGGATAGCCGTGTTGTCGGCATATTAGGCTATCATGGTGCCGTTGTCGGGGTTGGCATGTCCACGTAAATCTTATACAAGGATTGTGACAAGGCAGATCCACCTGTAGTTAACGGTCTTATGGTGGACAGAGTCTTTCTATTTCTGACTTGGAATTTTTTTTCCTGTCAGGAAAGAGTGAATGGTTTTTCCCAATTGCTTGTGAAAACTGAGTTTTATTATGAGAATTTTGTGCCATATTCTGTTGAAAGCCTTTTCTATATCAAAGAATATGGTATCCCTCGGTTTCTTGACACAGAAACCTATGCTGCCTCTAACCAGTTGGTGAGATGCTGAGTGGCCTTTCTTGAAACCAACCTGGTAGTCTGGGATCATAAATAGAATTATACTTTCTGCAATTTTGCTTAGAGTGTTAAGTAAGTTGATCGGTCTGTAATTCTGAAAAAGTTGCGGCAGTTTAGACGGTTTGGAGAAAACTATTATGGTAGCTGTTTCTATAGTTTGGGAAAATACCCGTTTTTAAGTATGGCATTGATGATGTTTGTGATGCCAACGACTGCTTTCTTTGGTAATGTTTGTTAGCCCTGTATAAAATGTTGTCCAGTCCAAAAGCTTTTTTAGCTTTAACATTTTTTATAATGTTTGCCACTTTTTTAGGAGTGGTGCGTTTCAGTGACTGTTTTTTAAAAGTTTAAAGATGATGTTTGTATCCGAGATGTTATAATCTAGGCTGCACTAACCTTCGATAAACATGGCTATGACTTCAGCTTTTTCCGCTTCGTTGTGTGCCATACTATTGCAGCCGTAAAGTCCTGGAATAGTGACTTGGTTTTTTTTAACTGTTTGGAAATGTCCTAGATTTTGGGAATGTCATTTGTGTTTTTCTCAAACGCATGTTCCCATTGCTGGTTTTTGAAAAATTTTATATCGTTTTTCTTAGCAATAAGTTCTTTTAGGGAAGTTGGTAGTCTGAATGGATCTTTATTGATAAATTCAAAAACTGTTGTATTTTTGTCTTAAGCAAATTGAATAGCCAAAGTTAAGTTTGAAACTGCATTGTCAATATCTTGATTGATATTTATTACTGAAAACGGGCCTAGATGTGTTTTGTAAAATGATGGAGTTAGGATGCAAAACGTTTAAAATTTATAAAAGAATGGTCTGATTTGAGCTTATCAATTACTGTGATAGTAATATTGTAGTAAAAAAGTTTTGTTATGGCTATATCCAGAATGTCGAGTGGATGGCGCTACAATTTCAAGCTTTGTGCTTGGAATTCAAGCCTCCGAAGATAGTTGAAATGTTTTTGTTAAGAGCACAGTCTAAATCGGCGTGAAATAGTAGTTTTGATAGTGCTGCTAAAATTTTGACTTTTTTTATACCACCTTGATAATCACTTCGGTGGTTTCAACATGAACTATTGTGGGTAAGTCAATTTCTGCCTAATTTAATTTTAATCAGCATAGCAATCTCTTTTCTTATGCTGTTTTTGTCATTTCTATATATGTTATAATTTGGAAATTTCACTTTATGTTTGCTTTTAAGGCCTGTTTCTGATAAAAGCATAATGTCAATTTGATGTTCTGTCAGATAGTATTTAAGTTTTTTGATTTTGTTTGGAAGCAGAGCAATGGTTAAGATTTGTTTTATTAAATCTCTGTGGTCAGTGGAAGAATTTATAATTTTAAGTAGGTTATTTTTTAACAAGCTTTCTTTTGGTGGTTGGAATTCTGCTACCGTTGTAAAATAGACGGTTCTTGCGTAAAACGTCGTTTGGATGCGTGGTTTTGGTTGATCGTATCTAACTGGGCGTGTCTGATTGTTTAATGGTTTTTCCATTTTAGCCTGGCACCTGTGGTAGTGAGTTAGCTCTTCAGATTTAATTTTTCCTTGACTTAGTTTTTTAAGCCAAGGATGTGTCATTTTTATTCTTTAAGTTCTGATCCAGCTGGAAGTACATGAGCCAATAGACTTTTTTGATGTTATGCTTAAAGAGTTAATTTTGTAACCAATTTCTTTCAGAGCCATGGCTATTTCCTCTGTTTAGATGTCTTCTGAGATGTATTGGATAACAATTTTATATGTTTTATCTTTTTCCAGTTTATAAGTATAAGAGACAAAGAGACATTTGATTTCAGCTTCCTATTTACGGTCTTTTTTTATTCTTTTTAAATAATCTTCTAAGTCGATTTCCTTTTTACAAAATTTAATAAAAGGTTTTTAGTTTGATAAATTGCTGTCGCTGTTTCCAGATAATTGACCTTTTTTCCCTTTTGCTTTTTGGCATGGGGTTGATCCATTCCAGACGTGTTTATAGATGAGGAGTTGCTTGATGAGGGTTGTACGTTTTTATTTGTTGCAATTAATTTGTTGTCATTATAGATTGGTGGAGAAACTAGTGGAGGAAATGGCGTTTTCCGCCAGTTGTCTCCTTAGAGTCTTGCTAAGTTTCTTTTTATTTTTTGCTTTCTTATTTAGGACCGGCTTTTCAGTAGTTAATGAATAATAATAATAATAATAATAATATTTATTTAATGTTTCAGATCACTATTGTGGTATACATAAGTCATAAAAATTGTAAAATACAAAATACGGTTTAAATTATGCGATAAAAAGTATAAATGCGTTAGAATACATACAGTTAAAATCATCATAAAAACAAATAAAATATAAAAAATTAAACAATGTACAGTTAGACATGCATGAACAGTACAAATTCGTTTATAGTATAAAAACAATTATTAGTCAACGTTAACTTGATTTTGTTTTTAAATTTTTTAAAAGTCATTAACTTAATTTGTGTTGGCAGTTTGTTGTATAAAGTGCTGCCAACGTATTGGGGAGATTTTTTATACATCTCTAGATTTATTTGATCTATTAGAATTTTGTCTTTATGGCGGGTATTATGACAATGTAGATCACCGTTGAGTGTATATTTGTTTTTGTTTTTATGTATATACAATAATATTTTGTAGATGTATATTGAACACACTGTCATAATCTTGTGCTTAAGAAAATGTGGACGACAGGAATCTCTATAGTTCAAGTTAAAAACTTCTCTAATTATTCTTTTTTGTACTATTAAAATTTGATGCTGTTGGTTTGAATTAAAAATACCTCCCCAAGCAGTAATACTATAACTTAGAATAGAGTGTACTAATCCATAGTATACTGTTATTAAACTATCTAAATTAAAAACCCGTTTTAAGTTGCTAATCACGTAATAAGCCCGATTTAATTTGTGTATAGTTGCCAAAATGTGAGGTTCCCATGATAAGTTTGAGTCTATTATTAACCCTAAAAATTTTGTAGTGTTACTTAAATTTAGTTGGTTATTGTTTGTAACAACATATGGTATAGATGAATTCCTGTATTTGCTATAAAGTTCTACCGATGCAGTTTATGATAGATTTAATATTAGGTTGTTGTTTTTACACCAAAGTTCAAATGTATCAATTATTTCTTTAGCTATAATTGAACATTCATTGCTGCTTTTGGCACTGATGCATATTGATGTGTCATCAGCAAACATACATAGTTTTCCTTTTTTAATGTGGTCTGCTAAGTCGTTTACAAATAACAAAAATAATAACGGACCCCCTACGCTACCCTGAGGTACCCCTATGTTTATGTTATTCATTTCAGACATAGTTTGTTTGATTTTTACCGTCATAGTTCTTTTTTCCAAATAAGATTTTATCCAGTTATTTAGTGACCCCCTAATACCTAATGCGTAAATTTTGTCTAGTATAAAATTAAAATTAAGGCAATCGAAAGCCCGGGACAAGTCAAAAAATATTCCCATTACTTTATTGTTTTTATTTATTTCATTGTAAATGTATTGAACAAAGTCAGTTGATGCAGTTTCTGTTGAGTGATTGGCTCTAAAACCATGTTGAGCTTCATTAAATTGATTATTTGTATTCATAAAATTTGTAATTTAGGAAAACACTGCTTTTTCTATTATTTTAGAAAATACGCTAAGAAGAGCAATTGGTCGGTAGTTTATTAATTCATGAGAATTTCCTTTTTTGAAAATTGGAACAACTTTTGAAATTTTTAAGATATCTGGAAACTGTTCAGTTTGAATTGAGAGATTTACTATTTCTGCTAAAATTGGGGCAAGTTCATTTACACATTCTTTTACTAAAATAACTGGTATTTCATCTAGAATCGTTTTGATTTGCTTTGGGGATGTCCGTTTCGGTGTTGTTGAAGCATTTGGTTTTTTTTTTTGGTGAAACCAATTTGGACATTAGATTTAAGAAAGTCGTTTGCAGCCTTGAGTGCAGCAATATTGTGTGCATTTTCAATTTTTTTTTATATATTTTTATCTTTAGTTTGGATTTTTGAGTCATTTTTTTTCTTTTTCTTGGGTCGATTGGTCATTTTTGCTCATGTATGTGTCGTCACCCATGGTGATGCCATACACAATCTCCGGGTACTTTAGGAATTGAAAATTATTTATCACGTAGAAAAGTTTTTTAGTTTTTGTAGCACTTGAAATCAGGCACTTTTTTTGTTTAAAGCTAGGAATTCAACACAAAGTAACCTTTCTTTGTGTTAAATTCCTAACAAACTGTTTCAGGGTAACGCGGTTACGCGGTAGTTTTCGGAGCTTTGTTCCGCCCCCTTGGAGAAAAATGATGATATTACTTAGCACTTGGTTAATTTAACTTTTTGCACATGTAACACTGTTATTCCTTTGTACACATATTAAGATCAGACTGAAAAATTTCAAAAATGTGAAACAACTTGTTGTCAATACAAGGACAAATATAAGTTTTATATATAGGTATATGCAAAAGTTGAACAGAAGTAAAATACTGTTTACATCTATTAAGAAATCCTAGATTTCTAGATACTAGATAATCTATGTTGACAACATAGTCGTTTCAGAAAAAAATATGTAAGATTGTAACACCTAGAAGACACATTTTTTAGTTTAGTTTAATATTTAGTTCTGATGATACTTAGGATTAGAATTTTGAAACAGTAAAAAATTGAGTATTTTTATGGTTAAAATTGAGCATGTTGACCTATTCAGATATTATAAATAATCAAACGAAAGACTGGTATTGCCATCTAGTTGCATTTTTTTTTTTTTATTTGATTATTTATAATATCAATTGTGATCATAAAAACAAAAATATTTATTCAAAATTGTCTTCGCTATTATGCAATGCCGTGGTCGTACAAGGCACACTGACGAGGTTTGTAGATCCGAAACAATTGTCTATGTTTGACCCTTGGCCGCTGTGATTTGATTGACTGATTTTTGAATAAATTATTCATTTATTTTATTCAGATATGTAGTAGTAGTAGTAGTAGTAGTAGTAGTAGAATTTATTGATACAATATAAATTTTAAAACTAACTTAAACTAATTATTTACAATATAAAGAAATACAATAAAATAGAATACAATAAAATACAGCGCATTGCAAAATTTTTCATAACCTTTTGCTCGTTTATTAAATCATCCATTTTATTTCCAAAATGATGTTATTGTTTGTTTAGAATTAAACTCGCTTCTGATTTGAATAATTCAGCGGTCTTTAAAGTTCCAGATCTTTCAAAGAACTTTAAACAATTGTGAATAAATCTTTTTACATACGCCATAATTCTTATTTGTCGATTATAAGTTAAATGACAAGCAAAAATTTCTTCAAAAAATGTATTGGTGTTTATCCTTGATAAGCATACCTTTTTTGGTGCCTTTTCCTCTGGCAAAGCCGTAAAAGTTTTAATTAGAAAATTTAAATCAGGCTATTGTTTGCTTGATTTAACAAGCCACTTTGGGCCATGCCATCATAGACGTTTTCTTTTAATATGTAAAGAGATTGTCTTTTTAAAATTACGTGGGCTGTATTCTCGTAAGTCTTTACATGTCTCCAATCATCTTTTTTAGAATCCAACAATATATTTAACTTATTTCTATGTTCAAGGATCTCTTTAATTGATTTACGAGTCGCGCTAGTAGTACTGCTGCACAAGGTTTGAGTCTTGCTATGAAGACTGTTTTTAGTGAGTCCACTTTAGCTTTAGCACATAATAACTTGGAATTTTGGCTTGAAACATTGTTAATTGTGCACATATAAATACACGTGCCGTATCCCTGCTCACTAGAGTCGAAGAAAGAGTGAATCTCCACTCTTTTTAGTTGTTGCCAATTAATTACTTTTTTGGGTATTTGGGGCTATTCTCTATGCATATTTCTTGCATGGAAGCAAGATATATATTGCTAGCTAACAATATCATCTGTCATTTTAACAAATCTTGCTAGCTAACAATATGAACTGTCACGTTAACAAATTTTGTTTACAAACAATATAAACGGTCATCACATCAGACTGCGTGGCAAATCTCAAGATAAAATAATAATAATATATATAAAAATTAATGTTGTTAAAGTGACAGTTCATATTGTCAGTAATCAAGATTTGTTAAAATGACAGTTCATATTGTTAGCTAGCAATATGAATCTTGCTTACATTCTAGCAATGTACATAGAGAATAGCCCCGGTTGTAATGTTTTTTAATTGTGGTAGGTTGTTTAAAAACTTTAGTTACAGGGTTTGAATAGACATCGGCAAGAATTAATTCCATCCTACTTTTAATTTTCATATTTTTGTACCATCATCTTTGCGGTTATAGTTATAGGACCGATGAGACCCAAAGCGTCAAATATACTAGCAATGTCGGATAGTATGTTTCACTTTGTTGGCCTTTTATTTGATATAGATGATTTAGAATTAATATAATAAAGTGAGTCATTTGATGCGTTTCACTGTAATCGAAAAGTTTTAAGAATTTTGTTTTTCTCAATGAATATTCCATCACAAGTTCAGTTTAGTTGATGCCCATTTGTGTAATTTCAAGCCACCTCATTCTAGGAGCAAAGTTACTTAAATCCGTATGTTGTTAGCTTTGACAAATGTTTTGACTCTCCTAAGAAGATCATCTACGTAGATGTCTTTTCTAATTATGGTTGCCAATGAATACGTTGCACCTTCCAAAATCAGTAATTCATCAAGACATCTAATAGCAAGGTATGATAATGACGCCATTCCATATCTAACTGTGTTCAGCTCGAATGTTAATTTCTACCTTGGGATTATTTTTTCACAAAATTCTTTGGAGATGACTTTCTGACTTCTATCTGGCAATACATTTTTTTTTTATATTAGCCGATATCACAAATTCAAACGTTCTGAATCAAGATATTATGCTAAATAGGTATTGTAGTATAGCAGGCCCTATTTGCAACGTAATGTATAGTGACGCACCAGATGATGTTTTGTATAATGCGTCAAAAACAACTCACATTTTTGTTGTAAAGCTATCATTTTTTATTGCTGGATAATGAGGTAAGTATTATGAAGTTATTTGATTTCTGTCTTAATTCTTTAACTCTTTCATGTGACCAAGCTTTTTTTTATTCTTAGATAAAATCTTTGTAATTTAACTGCAGATAGGTATTAGCGCATAGTCTTCAAGCATTAAGAAAAGTTGTAATGCTGTGTTGTAAAATTTGCCAAATGTAGAAGCATTTTCCTTTATCAAAACTTTTACAATAAATCGTCCAAATTTATTTCTTTGGGTGTTTGCTGAAAAGTGTTTTTTAGTCTATTTAGAACATAAGTAGGTTGATATTTATAAAAAACTTCTTCAAGTTCTCAAAATTCAGTAATTTTTTTATCGATGTCAACTTGTGCTTGACATGATATTATTATCTTATTAATTTCTTGACGTAAAGGATACGATACAATCCAAACAAGTTTTGTTTTTTAAAAATATAATCAATACCATTAGTAGATTCCAAAATATTGCATTATATTTGGGATCAGCCAGTTTGATTTGTTTAGGTACTTGTAACTCTCTTCTCTTATAAGATTTTGTAGAGAGATTCTCAGTTAATTTATCGAAAATCAAGAGCGTTGCTTTGTTCACTCAAGAATGTATTTTAGCTTTGGTTTTTTAACTAATGTTTAAGTTCGAATTTGATACGCCCCTGACAAAAATATTAATTGCTTCCTTAGCCAGTTCCAACAATGCTGATGACAAAAAATTGGACTAGAATTCTGAATCTAACAGCACTTGGCATTTGTTCGGCATACTATTTCTATCTATTATGTCAACAACGGCCGTAGGTAATAAAGTTTCTTTGATGTTAATCGATGGTTGATAACAATGTTCGGGTGTTAAAGGTTCGTCTAGATGTATGAGAGTATAATGCCTCTTCTCACAACGCGCGCAATTCTGTTTTGAGTAGCATTTCTTTATCAAGTAATTTATACCCAGCAGTTCATGCACATTTTGTGTTTACAAACAACGTCAATTTTTTGTTGACCATCCATCGATTTGAAGTTATCGCAAAAATATAAAAAATGTTTATTCTTGCAAATGATACATTTTTGACGAGTGGAGATTTTATGCTAGTTGTGGTATGGTTTACCGTTCTAACTGGTTTGTAATTATTCTACCAACTTTGACATGATGGGACTAGTATCCTTTCTCTGAATGGAATTTTTCTATTTTTTAGCAGTGAATTTTTCGGATAGCAATACTGGTTATTATGGCATCATATTTGTTTATGCCTAGCGTGTCGAGAGCTCAGTCGTTTTGCTTTGCTATGCCGTTTCCAAGTTTAATTTAATGTTCTAATAGTTCTCGTTTTGAATCAATAATGTCAAGAATAGCAAATATGTGCTCACGTACAATCAATCGATTGTTCTCGTATCGATCTTTTAGTAATTGCTAAGCAATTCTATAATTAGATGGAGTAACATCCAAGAAAGCAATAATTTCTGCTGATTCATCACTCAAGGAAGATTTTAAGTAGTGCAGCCGTTGTCCGTTGTTGATGCTTTCCTTTTTGTCCACCAATTGAATAAACGTGTCTTGAAATCCAATCTCTAAAAATTGACTCCTTAGATGGATGTAAAGAGTAAATTTTCGCAAATATTGCTGTTTATAGAACGCTTTTCAACTAGTTGCTGTATACTTTCTGTATACCTTCCTCAGTCTATGAAAACTATTTTGTAACAACTGTAGTGAAGAATTTATTAGACAAATAGCTTGACCAATAAATATAAAAACGCAAGTTTCCACAAACAGGTGTTAGTAAAACCAACTTTTGTTAGTAATGTAACTGTACACAGAATTATTAATATTTGTGAGTTTAAGTTTATAGTTAATTGAATACGCCAGAATTAGTCAAGTCTATTTTCAGTCCAGTTTTTTCAAGTTAAGAATATTGGTAAATTGTGCCGTCATCTGAATTGTCCGTATAAATTTTACAAAGAATGTGCCATTTTGCAATAAACTACAATCAGGCTTTTTTTATAATAAAAGTATTATATCATTAAATATCTTTTTAATTTTAAAAGTGAGCCGTTTTTGTAAACATATTAATTGTAATGGCGTATATTTTAAATCGTCTTGTATACTCTAAAAATTTTACAATAATGTAAAAATATTTATATTGTATTATTGTAATCTACATAAAAACTGGAACATTAGTATACCTTTATAATATTTAACGATGCAATTAATCTTTTTAATATTGTTCATTATAAAATAACTTTAAAATATATGTCAAAAATAAATACAATTTGGGTGGAGGCCAATGCCACTGCTGCACAATTTCCTAACATCATTAATTTTCCTTTATAACTATACGTTTAAAACATTTTCTACAATAATGAAAAGCAAACGATATCGTTAGCAATTAAAGCCCGAATTTAATATCCAATAAAACCTTTAACACCTCTATAAATATACTTGTCGCAACGCGGTTACTTGTTCAATTATTTTCAAAAGGACTGAACTCAATTAGATTCTCTAAATAAGCATTCTACAGCATCCTGTTCTCTGCTTTTAATTAGATTCAAACAAAATACTTCCCTATGAATGATGCGCACTGAAATAATTCCATCGCGTGAGCCAAATAACTGTCGCTTCGATATGTGGAGAACTACATACAACTCTCATTGCAATTCAAACAAGTAGAAAAATCAAGTACGGGATACCAACAAACCGTTTATATAAGCAAGCACGTCTTTTATGTATAATTTATTTCCAGAGACCGCTTTGGATATAACAAATGCTTTAACAAATACTGTGTCATTACGTTTTGTAATTTATTATACTTGATTTAAGAGGAATAATAGCAGGCGGAATATTTAAACAGCCGTTCCTCGGCATCATGTTTAATTTTCAATTTCTTAAAAGCAGGCTGAGATTTGTGGAGGGCATACATCATTCGGCCAAGTGTTCATTTACTGAATAGCGATTACTTATACTGATGACTGTTCAAATATACCACTAAATCATTGTTTCAAACAAAAATTAAAACATTCTAAATTTTAAACATTTTGGTAAAACCTATTTTTAGTTTAATTATGTTGTTCAGTAGCAAATTTTTATTGCAAACTTTCAAAAGAATAATCGTGAAAAGAAGTTGGCTTTGTGTTGAGATTGACAAAGTTTAACATTTTATTAAAAGTAACACAAAAAATACATATTATTTACTTAAAACTTGTTAAATATTAATAATACTATTATTGCCATCTGCAAGAAAACATAAAAATGTGCATCTATATTTTACTAAAAAATTGTAGCAAATAAAAAAAAGATATAATAATAGAAACTGTCATATTTTATTAAACAAAATGTAATTGTGCATCATAAAACGACACATATAAGAGACAATGATGCCTAACTCTTAGAAAACTATTATTCTAGATTAAGAAGTATAAGGCAATCAAAATAAGAATAGAAATAGAATGAAGAAGTACAATTCTCTAAAATCTTATTGAACAACAGTAGTAAGAATAAGTTTCTAGAGTAAACCAGTTTGGTGTTTTTACACATAGTTTATAATAAATCTTATTAATGGTTGGCATACAAGAAAAGTTTATCGGAATAATAATAATAATATTGTCAGCTAGATCTATAAGTCTATTCCCGCACAATACAACTCATACTTAACAACATAAATTAATTGTAGAAAGGTAAACATAATTTATCAATTAAATAACAATTATTACTTAAAGTAAGTTTTATGAAGAGTTACTTTACATCCGGTTATAACAATTTTATACAAATAAACTTCATATATGTATTTCATGTAGAAACTCGCTAGAGTGCTTTCAATATTTCACTTGCATGTCAATGTAAAAACATTTCCTCGTACTTTACAGCGAATATTGATAAGATACTGCAGTTTAAGCTCGTGTCAGAGATGCATTATATTTATTTTCATATTGAAGTCTACTATTCGATATTGTTATCACGTACAGGCGTTGTTGATAATAAAACGCGTACATGTGCTAATTATAGTGTGAAAGAAAATTACAGTGTAGTCAAATTGGCCATTATTTATGTTTATCGCACGAGTTAATCACTGCACTACAGCAGCCCGCTTTAATATATAATTTTTTTCAACCAGAATGATCCCTGATTGCTATATAGAGTAATTTAGATAGTGCGACGAATAATAATAAAAAATAAATAAATATGTTAATTTTAATTAACCGATAACGTAATGGCGCAATAATGGTAATAAATCAATAGAGATTAACTTTGCCTTTCTGCAGCCGGATTATAAAATGCCTATCAGTTCGGTAGCGGTTTTAATAAAAATTAATGACCAAAAATTGATTTTGCATCAAAATAGTTTATCGAGCATGCTTCACTTTGGATGTGAGCGGTTCAGTAGGGAAATGTTTACAAATTATCATCACGGTCTTAAAGTTATTGGATCTTGAGCGCGGGTTTATTATAGACTTTGATTTATGTAACAGGAAAACATTCACGTGTGGCATGGATTCTATCCACTTCTATATAAGTGTTTACAGACATAATAACTAGTTTCTTTATAAATCATACTTTCTTTAGATATTTATCAATCGATAACAGGAAAAGTGTATCGAATATATAGCCATTTCAACCCACGACGGATTTATTATAGACGACATTTATTATCGGCGCTAGTCTTAATTAATAATTTGTCCCATTAAAAAACACCCACAATCAATCTCGCAATGAATGATCATTTTCCAACGCTATTAAATGCATTTCAGGGAAGACTAAATATAGTCATTGCAGCAACTAACAGGTACGCATCCCTAATTTGGCATAGTTCTTTGTAACTCGTTAAAGATGGTAAAGTAATTAAACGAGATCTGAGCCGTTAACACCTCGCAGAAAAACCTGTCAACATCCTGCTTTTCCAGGTAAATAATCAGGAACGTTTCCTTCAGACAAGTTACTAAGAAGTGTGTGCGGATCGGATCGCACGTGTCCGATTGTAATGCGGTGTATGGAGTGTGTATGTGATTGGCACGCACTGTCAATAGTAAAGAACAGAAGGCAAAACCGATGATGTCGGAATTGAATTATTCATACGGGTAACTATATCTGTATGGATTTTCTGCCAGCGTTCACACTTCGACGTTTTAAGTCTATCTATACGCTATTCCCATGTATATAAAGCACGGATGAATATTCATATCACCCACTCAGGTTTTATTGCAGCAAAAAATATGGGGGAGGTTAATTATTCCATTACAGAATCACCAACGCTCCTTTCATCAATCACCTGGTATTAATTGGATATGTTGGTTTATTTCGATTAACAATTTTTTTATTGTTGTTAATACTGTGTAGGATGCATAATATTGATCGTTCCAACAAGTGATATTACTCAATCAATTAAAATTATATGATTTTGCTGTAGTATTTATTTATAAGAAAATAAACTTTGTGTTGGAAATGTTATACATTCAAATTAAACAAGATTGTATTATGCATAATAAAATGACATATTTTCCATACTATTTTTCTAATTAAAAATTTATTTTAATAATATTTATATCAAGAAATAGCATCTGCTAATGTCTTATTGATTAATAATCAGTGGACAGATTATAAAATATGTAAACTGATAAAATGATATAACTCTATTAATTACACAAATAAAGTTTAGTTTTGACCATTTTAGTTATGTATTATTATATCAAGATCATTTTATTACCACTACAATATTATTTTTTATTTATTTTCTAAATGCATTAATCAACCGTTGATAATAAGAACCTTGTTAAATATATCAATCGGTCAATTTTAACTCTAAAAAAACTCAATTTCAACAATCTGAAGTATCTTCAGTACCAAACATTAAACTAAACAACAAATTTGTATCTTTCTGAATAGATGCAAAAAGTTTGTTACTTCTGTTCAACTTTTGCATATATTATGGGCAATTCCATTACTTTTCGACCAATTTGAAAAAGTCGACCTCTGTGATTTTGCACAAATTTAAATTTTTAGGGATCAAAATATGGATGAAAAAAATGAGATTTCCAAAATTTTGGAATTGAACAGTCAATATTCTAAGGTCCAAAATTTTAGAAATCTCATTTTTTTATCCATATTTTGATCCCTGAAAATTTGAGCAAAATCAAAGAGGTCGACTTTTTCAAATTGGTCGAAAAGTAATAGAATTACCCATACATATATATAAAACTAATATTTATCCTTGTATTGAATATTGTTCCAAAGTATGGGGAGGACCATCGGAAACTGTACTATCTCTTCTAAACTCTATTCAAAAACGATCTTTGCTTTTTTGATAGATATTTTAATAAACATTGTTCAAACAAAATACAAGTTTGCCATCTAAACAAATATTTACTTGTAGTACAAAGCTTGTTAGGGATGTTAACAAATATTCACTGACAGTTTAGAGATGTTGGAACAAAACTTTTAAAAAAGATTTTTTTAACCGTACTATAAAAAAATAGAAAAAACTTCCAAATTCATTATAAGCCACAAATATTACAAGTCAATATTCACAAACTGCTTAAATCTAGTTTTCAATGTGATAGTTTTAGCGAGAGTGGTTTTATTCGTTGAAATTTAAAGGTATTTTTATGTTTTATGCCACTTAAGTAAATCGTAAATATATATTAAAATTAAAAAAGAAAAAAGAAAAAAAACAGATCATTTTGTATTTGATGAGTTTTTGCGCAGTAAACCATCTCCAAGCAATTAATAATATAAATTAACTTTTGTATATTTTAAATGTTACTATGCGTGGAGACAACTATAGGATGCTACAGCTCATAATACAAGAAAGATCTCGGAATGTAGAAGTGTAAGACAGCGTCAGGATCTTTGATTGAAAAAAAATTAAAGAGTGATTTAGTTGAATTTTGTACTTTAAATGAACAAATTCAAATTCTCTTTTCAGGTTATCAAAACCTGCCTACTTCTGTCTTAACTTAAGGTATTCTGTATGTTTGATTTTTCCTAGCATATGCTTTTATTTGCTTCAATTTTCAATGCTTGGTTAAGATTAAAGTAGAAAAAAGTTTGATTTATTTTTTACTTGCTTTTTTTTGTTCTTGAAAACTGAATTTGCTACATTTTAATCATTTTTTTTTAAATTTTAATAGTTAAACGTTTACACTAATTACTTGCAAGTTTACTAATACGTTCATACAAAATATATTATATGACGCGGAATCTTGAACAGTACAAGCTCAAGACAGAAAAACTATAAATGCGTTTACAACATAGTGCTGAAAAAAAATGTTGCTCTGTACCGCAACATACAAGAAAAGGTATAAAGAAAAAAGAAGCAAGAGTCAGGTCTATTTATTTAAATAAAACAGTACTGCTCATCAAGCTACACAAACCTCCAGAAATAGAGAACGATGGAAGCAAATAGTGAAAAGAATAAAAGAAATATAGAGTAAAAATCAACTAAATTACAACTCTTCTGCCATGAGAAAATATACAAATAAGAAAAATACGTTCTAAGAAAAACTGGTTTGTTTTTTGTTAATAAAATGCATCATTTATCAGAATCTTAAAACAATTATTAAATTTAATCAATGAACTTAAATGCTTATGCCCGTATTCATAAAAGTCAGTTACAGTAACGGATCGTTAAATTTGACAACTGCAAAATTATTTATACTTATTCTACCATAAAAACAAGTTTGGCATAATAAATAACTATCAGAAATGAATGAAAAATAATATTTAATAATAACGCAAAATAAATAACATGTATTTCTATCATATTTATAAAAATAGTTTTGACGTTTTATCGAATTGTGAGGTTATGTTGTCACATTTAATGGTCATTAAATTTAATCAGCTTTTATGAATACGGGCATTAGTTTGTCAAATTTCTGCTGATTTAATTGCCATGTTTATTAATCTTTTTCTTAATGATAACATTGTCTTGGCCAAAGTACTCAGTTAGTCATAGTACATTTAATGACAAAAGTTTATTAAACAAGTTTGAGCAAAAACATGAATCCAAAAACTAAATAACTGAAAGTAGTACAAATCTTCTTTTTTTTATGTATCCCACACATAAAAAAAAGAAGATCTTTATTAATACTACTAAAAAAAAAAACTATCAAAAAAAAGCGACTAAAAACTGAAAATTTTCTCCAAAGAATTTTTTATTTTAAAACAGCGGTGTATTAAATAAAACAATAAAAGTTGATTTTAAATTTGTTTAGAATTTTTTAAGGCGCTAACTGTAGCTTTTCTTCTTCTTCTTTATGTGCCCTCACCTACTCGGAGATTGGCAATCAACATGGCAATCTTTATTTTCGATACTGCAGCTCTGAACAGATCGTTTGATGTACATCGAAACCAGTCTCAAAGGTTTTTCAGTCAGGAAATTCTGCGTTTTCCCGCACTTCTACTGCCTGCGATCTTTCCTTGCATTATTAACTTTAGTATCTTATATTTGTCACCTTGCATAGTGTGATCCAAATACTCTAGTTTCCTAGATTTGATGGTATGGATCACTTCCATTTCCTTTTTCATCTTTCTTAACACATCGACATTTGTGATTTTGTACTTCCATAAAAAATTTTAGATTCTCCTATAAATCCACATTTCAAAAGCCTGGAGTTTGTTAGTGAGTTTTTGGTTTAGTGTCCATGCACACATAGCATCTCACCATCCTAGTTTATAGTTTCAGCTCTAGATTGCGGTTGCAGAAGAGGTCTCTCATTTTAAAAAAGACAGTTCTAGCGTCTCTATTCTGCTTTTGATTTCTATTTCTTGGTCGTTACTATTTGTTATCCAAGTACCTAGATATTTGTACTTGGTTACCTTTTCAATACGGGTGTTGTTAATGAATAAGTCGACATTAGGTGTTACTGTTTTGGAAATAATCATATATTTGGTTTTCTTCAGGTTTATTTTTAATCCATATCGCAGGCTAATAGCATTTGTTCTTTCCACTATTCCACTATTGTCTGCTACTATCACCGTATCGTCCGCATATCTGATTTTGTTAAATGGTCGTCCGTTAACAACTAGTCCTGCTTGTTCTTCTTCAGATATTGCTTTTTGAAATATAGCTTCGGAGTATAGGTTAAAGAGCATCGGTGATAGTATGCACCCTTGCCTCGCGCCTATTTGCTGTCTATTCTCCATCCACTCTGACTGTCGCTGTTTGGTTCCAGTATAGATTTTCAATTATGCGTATATCTCCTTTGTCAATATTTTTTGTTTTCAGTATGTTTATTAGTTGCTCGTGTTAGACTTTATCGAACGCTTTCTCATAATTTATAAAACAAGCATGTACTTCGATATTCATGTCCATACATCTTTGTGACAATACATTAATGCCAAATAGTGCTTTACGTGTGCCCAATCCATTCCTAAAATCAAATTGGGTATTACTAATTCCTTCTTCAAGTTTATTGTAAAGTCTTTTGTGTATTTTTTTTCAGAAATGCTTTAAAGGTATGGCTCATGAGACTTATGGTTCTGTAATCACTACATTCTCTAGCATTTGGCTTCTTTAGTATTGTTATGAATGTCGATCTTAGCCATTCTTTTGTTACTATTCCTGTTTTATATACGGTATTATTCAGATCCGTTATGACATTATATTGTTCATTCTCTACAAGTTTTAATTACTTGACTGGTACTTCATCTGGACCAACAGCTTTGCCTCCTCTTAGGTTTTCGATGGCGTACTGTACTTCTTCTTTTGTTATTTGCAATTACTGTATTCTTGTATGCTGCTTGAAGAGCCTCTGATGTGACTGCTCGGTTATAATTTTCCTTTCTTTGGTTTTTATAATTGAAGGTGTACACTTTTTCTTTATTCCAGTTAGTTCTTTAACTTTCTTATGTAAATTAAAGTTGTCATATTGTTTTTGAAGCTTCTCAATTTTTTTGCACTTTTCAGATAGCCACTCTTCTTTTGCTATTCGGATTTTTTTTTTGATAATTTGATTTATTTCTGTGTTTCATATGGTCACTCTTGTTCTTCCGTCTCTTTTCCATAAGTTGTAGTATTTCTCTTGTCATCCATTGTTCTTTTGGCATTTTTTTGTCTGGTGTTAATAGTTCTTTGCTACTTTCTAATAGCGCTCCTTTTATAATTTTCTATTTTGTGTTGACGATGTTTGCTTGGAGTGCTTTCTGTATATTTCCGTTTACATATGCTTTGATTTTATCTTTTATTTCCACATCTTTAAGTTTTTCTATGGCAATTCTTGTTAGTTGTTAGTTTTTTCAATCTTAATTTAACATTGGCTACGACTGGGTTATGGTCTGACAAAGCATCCGCTCCTGTGTACGTTTTGACCAATGTTATTCCGTTTCTATAACGTTTTCTAATTAGTATGTAGTCGATTTGGTTTCTGACTATTTTGTTCTCAGTGTGAGCTAGATATGTCCATGTATACAGTCGGCGTGTTGGTAGTTTATAGTGCGCGTTTGTTACTACTAGATTTTCATTTTGACAGAATTCCACCATTTTGTCTCCTCTATCATTTCTACTGCCTAAACCATAGTCGCCTACAAAGTCTTCTACTCGTCCCTTACCAATTTTAGCATTGAAATCTCCCATAACGTTGTGTTTATTTGTACTTTTCAGCACTGTCTCGATTTGACTGTAGAATTCTTCAATTTCGTCATCGGTTTTATCAGCAGTCGGTGCATATACTTGCATAATGTTTACTTTGCCCATTGTACTTTGTATTTGTATCATCATTACACGATCTGAATATGGGACAAAACTTGTAATAGATCTGTGTGTTATTTTGTCTACTATAATTGCAATATCGTTTCTATTTTGTGTATCTGTGCTACCTGAATAATACATTACTGCGTTGTCTGTATAGTATTTTCCAGGTCAATGTTGATTCGCAGTCTGTTTATTTTGTTCATTACATTATCAACTTTTCCTGCCTGTAGCATACTTCTGATGTTCCAAGTACCTATTCTCATTTCTGAATTTCTTCTGTTCACTTTCTTCAAAACGGTCCCCCCCGGAGATCCGAGCGTGGGACTATTAGCTCCGGAATATTTTATTTTAAATTGGTCATGTTGATTTCAACTAGGGATATCCATATGGATCTTTAATGCAGTGGTTTCCTGTTGCTTTCTCCATCTTCATGTCGTTGATCATTGGTTGATTCTTCCGCCTTTAAGGACAATTTCTCGTCCTAAGGACAGGAGGGTGCCCTTGTTCTTGCCAGCTCTTCCACCAAAAGCTGTTAGCTAGCAAGAGGTACTATTTATTCCGGTAGGCGTTCTCTAGTAGGGTGCACCGCGAGCAGGAAAGGTTGTCATTTGGGTTGGTCTTATGTACTCTTGTACTTTACCATCACCCCTTACACCCCTTTAGGTTTTAAAATTCCTAAATTTCTAAATTGTACAGGGTATTGTGTCTCATTCCTAATGTGTCCTCCTAGATCTCGTTTATCGTTGCGTCTGTGTCAATAATGACAATATTTTTAAGTTCAGCACGGTTTCAAATATGAAAGTCTATTTTCAGTTGTTTACTTTCCAGTATATGCTGAATGCAAAAAATGTGTGGTTGTTTTTAGTCACTTCTATTTAATGTTGGCCGTAAGGCGGCTTATATCAATTTTGGTTAATTTGGACATGTCAATGACGCGTGCGGGTAAATATAAAAAAAAAACAAAAACGTGTTGTTTCCTTCTTCTTCTTCAGCCATCGGCTTTTCCATGTTTCCAGGACTTGTCTTGCTTTAATCCATCTCCTTTTCGTTACTACTTTTATATTGTCCAGCCATTTTTTTATCAGTCTGCCTGTGCTACGTTTGTCTTAGTCTTCAGTATGTTATTTTCAATGTCCATTTGTCTTGCGTTTGCCTAGCTACGTGCCCTACCTATTGCTATATGTGTTGTTAAGTCAATAATCTTGGTTCTACGTCTGACCTTTGTATTTTTATTCTATCTCAAATGCTAAAACCTAGCATAGCACGCTCTTGCGTTCTTAGATGGTTTGCGCTCTTTTGTGTTATTATCATGATTTTTATAATCTTTCTTTTTGTTTGAGGTTTATTAGTATATTTCTATTACTGAGTATGTGCTTTAGTTTGTCAAATTAAGTTTATACGTAACCTTCCACGTTTTTCAAAATTTTGTTGTCTATAATTTGGTTTTGCTAAGATTCATTTTTAGTCCCACTCTTTTAGACGCTGTACTTAGTTGTTTTAGCATCTCCAATAGTTCTAGGATATTGCTGTTTATTAAATCCATATTGTCTGCAAATTGTAGATGGTTGAAAAAAGTTTTATCGACGTTAATGCTTTTACTTTCCCATGACAGCAAGTTGAAGATGTTTTTGGGTGCCAGTGTAAAAAGTTTAATAAAAATTGTGTCTTTTTGTAGTTCGTTTTTCTTATCTTGGATTCTGTTAGACTTTAAGTCTTTATTTATTTTGATCTAGATTGTGTCGTTTTTATATATATATTTCAGAAGAGTGGAGTATTTAAGTGAATTCTAGCTTGGTTTATTTTTTTGTAAAAATGCCTAAGTTTCAACGCTATCAAAAGTTTAGTAAAAGTCTACAAATGCCAAGTAAACTGTTTTTATTTATATAAGCAGATTCCTCTCTCCAGTCACCCAACTAACAATATTGGGTGGAGAAGCTGGCGAAGGACTTTTTTTGACCCTGAAAACTATAAATTGTTACCAAAAGCGAACAAAACAGCGCGTACATAACGCAACTATAAACCACTGCATTAATGGTTCCAAGAACATAACTAAAAGAATTTACAATGCTTCAATTCTCAATGACAAATTAAATTCTGCAGTAATCCTCTAAACAAATTTCCGGAAAACAAGATATTTAAAGAAGTAGATAAAAAACGCAGAAAAAACGTGAAGACAATAAACCACAACGTGATCCAAGAACAGAATAGGTAAACACACTTTTTATTATTTAGATCACAAAACACATGAAACAACAAAAATAATTTTGATATCTACAGCATGTTAACCTGTAAATATCTAAAAATTAAAACATTTTATGACGCAAATGACAAAATGAAAGATTTCTAATTAAATAGAAAAAAGGTTGTAAAAAAACATTAAAAACATAATCTCCTAATTATAATAAGCAAAAACTAGTCCAGAAGCATTCAAGAATTTGATTAGAAACTTTGAATTAAAACAAAAAAACGATTGAAGAAATAGAATGCTAAAACTTTAAATTGAACTGCATCTACAACGTTTTTCAATCAGAAGTTTAATTTTAAATTTTGTGGCATATTTGAGCTGTTAAATAGCAAGCCTGGAATCCTAAATTTTTGTCATTAAAAAGTATACAATTTAAGAAAATCTTACAACACACGCTCCAACAAACAACGTATAGAAATAATGAAAACTTTATATATTATAAATACAAAAAAAATTTACCAAGATATTTTGCAGAATTTGTGGTGTTTTTGTTTCTCGCAAACCCAATGTAGTTAATCGCAAAATTAGAGCAAAATAGTCAAGTAACTGATGTATAATTGCCAGTTCAAACTTTTGCTGTCAGTTCAACCCAAAACATTGCAGCTAATTAAGGATATCACAACGCTAAATTTTTGTTTTTTAAGAGCTAAAAATGCAGTCAAAGACTTTTAATTTTTGTAGAAAAATCATTTTTAATGACAAAGCCTATATAAGTAGTTTCAATAGACACAACTGCTGCATCAAAGGTTTCAAAATTTTTAAAAGAACCTCCTTATCCCCAACGAGTTACTGTTCGGTGAGTTTTTTGGGTCGGTAGAGTTATGGGCTTGCTTTTTGAGAACGACAAATGTGTTGCAATTACAGCCAATGCGGATTGCCACCGTAGAATGCTAACTAAATTTCTTCTATTTATATTGGACATAAATAATTATTTCTAGTAGGATAGTGCTACAAGCCACACAAACCGTAAAACAAATTTATTGTACAACACTAAATTTTCTGGGTTCATTATTTTGCCAAACTCAAACATTAATTGACTTCCCAGATCGTGATACACTTTTTTCTTTGAGGCTACGCAAAAGAAAAAGTTTTCGTTAATGCCCCGCAAACAATTCTAACCCTCAAAAACATATTCGAGCCTCAGATGTGCAAAAATGTCAAAAATTTTGCAAGCAAAGTCGACGTAAGCATTTACTGAATATCATTTTACAAGTAATCTCAAAGTTTGTACTTTAAGTTAAAAAAATTTAATAATTTGTACTACTTATAATAATAGAATAAATACTTAAAAGTTTTTTTAATAATTAAAATGAGATTTCTTATTAGAAAACCCATTAGTAGTCACATTCACATTCTTTAAATTACCTTCTTGCAAACTTAACACGTAGACAGCCTCAGGACAATATTATATGATATTAATCCACATCTTAATAATCAAAAGATACCAAAACAGCTTTCAGTCGGTAAGAGCCGCTCCGGAACAACGTTTAAAGTTAGGCTTAAAAAACTAAAAACAGCTAAAATAGTGATAGCAGTAAACACCAACGTTTAAAAACACAAGCAAATACGAGGTGCAGCAGGATATTATAAGAAAAAGCCAACAACATACAAATAATAGCCCAAAATGTAGAGAATACTGTCCGCAAAAAGAAAGAATAAATAACAAATTATTAACCTTGAGAAGTGAGAAAAGCAAAAAACATTGACTAGACAAAAAACGTCCAAATAGATAAACAAATCAAAAACCAAATTTGCAAAGCACATAAATTAAAAAAAAAAAAATAGCAAAATCAAATAGACCAAAAATATTTAAAAAGCTTATTGATCAATCTGGATAAACAGGTAAGAGTTAAGTTGTGTCAAAAGTACAATTTTTTTAAGACAAAAAAACGTTTGATCAAACAAATACCTGCACTTCGGTTCCAAGAAAAGAAGAAAAAGCTATAAAAAGCAAAAAGGAAAAAAATGTACCAGGTTCGGATAACGTTCTTATGAGAATCATAAGATTGCTGGACGATTTGGCATCAAAACATGAGCATACCAAGAAAGTTAGTCAACCTAGTAAAACTAACATTAAATGAATTGAAAACAGAAGTAGTAATACAAAACAATAAAACGGATACATTTGCCATTAAATCTGGTGTCAGACAGAGGGACGCGCTAACAGCCTTACTTTTCAACTTAACACTACATGCAGCTATAGAATAACTAAGTGTAACAGAAAATTTAACATACAAAAGTAAGCAAGTTGAAGCCTACGCAGACGATATTGTTATCACAGACTGCACAGCAAGTAAATTAAATTTATAACAAAAGCAAAGAAAAAAACAGAGCCTACTATGCAAACAAGAAACTGCTGAGTCACAAGTCCAAACTAATAATATACATATAAGTACCTAATATAGAAAATAGAATGGGACATTCAGGATAAGAATAAAACATTAATTCAAGTCCTTCTTAGATTACAGCAACATAGTAAAACGCATTGCAATGCACTTTGCAACCAAAACACAAAAAACACTATCAAATCACTTTGGACTACACTCATCTTCTGAATGCACTGTATATGGTAGTAATAATGCAAGTAGTTGCTTCTTCAATTCTGTTGAAATCTACGACGTACTAACTGTAATCAATAATATGAAAAACACAAACAGCACTGGTTTAATCGACATATCTTCCAAAATAGTTAAGCACATATTTCCTATAATTGCAGAACCGTTAGTTCTTCTTATCAATGACATATTAAAAACTGGCAAATTTCCTTCAATGCTTAAAAATGCTTCAGTAGTGCCTATTTTCAAGAAAAATGATTCTCTCAAAATATCGAAAACTATAGACCAATTGCAGTACTTAATGTTTTTTCTAAAATTATTGAAAAAATTATTTTCAACAAAATGATAAGTTTTTTAAACAAATTTAATCTGATTCTGATTATAACGAGTTTCAATCAATTCGTACTTCGTGTAAAAATCTCAGTACAAGTCTATACAAGCAATATATTACTCGAACAGAAAACAACATTCAAAGTAACCCTAAACATTTTTGGAAATTTGTTAGCGACTCTAGAAAAACTAATGATTTTCCAGCCACAATGTATTATAAACAAAAAACTTGCAGTAATGGAGATGACTATGTTAATAGTTTTGCTGAATTCTTTTCCTCTGTTTACGATACACAAACTCATCCAACTCCTTTGTTTGACTTTAAGAAAAACGTATTACATCGATCATTTTTAATTAGTTTGTTGGATGTATTTAAAGGGATTGAGAACCTTAAATGTAACTTTAGCACTGGACCGGACGGTGTTCCATCTATGCTGTTAAAACAATGTATTTATTCAATTTCTATGCCATTGCACTTACTTTTTGAGACTTCTCTTAATGAAGCCAAGTTTCCTTCAGTTTGGAAACAAAGCTACATTATGCCTTTACATAAATCTGGAGCTAAGGAGGATATTACTAATTATAGAGGTATATGCATCCAGTCTGCTATTCCTAAGTTGTTTGATCAAATTGTAACTGGTCAAATACAATGGATGTGCAAAAGCATTTTAGTGGAACAGCAACATGGGTTTCGCGAGGGTCGTTCTACTCTTACAAATCTTCTTTGTTACGAAAATGATCTTTTGAATGCCTTTCAATCAAGAGTTCAAGTAGATTCTATTTACACAGATTTTTCTAAGGCTTTTGATCGCGTTAATCATAGTATTTTGATTGCTAAGCTTTGGGCTTTCGGTTTTCATGAATCTGTTGTTGCGTGGTTGTCGAGCTTTTTGGAAAATCGTACACAGTGGGTGAAAATTAATAACTTTTTATCACAACCAATTGTTGTTCCTTCTGGGGTTCCTCAAGGATCTCATTGTGGACCAATTCTGTTTTTACTCTTTATTAATGATCTTGTTTATTGTATTAATTCTTCGTCTTATCTTTTATTTGCTGACGATCTTAAAATTTATAAAAAAATATCATCTATCGAAGACTGCATTAGTTTGCAAAATGATTTAGATTCTGTTCATTCATGGTGTCTTATTAATAACTTGTTGTTTAACGCAAATAAATGTTTTTCGATAAGCTTCATCAGAACTTTAAGTAAAGTATCGTTTGACTATACTATCGATAATAATGTTTTGGAGCATGTTACACAAATAAAAGATTTGGGCGTAATTTTTGATTCAAAACTAACTTTTGTTGAGCATATAAACTATATGTGCAACCGTGCTATGAAAATGTTAGGATTTGTTTACAGAATGTCTACTGACCTATCTCCTAGCACACTCAAATTACTTTATTGCGCTTTAGTACGTTCTCATTTAGAGTACGCTCCGTCAGTTTGGTGTCCATACTACAGCGTTCATATATGCAATATAGAACGTATTCAAAACAAATTTTTTCGTTTATTATCGTACAAATTAGGCATTTCATCCGAAAATTACGATTTTAACCTCATTGCATTGCAATATAATCTTCCGCCGCTGAAAATTCGGCGCAAAAGAGCCGATTTATCATTTTTACGTGGACTAATGATGTCTGAGATTGATTGCCAAGAGCTACTTGTAACTCTTCCATTTCAAGTACCCAACAATAATCGCCGAACCAGACAGTCTCCATTATTTAGAGAATCTATACATTCTACCAATTATGGATTTAATAATCCAATTGGTAGAATGTGTAGAATTGCTAATAGTTTCTCTAATAATATTGATTTATTTTGTGTTTCAAAATGTAGTTTTAAGTGTCATTTAAAATGTGTTGATGAATAATTTTATATTTTGTTTTTATTTATGTATACTTTTTTCCATGCTTTTATTTTTCAATATTCTTTTATATATTTTTGTGTAATTGTAATATTGTTTGTAATTCATCGTTATTTATGTATATAATGATGTAGATGTAAATGGTTTTTGTATATACCGTGAATAAAGTAAAGTATTATTAATCTAATTCACGATGCGCAACATGGTTTTCGTGAAGGTCGATCTACTGAAACAGCAACTACTAATTTTATCAATGATGTTTACAAAGAATTAGATAAAAGTAAACATGTAGCAGGTGTTTTTTTCGATCTCTCTCATGCTTTTAATTGCCTTAACCTAGATTTTATCATTAAAAAACTCGAATGTTACGGTTTCCGCGGTGTAACGCTTAAATTAATAAAATCGTTCTTAAGTGATAGAAAATTCTGTGTAAAGGCAAATGGAAAATATTCTACATATTTTGAAAGCAAAGAAGGGGTGCTGCAAGGCTCAGTGCTAGGTCCTCTCATATTTTTATTGTTTATTAATGACCTAGTAAGTTACATCTTACCAATCACTAATATTATAATATATGCTAATGATACATCATTTTTAATATCTGCTGATAGTTTGGATCAACTTCGTATTAATGTTGAAAATACAGCTGCTCAGTTTCATCAATGGTGTGAAAAAAATATGTTAATGGTAAACATCAGCAAAACAGTTTGTATATATTTTCGTAACTCAAATAGCAACATTGGATTAACATTTGCAATGAACAATCTAAATATCTCATCGGAAAATAAAACTAAGTTTTTAGGTTTAGTAGTGGACAATCTCTTAAACTGGAACTACCACTTGGAACATGTATGTAAAAAAATTAACACAGGTTACTATGCAATATCTCAGTTGAAATCATCAGTAGACTTAACGGGTCTTCTTAATGCATATTATTCATTTATATATAGTCATCTAGCATATAACGTCGTTCTTTGGGGAGCAGAATCTAACTGGCAAAGAGTCTTTATTGGACAAAAAAGAATTATTCGCCTCATTTTTAATGTAAACCATCGAGTTTTATGTCGACCATTTTTTATTAAATATAACATTTTAAGTCTGCCATCGATTTACATTTATAGAACACTGTTAATGGTCAAACAAAATATCTCAACATTCTCCAAAAATTCCGATTTTCACAAGTATCATACACGCCATGCTACGTCACTGCTAATAGTACCTCATAACTCTTCTAAATTTGAAAAATCGCCATATTACATGGGAGTTCTACTGTACAACAAACTACCTCTTCAGGCACAACATATGAATCTCAAGGATTTTAAGACTTTTATAAAATCTTTTTTACTAAAAAAATGTTTTTACTCTGTTCAGGACTATTTTAATGATTAATAATATATATTCTTGTGTTCTCTTTTAGCTGTTTTTATCTTGTGACATTTTTTGTAACTTTTGTATTATGTATTTTGTAAATTTTAAACATTATGTATCTATGACATGTATATCCATTTTTAAAATGGCCTAATACCAAATAAATTATTATTATTATTATTATTATAAAAGCACAAAGACTAAGATGGATGAGCCACATACAAAGAATAGAGGCAGATCAAAACACCAAGCTTATCACAGAAGGGAAACCCATCATCAACAGAAGAAACTAAAACCCACAAAGGGTAGAGAACCGGAAAAAAAAAGAAGAAGAAAATAGGACTATTTCTCTTATGAGTAATTTAATCATCAATACAAGAAACAAATCTCTGACACTCAATTTAAGTTAAAGAGCCGTATGGGTATCAAAACTAATAGACATTCTTAAAGAAACGGACATTGACAAATAGTATATTTACTAGAACTAAAGTGCAAGCATTACGGTAAAAAGCATTAATTCAGATAGAATAAGCATTCTGGGTCTAGTAGGGATGCTTAATGTTTCCCATGCTATTTAATCTGTGTTCTACAAACATATTTAAGAAAACGCCAAACAAAAACAAGCATGGAATAAAAGAACTGATGAACAATATAAGATATGCAAACAGATCATATTTGCAAGTTCCTTTGAGCGATTACAACAGCTTTTTTTAAATAACATAACAGCAGTAAAACTAAATATATAGTCATTAGTAAAAACAAAATAAACTTAGGAAGGCTACTCTTGCGTAATAAACAGATCAAAAGAATTAAAAAAAAATACCTTGAAAGCCTAGTAAATTAGCAATGAGAACATTCAATAAAAGTAAAGAACAGAATAGAAAAAGTTAGAGCAGCGTTTAGAAAAGTTAGCTTAAAAAACTACATTTTGAGCATTAAACTTAAGCACCGACAGGAAAAAGAGGTGTAGAGACAAAAGTAGTCCAAACGGCAAAAAAAAAATTGGAATACTTGGGATACTTTATAAGACACTAACAAAAAAAAACACTTCAATTGCAACTGCAGACAAAAGTGAAGGAACTTTTAGCAAAGAAGGATTTTGTTGTGGAAATAGTAATTTGTTAAGTGTTTTTTGTAAAATAACTTACAATAATATCTTAAGTTGCTATTAACAACTATTGCAAAATTTGGTCAGACTTTTGGTTTTCTTATACTGTATAAAATCTTTTTAAAGTCTTCTATAGTATCTTCATATTTTCAAAGTTTAATTTGTCTTCTAGAGTTTGTTTGTATTTTTTATAAAACTTTCTGAGTCGTCTTTAGCAAGCTTAAAATTAAAAAAAATAGTAGCAAAATTTAGCTCTTATCTTTTTTAAAACTTATTAGTAGCGTAATGTAGCAATCAATCATAAGTTAGGTGTATACTAAATTAGTTGATCGCATAGCAATTTTAAGTATAGACGTGCTCTGAAACAACACAGTTCAGCAAAGTAAAAATAACAAGTAAAAAATAATAAAATTATGTGCTTGTGCAAACATTAAATTAGAGCAACAATTTTAGTACCAACAGATAAGAAATAAAACCTTAACGCAACTGTTAATTGCAAATCAAATGTCATAAAATTTAAACTAACGTTAAAACCGGCAGAATATATTGCGTTGCTTAAAGAATATTAATAGATTTAATATTTAAAATATTATAAACTTAAAAGTAAAAATGCTTTTCTGAACGAGAATCGTCTTGTCTAATGTCTGATCCTGATTTATATTAAAATTAAAAAAAATTCTCAATTAGATTTTTTAGTTTATTTAGAGCATATATAATTAATAAAACCTTATACAATATTTAGTAAATTTACGTAGGATTTCTTACATAATCTGTAAACTATAGCCAATTAAAAAGATCCCCACAACCATCTTCGTATTAATAAATTTTATTGAAAATAGCTGGCTAGATGTATCTAAACATGTATTTGTGTGTACAAATTGTAAATGGCATTGTCGTGCATTGGAGCATGCGAAAAAGTGTGCCTCAAATAAGGAAATGGCAGAGATATAGATCCGTATTTTTATTGAATATTATACATATCAAGTTTCGTATTTGGCAAGACAAGTTGTTGTCGAGTCAACGGGACAAGTGACTCATGTAAAAGGATTAACTTAGCAGTTTTAAATGACACTTTAAGGACTGCCTAGTTGGACATGGCATGCAAATTTATTGTCCCCGAATGAAAGAAATGTGTCAACAGCTGGAGCGCCTTTTATATAACGTAAACAGCACGGCTCCCGTTCACCGGCGACACGAACAATGCAATCACATTCCGTCTTAATCAACCTAATGAATACCTTTGAAATATTGATCCGTGCAACGAGCCGATCCATTTTTAATTAACCGCAGTTACATTGTATCGATCGACGCTTTAAGTAATCACAGTTTCAAAGCATTTTCGCACAAATGGAGAAAACTGCGAGTTATTCAAGAACCATTTAACAAAAAGGTAATCGTGATAATACCTCGCTTACAGCGAATGCCTACAAAGTACCTAGTAATATTCCCTAAATTGAAACAAATAAATCGCAACTTCCAACTAATAGTAATTAATATATTCAAGCTATGTTTACACAATTTTTAACACCATTAATTAAGCTTTAATGTAAAACTGTGTACATAAAAAATGTTGCCCTTATTTAAATTAAATTAGGGATTAATTACTCGCGCAAATTTCCCGGATGTAAATTTCGGGTTTGCAAATACCCCCATTGCGAATGGAAATCTTTGTCACTGCACAAAGAGCGCCATATTTATCACAATTAGAATCCGAAGAATAATACATGTAGAATTCCCCATGTGTAGTCTTGAAATAGCACAGAACTAGTGGCTTTACTTTCGCCTACCACTTTTGTCTCGTAAATTTTAGGTCAACCTTTTATATACATTTATAGACGTTGTAAAACGTTTTGTTTAGCAACTGGATTGCTCGTTGCAAAAGTTGTTAAAACATTCCCAGAACTGTCACGCGCCAACAGAGAGATATAGACGGACATGTTTATCAAACAATGTCTTTGTTATATTGTGCAGAATGTGATTTATAGCGGTGTTAAAAGGCGGATTTATGAAGGAAACGAACGTTAGAAAAAATATGTATAGCATGCACGAACAATTTAAATCACAGTAGAAATTTATTTAAACGAGAAGCTCTATATAACTACTCTTTTCGCAAACTTAAATTTAACATTGTTTTCAATAAAGTATATTGAAACCTCTATAAATATTTAAGCTGTAATATATTATCAAAGTTTAAGCCATGCAAATCCCTTTTTTATTCTACACTCAAACTAAGTAACAATACACTTTATACCTAACCTAAGCTTATAAACAAATTGTTTTACTTTTACGGGATTACACCCCGGACGCAGAATAAAATATGTTTGTTACGGTTTTTTAGTCATTTTATTTCAAGGGTGAACAACTCCTCTTATTTGTCGATTGGGGACACTGAAAGTGAATTTAGTGGCACAGTTTAGGGTTTCCTGTGAGATATGGCTTTTTATATTTATTTCTCACAGAAGAAAAGGTGGAGAAGGAAAGAATTATTGAGGCGGTCTTCCTAGATTCTATCAACACATTTTATATGGAACATAATAAATTTGAAATAAATTTTATATTTTTACGTTTGCTATTGATTAACTTGAATTAAAATATTCATTACTTGTTCTGCAACTGTAAGAAAGCTTGGTGAATGCTGTACCTTTGTTATTAGAGAATAAAATGCATTGTTTGCAATTAAATTAAATTTTACATGATGCAATGCTGCAGGTAAATGAAAGTGACTACCTTCTAATTCAATTTAATTTTATTGTGAGCTTAATAATACGATGGTATTTCTCTGTAGTCTTTATATTAGAATTCTGTTTGTATAGAATGAGACAATCAAAGATTGTGTACTATAAAAAATATAATAAAACAAGTAAAATGTTTATAATTAAGACCGGCCTTAATTAATTGAGTCTAATTAAAACCCTCTTTATTTTTTAGTAATTTCTTATTTTTGTTATGTATTTTTTTAGAAACAGATGTGTTGGGTTTCTATAATGTTAGAGCAGCAGTAATGTATTGTGAACACAATAACCATTGCTTGAAGTTGCTAGTAGACTTTCAATATTTGGCATTATTTGTAGCTATATTCATTACAATTATAATGCACCATCTTAATACAAAAAGTTCTTTGTTTTGTTGCTCTTGGTCTTCAGTAAGTGATTCTGTGGGTCTATTTGTTGGTATTTTCTCTGGTTGCGTGTTCTACCCAGTTTCACTTCAGTTCTGCGTTTTGTTCAATCACACTTTAGTTTGTAGTCTAACTTCTTGGTTTGTTATTTTGTCTTATAAGCTTATGCCGAGTAGTGCGCGTTTCATTCCTCGTTGGCAGATTCTCAGTTTGTTTGCGCTATTTGTTGTCCATCCTATTGTTTCGTTACTATATGTCAGTACAGGCAATGTGCACACGTTAACATTTTGTTTTGAACAGTGTATTGTGTCAGGGTTCTTGAGTATGTGTCTTAGTTTGTCAAATGAGGCCTAGCTTTGGCTCGGTCACTTGTTCGAATTTGTGTCCGACTATTTGATATGATAAGGTTCTTATTTTTAAGGTCATAATCTAAGTCTTTTCTAAACTGACTGTTATTGATGTTGTGTCTGAAGTTACTAATATAATATTTTTAGTTAGAACAATCAATTTATTATGTGTTACCACTTTTGCCCTTTCCCTTCTAGCTAGAAAATTTTGCTTTTAAAACCTTACATGTATCAAAGGACAGATTAACGTTTTTTTTTTTAGATAGCAAAGAATAACTTCCTAAAAACTCAAAAAGTGTCAAATTTACTTTCACAAACGCTTACCGACTAAACTGCCCCCTAATTGACATTTTAAAAGTTTGCATCAATCAGAATTTAGAGTGACCCACCCATCCGCCTAAGCGTTGGTCATTATGAAATTTAATAACACCTTCTTCTTCTCGGACTAAGAAACTTCTAACACTTGTGCAAAAAAGATACTCCCAATTCTTTGATAACAAACATTTGATCTATCTATCTATCATGTGTTCATCAAAAGATTAGATATTATTTTCTCTTTCTCTAGAAAGAAAAAAACTTCCAATTCTTTAATAGCAAACATTCGAACGAGTAAGTGGGCACTCTAGTTCAAACTACTTGATATCAAAAGATGAAAAATTATGAATATCACCTTCTCCTTCTTAGACAAAAAGTCTTCTAACGCTTGCAAAGAAGAGAAACACGCAAATTGAATAAAACTATACAAAAACAAACACAAAATGCACAAAAAAATAGATAAAAAACGTTAATAATTAAATGTATATGATTGAAAAAAAAATGAATAAAAAAGTATAAAAA
The DNA here is from genome assembly GCA_963932245.1 of Tachinus rufipes. Lineage (NCBI taxonomy): Eukaryota > Metazoa > Arthropoda > Insecta > Coleoptera > Staphylinidae > Tachinus > Tachinus rufipes. Next base: position 20,947,530 of record OZ010742.1, on the reverse strand, counting down.
AAACACAAAATAATCAAAACATTACCAAAATTAGTAAAAACCAGCAAACATTTGATGAAAAAAAAATTAAGTAAATAAAAATGCACAAGGAGAAAATAAACATTATCAAAACATTACAAAAACCAGTGAAAAACGGTCAAAAAACAGTTCAAATAAAATGAAAACAAATCCAAAAAACGGCAATTATCAGATAAAAACAATAAAAATTAATGGAAAACAATGAAATATACAAATGAGATAAAATTGTCTATATATTGCAAAAACAGTAAAAAATTAAGATGAAAAACGTTAAAAATTAAATTAAAAATTGATAAAAATCCACAAAAAATTACAAAATTTTAATGTAAATAGTCAAAATATTCTAAAAATCACTGAAAAACGGCAAAAACATAATGAAAAACGTTGAAAATTAAGAAAAAACAAAGCAAATTAAATGAAAATATGCAAAAACTACAAAATGCAGGTGGTTCACTCTAATCAAAACTACTGACTCGTTATGATGCTATGGAGTATCCTACCTATCCACCCAAGTGTTCGTCATCAAGAGATTCAATATTTGACCTCTCTGCAAGCATCAGAAGTCATTTCATCACAAGAGAAGATCGTGATCCAACATTTTCTCAAAAAGTTAATATATTACAAAAAATTTATTAAAAAAAAAATTTAGTTGTAAAAAACTCAATAAAATAAAAAGAAAAACAATAAAATTTGTACAAAATACTTATTTATTTGCCCTTAATATTTATTAAAATGTACACCAAAAAATATTTTACAATGTAATTTGCTCGACAAATTTACTAAAATTTGCACAAAAAACTTAAATCATTTAGAAAATTTAATTATTCTACAATATTGAACAGTAAAAACACAGAATTTTTGTTTATTAAGTAAAATTTGCTTAAAAAAAGTATTTGCTTAAAATGTATGACAAATTGCACAAAAAACGGATTTAACTAAACTAATCAGAAAACTTAATTCTAGCACAAATTCACCAAAAATTATTCAGAAAATCCATTTACTGTATGAAATTTGCACACAAAACTGCACAAAAAACTAATTATTAAACAAATTTTATCTAAAGCTACTCAGAAAATTTACTTGATTGAAATTGATGAAAATTGATTTAAAATTGTTGAAAAATTATTTTTTTGTTCCAAATTCGATAAAAAAATAAAGCAACAAGCAATTAATTACATGACATTTGCACAATAAACCTATTTACTTCATAAAATATATGAGAAATTACACAGAAAACTCATTTATTTCACTGAGTTTGACTAAAACTAATTAAAAAACTCAACTATTGCACAAAAATTATACAGAAAAGCCGTTTATTGTATATTTGCGCAAAATAATCAAAACTTATTTATAAAACAAATTTGATTTAAATTGCTCAGAAAAGTTACATATTAAAAAATTTATTTAAAATTGCTTAAAAAATTTTTTGTTCCAAATTCGATACAAAAAAAAGCAAAAAGTAATGGATTGCATAAAATTTGCACAAAAAATCTAAATATTCTACAATATTGAACATTAAAAACCCAGAAAACCCATATATTGCATAAAATTTGTGCAATAAAGCTATTTACTTCATAAAATATATGACAAATTGTACAGAAAATTCAAGCAAAAAAGCAGTTAATTAACTGAAATTTGGACAAAAAACTTGTTTTGCAAATAAAAATTACTTTTGTTGTTACTGTTTTATCGTAATAAGGAACCTGAGTACCATCTACTTAAGCCATACCAGCAAAAGTTTTAAATTCTTAAGATTAAGTCACTCATGCTAGCTTGGCCAATAAGTAAAAACCAAACCAAAAGTATCCGAAACTATTCCTAACCTTGTTAATCGTATTATTTCATATTCTATATCAAACCTTGTTTTCCGGTAAGTAACCCGCTACTTAATTTTTTATAAAAATAAAAAGTCATGCTCAAAGTTGGTACGGTTAGTTAAATCAAAAAAGATTTTTGAAGTCAACAATTTTTAAATTTGAAAAAGTAAACAAAGTTAAAAGTTGTTCGGAAATTAGTTATTTTCACAAAGAAATACTTGTAAACATAGATGGTAAACAAGCAGCGTGACAATAAAACCAGTTTTGCAGTATATGCTTGTATCAATAGAAAAAAGTAACTAACTAAAAAAATCTTAAAAATACAACTTAAAAAAAATCAAAAAGATTGTAGTAGCCGGAGCTCCACTAAATAATCCGGAGCAGATTAAACACCATAACAAAGCATAATTATCAAACTACGTGTGTTGTTGGCGCAAAATATTAAAATCCAGCAGTTCTTGTGAGAGAGTTACGTAAATACTTTGATTAGTGAGTTCTTCATACTTAGTTGAAGCGGTTAAAAGACAAAGTTTCCGGCTCTGGTATATGTCCTTAAGTTAACGGCAAATACTTTACCAAAAAATTTAAAATTGCAAACTTTATCACTTAACACTATAAGTCAACAAGTAACAAATTCAAAAATTCCTTAAAGTTTCTCTTACCAAAAGTCTTTGCCGTGCACCTCTTCATTTTCTTTTAAGAAATTAAATAGAAATTTAACAAAACCCCGCCACGAATGACTTTTGAGGCAGTTTTCATTACGACTTTATACCCACTTCATAAACTTCTCCTCAGTTTAAAAAAGATCAAAAAAAGTTAAGACTAATATAAAGTATAACCATTTAAAAAAGCTGCGTGGGTTGCGCCCCGCAAAATTTCAAAAAACCAGCGGTCATCTTGAAATATGAAGCATAATTAAAGCGGTTGCCAGAAAAAAGTTTTTTGTTGTGCTTTAAATCAACGGCAAGGCCAAAAAAATTAAATTTGCAAACGATACGGCATGTAGTTTTCATAACTACAAAACAAATTTCTTACAACACAAAATAAACAGATTCTTTTAAATCTCTTCTTCCAAAAGTCCTTACCATACAACTTTCTCCAAATTCAATAAAACAGACTGTTTCCACCACGACTTCACATTGACAACTGCTTCACCAGCAATTTCCAAGCACCAACTTCGATAGAACGTAAACAGACAAGAGATACCATCCTTATCCGGGACACAAACCTCTGAAAGAATTATTCCTGACCACTCCCAATGACAACTTACCTTTTAAGACCCCACGGTTATTATTTCCACACCAACGCCTGCGCGGGAAACAGCCATTATGTTTGTTAATGCTTGTAAATCATGCTTGTAATCATAGCATTATTGCACCACATCAAACCAATTATTCAAGCTTTGCATCTTGCCTATAAACCTCTTACAAAACAAGTATTTACATGGTTTCCATCTACAAAGAAAGTGTAGATGCACCAACGCAACCTCCTAGATTGCCATTAAACCAACGTCAGTATTAAACAGGAACATCCAAAAACATAATACTTTTAAATAAGTTTAGCAATCAAAAGAGACGTATCTATTATTATTGAATACAAAATAGTGGTCAGTAATCAAATATACCAAATTCTGCCCATAAACTGTTCAAAAGTACAAGTTTCTTTTTTTAAAATATCAAACATAGCAAAATTTGTTTCATCAACTATCAAAACATTGCAAAAAAGTTTTAGTTTTTTTTTGACAAAAAAATTGTAATCATGTTTTGCTATTAAAAAGAAGCAGTGTAAACTATATCACGCCAGCGACTCCTATGTTTGGGGTCCTTGGTAACCTTATTTAGAGTGGAGCTTGTTAAATCTTTTATTTGGTCCAACTATCTTTTTGGGAAACGTCCTCTTGGTCTTGTGCCTTTTATTTTTCCCGGACTATCAGTCTTTCAAAGTTGTTGTCTTCTTTCCTCGTTACGTACTTAAAGTGTCTCAGAATTTAAAAGTATACAATTTGTATCATTGATCTCATTAAGGATGGACACGTTTGTTCGTCTAGACGTCCAAGAAACTCGGAGTATGCGCTTTCAACACCACATGCAGGCATCAATTTTCTTTCCGTTAGTACTTTAAGTGTCAAGGCTTCTGCACCATACAGTACAACGGAGAATATGACTGTTTTAATTATTTGTTTTTTTGTGTTCAGTGTTATGCTTCTATCTACTCATGTTCTTTGTAGCTTTCGTACGGTTTTTTGCAATCTCACACCTTTGCATATTTTTACAGAACATCCACCCTCATTTTTAATTACTGCACTCAAATATATAAATTGATTGAACAACTTGCGATTGTCCAATATGTGTAATGTTGGGCCGGTTGTTATTTAGGCGGTCTACATCATCATGACTTTTGTTTTATTGTGATTAATCTGTATATGAAAGATGATGCTTTTTTGTTCAAATTTTTTTATTAATTCCAACAATTCTTTTGACCAAGCTAGCAAACAATACTGTGTCATCAGCGTACCGTAAATTGTTTATTTTCACACCTTCTACGGAAATGCCACCTGTCCAGTTTTTCAGTGTTTTTCTCATAATATATTCACCATATATGTTGAATAGCATTGGTGATAAAATGCATCCCTGCCTGGCACCTTTGTGGATTAAGCATGTTTTTGACAGATAGTTATCAATTTGTACAACATCCTCCTTTAGGCAATCAAAGACCTTGCAATATTCAATAAAGCACATGTACACTGGTTTTTTAATTTTGCGAGCTTTTTTGATAATTAATTTTACAAAACCTGCTTGTTCGGGTGGAATTTACCATTGTAAGAAGGTCCTGAGCCTCTCATTTAAAATTGTGATGAAAATTTTACTTGCGTGTGACGTGAGGGCTATTAGTCAATAATTTGTTTTTTGTTCATGTTTTTCTTGAACCTTTCTTAAACAATGAAATACAGAACTAGCCTATTTTTTAGACCAGATGCATGTGCTTAAGCTTCTTTACAAATCTCCATAAGATAGGTGTTTTTATCTTTTCTGCAGCACTTCTGTATTTCTCTGCTAAGCTGTCGGTATCGATTTTGCGTTTTCATACTATTTAAACCTTTGCTTTTTAACTTACGCCGTTCTTCTACCACACTAAAGAAATCATCTGTCATCCAATGCTGTCGTTTCTCCGATCTTTAAATTTTAAAAGTTTGTGCAATTGCAGTCGTAATTGTACTTTTGAATTGTCTAGTTTTAGTAATTTGTTGAACTTATCGCAGAACTTATTTTCGTCATTAATTTCTAGTCTTTTTGCGGATATTATCCTATAACGCAGCTTAAGTTTCAGTTTGAATTGCGCAGTCAGCAGTTTGTAGTCACTGCCTCACTCCGCTCCTGGAAGAGTTTTAGTATTTCTAATCGACGTACGCCATCGGTTTTTAATTAGAATGTAGTCAATTTGGTTTTGATAGTTATCGTCAGGAGACTCCACATGGTATAGTGTGTTTGTACTAGTAAAACCATTTTCTGTGCAGAAGTTTATCAAACAATCTCTTCTATCATTTCTAAACCCAACACTAAATTTACTAACAATGTTCCTTGACGTGGTAATTTCTTTGAGTGTCACCTATTTTTGCGTTAAAGTCACCAATTATTATAGCTATTTCTTTTCCTAGGACTTTTTGTGTTCCAGTTTTCCGTAGAACTGTTCTATTTTTTAATCTCTGTATGCGCTTGTTGGAGCATAGACTAAAATTATGTTTAAAGGGACTGGTTTGGAATTAAGTTTGATACTTGCTATTCTGTCGCTGATTGTGTCTTAGGCTATTAAGTATTTACTACTACTCGCTGGCAGAACAAATTCCGCTCCATTTCTACTGTTGTCCTCATTGCCAGAGAAAATAATTGTATTTTCATTAGGTGTTTTGAAAAGACCTTTTCCCTTTTAGTAAAGTTCACAAATACCGGTTGTAGACATCTTGCACCTTTCCAGCTCTGTTTTCTATAATGTGTGTTTTTCCGATTTGCAGAAGACCTCTAACGTTCCATGTTCCAATGTTGAGAACACCTATAGTGCTTTTGTTGTTATCTGTAGTTTTCCTCAAGGTCATCCCCTTGGAGATTCGATTTAGGGATTAGTTTTACTTCCGGTACATTTAACATTGAGCAAAGCTGTGATTTTTTTTTGGAGTATGCTTTCAATTGAGGTGGGATCCCGTTACCTTCCTCAAAGAAGACAGGTATTTAATCTTGTTGATTGTATGATTAGGTTATCCCGCCAATATTCGGTCGCCAGAGCCTTGTTATATATCTTGCAGGGTGCACCACGTGCAAGTGAGGTTGGTATTTGTATCCTTTTAAGGCAACCGTAGCACAATAGTCTATTGCAAGAACTGTTGTGCAGGCAGCCCAGATTCGATTCCTGGCAGCAGCAATACCTAATTTGTCAAATATATTTTGATACAGTCGTCTCTTACGCAAGAAAATGGCAAGCCAGCAAAGTATTAGCTTAGTAAACTCATCTAGTATTGTGGTTCGGATTCCACGTTAAACTGTAGATCCCGTATGTTTGTGTAGAACTATTATTGCACACCACAAACATACAAAAAGGGTGCCAACGCTCGTAGCAAGTATGACACTATAAAAAGATGTAAATGGCAATTAGCAGATGATAAACAATAAAAACTAATGAAAAATTAATGAAAAATTAATGAAAAACAATAAAAATATAATGTAAGCACAATTTGAGATGAAAATAGTCAAAAAATACTAAAAACGGCAATTATCTGATAAAAGCAATCAAAATAAAATATAACTTAATGAAAAACAATAAAAATATACAAAAAAACGCAATTTAAGGTAAAAATTGTCAAAGTATTGCAAAAACAGTGAAGAGCGGCATAAATCAAGATGAAAAAAGTTTGAAGATTAATTATAGATGAAAATACACAAAAAAATACAAAACTTTAATAAAAATATTTAAAACATTGCAGATGACAATGAACAAAACATTATAAAAATTAGTGTAAAACACTAAAAAAATGTAGATAGTAATTTAAATATTGTCAAAAGTCCCAAAATCTGCTCATAAACTGTTGAAAAGTACAAATTTCTTTCCATGAAATATCAAACATAGCTACATCCGGTTATCAACTATCAAAAGTATGTTAAAAAGAAACAAAATCCGGTCATAAACTGTTAAAAAAATTAAAATTCTGTTTATATTTCATAAAAATATCAAATATATCAAAAATTTGTTTTGAATCATCAAAATATTGTTAAAAAGCACCAAAATCCGGCCATATATACTGTTGCACGGTGGCATTGCACAATGTGATTTGACTTGCGTTTATACTCAATACGAAATTAAGTTGCACATTTTGCTACGAGACATTCTGCGTTCTGTGTTCAATTAAACGTAGATTATGAGAAAAAAAATTCCATCCTTTTCCATAAGTTTTACGTATAAAGAAGCGTACCCTTTAGCGGTTAGCTCTTTCTGCACCACAATAACCTCAATGCACTTGAGTACGTTTCTTATAAAGTATTTTAGGTTTTTTTCAAACCTTAATTAAAAAGTGTTAGTGCAGTCCTAAAGGTAGGAGTTTTGTGAAAGCATTGCCTGTAAATGCTGCCAAAGTAGAAAAACTTGTTAAGAAGCTCAAGAAGTAATTAGGCGGACTAAAAGTGAACGCTTTAAGGTTAACAAAAACTTTTTTTACTTGGAACGGGGTTTCTTAGTAAGCGGCGATGTTGCCGTCTTGTTAGACCTCCATCGCCTCTTTGTCTTTGGAGGTAGCGGACTCAACCGGGTCTTTGGAACTTCTAAGAACGTAAGTGACTAGATGTTCTGCAAAGCAATGATGACCATCAGGTTTGCTTTGAAGAAGGCTTTTCTTTTCAACATCTCCATTGTGATGTATTTAAAGAAAAACTCTTTTTGGTTTAACTTGATCTGTTTGAGGTCGTCTTTGTAAATATCTTTTTGCTCAGACTCCTTGTCAATCAGGCAAATGATATATTTTTCTAACCCGTTGATCTTCTATTTTTGTTTTATTTTTAGTTTTTATTTCACTGGAGAAATAATGTGGCTATTGAAGTCCAGACAGTCGATCCATTTTACCAAATACCGTTAAAAGTAGGTAGAAATAAAACATTACAAGATCATATGTTTTGATTGGTTTAGTAAAATATAACTTAAAAAAGACTAGTTATTGATAGTGTTTTGCAGAACCTATTTTGGAAGCACTGTTTTAAACTTAAAAAAAAAATAATTGTAAAAGCATTCTAATATTAACCTTGATATGACTTTGGGTTTTTTTATAGCTAAAACTGCTACTTTGTTGTTGATTAAGATTTACTTGTTTTTGCCATATATTTGTCGGACACTCCCGTTCCAGAACCTCAAAAAGTTTTTGAGTCATCGGTGAAGATCTAAAAATTTGTTCTTATTTCCACGTAGCTCTTGTTGTTCATGTGTATGTGTGTTTGTTGTAGGATTGAAGGATCTTTTTATTACAAAATAGAGTATCATAATGTCTGTTTGCACTCCTAGTAAAAACTTTCTCTAGAAGACAATGGTGTCTGCACACTCTCTCTGCAGTGTACTTGAGAGAGTCTGGTTGAATTCAAGCGCAATATTGCTTGCTACCTGTTACACGTAAGCATGACACTCGTTGCAACTGATTTAGTTAGACTGCGGATGATTTTAGTTTAGTTCTTGGCCACCAAACCAGTGCTTTATAGGTGAGAATAAATCTTATGACAACTGTGTAAAGCCATAAAACTATCTTTGAAAACAGCCCGCATGTTTTGCCAACAGCTTGTATACATTGGCAAAACAACATATCACTTTTTTACATCTTATGTTTATGTTAGGTTAGATAAGCTTGTTGTCAAAGATCAAACCTAGCTATTTCAAAAAGCTTTGCAGTAGCCGATACTTTTCTAAGTTATATCAAGACGAGACTGGTATCGCCGTCACTAAAAAGAAGCAAAAGAATACAAATGAATCTGGTTTGTTTGGGCAACAGTAAATTACTTTTTTTGTTCTTTTCAGTATAGACGATGATGGTACAATACAAAGCAGAAAAATAGCATGCAAACGTTGTTATTAACGTACAGAGAGCATCGTGCAGATCAACGTTTAAAAAGTTATCAACGCGCGATCAACTTTACGTTTTTTTTTTGTTAAAATTGTTTAATAAATATTGGGTTGTTAGTCAAAAAATGCCAATATATCATTATTGTCTATTTGGTCTATTCAGGTACATATGTAAAAGCAGCTTGTATAGTAGTATCACAACTGTAAGCCCTTAAATATCAGTCCTTAAAACTGACAAAAACAAAATTTAAACAGTTTTTATTGTAAAAAGGTTGGAGACTTTCTAAATAGACTAAAATATGTATGCCGGAAAATTGTCAATCGTAGGGTGGCGTTCCCAAAATGTTTATGCTCAAAGTAAAAAACATGTGTTGTTTGCTAAGAATATAAACTCCCTAAAAACCAAAAACAAAAATAGTAATTGAAAAGACTTTTTAAGAGTACGCCCTAGACCAAGCAGACACGACACTGCGTTTAAGCTAGCACAAATAACCTAACCTAACCTAAACTATTTTAACTTAATTTTTAAATACATAAACTAACAAACTAGTAGTCATTTAAAAAATATCCAAAAAACGGTATTTTTGAGTTAAAATTATTGTAAGCTTAAAACAGAAAATACGTACTATTAATTAATGAATTACTTAGGTATATAAAGCGTAGATAGTTAAGCATAGTGTCTATCAATAAAAAAGTTTATAATACCAAATTTAAGAAATTGCTCAAACTTAAAAACAAAAATACTTCAAGGTTGACAATTTTTTGTTGTTTTTTTAAGAGAAAATGTCAGATTTAAATCTATTGCGCGGTTTTTTTTCTGCGATTCAAGTTTTGTCAAAATCAGATCTTTTTTACCTAGTTTTTTGTTGTATTGAGAGTTAGCACTAACTATACAAACAACTAAAGCACCAATAAAACTCTAAGTAGACAACGAGCATGACAAGAAAAAATACAACAGAACTCTACAAGTCTATGCCCCTAAGAAACGTTAATTTTTTCAAATTATTCAAGTTTGAGGAAAAAAATACCAATTCACAAAAGATAAAAAAAAATTGAAATGTCAATTTTAATAGACAAATGTACTTATTTACCGTTTATTTATTTTATTTATTTATATACCATTATTAATAACATAATTAATAACATAATACCTTTATTTAATAATAAAGCACAATGTAATGTAAGTTATATCAATCCGAACTATATTTTATTAGTCACCTTATGATAAATAACATCTCCCGAGAGAGTTTTCAATATAACCCCCTTTTAAACCTGAAACTTGCATCTAGTCACCCTCATAAATGATACCTTTTCAAAACTATTTCAAATAGAGGGCCTTCCAACTATAAAATCCGTATGTAATCACCGTAATACTCCCTTTTAGAATAGTAAAAGAATATATCAAACAGGAATTTGATCGCGCCTCCCATTTCATTAGAGACCCATAATCATTAAAATCAATGGGGATGTCGAGTGAATAGACCGCGCCACCCTCCCGCTTGGCTCACATTATATATAAAAAAAACTTGCCACTGTACACACTACCCATATCCTGGCGCTCACATTTCAATTATCTTCTCCCCGGAGATCTTTGAAACTTTTTCACTTTGACAACCCCCTAATCTGTGCTTTTATTATGTGGTGGTAGCCACATCTTTCTCGAGCTAATTACTTTTAATGATACTTTGTCCCCGTACGTGAGTCATATCGACTTTTTTTTTAATGTGGTCTCATCTTGCTATTAGAAAAATTTAATAGTGTACTTGACAACCGGATATTTTATACAAAATTAATTAAAAGTCAAGTTTGAGTGGTAAACTATCACTGGCTACGTAAATGTGATACCCAACTCAAGACACTCAAACAATATAACATTTTTGAAAAATTAGCTTAAAAACTATTTATGTTGAACTGCAATCAATATATGTGACTAGTTACAGTAGTCACTCGGAAATCAGCGTTTTCGATACAAAAAAGCGCGTATTAATGGTGACAAATCAATAGAACGTTACTACCAAAATAATAAATCCGACGGCTCAATTCATTTCATCATTTTATCTAATGATATAAAATGCAAAATAAATTTAACTAAACTTTCTAACCTTAGTTATAGTACAAAAAGATTTTTTTTATTGGTAACTCCTAATTAATTTAAAACTATAAAAATCCGCAATAATTGAATACTCAGTCCTGATTTCTTTTCCTATAAATAGATCGAGCCAACGTAACTCAATACAAATTGTAGAATTTTTCAAAACAACATATTTTACGTTCATATTTGTGACTTTACATTAGTTTTAAAGTAATGGCAATTCCAAATTAATTAAAAACTATAAAAATTACCGATAACAGAATAAATTCTGTACCGGGCTTCTATCTAATAATTAATTTGAAGCCAGCATATCTACAATACAATTTGCAGAATTATTCAGAACAATGTATTTTGCGTGCATATGTGATTATTTTTAGGCTTAAGGTGTGGCGAGATAGATTGTCTCGGTTTTTTTACGAGATTAGTTCACTTTTTTGCATTATTACATGCCCGCAAACCGTTCTACATTTTTAAATCTGTTCTTTTATCATATCCTCTACGTTTGCTACCCTGAGTGCGTACGAAATTATACATCTTGTTCTTGTCACAAAATCATAATGAAAAATTTTAAAGCTTGCAAATTTAATTCATAATTAAAAAAAAAGCTCATAGATCTTGCAGAAAAAAAAACAACATTGAATATGCTTGACATTAAAAATGCACCATTGTTGTTGTCACATTTGTCACCGCAATCATATTAATTACTTGTAATCATTCTGTTTATATTTATATTTTATTGTGTTTGTAACTACATTTATTTGTTCACCAACATTTAATTAAATTTATTAAAAATTATTATAATTCACAAATCAACTTAATACTGTTCTGTAGTCGCGTACACGTTTTATTTTATTTTATATATTCTTTTTACAATATAAAAAGTTGTTTCACCTATACATATTTTTCTACTTTCCTCTTCCGTCCTCTTTCAATATCTCATTTTTTTTCCATATGTTCTTCTCTCATTTCGTTACACTCTTTCAACATATGTTTCATAGTTTCTTTAGTCTCTCCGCACATTCTGCACGTTTTCAAATCCTCATTCATCCAAAATTTTGTCACTCGCTCTTCATTACCACATCTAAATCTTGCAATCATCTTTTTATCATCTTTACTATATCTTTCCTTCTCTAAGTACATTGGCAAACATTGTCTTAATATATCTGGATGATATATCTGTATGCTTGGAAGATCACGCCACGCACTTAGTTCACTTGTGACAAGTACTAAAACGTCTGCAAGAGTACAAATTACTCTGCCACCCAAAGAAGTGTAAGTTTAAAACCAACTCAATTGAATACTTATTGCACCGAATTAACACTGACGGTAGCCAATGCTTGCGTCACTACTTGAAACTCATTAAAAATCAAGACAAGACAAAAAACAACTGCAAAGCTTTTTGGATCTATACACTTGGTTCCGAAAATATTATTCCAGAATATGGGCTCTGCTAATGGTACCACAAGGGAAAAAGCAGCTGTTTGTGTGCGACAAACAGGACTACTGTTTGTACTCTAGACGGATGAATGCAACAGGAAGAAAGGAATAGCGTAAAGCTCACGCCACTTCAATGAACTGGAGTGCATAGCCATCATGTGATCGATAGACAAGTATAAGGCCTACCTCAAAAACAAAACATTTATTTTCCGGACAAACAATAGAGCTTTGGTCTGGAAAAAGAACTCAACAAATGCCAAGTCCAAGTTTAACAGGTTGTCTCTTATTCTACAACATATTTTGGCACCTTGGTCGAAAACCAAGCAATAACTTTATTACTACGTCGGTAAAGGAGTCCAAACAGTACCATTCAAAAACCCAAACCAGCAGGAACACATACAATGTCTGTACCAGAGCAGCAGTTGGACCAAGCGCACATATTCCAGCAAACAAAAATACACTTGCTGACTTGGCAAACTATTTTTTTTTTTTTGGACGTAGTCAGTTGTTAGTCTTAACAAGTGACCCTTAAGAAAGACTTACGCATGGCAATACCTTCCGGTTTTCTTTTCTGCGTAAATCCTGTTGTTATATGTCCTTGTCAAACTAGTCTAGATTTGGCAGTAGTTTGAGGTAGGCTGGTTAATGCTTCGCGTATTTTTACACAGAATCTGTAGCACGCGTGCTGTCCCCGGCCCTTCTCTCTCACTATAGCCCCTACCTTTTTTCTGTCTCTTTTGTTTTTTTTTTTAATTCTTGCACTGACATCCAGCTTTACATTCTTTTCTTTCTCCAATCTGTGTGTTATTTAATTTAATTATTTGGTTTGTCCTCAGATGCGTTCTTAGTTTTCTTAGGTCTTTGTTCACTTTTTCTTCATTGTATTCTCTTTCCTTCATGAATAGTTTATGAAGTTCCATTATAATAATAATAATCTATTTATTCCAGTCGATATATACATTATACATAGGAAAAGTCAATATCACATAGTAAAATACAATAAAATACACATAAGTTGAAACATATACATATATGGGATAAAAATACAATTTAAAATACATAGAATTATATTATTTAAAATGTTCATAAAATTCTTGGACGCTGTAAAAACTGCAATCAAGTATTAATTTTTTCAATTTTGACAGTAGACAGTAGCAATATTTTGATGCTTTCGGGAAGTTTATTATAGATTTTGACACCACAACATAGTGGAGAGTTGGCATATTGTGCCGATTTGTGTTGTGGTAACAGCAGTATCGCTTTGTTCCTGGTAGAATAGTGGTGATTGTCGGAATTTGTTTTAAAATTATGAATGTTTTATTTACATATAAAAGTACACGATATATGTATATGCTAGCAAGAGGCATTATATTTAGTTTTTTGAAGTATGGCCTACATGAGACTTGGTGATTTAATCCCATTAAACTGCGGATTATTCGTTTTTGCAGAATAAAAACTCTTGCAACTTCAGTAGAGTTATACCATGTTTCGGTAGCATAGGAAAGTATGGAGTGTACATTTGCAGAATAAAATGACAAAACTACATTTATACTGCTTATTTCTTTAAGTCGCCTAATGCTGAAATTTTTCACAAATTAAATCATTTTCATGTTTTTCTGCCGTTATTAACGTTGTATTGTCAGCAAACAAAACTACTTTACCACTTGGAAGAGCATTAATTATGTCGTTGGTATAAATTATATACATCAATGGTCCTAAAATTGATCCTTGTGGAACCCCTTGTGTAATGTTCAAAATTGAAGATTTATGGCCATCAATTTCTACATACTGTTTTCGATCTGTTAAATAACTTTTGATCCAATCCAATGCTTTGCCACGTATGCCATACAATTGTAGTTTCTGTAAAAGTGTTTTGTGACAGACACGGTCAAACGCTTTAGATAGATCTACAAAAACACCAACTGTTTTATTCCCGGACTCCAAATTTTTATAAATTTCTAAAATTACGGACATTATTGCATCAGCCGTCGATTTGCCTTGTCGACAACCAAACTGTGTGTTTGAGAAAATTTTATATTTATCAAAATAATTTAATAATCTTATGGCCATTGCTTTTTCAAATATCTTAGATACAGATGGTAGTAGTGATATAGGCCTGTAGTTTTCTATGTTTGTTGACGGTACTTTTTTATGAAGTGGTAGTATTTTCGCAAATGTGCTGTATTCCTTTTGGCAGTCCTAAATTTATTAGTTTTACTTTCAGTGATATCCTTGTATCTTTATCTGAGACTACTTCTTTGTGTCTTCTCGTTGCCAGGTATATTCTGACCATCTCAAAAGTTGAGTTATCCGTCAACTTCAAGATAGCGTACCTACCTACCATTTGGTATTTACCTCGTTATTTCTGTTATTCTGCATTTCTTCAGCATTTCTTTTCACCTTCTCCTTATCTCTGCAATTTGGTTTGGTATCGTAGTTTCTGTAAATATTCTTTTATTTTCTTCTATTTCTTGGTATGCATAATTGTCCTGACCTTTCTTATTTCTTTCTGTTTGATCTTTTTCTCTGTTTTGTTGTTTTCATTTTGCTTCTCTCGTTTCTCTCCTTTCTCATCTATGGCTTTTATTTTGTGTGTTTGTTTTTATTCTATATTCTTCCATTGTCAAACTCCTCATTTTTTTTTCTTAGTACTCATGTTGCAAAGTTTTTTAGCGTCTTCCATTTATTTTTATCTCTTAGGCATTTTTTAATTATTGGTGTTTTATCCACTTTGCTTTCCAGTATTTTTTTAGTTATTTTCTATCTTCCTCCTACGCTTCGCATTCTACTAGAGTGTGTTCTGCATTATTGTGTGTTTCTTCTTGACAGAATATATATCTTTCCTCTTTCTTGATTTTTTAAAAATTTTTGCAAGATTTTTCCAAAGGTTCCATGTCCGGTCAGTATTTGTGTTGTATAATAACAGGTCTCGGGTTTGTTCTCTACCCACTATTTTATCTTCGGAATTAGTTCTCTTGTTCATGCTCCCTATTCTCCTTTATTCCACTGTCTCTGCCATCATTCCATTGTCTTCTCTCTTGCTCTTAACTTAGCATCTTTTTTACTGGTTTATTTTTTTATTAGTTTCTTTATTTCTATTTTTTCTTCCACCATTATATCCGCAGGAGGTGTTGCCACAATCACCTCTACTGTCTCTTGTGACACCGTTCTGAAGGCCTTGCAGATCCTTAAGGAACTGACTCTTGTAGCTCCTCTTATTTCATTTTTGTTTTTTTGTCTTCATAGCTTCTTCCCATGTTTCTGCAGCGTATAACAATTTGCTTCTTGCTGTTGTTGCTATTAGCCTTCTGGTTTCTTTTCCTGGACCTCCGTTGTTTGAGATAAGTCTACCAAGCTTTTTCTCTATTTCCATTGTTCCCATGACTGCTTCCTTAACCTGTTTATTCCATCCCTTTGCTTCAAGTGTTATCCCGAGGTATTCGTTTTTTTTCCCTATAGTTATTACTTGGTCTCCTATCTGTATCCTTCCTGTTTCTCTATTAGTCCTATTAGTCGATAGCTTCTGTTTTTTGTGTTGCTAATTTTAAACCCTTATTTCTCATCCATAACTGCATCATATCTATTGCCAGCTCTAGTCTTTCTTTTAGTATGTCCATTTCTACGTCCCTACTTACTAGTGCTACGTCGTCTGCAAATGCCGTTATTGTCACGCCTTCCGGCAACCTCGTTCGAAGTAACTTAATATAAACAAGGTTCCATAGTTTTGGTCCTAGTGCTGAACCCTGTGGTACCCCTCTCGTAAGTTTAAATTTTCTGTTCTTGGTCACTAGGTTTCTACCCTGTAAGTAGGTCCATATGATCTTGATTGTTTTCTTCTTCAGTTTTCTTTTCTTTGCTGCCTCTATAATTGCTTCCCATAACACGCTGTTAAACGCGTTCTGTATGTCCAACGCTATCATTACACAGTGTTGTCTTTTCCTCTGCGTTCCGCTGTTTGCTTCTTTTGTTATTTCTTTTACTTTGTCTATAGCTCTTAAGGTTGTTTTTCCCTTAGTAAATCCGTATTGTTTTTTTCCCATCCTCCTTTTTCTTCTATTTCTTGTTCTATTCTCCGTACAATGACTTTTTTCATTATTTTAGCTAGTGTGTTTATTAAGCATATTGGTCTGTATGAAGTCCCTTTACTACTTCTTATTTTTTCTCAATCAGTACTAGGGTGGCTTCTTTTCAACATTATGGAAAAATTCCGTCTTTCAGGCATCTGTTGATTATTTTAGTTATTTCTACTTCAGTCCGGACCTGGTGCTTTGTTGTTAGACAATTTTTTTATGATTTCTTTTATCTCTTCCACTTTTGCCATGACTGTTTTTTATTCTTCTTCATTTTCTGGTTCTTCTACCGGTTCTCCCTTGGATAACAGTTTTTTAATTATGACTTCTTTTTCTTTTCCTTCTTTTAGGTAGACTCCCGTTGCTCTTCCTCCCAGTTTGTTCATCTGTAGATTCCATCATTTCTTTCCAGCATCTTTTTCTGCTATTCCTGATTACCTTTTTTAGGATTTTTCTGTTGTTTTTTAGTTCCTCTTCCGTTTCCTCTGTATTTTCTCTTCTTTTTCTTTGTTTTTTGATTTTCCTTCCTGTTTGTATTGTTTTTTTTCTGCATTCTTTTAATTCTTTGTACCACCAGTATGGTCCTTTTTTCCCTCTTTCTCTGTACCTTGGAATTGCTTTATCCGCCGCTTTTCTCAGTTTTTCTGAGTATCTTTCGCATTTAATCTCTATGTTTTTGTTTTCTGTAACTTCTTCTGTTTCCATGGCTCTCTTTATCTTCTCTTTGTCCATTTTTCTTACGTTTCATCTACCTTCTCTTGTGTACTTCTGTTTTCCTTTCTCCTTTGTATTATATTGTATATGTTTGTGTAAACTCAGTGATTCTTCTTCTGTCATGTTCCATTTATACACTATACCTGCCATTTCCCATGTTGCTATGGTAATGTCAATTAGTGATTTTGAGCTTCCTCTTACAAACGTAGGTTTGCCTCCTTTGTTGCAAATGGTAATCATCTCCTCTAAAATTTTTCCTCTTAAATCTTTCTTGTATCCTCCCTATCTTGGTGATTTTGCATTAAAATCTCCTCCTACTATGATTTTTTTGCTTTTTTGTTTTTTTAAACTGTTCTCTAATTTTTCTATCCACTTTTGATAGTATTCTACTCCGCAGTTTAGATTGATATAACTGCTGTATACTATCATACTTTCTACTTCAGCCCATACTATTCCCTCTTTTGGTGTTCGTTATCTTTCCACTTTGTCCCTACATTTTCCCCTAGCTAAAATAGTGGCATCTGTTTTATTGTCTCTTATCCACTTACCATTTAGTTTGTTTTTATTTGGTTCACTCACTATCACTAGGTCTATTTCCTCTCTCTTTGCTGTTGCTATGAGTATATCGTGTGCCTCTCTTCCCCTCCCTATGTTTGTATAAACTTATACATTTTGCATTAAAAAATCAAATTTATGAAAAAATTATCCTAAACTAAAAACATCCATAGACGCGTTTCGAGGTTTACCTTTCATCAGTATGGCTTTATTTATTTATACTTAATAATTGATTTGTAACTTACTTTGTCAACACCTTTTTTTTATATATTTTTTATACATTTTGGTTTATGATCTGCTCCTCGTGTTGTCTCCAGTTACTGGGGTTGTTGTCCTCTATATTCTTCTTCGTTTTCTTCGTTTCTTTTTTCTTTGTAGCCGGACATCTTCTATCTCCCGTTCTGTGTCCTATTGTTG
This sequence comes from Tachinus rufipes, assembly GCA_963932245.1. NCBI lineage: Eukaryota > Metazoa > Arthropoda > Insecta > Coleoptera > Staphylinidae > Tachinus > Tachinus rufipes. The sequence goes on along the minus strand of OZ010742.1, from coordinate 20,929,327 downwards.
TGCATTCTACACAATATTCTCTGTTTTTGCATTCTGCAACCTGATCTCCCTCTTTTCTGCATTTTATGCATAACAATGACCTACCTTCTCCTTTGCATGCCACCGTTACATGTCCTTTCATCCAGCATTTGTAACATTTTTTCTCGTTTGCAGTTACTTTTTCTACTCTGCATCTTATGAGTCTTATGTTTATTCTTCCTTCTCTTATTATCTGTTCCGCTGCTTTTTTGTCCATCTTGACTATAGCTGTTTGTTTTTCTCTATACCCTTTCTTTATAGATATTATCGTACTTCCTCTAGTAGTCTCCGGACTAATATCTTTGATAATCACTAGTTCTGTAAGTACGTTATTGGCTTTTCTTACAAGGTAACCCTATCTCTTTTTCAGTCTCATTTCTTTTTGTTATTAGTAATAACTCTTTTTTTTGTTTCTCTTATCTCCTTGAATGTAGATTCTTTTATCTGTAGTTTTGCCTGTCTCAACAAGTCTGCATATGTTACGCCCTGTTTGCTCACTATTATAGCTCCTGTTTCTGTTCCAGGTTTTTTTTTTCCATTTGTCTCTAATACCTGTACCTGTGTTGGCACGCAGAGTCTTATATTTGTATGAGTTCTTCTTCCTGCCATTTTCATAATTTTTTTTGCTTCTCTTAGCGCTATTCCAGTTGGTATTGGTATACTTATTTCACTGACATTCAATACTTTTGCTTTGTTAAGATTTTTTTCTATAGCCATTAAAATATTTATCTCCCTGACTAGGCGGACTTAGTCCGGCAAGCGTAGGGAAAGTGCGATCAAATCCAACTCATCATTCAAAGCCGTCAGTATATTCTTGACAACCCAGAAAACCTTATATAAATAGATCTAGGTTACAAACAGAAAGAACATAGAAAATCAATTAGAATTAATTCTGGCCATGACCAACTGGAGGTATCGCCGAGCGCAAGTTATCAAAGAACATGACCGGTCACCCAGGCAGTGACAAAACCACAACCACCATTCTGAGAGCCTACTACGCAAGCACGTACGCATTTTTATCAAAGAAGCATGTGATTTGCGCCAAAGTAAAGGCAAGAAACTTGCAACTAAAATCACCTTTAAAGTTTTACCCTCCCGGCTAACCCTAAAAATGAGTAGCAATTGATTTTGTAGACCCTTTAGACTCTACAAAATTAATACGTTTTTACAACGATGGATCTGCGCACCAGGTGAGTAGACGCAATACTAGTGCTTGCAGCCACCAGCAATATGAAAACAAGGTTTTTTGTACAGCAGCTGTTCTACCCAGTGGAAATACTCAAAAGTAATTCTCTTGAATAACAGCACGCAATTTACAACACTTCCAAAAAGCTGTGCAACAGTGAAAAGCCAAACACATCCGGTGGAATACAGACATGGCTAAGCTTAAGAAGACATACTAGACTAAATAATTTTTTTGATAACAAACACTTGGGAAAGTTGGCAATACACTTAGTTCCTAAAATACTGACGAGTGGCTTAAGAAAGATGTTCTACTTTGGTGTTTGTCATCAAGAAATTTGATGTTATTCCCTCCTGCCGCATTTGAGAGGAATAACTGAACACAAAATTTTTGGAAGAGTTCCAAAATTTAGTAACGCCTTGGGTCTTTTAGATGCTAAATTTGCTACTGCTTATTACATTGACATTTATACAGTATATAATTATACAACCACCTTAGATAGAAAGTTTTTATAAATTAACTAATTGTTCATCACAGTAGTTATGTAAAAAGTCAATAACAAGTAGTAAAAGTTCAAACAATGTAACATAAATGCTCCTTTAATGATTTAAAACTTGAACTCATTACGTACACATGGATACTATATGATTTATCAAATATGATAGCGGATTATTTAAGAAATAGATTTATAATTTAAATTTAAAATTAGTTATGCTTTATCGTAATTCCCTTTATTACTTTGAGATAAATATTATCCAATAATGTTTAATGTGATGCCTTGTGTTCAAAGTAGAGATACACTTGTTTCTTGTATTCAAATTCTGTAAAGATTTACAAACATTCAGTTTGTACGCTTTTACATTAAATTGAGTAGGAATTATTTTAGAAACTTCTTGAGAAGTTTTATATTAATATTTGTACATTTACACAGTATAATCTTTTTTCCTTAATAAGTACTGCCAGTTTTTTCTGAATTGAGTTGACAGTATTAAACTGAATAACCTGCTTTCTATCTAATGGTTTAATATAGTTAACCACAAATTAGTACTGATTTATTATTATACAGTAGGTTAAAGCATTTTTTAAATATAATTTCCATTTTAAACATTAATTCGTGTCTAGTTTTATATCAAATATTGCTACAAAGTAGTTAAAAAACAATTAAAGTAACTCTAATTCTAAGTCTGCCATAAAACAAAGTATAAAGTATAATAGCGTATAGTTTAAATGGAAGATCTCTAGACAGTTTTATGCAGGGTTGAGAATTATATGCTTTCATATTCTCGCTCCCATTGTTTTTAATATTGTTTCAAATCTCTTTTAAATAAAAAAACCCTTTGCATAAAACTATTTCTTTTTATTTCTATCCTTGTAAAACAAAATAACCCCTTATTTTATTCAATGCTCATTTCACAAAGGAAATCATGGAATAAAATAATAGAAATACATGAAACACGTAACACCTCTTCAATAAAAATAGATTTACATTACATCTTTACGGAAATTTCTTGGTATTTATGGTGATTGTAGTACGTGGGAAGTGTGTACTGGGGCCATGTAGTATGACTTTTTAGGACCTGATTAAGCCCACCGAAGCAACATTGAGAGTGGTTGTATTTATTAGACCTAACAATTTCTCTATCTCTATAATACTACTTGTTAAGTCCTACCTAACTTAGTTAAGGAAACTTAATAATCCGTCTTAACCGCAATACCTAATAAATTTAATTAAAGTAAAGTCGTAATCCGCTTTCCGAATCGTACACAAAACTTGTTACTATTCTATTTATCTTGTAGGTGTTGAGAATATCATTATTATTATCAAAATGGTAATGTGGACAATAAATTGTATGCGGAGAGCCGTATGGATACAAATTCAATTAACATATCGCCTTATTTGTTATAGCCCATAAGATTTATTTTTCCATTCAAAGTTAATTTAAAACATGTTGTTTTAGAATTGAATTTTGGGGGATTTTATTTCAAGGATGATAACGCATCTTCAAAGCAGGCAAGTGTCTTTTTTTCATGTTAAATTGATGTTGTATCTAATCTTAGATTTAATCTCGATGGAAATGTAAACAGTCATGGTGAATCTGATAAACCTCAATCTCAATATTTTGTAAAGCAAATTTAAAAGAAAATGTATTATATCCGTATTTAAATGATGTTAAAAAAATTGTAAACTGTAACCACTCAAGTGAAATAATATTTCCGTAGTCACTGCTGTGCGGACATGGTGACTGCGCATTTATTCTTGTTATAAGAAATATAAATCCTTATAGTATAAATCCTGGTATAAATTTATAAATTCTGCATAACAAACAACTTATGCTCAAATATTATTGTTAATACAAACTTAACAACAAAGTGCTTTAGTATTAGTGCAGTAAAGCAATATCGGTGGTAAGTTTGATGCTCAAAACACGTTTAATATTTCAATTTCTTTGACTTTAAGCATAAATACATAACTGCCTGCCAATGTAAAAATGGATAAAATAATAAAAAATAGCCAATAAATCTTTCAAAGAAATAAAAATGTTTATATGGGATTGATAGAATATCCATCAGCATTTAAATGGTAAAAATAAAAACAACAAGTAACTTCTTGAGCAATATTTTCTTTACAAGAAAGACTTTGCACTAATAGAATGCCCCAAACCAATCTTATAAAAGTTTGCACTAATAAGTCTAAAAGATTTGAGAGAGTATTTTTTATTTTAATTTTCTTTAACATATATTTCTTGTTGTTGAATATTTAAGTAAACAACAGATAATTTATATATTCAAGCTTAATGCATTCCATACATAAAATATGTATTAAAATTAAACATGTTTACTTCCACATAAGTCGTATAAATATATGTCCCATTCGATTGGGTATGATTTATATACCATTTATAGTGTTATAATTCCTACTAAAAACGGTCTAGACACATACTAATTTATGGCACAATCATATAAAATACACAGCTTGTAAAATCCAATCTAATCTAATTACGAAACAAAGTAACTTTCTAATATACAAAGCAAATTAAAATATCGCGTATAATTTTTTCAAGCAGAATATATTAAATAATAACTTTATTAACAGTCACGACAGCCGCGATCTTAACCGATTCATGTAAAAATGGAATTTTATGTTATGGAAAAAAAGGAAAATGAAGTCGAGAATTCACGGTGAGTTGGGTTCATAGTTGATTGCTGTTTCGTTATTTATGCGGAGATATGGCGGTGATAATAAGTGATTTATGTGAGCTGTGAGGACGCCAAGACAGACGTTACACGCAATATTAAAGACGTCGATTACCTGTTTGCACAAAAAATATATAACATGAACGGCAAGAGAGTTTTACAAACAAGGGGATTATTTTTATCGCTGGTATAATATACAAGAGGGAGGATACAAGAAATACTATCATTAATTCGTTTAGGCATTTGTAATATCTCTAATAATGATATGCTTGCTAAATCCTTTGTATGTACACATAAGCCATTTAAAATCTAATCGTTTAAGCTGATTTTCATTGTACTATTAATTCTAATTACATTGTATACTGCTATTTATTGTGCATATTAATTGAGATCCTTATTTGTGCAGCTTTGAGCTTCCTTTTGTTATTACTGAATTGGAAAATTAAATTTTTATATATTTCTGTGATACAAATAAAAACCATGGACCCTTACTTTAAACAGTCCTTTATTTGTTTTATATAGTTATAATCTAACGATTTTACCTTGTACAGTAAACAAAATTTCTTTTAAATATATAATAATTTATATCTGAAACCCTGAGTTTATTTCAGTATATCATGAACTACAAAGAGGATCCAAATCTAAAACTTGTAATTTAGAAACTAGACTTATAAATTATTAAATCTAAATTAAATTTTTTATCTTTAACAGATTGATTAAATTTTATAAATTCTTTGAATATTTAGTATGTTTTTACGGTCATGCTTAATCTAGTGTAGATTCAAAGTAATGTAGCGCAGTAGCGTTTTTGGATTTTATATTTGTGCTTGCAAAATAAACTAACGTTTAAGTGTCAGCTTGTTAGATAAAATTGCAGATTAGGTTTGCACTTACTTATCTTTGTAGATTTAAACCTGGTTCTAGCCGTCAACTTGATATAGAGGTAATTTTTTTAGAAGTTTGATGGTAAAATAGCTGCCGTAAGAAAAGTTTATTTTGACATTATTATTTATTTAAAATATTGATTAATAAAGAATACATTTTTAAAAGAAAAGAAATATCTGGTTTTTTAAAAGCCAAGTTACCATTGGATTCCTAATCAAATCTGGACTTTTCCACCAAAACGAACATTTAATAAGGTCAGAAGCAAACAAACCTCGACTAGCCGGATATGCGGAATTTTAAGTTCCTGGAACATGCTTCCAAATTGCTCTTGGATTCAACTCATGGATTTGCGCAACGCAAATTGCAACAAAAGTTTTTAACAAATAAGGAGGATTGCAAATCCATGCTAAAACCGTCATTAAATCTACAAAAGAAAAAGGATCTTCCATCGGCTCAAAAGTAGCAGAAACAGAAAAAAACAATTTAGACAAGAACCATGCAGCTCCTAATTCCAAACGGGGTACCGTCCAAGTTTTTAGAAAAGCCACTCGCAATTTAGCCACCACCAAATTAATTTCAACACAATCAAAAGTTTCAATACACAAATAAATTACTGCTCCCATTCCACGAATACTAGCATCGAAAAAACTTATTAAACAAAGTTTAACAAAACCTTTTGAAATAATGCATCGTGGTATCCAATTTTTTTCCAAATCAGTTATTTCATTCTTGATTTTTGTCCAAAAATTTAAAATATCTACAACCAAAGTTGATGTAATAAAACCTTTAACAAAAAAACAAAAGGACTCAAATATCCATTAATGTCAAAAATTCGAGCTACAAAATTACCTCGTTTTGAAGGAATTTCGTTATCTGATTTTATTACATAATGAAAAGCATCACAAAAAGAATCCCAAGAAATTTCCAATAATTTAATCGAATCAGAGACATTTTCAGATTTAAGAACTACTTGATCCTCAGATTCTATAACAGTTCGATGTGAATTGACCCATTTTGTCAAATCAAAACCTCCGCAACGCAGAAAACTTATCAATTGAGCTTTTGATCTCAAAGCTTTATGCTCATCAAGAACTCCCCATAAAATGTCATCGACATAAATTCCATTTTTTAAAGCTAATTAACTGAAGAATGGACTTTTAAGCTAAATAAAAACTAGAAGTAGCCCCAAAAATTACTATTGTATGTTCGAATTCTTTAATTGGATCATTAGAATTAAAGCGCCAAAAGATATGTTGAAAAACACGATCTTCTCTCAAAACATTTGACAAATATCACAAGTTAAAGCCACATGATAAAACCTAAAACGTGACAATATCTGACCAATGTCTGTCTGCAGCTTTCTACTAGAGAAAAAAGTATCATTTAAAAAAATACTGTTAGAATCTTTCACTGTAAGATTAAAAACTACTCTAACAGTTACACCAGACGGCATTTCTTTTTTGACTCTATGATGTGTCAAAATATATAAAACTTATTGTTTTGAAAGCATCAAATGACCTTGATCAATGTAATTTTGTATGTTTTTAAAATATAATTTTTTAAATTTTTTATCTTGTTCAAAACGAGCCTTCAGCTGAAAAAAAAACGTTTCAAAACAAGTTCTCTATTGTTATCTAAAACAGGACAAACATTTGCTTTAAAAGATAACCGAGTAGTGTAACGTCCTTTTTTATCTCTAAAAACAGTTTTTATAAAGTAATCTTCACACAGAATGTCTTCTGGTGATAAAAAAGAAATTGAAGGAGGTTCCTCCATCTTCCAAAAAGCACGAATCAATTGCTCAAGAAAAAAACAAACGAATTCCGGATTCATGACCAAGGAATTCAAGGCCAAACTAGTTTTAATAATTTTGTCCGGAAGGAAATTGCTTAAACAAATTTTCTCTAGAGGTAGCAAACCGAGATTGATGTCAGAGACTTTGTTGAAACAAGACGAGTCACTTACAACGTACTTCTCTGCATCCAAAAAAGATGGAAATTTGATGTCAGAGGCTTTGTTGAAACAAGACGAGTCACTAACAACGTAGTCCTGAGCATCCAAAAAAGATGTAAAATTGGTTGCATTTTCAACCGACGAGCTCAGTTCAGGTGACATCAAATCTAAATAAACACACATAGAATTCGTTATGTTTAGCTCAATTTCAATTCCATTTTTTACAGAACCCATCACTATCCAACCTAAATTAGTTAAGATAGCACTCGGATTTCCTTTAATATGTGCTGGGCGAAGTGGAGTAATATGCAAAACAGATTCTTCTTCCAACAAAATATCTACAGGTGACACGAAAATAAAGATTGGATAAAGATAAATTTGAAAACCGAGTTTTAACTTCATTAGAGATAGGAACAGTGGGCAAATCAGCTGTAATTTTAGGTAACACTACAGTATCAAAATTTAAATAAAAATCTTTATTAAATTTAGGGCGTAAATGGCAACTCACCATTCCTTTGGATGAACCAACCGAGAACTAACCCACTCCATTCAAAGAAAAAAAACATCTTTTTTTTTAAATCTGTTAGCTAATTTTTGAGTTATGAAATTGACTTGACTTTCTGAATCAATTATCAGTCAGCAGTCCACCCAAAATTCATCAATTGTGCAGTTCCTCAATTTGTTTTCCAAAGTAGTGCGGGTTTCAAGAGGAATTAATTTAGCAGTGGGTCTAGCTTTACGTCAAAGAGGAATATTGGTTTTGACCTTAGTGACTATGCAAACTCATTAATTCAAAAACTGAAAATCAATTGTGTCTAGTGAATGCTGGATTTTTGCAAGGCCAAGGTCTGCTCCGGATAGTGTGTACGTTGTCGGTAAAACGCCATCTGGCGCTGTAGAAAGCATTTGACCGGTTCTTGAAAGTCGTGATAATTTTGTTGTAAAGCTTAAAGAAGAGTACTTGCCTGCGGATTATGACTTGCAGTTGTGGGACAAGATTAGAGAACGGTATCAAACTGTTATTTGCGCAACTGCCAATTGAAGTGTCGGAATAGGAAAAATTCAGGTATATTAGACGGAATTTGCATTCGTATTTTATCCATACATTAGGTGCTACGAAAATTACAAACATTGAAAAGTTACTAAATATTTGTAAGATCCTAGAACAGAATAAACTATGCGCTGAAAGGTCGCGTTCAATTAAAGTGCAGCACGGTAAACATAGAGTTCCGATTGAACCAGAACTAGGGAACGCATCTACTTCAAACAAAAGTATTAATAACTCCTCTTGGAGTAAGAGGCCTATGAAGTGTTGAAATTGTCAGACACCAGGGCATAGCTCCAAGTTTTGTTTTAGTTGTGGTGCCAAAGATGTGATCCGTACTCAATGCAAAAATTGTTCAAAACAGATCCAGCAAAACAGAACATAAATTGGGTGTGTTCTCGACCGTTAAGTAACAAACTCCCAATAAATTGCAATGTAGGAATAAAAGTAGCTTATATTATATCAAAACTACCGGAATATAAAAGGCCATATTTAAATGTACAAATATTAGATATTAAATGTAAGGGTTTACTAAATTCAAGGACGTGTTGTACAGTTATTGGAGGTAACTTATAGAATCGTCTTAAAGATAGCGGGTTAATGTTGCTTTCATCAATCATATTGAATCGGTTTCGGGTGGTAGATGTAATTTTTTTGGAGCTTGTATCAGCTTCGTTTGTTTTAGAAAATAAGTGTTTTGTAATTGAATGTATTGTAGTACCTAACCTCGTGTATTCGATAATATTAGAAATAGATTTTTGAAAAATTACTGGCATTGTTCCAGACTTAAATAAAAATGTTTTTGCAATTCTCGAAAGTTGCTGCGCCATGTCCGCGTCAAGTGGGGTTTTTTATCATATCAAGATAAGGAAAACGTTCAGAAAATGGCAGATTTTTATTTGACTAAAATGATAGACGCATAAGGTAGAACTACAAAGGTGATACATAGGATTGATGTGAGCAATGCCCAACCTATGAAACAAAAATTGTATCCTATATCTCCTGCAATGCAGAAAATAATGCATACTAAATTAAATAAAATATTAAAGTTGGGCGTGGTAAAACCTTTGCAAAGTCTCGTAGTTCTTGTTAAAAAACATTCTGATGATTACCGATATTGCGTTGATTTTTGCAAAGTAAATCAGGTAACAAAAAACGATGCTTATCCACTACTGTACTTTGTGTCAATTTTAGATCGGTTGAGAGACGCAAAAGTTTTGACATCATTGGATTTAAAGCACGCGTATTGGCAAATTCCTTTACATAAGGATTGTAGAGAAGTATCCGCGTTTACTGTGCCAGGGCAAGGGCTTTATCAATTTAAAGTAATGCCATTTAGAACAACAAGAAATTCAAGTGCCACTTTGCAGCGTTTAGTCGATAACATCATAGGAGCAGAATTGGAACCCTATGCTTTTGATGATCAAGATGACGTAATTATTTGTACACCGGATGTCGAAACTCATTTGCGCATTTTGAAACAAGTGAGGTACTTGATGAATCGGGATTAACGCTAAACAAAAAAAAATGTTATTTTGCAAGAGATGAATTACGTTGCTTGAGATATAAAGTAGACAGAAACGGACTACACGTTGATGCTGAAAAAGTGTCTGCAATTGTGAATTTTCCAGTAACACGTTGTATCAAAAAAGTTAAGCGGTTCATTGAACTAGCTGGTTGGTACAGAAGGTTCATATAAAATTTTTCTTCTCGCGTAGCACCTTTAATTTTATTAACCAAAAAAAGTATAAAGTGGAATTGGAATGAAGAGACTGAATCTTCATTTAAAGATATTAAAAACTGTTTGGTTGAAGCTCCTGTACTTACTTGTCCTGGTTTTAAGAGAACATTTTTGATACAGACAGATGCATCAAATTTTGGTTTAGGCGGCTTTCTCAAGAATTTGATGATGGGGAGAAAGTTATCGCTTATGCAAGTAGAACTTTATCGAACTGCAAAAAGAAGAACTCTCCAACTGAAATGGAATGTTTGGCTGTTCTATTTGCAATAGAAAAATTTAGAAGGCAAATTTAAGGTACAAAATTTGTCGTTATAACGGATCATTATTCGCTAAAATGGTTATGGTCAATGAAAGATTTTACGGGACGGTTAGGAAGATGGATCCTAAAACTTCAGCAATATGATTTCGAAATCATCACATGCCAGATGCATTGTCTTGCGTATTTAGTGTATGTTTAATAAAAGTAATTAAAAAAGATCATGATAAATGGTATGCAGATATGTTGATAAAAGTCAGGGAGTACCCAGAGAAATATCCTACGTGGCGTTCTGAAAGGGATACACTTTATAAAATAGTTTGGGATTATAAAAAATTTCTTGATGCAGGTGATTCATGGAGGGTAGTATTACTAAGATCACTGCAAAAACGTATTTTATACGAATTAGCGGGTCATTTCGGAATAAATAAAACATCGTAGGATTGCAGAAAAATGGTATTGGCCACAAATGTTTCATGATATCGTATTGTATGTTCGGAAATGTGAAGTGTGCTTGGCACATAAAGTTGTTCATAATAAACCTAAAGGCTTAATGGGGACACATGTTGTTAAAAATCCATGGCAAGTTATTTGTACCAATTTACAGGGTCCTTTTCCAATGTCGCAAAATAAAATACGTACTTATTAGTGGTAGCAGATTTGTTTACCAAATATGTGTTAATGTTTCCATTGCGCAGCGCAACATCTAAAAAAGAATGGAACATTTTGAGAACGATGTATTTCTAGATTATGGGGTACCTCAATGTATAATAACCAATAATGGCAAGCAATATGTTACTATGAATTTAAAGGAAATGGTTGCTAAGTATAGTAGTAAATTGCTTCCAACAGCATATTACCATGCTCAAGCTAATTCCACACAAAGACACAATCGCGTGATATAGACAATGATTGCGTCATATATCAAAGACAGTCACAGAGATTGGGACGTCTTATTGCCAAAGTTTTCGTTTGCTGTATATTATGTGTATTTCATGTGTCGATTTGAAATTGATCGGGTACTGCGTGCGCGATTAATCCGAAAAGACGTTGAGGCAAGTTTGTCTTAAGAAAAGAATACATTACTTTTCACCGGGGTTACCGTGTGGTACCGGCGCACCGCTAACTATTTGAAATTTGTGCAAAGTCTTGCCACGTGTCATCTATACCATCAAGTTAATTTGAGACGGTACGTTGGCAGACTACATATATATTGGTGTAAATAAAAGTATTGTAAAGAACTTGGAGCCCTAAGAATCAGTATCCTGCCCAGTGAACCTCATCAGCAAAGATAACGGTTAATAACGACGCCACCACGTTATAGGGTAGTAGACGAGAAAGCTTGTCTAAACCATCTGATTGCTTTTTATAAACATAAGTGCTTTGCCGACCCACCCAAGTGTTGCTTAGCAAAAAATTGGTTTAATCTGCTTGTTTTTTCTTTTAATTAATAACAACTGTATGTCATTCTGTTATGTTTGTAAGCTGAAAGAACGCAACGGGAAAAAGTAAGATTAAATTTCTGAATAAAAGCTCCACTATATTTCAATAAGATGGTCGTTTTCGCAAAGCAATAACAAACCAGCAAAGTATCTGCTTAATAAACTCCTTTAGTGCGGTTTGGATTTCACGTTAAACTTTAGGTCTCGCATGTTCGTGTAAAACTATTATTGCACACCACAATCACACGCGCCTATGCTCGCAACAAGCACAGCGTTATAAGAAAAAGAATCCATCAATGTCAAGTAATGTTCCGGGATTTGGTTGTATCAACCTAAACTAGTAAGTAACACAACTAAGAGTAACAAGAGTCAAATGCTTTGTAGAGATTATTGTACTTTTGCTGTAGTGCTGCTAACCATCTTCCAAAATATCACAATAAAAACTATAAGCAACAAAAACAACAAACAAAAATACTAGACAATAGGATAGAAGCCCTGCTAATATTCAACCAAAAAACAGGCTTTAAACAGCTGTCAAAACTTTAAAAAAGAAGCCCCTACTAACAACTACAACCAGGCAAAAACAAAAATAAAAACTAAACAAACCAATAATGATTCGTTGTTCGTTGATTAGTTGGTATAAAGTCACAGAATCCCTAGCAGCTAGCTGTCTCGGTAACTCTAGAATCACCGCAGACTTAGATCTCGCATCGCATGTAACGGTGTTGGACCTTAGACATGACAATAAACTCCAATTGTTAACATAAGCAAATATTGTAGAATACAACAAAAGCTTTTATTGCAAGTTTTTAATAAAATTTATTTATTGGACTACATTTTGCCGCAGAATTCATGATTCGCAACAAGTTGTAATGTCGTCCAACATGGCTGTAATAACAAATACAAGTTCAGTTCTTCTCTGCTTTATAAAAACCTTTATATGATTACCTAAAAGTCATAAGCAACAGCAACACAATATGTACAATACAACCTAAAGTATTCATATAGTCAAGTTAACCAGAAGTTACAGCCTATCCGCAAAGACAAGACGACAATACGCTTGCTTTTGTAGATTTTTTAATGTCCTCGCTGTTACTGATTGGTCCCTTTATTTAGTAAACTGAGCTTTTCTCTTTTAAAAACTGTCCGAAATAAATAAGTTTGTGACCAATGTTACCATCTACTTTTGACAATACCACAACTGTGTTTTTTTTCAAATGTTGTTCGTATTATAGATTAGCTACAAAATTTACTATTGAGATTCTATTTATAAATTACTTTTTAATGTCTCTTGCAATATGTGGTTGCTTTACTGTAAATGTTTTGTAACCCCAAGCAGTTTATCTATTCCTATACACTTGGTGAGAATGGATGTGCACGGGAACACACCTTTGAGCCGCTAATACTATCATTATGTTTATGTTTTTTTGAATGTAACACGCAATATATTGCTGGTTTTTTACTAAAGCTAAAAAATAGTCATTGGTTTGATACTAAAAAATTATGTAAATGTCTAATTGTCATACTCCGTCCGTGCAAGTTATATATTTTTTTGTACGCGGTCCGTGCAAAACATATGGTTTCGTATGCAGTCCGTGCAAAACACAGTATTATTTATTATTAATGGTGTACATTCAAATAAAGATTCAACTGCCAGCAGTCGAGTCGGAAGCATCTAGATCTGAGACTACTACTTAACTGCAATTATTATTGCACACCGTGTTAATAATTATAATTGCCAATCGGTATTAATAATTATATATAACCTCACCGTCGAGGCCCCAGCCGCACTTGCCTACTCCAAGGAACCCATCGTCGACGCCGATGGATTCCAGCTGGCAGGAGGAAGGAAACGTAAAAATTTCAAGGGTGAGTCACTACCTCTAAAATTAATAAAAGAGCAATCAGCCACCCCCAGCTGCCATCAATTACAAATAAAAAGCCATTAGCGGCTAATCCTGCCGGCCCATCAGACCAAAAGGCAATAAGATTTTTCGCCACCAAGGGCGCCGCCCCCGCCAAGAAGGGGAAAAATATCACCAAGGTGAGGTTTAGGCCTGCCGCCTCAAACCCCAACCCCGACTGTGACAATTCCAAAACCGAAAACCCACCGGCAGTCGTTTCCTCGATATCGCTTCCCCCGACAATCATCCTAAAACAAAAGGAAAGATTTCCGGAAATTTCCAGCAACTTCAAGACAAATAATATCAATTATTTGCCTGCCATGCATACCTACGAGGTTATACGCATCCAACCCGCGACAATCGCCAACCATCGGACAGCGATCGCGTTACTGAAAATAAAGGAAGTCAAGTATCACACTTGAGCTACTTCAGATGAACCCAGCCTGGAGGTGGTAATCCTCAAGGTGCTGACTCTTGGATATCGTTCAGATGGCGACACTCAAGCGTACACCAACTCAACCAATTGGCGGACCACATTGTCAAAAGTTTCAGACAGAAAAAGGCCACGGGAGTGATCTTTTTTGACGTCGAAAAAGAATTCAACAAAGTCTGGCACAAAGAACTGCTTCTAAAGCAAATCTTACAACGATTTCCTCTGCGTATTATAAGGTTGCAAGCCTCATATCTAAAACGCAGAAATCTGGCAGTCAAACTCGATAACCACATTTCTACTTCTCGGCAGATAGAGGCCAAAGTTCCTCAAGGCTCTATTCTCTCGCCGCACCTTTTTAACTTGTATGTAGCCGACATGCCATCAGAGCGCATGCACGGGGTTAGAATGGCTCAATACGCTGACAATACAGCACTCACCTTACGTCTTCAAAAAGCCACCTCCGATCTGGAAGATTGGATGGATAAATGGCATTTTGGAGTAAACCCAGAGAAAAGCAAGGCCGTACTCTTCACTTGGCGTTGGTCACTTAAACCGCATAAGAACGTCACTTTCAACGACGTTCCCATACCGTGGTCCGACACTGTCAAGTGTCTTGGGGTAATCTTAGACAAGGGTCTCTATTACAAGCCTCAAATTCAATCCATTCTGGACAAATCTCTTCTCTACCCGATGCTGCAACGGAACAGCGGCATGTTGCTCCGGAATAAAATCCGGCTGTACACCTCGACCATTAGACCAATGGTCACATACGCTTCCCCCATTTGGGGAACGGCGGCAAGTAGCCACTTAAATCGCTTAGAAGCTTTCCAAAGCAAAACTCTCCGGATGCTCACAAGAGCTCCATGGTACGTTCAAAATCTGGACATTCGAACAGACCTAGAGATTCCTCCACTTTAACATTTTGAAGCTTTGGCCAAAAAGTATTTCAAAAACCTCGCGGTTCATTCCAATCCCGATCTGACAAGACTTGCCGAACCAGATCGAGAAGATTTTGTCCACAAACGACCGGTGAATTCAATACACATCTCCAAACGGAAGGTACATGAGCCGAAAGGTCTCGAACTTCCAGGCAATTCCCAGAAGGGTAAGGTTTAATCGATAAGCACCCTTAAAAAGGTGAATCCGACACGTCTTGGGAGCGAAGTCTTTAAAAGATTCTTCACCTACGCTTAACAAAAAAAAAAAAAAAATTAAATATCAATTATCTTATAATTCTCATCCAGATGACATATAATTTACTCCTCTATTGAAGAAGTTATTAATTGTATAGTGTTAAAATAATACCTACAAAATAGATGTCTGCATGCATTTATAAAATATAAATAATTAACAACACATTAAGAATTTTAAATCAAAAAGTTATAAAAAAGATAGCAAAAATTGGCTACAAAAGTTTAAAAAAAAAACTATGGAAAAAAAAATTTAAAAAAAAAACTAAAAGACAGCAAAAAACACTTGAAATTGTCGGTAAACAATTGCAATAGATTTTTAAGTAAATCTTAAAAGTTAGCATTATTACAATACTTAAATGTTTATCACTTTTAGTAAAATCTGTTGTAATGAATTTAGAATTTTTTTAGTATTTTTTAAATTAAAATTGATTAGGCTTATTTTCTTTTATTTTTTTCAATATTTTGAATTGATATATTGTATTCAAGAATCAAAAGTTCTATCTACATACTTTTAATAACTTAGCCGGTATTCCATCTAGTAAAACTGTAACTGCTGACTTCATAAACTTAATATCAACAACACGGTTTGAAAATTGTTCAAAAATAACTATAAAAAACCATTAACTGATTACATAAATTATTCAAATAGTTATCATTGATCATTTATTTTACTTCGACAATGTAAATCATTTGGTTGATTATTCAGTATTTAAAATAAATTTATAGTTTTAATATATATTTTAATATTTTTTATAAATTAGTTTATGTACATTTTGTAAAATATAGCGTTGAAATATAAAGAATATTGCAAGATGCGTACTTTGTAAAAACTTTGCTAGTGATCTTATATAAATATCTTGAATAAAAGTTTTATATAGAAAATATCCGGTATGAATAAATTTGATATCACAAAAGTAAATAAATCAAAGAAGCACATGATGAATGTCTCAAGTAAAAACTGTAAAAGTAATTTCTACGGACAGGTAAATTGGATAAACTTTGCCAATTCCGAGCATTCATATATAAGACTGTGCTAGGATGCATTTGTATATGAGGGACTTCAATGCAAATTTAAACTACTAATGAAGTTCCTAGAAATTCAAGAGAGCAGAAGACTACTTTGGATAAGTTGCAAACCGCGAGTGCGGCGCGCGGCATTGCTTTCCCAGACATTTTTATTGAATTAAATATGCAAGGAAAATTTAAATCCAAATAGAAGAGCAAGTAGCAAGCGAGCGTCGTCCAACCACCCACTCCTTACATAATAAACAATAGCGCCCCGCACTGTTGGCTACCGTTTATATAAATTCACCAACTGGTAATCCAATATGGTCGTATCTTTGATCTGTCGCGCGCTGTTTTGCATACAACTTGCAGCCTCCATAATTAATTAATTCTTGCGTGGTACAGATAACCATTGCAGGTTCCTTTTTTGTAATAAAACACAATGTGCACTTTCTCAAAGGAATCATTCCATTGTTCGCTATATAAAAAAGTACAGTTAATTAGTTCCTTATCTGCCGCACATGTTTTAATATATTGATCATCTTATACAATAAATTCCAATGCAAGAAAAAATAAACGAAACGGTCCACCGCTGTGCTTCTTATGCCCCTGGTTTTATGAAACTTACTGGTAGCATTCACAAAAATAATTAATTGGGAGTTGCTTGGTGGTGCGACTACCACTTCTCACGCTATGCCACCGTGTAATAAATATAAAAATATATTTTAATGCAATCTGATGAAGTTAAAATTAGAAATAAAAATGAATCCTATCGAGAATTCTAAGCTTTAATCGCATTAACATTAAATTTATAAAAAGTATCCCCGATAAAATCCAATTCCACTCCATAGATAACATCTAATTTCATTTTAGCAAATTAATCCGATTTTAATGTCAACAAATTATTTTATTAACGATACAGAACTCAAATCAAATAGAATTATATAAATTTAAAGTTCATCCTTCATTGCTTTTGGATCCCATGCCTTTAATGTGGAAACTTTAGGAATTCTCTTCATATCAACCCATCTAAATCCTTTACCTTCAACAACATCTTGCATAACCTTTTCAATAGCCTCGTCATCCAAATTAATAGCCAATTCAAGTTTAGCATGTGTCATTTCTAAAACATTAGTAATAACAATAACCGGAGTTTTAAGCAGAAATGAAACCTCAAAGAATTCCTGTGTAAACATCTGTTCTCCATTTTCATTCCATAACCAACCAATATTAAGATTCTTATATTTTTCAGCATTTTTGCCCAATACATTTAATGATTTAATTCTGCATTCCGTATCACAATGTTCTAAACTGGGAATGTATGTAAAAATGCAATATCTACGCTTAGCACAAAGCTTCAATTCTTTATAGCTTATTAATTGCCTAACTTTTGAAGCTTTAATCTTGCCAGATAAAAATTTATTAATTGCTTCATATTCAATAAGATCTGAATACACATCTGGCGTGTTTGATTTCTTACCAGTTGGGAAAAACTTAATTATTGGATAGTTTAACTCACTTTCATCTATAAATGTATATAAAGGATTATTTACAGAAGCAAAATTTATTACGTTTTGTAACTTTTGAATTAATTGGTTCCATATTTCGGAGGCTTGAATACATTTATTGCAATCCGGATCATAATATATTACAGCCCATGGCAATAACGAATTGTTAAAATTAATTCCATTTTGATCCATTTCATAATTCATTGATGTATTTAAAAATCTTTTTTGGATTTTTGATACAAACATAATATGTAGTTGTCTGAATACTTCAGCAAATATATCATCTGTTGTTTTGATATCAGTTATTATAGTCGGTAAATGTTTGTAATAACCATATAATACGTACGTTGGAACAGTTTTAAATTGCATAATGTAGGGTAACATTACTGATGCAGCTGTATCTACTATCGCACATTGAACGTATCCTTCCAAAGCATGTGCTAATTCTTTAACTGTTTCAGTTGCTATGTCTGAGTTCTGGCTGTTGTAGTATTGAATTAACCATAGTTCGTGTGTATCGCTGGTTTGTATTTGATATACTTGAGGTTGTATTATAAAGTCTATTTCTTCTAAACCGTAGTAGCTAGCGTTAGCATTTTTTAAAACGCAAAAGACTCCTACCAAAAACAGGAGTTTCATCATGATGTGTTTTTATTTATTTAGCTGACAAGTTTATTTATTTAATATATTTTGTTTTGCATGGATGTCTATGATTAATATTTTGATACAATAATCAAAACACCAAAGGCAACAAGTACAAGGTTTTAATTTTTTTATTGATTTGAAGTATGCTCCCAAAAATAAAGCGAATGTCATTTTAGAAATAAAAGTAGGTAAATAGATTTTGACAAAATGTCTAAACAATGTTGCTTTTACTCTAATAAGAATATTTAGGTTTTTGTATAAAAAAGGTAAAAACTCTTTAGTAAAATTAGACAGTGAGTATCTATATTTGCACAGTAGCTAATTGGTCAAAAATATATCAGCGCTCCTACAACTCTTAAAGAGAAAAAGAGAGACAAAGTCAGAACGGTTTAACAAATTGACTAACTTTAGATTTTGTTTCTAAACTTTCTGCAAAATATTGAAATATTATACTAGCTATTTTCAAAAGAAGAATTGTAGATTCTTAGTTATTTATCAAATATACATTTTTATTTATCCAAACAGAAGCAAGCATTTACGTATTTATTGCTAAAATACGCTGCATACGTATATTTTAAATAATACCATTTTTATAAAATATAGTATAAACGACCGACGGACCAAACATCTTTCTTTAACTATTTTTCTCTATGAAATGTGTCATACTAATATTCTTCGATCTAGTGTAGACCCTTTTTTGGCTACCGATGCTATTAGGTAACAAGAACTAGGAAACCAAAAAATCAATTAACTATTCTGAACAAGCCTGCCAGTGGGTAGCAAAAAAAGACAAAAAGAACAAGCCGAGAATGCAATAACAAAACTTAACACTATCTTCAAACACGACAAGAAAAGAAAGAATGTCTAAAAATAAAAAAAAAAAACGCAAGAATAACCTTTAGGAACACTATTTCAAAAATTACTCTAGCAATTATACTAAAAAGATACTATGATTGTTCATTAAATGTCAAAGAAGCAGAGTTCATCAAATCCTTTATTCCTAGAAGAATTGATGTGCCAACCAAAAAGTGATGCTGTAAAGCACACCTGCTAAAAAGAGCAAGAAACTTTAGATAATTGGTTTAAAAAAACTGCAGGGTCCTCATTTGAAACCTTTTACACAAGCCAAATGTGCAAAACAACATATGCACCAAGGCTTGGCAAGTAATAAATTTGAAACCAAATAGCAAAAAAACCCAACATGTCTTACTTATAGACAAAAAAATCTGAGAGAAAATAAAAACTCTAAGGAGCAAATTATACCTGGGTTTTTCTTAAATACCTCTTCAGGTCTCAAAAGAAATGAAGAAACTGCCAAACAAGAGCAAAAAAAAATAACGGTAAATAAGTTGTTAAAGCCGTGCAGGTCAATTTACATCACTAAGTACATTATAAAACATAACTTTGACATCGCTCTTGTTCAGAAACCCTGGATTATCAAGAAAAAGATACAGAGGTTAAATAACCCTTATCAGCCAAACCTTCATGCAATTTTCGTACATGTATCCAAGCAAAACATACTAACTAAGCTTAATGCCTATATGAAACTTTTGTTTTAAAGACCAAGTGACAGTCAAGGTAGCCATAGTAAGAAAGGGGGTCCAGAAGAAGATTATTCTCAAATCAGAATACCTTTCTTACAATCAGAAGAGTTTTCTGCCACCAAAAAAAATCTAAAGGCTAATTAGTAGCGGGTCTAAAACACCGCTAATCATTAAATGCGATGTAAATGCACACTAGATCGCATGGAAAAGTACCAATATTAACTCAAGAAGTAAAAAACTTTTAGAATATACACACAAATATAGGAATTAACTAAAATATATATTACAACCTTATCACTGTCAAAAATAGTGCAAAAAAAGAACTATCAGTGAACCTAACCAAGTCGGCAATTTTTTCAATTGTTTTTACAAGACGACAAAAAACCAAAAAGTTAAAAAATCTGAAAACGCTAGTTTTTTATACTTATCTAAAAAAATGTAACTACAAAGGCTATCCGGGTGCTTTTTGCAACAAAAACAATGTTCGGACAAACATGGGAATTAACGCCCAATTTGCCCAATTAGTTATACGTACAAAGCACTTGTATGAAGTTAAAAAACCTCCCTTACTACGGTAACTACAATAATACAAAAGTTAGCTTTTTTGCTAATAACGGGAGCAATAAAAACTACCACAGCTGCCACGGAAACACTGCTCACTGCTATTACTATATAATACAGGGAGTTTATAAATGAATGGGATTATGTAATCACTTTAAATGTGCCACCTTTATAAAATTGTTCACTAAACTATTTGTTTTGACAGAACAACTTTGACAGCTGTCAAGCAAACATATGAAAACATATGTAGTATAGTCGACGATTTTAAAAAGGCGGCATATTTAAAATGATTACATAATCCCATTCATTTATAAACTCCCTGTATTATAAAATAACAAATGTGTTACATAAAGAGAATACACTAAAAATGAAACCAAATTTCTTAAAAGATTATTGTTATTATACAAGAAGTTTATAAATGAATGGGATTATGTAATCACTTTATATGTGCCGCCTTTTTAAAATTGTCCACTATGCTATTTGTTTTGACAGTTCAACTTTGACAGCTGTCAAGCAAGCAAGGTTATAAGAATGTTTACAAATAAAGAAAATATTTGTATTATTGAATCCTACTTTAGGAGAGGGCAATAATAGGAAATGGCTCTATTCTATTCCGGACTGTGTTCCAGAGTTTACTACTGATAATTATAAACATGTAAACAATGTAAACATATGAAAATATTTTTATTATTGAATTCTAAGATAAGCAACCTTATTTACGCATTTTTACTACAGCTAGACACAAATATTGTAGCCCGTATAATAGGCAACTTAATATACACAAAAAATATGTTTACTGTGGTTGCACTCATGCTTTTGACCGTTTTAGCATTTTTCATTTGCGCTTACATTTTACACATTCTATCTGAGATTGAAAAATGCTAAAACGAGCAAAGGCATGAGTTTAACAACAGCCAACATAATTTTTGTGTATATTAAGTTGCCTATTATATCAGCCATACAATTCGTGTCTAGCTGTAGAGCGGCACAAACGTACATTAGATAGTTACATAATCCCAAACACTAATAATCACCCTGTGTTAATAAATCAAGGCATAGAAGGAAAGTTGTTTCTAACAAGATTAATATATACTACCTAAACTATAATATTGCAAATAAGCCAAACAAAACTGCTTAAGCAAACATTTGCATAGAATAGAAATCCAAAAAAAATCCCAAATGCCGCAAATATCTGAAAACTAAAAAAAATCTACTACATCTGCTAAACAAGTGCTAGGATTACAATAAAAAATACAGGATTTTTATGAAAAACACAAGTTAACTTAAGAAGAACTCAAGACAATCCCCAAGCAAAATTTATAAACTTTAAAGAAAACGAAACAACCAGAGGTGCACAATTGGACCAAAAAACCGGAATGCAAGGACGCTGGACAAAACACCTCAAAAGCAAAAAAATTATTATAAACTACAAGTAAGTTAAAATAACTGATATTTTTTATTGTTGCAGTTATAGTGGATGCGTATTCTGACGAACTGGCGATCTGACAAATTTGTCCGAAGACGCGCAAATGTAGGCTATGGCTATAGAGGATGCGTATTCTGTCGAATTTGTCTAAAATGATGTTCAGAAATGGGTCATTAGTAAATGCGTATTCACTGTTTTTACTCATTGTGTTGCAACATATACAAGATATCATCCATCGATGATTTATATTATTTGTCAGAACGCAAGTTTGTCAGAATACGTATCCACTATAACCATAACCTTAACGTGTAGATTTACCCTAAAGTTAGCTATAGATTAAATTAGTAATCCTTAAAAAAAATATATTTTTTGACTTTTTTGATTTCAAAAACTGGCCTTTTTCCTTACTTCAAACAATATTTGCAATCCTACAATAGCATTTGTAACATTTATTGCAACAGAGTAAAAGTTCAAAATTCTTATTAAATTCACTTTTCATAAAATTGTTAGACCAACGTTTTATAAGTAAGAACTGAATATTGATATATACATTGTATTTACGTATCCAATTCACATTTTGTAAAGAAGTTAGTTAAAGAATATTTTTATCACCCGTGTTTGGTTCACAAAAGATAGTGACATTTATAAAAATAAACTGAGAAGAAAAGCAAAACATATGCTTTTGTTGTATAAAATAATGAAGTACCTTGGCGTATTTAGGTGAAAGCTGATGTGGACAAAACGTTTGATTTTTGGCATTGATGGCAGATGGTTCTCTTTATAATTGTAAGAGCATCTTGCTCATTTTTTATTATAAAATTAACGTCATTGACATACTAGTTGAAACGTTTATTTGTTTTTACTTAATATTTTATTATATTCCACTCAATAAATTATTATTTTTATCTTCGTCCCGCTTTAGCAAATCTATCTTGTTTTAATAATTTTGCAGTTTATTATTATTGTGTACAGTTTACCTAGATGACATTATTCTAATCTTCTGAATCTTTGCAAGTTATTGCTAAGTTGAATACTTGCGGTACACTCGTCGTTACTTCAACTTAAAAAACACATTTTATAGTCTTTTAATCTTTTTTCTATCAGTTCAAGTTCTGCATATAGTTTTCTTTGTAGCAGAATTTTATATTTTATTTGCGCGGATTATTTTTTTTCCGCTTTACCATTTTGTTTTGGTGTATATAGCATACTCATTTTAATAGAGATCCCTTTAGAAATTATTGCATTTGATTGTTGTCAAAGTTTTTCCTTTTATTAGATATGAATTTTTTAATAGTAGTTCCCGATACATTTGCTTCTTCATTAAACATGTGAATACTTCTAGTTTGTTTTTGTTTTTGATAAAATTTGTTTTTCTAAACTTTGTAAAGACATTTTTAAAACAGATATTATATTTGATCCACATATCGACCATGTCTGCATAGATCTTCTGACATCAGAGTACCTAATTCCCCTGCTTCAGTAACCTGTTATTTTTTGGTTTAAAATAGTAATTGTGCTTGCTTAGCATAGTTCCAATTTGTCTTCAACTTTTAATCCTTCCTTGGTTGATCTGAATAAAAACCTTTTATATAACGTTTCTCTTTTCGAGTACATACTAGACAACCTAGAGATAATGATAGTATTTTAAATCATACATTTTTGTTTTCACACTTTCTACTCCAAGAACTTAGATTTATTTTTCTTTTCTAACTCTTACTTTTTCTTTTTGGAAGCTTAAAAACTTAAAATAATTAGCTTTTTGGTCATATGTACTAAAGCCTTAATCCGCTAGTCAATCTTTACGTTTTCTCCATTAGACTAATTTTCAGGTAATTTGTTATTAACAATTTGTTTGTAACTTTTTTATGTAATTGTTGTGACCAAATTCTTTCCTTTTCTATCAATTTGTCTAATTTCTCAACAAAACTTTGCTGATAAAAGTTGCGTTAGCATCATTCCTATTTTGCACCAAAATTTCTTTGCACCAACGCACAATTTTTTGCTATAAACTTTTTTACAGTTTTGAAGGGTATTTTTCTGTTTAGTTGCTCTTGCAGCAAATTTAGAGAGTCCTTTTGTTTCTATTGTTATATCTAGCAGAACGTGAAAGCCAGAAGTGTTATAAGCTTTATATTGATACTCACAAGTTAGGCTTCATTTTAGAATGAAAACAGCAATTTTGAGCCCCTTCAATTAAATAAATAAATTTTTTGTTGTCAATAGCATAAGCAGTACAGGTGCAGTGGAAGCGGCAACCTTCTTATAGCAAACCCTTCAAAATTTTACCAAACTTTACTGGTCTATAATTTACATCGTAACAAGAACAACATTAGTAAGCAAACAATAAGTTTTTTAATTTATTACTTCAAAACGGTCTCTAATAGAACTGTTGCTAATGTTGAATAAGAGTTTCAAGAAAGTATATACAGTTCTACTTTTTGTTTTAGTCGTATAGTGATTAAACCTTTTAAATAAAAATTATATAATCAACATTTATTTTCCAGTTTTAATTACAAAGTCCGAGAATTTTATAAGTTAGTATAGTAAAAGGTTTTCCAATAGAAACGCCCTTGTTTTGAATAGCTGCTATTTGAACATGTGTTAAGTTAGCTCCATATTATAAACGTCAATTTGTTCGAGACGTTATACCATTTCATCATAGTGAAGTACACGTGTGCGCAACGTTTGCAAATTATTAAAATTTATTACGAACATTCGAGTTCGGTCACCGCAACTTTACGTGGTCGTTATAATTGTCCGGATAAACGGTCTGTGGTTCTTTAGTGGCTAAATTCGAGTCGACCTACTCATTATTGGATGTTCCGGCGCCGAAAAGAGCAAGACCAGCCAGGAGCGAAGAAATTATTGGCGCTGTACGAGCTCAGGAGTTGGGGATCAGCCAAACAACATTGTGGCGGATTTTGCGGAAAGAATTTGGCCTACACCCGTATAAGATCGTTCCAACCCAAGAATTGAAGCCAAATGACCATTTGCTGCGCAGAAATTTCACAAATTGGGCCTTAGACAAGATGGAGATAGATAATGATTTTCATCGAAAAATCATCCTAAGTGACGAGGCTCATTTTTGGCTAAATGGTTTTGTTAATAAACAGAACTGTCGCATTTGGGCAAGGGAAAATCCTCAGGAAATCAACCAGTCACCTTTGTATTCATTAAAACTCACTGTTTGGTGTGGATTTCATGCCGGCGGAGTCATTGGCTCTTATTTCTTTTTCAACAATGCAGGAAATGCCGTCACGGTCAACGGCGATTGCTATTGGGGCATGTTAACCGATTATTTTTGGGACAAATTGGATGATTTTGATGTGGACAATATGTGGTTCCAAACAATCGATTTATTGAAGACCAAGTTCGGAGACCGTGTTATTTCAAGACACAGCCCAACCAATTGGCCGCCTCGTTCGTGCAATTTAACGCCCCTAGATTTTTTTCTCTGGGGGTACGTTAAGTCAGTGGTCTACAGCAACAAACCAACAACATTGGAGGAGCTCTAGACCAATATTGAAAGAGCCATTGCTGACATATCGCCAGATTTGTGTAAAAAAGTGATAGAAAATTGGGTCCAGCGTCTCCATTCGTGCCGTCGTTCCAAATGGGGGCGCTCTTAATGGAAGACCCTTTATATTAAGTATTAAGTATCAAGTGCAAAAGATCATTGTTGCAAATGCTCTCTTGTGCGTCAATCAATTTTAAATTTAAATGAGACTAATAAAAATTAAAAAAAAAAATTAATGCAGTTTAATTTTTTTTTTGGAAAATTAGCATAAAATTTTCCGCAAAACTTTACTTTCTGATTTAAATTATGAGCAAAAAACTGCTTTTAGAATGAACACACACTCTATTCGACATTACGCACTATCAACATTTTGCTGCACATATAAGAAAGTACATACTTGCTAATATAGTTCCTAATAATTTACAATATGAACTATTGTTGCAGTTTTATTGTATAATAAAGTTACAATGCAAACGTGATTTAATTATTTTGATTTTCTAAGATTTTTTAGTTTGCAAAGTATTAGGTAACCATTCAGATAGTAATTATTTCAATAAATATTAGTGTATTATTGGTTTTTAATACATTTTTATATTTTACCATAAAAAGATGTTCATGCAACTTTTTTAGTTACTTGACATTATAAATAAATAATAAGTAAACTCTTTTTGCACTGTAGTAAACTTTAAAAATCTATGTCTCAGCAGCAAATACTGAAAGAAAACCCGCAATTGCTTTATATCTTTTTTAAACATCTAACTAAGATTGATTCTTTATTATGCTAACCTTAACTATATTTTATTTTATTATCTTTAGACAATTTTGTTAATACGCAGTACAAGCTTTCAAACAAATTGGCAACGTTTTGTACGCTAATCTGTACATATTACATACAAAACAAGCTCTGTATATACGCGTAAGCGTCCAAGTTCTTCTAGCTTTTTAAAGAGATTCTCGGGGCTTCTAGAAACGCTACAAATTTATTAGCAAAAAATAAATAAATAATTGATCTTAGATTTAGATAAATTTTTCAACTGATTGGTTAAAAGACCTAACAACTAAACAAAAATAAGTAAGTAGTAAAACCTAACAACAAAACATAAATTTTGTGGACTAATCTAGAAATTGGCAATCTTTTTTAGTAAAAAACAATTTTTGAAATTATTACGTATTAAGTGTTAAATAGACATTTAGATATCTGTACAAATTTTATGTTTTCTGCTCGTTTTTTAGCAAATTTTTATTATTTCAAATTTTTTTTGTTTGTTATTTTTTTCCCACTTTATGCATATACCCTTGAAATTTATATTAAAAGATAATTGTTTTTATAAGACAAATAGATTTTACCAATTTTTTGCCATTTTATTTGCTTTAGTTAGTTGAACGTTTTTTTTAACAAATGTACATAATAAGTTGAGGTTTAATTTTTATAATTCTTTTTTATTTAAGTTTTATGTGTTATTTTTGCAAAAATTGTTTTAAATAAAAATTTTGCACTAGTTTTGTAAATCATAAGCTGTTAAGTACATTTTTAATAAATATTTTTTTTATAAATCTTAAATGTTTGTTCTTGTTCAAGTTTTTGTGTATTAAAAAAGCTATTTTCAATACTTTAACGCAATAATCAAAATTTTTGTGTTTATACAAAATTTTATTAATTTCTTAGTTAAAATATAATATTTTATTATTACTAAATAAAAATTTTGTGCAATTTTTAGCAAATTTGATGCAATAAATATTGTTTTAGACATTTTGTCATACGCGCAACAAATAAATTTAGTGCTCAAATTTAATAAAATAAATATCTACTTTGAATAATTTTTTGCAATAAAAAATAACACAACATTTTTACAAACTTAATATAATATAACAATAATATAATGAGACATAACAATAAAATATTCAACAAATCCTACAATATCAGACAAAACAATTAAAATTTATTAAAATAATTCTAATGTTCTCTCAAGTCTGCAACAAATAAATGACTGAAATAAATAATCTAATTAAAATAAAATGTAAATATGTATAATAATAAAATTAATTTAAATTAAAAACTGCAATTTGATTGTTATATTACGTTATGCACAAAAATTTGACACGGCTATAAATAGTAAAAAAACACATTGATTCTTTTCCAAAAATAATTAAAAATAACATTTACAATTTTTTTTATTGAATTATACATTACTATTCAGATGCAACGTATAAAACCTAATATATCTGTACGCAAATTACTAATTATTTTTTAAACAATTTATTCAGTTTATTTACTCAACTATACTATTTAAAACAATATGTTCATATGGTAAACGGTATTGTTGATACATGTGTCACACGCGGTTGACATTATGGTGGATGCGCCGGGCTGCCATGTTAATGTCTGCCAACACAGCTGTAACATTCCCACCCAATAAAACAAACATACATTTTTATATACTATATAAAGCAAATTAAGCAATAATAATATAATATTTAAATAAAAAGTAAACAATTAAAAAAAATAAATGGTATTATAAAATATTTTATTTAGGATTTATTAAAAAGGATTTGTAACAATAAAAAAAAACAATTAATACAAAACAGCAACACAAATACACATTTTTTTTTCGGTTGTATAATCTTTAAGTAACAAGAAAATTGTTAAAAATTAAACAAAATAAGACAGATTAATTGGCAATTATTTTCTTATCGTATTGAGAGAATAGCTGCGTTTATTGAAGAAAATAGTGCGTGATCCACAAATTGTGAGTTAGTGCTTAAAACTACAGTGTGGAATATAATTAAGCATTATAGAAAAATTAAAAATATTTTAGATATAAAAGGCAAAAGTTTAAAAAGTTTGAAAACTACGCATAAAATATCAATGAAATACTAAATACTAAAGTTAAACAGCTGAATAGAATTACAAAACTAGATTAATTCTGTCATGGGAATGTAGTCGCCAATATATTCATAAATGTGGATTAAAGATTTATATAACTAAATTACAAATAAAAATTTTAAAGTGTGAAAAAACTGTTTATGATAAGCAAAAGATTAGCCACTAATGACAAAAAAAGCCAAATTGGACCAAATCTAAACTTACCGCAAACGCGTGATTTACACTAAATATGAAGCTTTTCTTAAAGAAAATGATAATTTGAGATTGTACAACAGATTCAAGATTAAGAAACTTTATTGACAATACCATCTATGCTGCAAAATATCAGCAAATACTACATAACAGTCAGCTAATAAGTATTGTAAAGTTAAATTTGTCATTAAGCTAATATAAAACCTTCAAACCAATACAATAACGCACTAAAATCAACAACAACGGCATTTAAAGCCTTACTTTTGTGTTAACGTAGTGTACGTGGCATCTTTTGAATATATGTTGTACACTGACATGTGTAAACTTGAAGTTGCTCTACTTCTACAAAAAAAATCTTAAACTTACACTGGCTAGTATTGCCTTGAAGTTGTATGCAGATCACAATATATTAGTAACAAACATTTAAATACACAATGACAAAAGTAACTAAAAGTTGTGGCAATAAGATGACTATGAAAGGAGTTCTTAAAAACACTTTACTAAAATGGTATACCATGCATTGGTGTTATCGCCATCATAATAGCAAATTATTTTGACCCAATTTTATGTTTCAAAAAAGTTGTATATTGGTTAAGTAAGTTGTAGTTAATATATACATTGTACAAGTTTAAATTAATAAAGAAACACGCGTCATAATTGGCAGATCAAGTTGAACGGAGAGCATTAAAGCAACTTAGACTAGCCCAAGACAAAAAATAATAACGAACAGTTTCTTTTGCGGTAAAATGATGCAGTGGAATAAGATAGCAGCTAACAATTGTTAAGATAAAGTATAAAATAAATTCATTTAGCAACAATCTAAATCTCAAAACCAATATCCAACCTAGAATCCGACAACTCCAGTTAAATTATATAAAATTTATTTGTAAACATAAAAAACATAAATTACTCAATTCAATGCATTAATATGCAACAAAAATGTATATCAAAAAAAGTTCTACATATAATAACTAGTTAATGATGTCATAAAATCAAAATAATTAATAACTTATCCTTTTTTTGTCTAATTGGGGAAAGCTCTGCTAGCTTTGTGTGTAGAGCTCTTATCCACTAAACCCTTGGTAATTTGTGTTCTACCTTAAAATCAATTTATTAAAAGATAAATATTTTCTAATCCTAATCCTAAAAGCTGGTAAAAATTCATCTCCTTGAGTAGATAATATTCCCCAAAAAATCCTAAAACGCTTACACAATAATATCCACATCTATATAATCAAAATCATTAATTTGTGCCTATCCTACCAATATATTCCTACTAAATTCAAGTGTGGAATAGTATCAACATACTAAAAAAAAACTCAAATGCGACTTTTGCATCAAATTAAAGACCTGTAACATTTCTTCCAGTTAAAGCTAAGAATCTTGAATACCACATTACGCAAAAATTGTTAAACCATGTACAACCTAATATACCTATCCATCAGTTTAGTTTTTCCTCAAACAAATCTACTATCCATCCATTATGTATTCTTACTTCCAACATCCAAACAACTCACCTTGACGGCGGACAGACGTCAGCATTGTTTCTTGACATAAACAAGACTTTTGACTCCGT
This sequence comes from Tachinus rufipes, assembly GCA_963932245.1. Lineage (NCBI taxonomy): Eukaryota > Metazoa > Arthropoda > Insecta > Coleoptera > Staphylinidae > Tachinus > Tachinus rufipes. The sequence goes on along the minus strand of OZ010742.1, from coordinate 20,899,221 downwards.
TTGGTTCAAAGGTCTCTTGTACAAACTGTTATTGCTGCAAGTTCCTCTTTACCTAATTTTGCACAATAAAAAACTTAATCCAAAATAAACAACTTTGTGTCAAAGTTAGAAAGTCTTTCTCTCTTGTCTTTTATCCTAAGCAGGGTGTTCCGCAAAGATCTCTTGTATAATGTATATTGTAATGATATATTAGATGTGGTTCAACATTTTAATACAAAAACGTACATATTATATACCATATTGAAACATAGTTTAATACGTAGAGGCTTTATGCCAAACCTAACAAAACTCAACTCTTTATTTCATACCATTGTATATCAAGAAACTCACCAAATATTAATCTAAACCATTTAACAATTAAACCATATCCAACTTGCAAATATCTAGGCGTGCTTCTTGATAATAAATTATGCTTTAAACCTTACTCCCGTTCTATAAAATCCAAATGCATAACTTGAGCAAAACATTTCCGCTGTCTTACTTATAGAAGCAGAGGTATCAATATAAAAACAGCTACACATATTTGTAAATCTATATGCAGACCTCTCTTAGATTATTCATTAATTTTTTTTTTACAATGCTGTAAAAAGACTCTAAGTAATCTGCACGTTGCTGAACGATCAGCTATTAAAAGTATCACTAAAATACGTCATCCTAATAATTCCTTACATAACATCAATAATAAGTCTCTATATGAATTAATGCAAATTATACCGCTTTCCAAACGTTACTCAGAACTGAGTACAAAATTTTGCAACAGATCTGCTAACGTGAAAATAATATCTAAACTTGCTATTTCAAATAGAAAAAAAAATGCTAAATATAAATTTTTATCTAAATCCATACTAGATATGTTCAATCTTCTTAATTTCCAAAATCACAAACAATTCAGACTCATCCGTTTTCTTTTTGTAATTTATCATAACTTCTATATTTTACCTTTTTACCACTATAATCATACTCATAGGCAGAAAGACTTTGGTCAATGGCCTTTTTCATATTTATTACTCATTTTTACTTTAGTTTTAAATATGTTTACTTTCTTTAAAAAACTTTGTACGTACTGTATATTAAACAAATTTTCTTCTACTACTCAATTTATTATTATAGTAAACCGCCCAAATAATTTTTTTTCATCTTAGATATTTATTGATCTTTTATTTCCTTTTTTTGTCAGTTCTTTTGTCAGCTTTTTGGGTTTCTAGTATTTATTGGATTTAGGTTTGTATACTGTGCTACTCAGCATTATCTTGATAATATTGACAGTTTTCCAACTCTATCTCTATGTACAGCCGTTTTCTTTTTGAGTATGCTAGTGCAGTTAAAGATTACGTGGTCTGGAGTATTTTTAAAATTGCAGTATGTCCAGTGGTTTTTGTTTGTCCATTTGAACGGGTGATCTTTGTTGTGCTACAAGCATGTTTCTATACTTGTCTATGCTATTTCTCAGATCTGGGCCTCATACAGCATAATAGTCAACGTAACTAGAACTTTTCTTTTAACCAATGACGGTTTTTGTGTCCCGGTATAATTTTTACCAGTGCTAATACAGTTTTTTTCTGCTTTTGGGGTTACCTGTTTGACATGTTCCTTTATACTCACTTATGGTTCAACCATAGTCCAAGATATTTTATGACAAAAATGTTTTAAAGATACTTTTTTCCGCTGCTAGTGTAACTTTGTTCAGTTTTCTACTTTCATCTAATACTGCTGCTTCGGTCTTAATTTTTCGATTGCCAGCTTCAACTTGGCTATTTCATCTGTTATTTGTTTTATTGTGCGATTAGCCAACTCCGTAGTTTCATTGTTATTCTTGGCTCAAACAACAATAGCCGTGTTGTCGGCAAAGCTTGCACTATAACTTTCGGTGGCATAGACTATTTCACAGCAGTGAGCCTTATATTAATCCTTGGGGCACTTCTCAACTGAGTATGATCACTTCTTCTTTACCTATCAATATTCTTTTGTTCTGAAAATATTTGGTTATAATTTTCTTACCCAGTGTTATCAGTATGCAATATATTCTGTTTATATCTTTACTTCCTTCATTGCGTCTGATGTAAATTTTCCTCTCTTAAACCCGTACTTCTTTTATTTCCACTCTCAGCCTTTTTGCTTACATTTTTTCATACACTTTACCCATTGCGTTGAGTATACAGATTAACCAATATTATGATTGTTCTTTCACTTTTTTTAGTTTTTCTGTAAGCACCAACTTCTATGCGTATGGTAAGTTACCAGCCATAAACTCGATGTTGATTATTATGAATTTTTGGCAACGGATCTGATTAATTCCTTGATAACCGTTGTTGAAAACAGGTCAGGTTCGAAAGCTTTGTTGTCCTTGCAGCTTTTAAGCGCCGCATCCATTTACATCAAAATATATGTTTTGGTACAGGCTAATATTTGCTTTTTCTTATACCTTTCAGTTATTATGTATTCTCTCTATGATTTTATTTAAACAAATAGTTATGTCGATAAATGACTTGGTTGGTTAATCCCCATCGTTAATTATTGCTAAGTTTAGCACATCCATTCACTCCTACACTAGTAAGCCCTCATCAATTCCCCATCGTCTTGCTCTTGAGTTAAAATCGCCCGCAATTAGAATTGTTTTTTGCTGTACCTTAATACTTTCTTTAAACTATTCTTCGTATTCAGTTATGAATTTTTTGAAGACTAATAACATGAGTATATAACAATGTTCTCCATTTCTGTCTAGATAACCTCTTTTTGTATTAGTTCCCATTTTGTGATTGCTAATTTTTTGAGGTATACTCTTTAAGCTGTATCATAGTTTTTGTCAACAAGCCTAGACCCATAGATGCTTTTATTGAGATCCAAAACTATGCATAAATTAACTTTTTTTTTCAGCCATTTTTTGAAGGAAACTCTTAGCTGCCCTTCTCATACCCATATTACATTATAGGATTATCATGTTTGGTGTTGTCAGCAATCTGGTTCTCTGTAGTGTTTGTAGTTTGCGGTTTCTTTTGTTGGCTTGTGATGCTTTTCGGAATGCCAAACATCTATCTGCGCTGGCTTTGTGGCCAGATTCCTGGCACAGTAGATTTGTCTCTTTGTTTAAAGAGTGACTTTTCTTCTCGCATTTATAGCACAAATTGAATCTGTTTATGCCTTTGCAGTCTGTAGATTGGTACCAATAAATCTCTAGCGTTTATATCATTTTTTTCAGAGTGCATTTTGAATATTCCACCCTTATTGTACTAGCTTTTAGTAACTTTCTGGCCTTCTCTCTTCTCATAGTCACAATAGTTGTTTGAGTGTCCCTGTTATTTTCTTTGAGTGATTCTATTTTTAAAGCATCATCAGAGTCATTTGCAATACTTTAAATGTTTGAAACAATTGCTTCTCGGGTGGCCGTTGCGTCAATATCTCTTATGACCATTGCATTTATCCTTCTTGTGGGGACAAGAACTAGGGGTAGTTTTCTAGTAGTTAAGGGATTGTATTTTTTTTCAATTGCCTTTTTAATATCTTCTAGCGCCAATATGTCTTTCTTAGTGATTATAAGTTCTTTTGTCTTTCTTATACCTGTGACCACTTTCCCGTCTGAATTAATACTACTTCTAACATTTATATCAAAATTGGTCTTTATTAATAAAGTTTGAATAAAATAATACTGTATAATATTATAATATATATAAGCATCCTTTATCATGATTTTGAAAAATGTACTAAAAAGTTTACAAACAACAAATCATTTAAAAAAAATGTGTATACAACTAGATAAATATTCATATTATTATAAAATGTAAACAAGCTCAAAAGCTCATGTATTTTGATAAAGAAAATTGCCATTATACCCTTCCATAAACCGATAAAATCTAAATAACGCATTAAAGTTCATACCATATTCTGTTAAAGTTCGCAATAACAACGCTCCGTTACATTTAATAAAATCGCGTATATGCAACGAGATGTTTTAATAAAAAGTAGAATTGCTTACGGAACAAGAATATCAAAGCAAATAGAACTAGCCAGTAGGAATAAACGATAAATAAATAAGCAAACCGGCTTTGTTTACCAAGCTCCAAGGCACCGTTTAATCAAAGCTTATGGTGCCCTCAGAGCTACCAATTTTAATAACTCGAAATAAATAAAAATAAAAAATATTCAATATATAAAGGGACGTATTAATTTCGTCCCTTATATTTGAGTAGGTTTAAAATGTTTGTTTTCGCAATCTGTACGAAATGAGAGCCAATTAAAAGCAATTCCGCAACTCGGGACGATTCAATAGAGTTCGGTTTGCACGTATTCACGATCCTTAACGCTCGAGTAAACACAGTCACAGACCACACAAATGTACAAAACCTAAGCAAACACAGTTAATTAAATTCCACTGTAATCTCACATCTGCTTGTGGCAATATTATGTGAAGCGTTTGACTCTTCTCGATTATACATTATTTTTTTACACCTGATACGTGTGCTGCACTCGAACAATTGTAAATATGTCTGGCAATTACCAAGCCGTGTAAACAGCTCATGCTTCCGTTTTGTAGAATTGTTGTTTAGAAGGATGCCTATCATCATGGTGTGTAAAACAATTCAGGCAATTATATGGGCTGTTAACGGTTTTATGAGGGCGAAATGTTACAACTTTTTTTTATATAAATAAAACAAACGTTTCTTTTAGAGGTAACAATAAATTTTTATAGCGCCCTTCATCTTTTAATATCATTTTGCTTTAAATGCTCAGACTGCCGGTTCAAATGTTCCATAAATTTTCATTACATTGTTATTACAACATCGACAATATCATGCAACAGTTAACTTTGGTTTTATTAGAATTGTTTATATGTCAAAACTCTTGGAAATTTTAAGAAATAAATAAATAACTCATTTAGTAATTAATTAATTTAATTAAAACGCAACTATGCCATTTAACTGTACCCTTTTGATAAAAACATTTCAATTTTTTTTTATATTAATGTTAATTTTTAAACTGAACTAACAAGGTATAACTTAATTGAATATTTTTCCACTACACAGGATAGCTCAAGTAAAATCACCAATATTCAATCATAAACATGACATACGGAGAAAAAATCTTTAAAATTAATTACGTTTGCTCGAGAATCTAAAATTAGTTTAGTAGCCCTTGTCACTGCCAATAATGATACAGTTTGGTGGTGGAAATGCTTTTACTACATCATTGAAAAACTTCTACTCTCATAAAAATGAAAAATAAAATTGGCGTTGTATTAACCTTACCAACTTTGTTTTAAGAGCAATGTAAGAGAAATTTTTTTAAAAAGATGATAATATAAACCTTACAATTTACAATAATGAAGACAAACTGACGTTTGTAAGAAGAAGCTAAAAATCACATATTAACATTACCATGGCAACGTGGGTAATCCCAAAAATAGTAAATGACTGAACTGTCACAGAGAAGAAACAAGAAAACACAAGAAAGGTAGATGGAACGTAAGAAGGATAAACAAAGAGAAGATGAAGAAAGCCATTAAAACCAAAAAACTGACAAAAAACTGAAAAATAGAAAAGAAAATCTGAGAAAAACTAAAAAATCTTAAAAAGGACAATCCCTGATGCTTCGAAAAAGTTGTACAAATTAAAATAAATAGCAATGAAAATCTACCAATAGGAAGAAAAAGTCATAATTGAGAATTGTTTTCCAAGGCAAAACCGATAGAAGAAGCAGAAAAAAAAATGTATTGCAACAGTAGGCTTAGTTATAGGACCAACATTGTGGAACCCAGTTTATAACAAACTACTTTAGATAAGGCTGCCGAAAAGCATGACAATAACAGTGAACAAAGTAGCACTAGTAGGTAAAAAAGTAAAAATTAATAAAAATTAAAAGAAAAATTAAAGCTAGTAATAGATGTGATACAGACATAGATGAAAAAATAAGAGTTAAAAATTAACTACACAAAAAACAGAAGCAGCATGTTTATTGACTTAAACGACTAATAGAGAAACAGATAAGATACAGGTAGAAAATTAAGTAATAACCATTGGAAAGAAAATCAAATACCTTAAATGACACTCAAAATAAAGAGATAGAACAAACAGGTTAAGGAAGCGGTCAGGTGAACACAAAAAATAGATAAAAAGCTTAGTAGACTTGCCAAACAACAAAAACCTTAAAGAAACTAGAAAGCTAATAACAAACAAGGACAAAAAACAAATTGTAATACGCCGCAGAAACATAGAGAAAAGCCATAAAGACAAATAAAAAAAAAATAAAAAATAAAAAGAATTACGAGAGCAAGCTCTTTAAGAATCAGCAAAATAGGCGGTAGAGGTGATTGAGGCAACACTTTCTACAAGTATTTTAGTAAAAGAAAAGCTAAAAATAAAAAAACAATTAAAATAAAAAAATAGTAAAAACAAAGCAAAAATAAAAGCAAAAAAAAAGAGCAAGAAAAAAGACAATAAAAAGATGGCAAAGAAAACGTGGACAAGAAAATAGAAAAGAAAATTAAAACCAGAGATAAACAATTGGGTAGAAAATAAACCCAAGACGTGTTACTATACAACATAAATACTGACCAAGAACGAAGCCTTTAGAAAGTTATTGCAAAAAATAAATAAGGATTAAAAGACATTTATTTTATCAAAAAAAGCACTCTAGTAGAATGCAAAGCGTGGGAAATTTTTTTAAAAAAAGTAGAAAATATACTAGAATGCAAAGTAGATAAAGCAACAATCATTAAAAAATAACTAAAGGATAAAAATAAATAAAAAGCACTAAAAAATTTGCAATAAGAGTACTAAGAAAAGAAATTGAGGAATTTGAAAACAAACAATGGAAGCAAACACACTAAATAAAAACACCAAAAAAAAAAAGTAAAAAGCGAGACAAATAAAGATAACGGCTATAGGAAAACAAGGGCTGAAGATAATATGCGTGCCGCAATACTGCGTGAAAATCCACAAAGTATTAACTAGCTCGCTTTAAAGTAGTGGCAAATTTAGATTAGATTTAAAGGAGATTACAACAACAGGATTTACGTTAAAAAAAGAAGCTAACGATTGGTTATCAAATAATAATATTTAAGTGATCTATAAGTTAACAAAAAGTAACTTTGTTACCGACGCTTTATTCGAATAACAGCAGTTTAGACAAACCTAGAAGTTATTACAATCTTTTCCTTATTTCACTAACAAAAAAACTAAGTTTTTAGTCAATAAAAATCTTTCTTGTTAGTATTAATTTCCTATAAAAAATAATTATAACAATCAATCATGCAGTGCTGTATCGTTCAAAAACTCGGTAAACAAATAATAACATTTGCAAGTTTTTTAGTTTGATTTTAAAAGAATTTAAATTCAGCATTTTCAAAGATTCTGGTATTTTGTTGTATGCTTTAATAGCCAGATATTGTAGACTTTTGTTCGTAAATACTCAATTTATGTTGCGGTACTTCGAAAATGCTTAAACCATACTTGGTATTGTATGTATGAGAAAAGTTTAAAGGTCTAAACTCGCCGTTTTTTTGTTTTGCATATATTAATAGCTGATAGATGAAAATGCACGGCGCAGTTAGTTTAAACAATGGTCTACATAAAGTGCGGCTATTTACAGCCAACATAGAGCGTATTCCTCGTTTCTGCAATACCAATACTCTGACAGACTTGTTAGAACATCCCCATGCAATATTCCATACGACAACACTGAATAAAAATGTGCGTAATAATATTTTAAAAGTACATTTATATCTAAATTTTGCTGTAATTGTTTTATTACATAACAGGTTAATGATAGTTTTTTTGGAAAGTAGTCTATATGAGCACTCCAGTTGCATCCCTGATTAATAATTACACCTAAAAATTGTGTGTTTGTTTTTTGTGTTATACTTGACTTATTACATCGAATAAGTAAACTACTGACACCATTTATATTTGTTTTGCAGAATCGATGAAACACGGTTTTCTCCTTATTTAAATGCAAACCGCTCGCATCAAACCATTGTTTAACTTTAGCAACATGTGCGGTAGTTTTTAAGGCAATTTGGTTATCGGTAGAGTTAACTAAAAGAGAGGTATCGTCAGCAAACACAAAAATATTTTCTAATTTTATGTCATTTACAAAGATAATAGTAGGGGATCAAGCACCGACCCTTGTGGAACCATTTCTGACATAGGCAACATATTTGATTTGTTGTTTGATACTTCTACGTAGTGATATCTTCCATTTAAGTAACTCTCAAACCATTTAAGTGCGTGACCACGTATACCATACACATGCAGCTTTTTCAGTAAGGTGTCATGACAAACCAAATTAAACGCCTTGCTCAAGTCCAAAAATATTCCCACACAGGTCTTACCTTTGTCGAGGTATTTGTATAATTTATTTAAAAAAACAGTTATAGCATCAGAAGTTGAACGACCTTAGCAAAAACCGTATTGATTGTCATTAAATAATTTGTGTGCATTAAAAAAGTTTACAATTCTTGTGGCTGCTATGGATTCCACTTGAAAATGATAAATTAATTATTATTTCTAATGCATCTAGAATATCTAAGATACATTGTTTTGTAAGATTTGCATTGATATTTTCATAACCCATAGAATAAGTTGTTTTCATTTTGACTACAGCTGAAATAATTTCACGTTTGAACACAGGTATAAGGATTATTTTGTATGTTAAAATATGTATTGGAGACATTGACATCCTTGTATTCACTTGCATTAAAATAGTTATTAAAGTAAACTGCTATTTGTGTTGGGTCGCTTATTGAAACATCATTAATTTGAAGAACAATTGGTTTACGGCATTGCTGTTTTGTGGTGTTATCGTTTATAATACGCCATGCTGTTTTTGATTTGTTTGGAAAAATTTTAATTAATCTGTTAAAATGCATCTTTTTTGCTTTAGCTATTAGATTGCGATATATTGCCTTATATTTTTGGTAGTACATTGTCCAGTAAGCCTTTCCAGTCTTAGACAAGTTGAATAAGTTTTTCAAATTTTGAGAAGAAATTATCAAACCTTTATTTATCCAGTTATTATTCAACAATTTATGTTGTTGGTATGATTTGATCGGAAATGCTATATTAAAATTATAACTTACAGAATCCTTGAACGAGACATATAAATCATTTACATCACTAAACTCACTAAGCACACACCAATTTTCTTTTGAAAGAAGTTGTTTAAAGTATAATATATTTTCAGTTTTATTTAACTGTCTATATTGTGTGGTTACTTTAGTGATTTGTTATCTTGAAATAATTTTGTAATCAGATAAACAATTTTCAATAACATTTCTAGAAAATTGGTTAAGCTTATTAATACAAATATTATCAATAACAGTTGTTTTTTCTGGTGGGTTTACTGATAGTAGGCATTAAGTTATATAAGTCTAATATATCTGTTAGTTGCGCTAATGACTTTGATGGACAATTGAAGTTGATATTAAAATCGCCAGCTATTATAACTTCATACTTAGAATATATTAAAAGTTTCGTTTATTTTTTCAATGAAAATATTAATATCACCTGAAGGGCTTCTATATAATGCAAAAGTTACATAATGTTTGTTATTTATGTCTAATTTAAGTGCAGCACACTCATAATGTTTTTCTAGTGACATGTTATTAAAGCTATCTAAACATACAGTATTATATTCCTCCCGTACTAAAATAAGTGCACCGCCTTTCTGGTATTTAGTCCTAATAAAACAACTGCTTATTCTATAACCCCTTACAAAAATAGAGTCTTTTTGATAAGTTGTTAAGAAATGTTCCGTAATACAAAAGACATCACATTTATTTATACTTAGGGCCGTAATATCCAACTCCTAATAAAGCACCTAATAAACTATTAGCTGAATAACCTAACTCTTTTCAAACTTTAATTTGATTTATTTTTGTTACACTTTTGAGCGGCTAATAAATTATATGCCTAATGTTTTTATTTGTTATAAATATATATGTTAAGCGTATATTTAATTGGCTATTCATAGGTTTTAATAAAATAAATAAAATTAAAAGTTAGGTTATTCAGCTAATAGTTTATTAGGTGGTTTATTAGAAGTTGGATATTACAGCCCTTAAAATAATTCAATTTGGCCCAATTTTTGACTTATTCCCTGAATATTTTGGTGAATGATAACGGTACTTACTGATTGTTTGTTTTCTCTAAAAAAGTATAGTTATTTGTTTCAATTGGTAATATAAATTTTTGATTGAATTCTTCCTGTCGTCTTGCATCTTTAATATCTTGATCAATTTCTACATATGTAGTTGCTTTAACTGGGTTTTAAATTTGTTGTACAATAATATTTAATACTTCATATTCTTTTTGAGTATCGATCGAGTTTCTACTTTGATCTCTATATATATATTGAGAAGATCCGGTTGTATTACTGTATTCTTACAGGAATATTCTTCCTTGATTGATTCATTCATTATTAAATCGCTTATATTTTTTATTATCATTTGTTTGCAAGCTTGGTTCATTTCTACAAAATTATTTTTAAGATAAATCTTTATCCATTAGTTGGAGACACGTGACTTATACGTGTTCAAAAGTTTTTGATACTTTGCAGAGATTCATGTTGATATTGAATATATATTTATTTAAAATAATGTTCTTGTTATAAAAAGAACATCCTATAATAATTACGTTTGTGTGTTGTAAATTATTCATTAATTGTAATACATTTTCATGATTAATGTTCAAGCTTTTTTTTGCATTATTTGTTCCTGCAAAAATAATAATATAATCGCTTTTATTAAAATTATTGGTTTGGTAGGAGCTCCACCCAATAACAGTTGTGACCCTTTAGTATTAATTATTGATTTAAGGCCCATCCATTTGTTAGAGAAACCTTTTTTTTGCCATAAAATATTAGTTTTGTTTATTTTGTGCAGCTGACTTACCTGTTGCAACTTCTAATCCAGGTAGTAATTGCTTGATTAGACCATCCCAGATTTTGGGTTATAATATATCTTAATCAAAAAACAGTTTACTGAAAGTTTTTCCCGTGGCGACAAAAAAGTACTTTGTGGTACTGCCATTAGTGTATCAGATGTTTTTTCAGTGCTTGGATAAAAACATTACTGGTAGCGGGTACCATGGGCATTACCAAATGCGTGCACAGGTCCAGGATTAATATTGTTCCGACAATACCCAGCCCGGATATAGCAAGCTGGGTGATGTTGAAAAATCCAATAAAATCTATGGCCAATAGTTCCCAAAGTTTGCGCAAAAAGTAGAACTAGAAAAGAGCCTTAAATTGCTGTGAGTCCATCTCAGATAACGTTCTATGAGCTTTTATGTTGGCTTGCACTTCCGGTAAATAGTAGAAGAACAAAATAGCGCTATGTGTTTTGTATTGCTTAGCCTAGATGGTCGGCAGTATCAATACCATGGTGGGAAAACACATCTTGATAAGCGTTTGGAAACACGAATAAGTTTTTCCAACTAGAGGAGGTGCGCATCAACTTGCTCACCCAAGCAATTCTTTGGTCAGTATTGCGGAAATAATGTGAGTCTTCCAATCGCTCAAATAAATCCTTAGGTTTAGAGACATTTTATCTGGGATTGGCAAACCATTTTAACCAGCGTTTTTTCTTCCAACTGGTTTACTAAGAGTAAGAATAGGTCGTTTGTTTAATAAAAAAGTCCACCAGTTTTTCTCTTAAATTCCAAAATAAATCTGGTAAAATAATAAAACTTCTTGGTGTGTATTCAACCTTAACAGTAAGCTCTTGCAAGAATAGAAAACTCACTTTGCGTTAGCACGCACCAAGTTGTTAAACCAGACTATTACCGACTGTCAAGGTAAATGATTCGTCTTCCAAATATTGTCATTTAACAATAATCTTTAATCACTTATCATCAAGATGAACATCCAAAAGCAATACATCGACTCTTGAACTAGATCGCTAGAAATTTTCTTGATTAAAACCCCAAAACGGCAAAAATGTTAGTTTTGTAGATAAAACCAAATCAAATAAATCTAAAAATTGTTCAATTTTGTTTTCAAAAAGAAACTAAAAATATTTTTTAACTTAATGACCTAAAACTAAAAATGAATAAATAAGTAAACTAAAATTTAAAATTAAATCATAAATTGAACATCAAAGCCAATCAAACACCAAGTTCAATCAACTAAATCTACAAATTAAATTACAACTTGTTACGGGACAGATTATTTAATGTGTATCTAAATGGAAGAGTTAGCATAACAAGGCATCTAAATAACGTCTTACCTCAAGAATCGGTGCTCGCACCTCTCCATTTTAACTTATACACTTATGACTTGCCCGCGACCCTCTCCAGAAAGTTCATATATACCGATCAAACAGGCAAAAAAAACACTGTCACAAGACTTAGCAACCGTGCAGTCATATTTAATAAATAGTGAATGTGCATAAGCTCATCTAAATCTGAAATTACAAACTCCAATTAAATAATAAATAAAACCACCACCAGATATGAAAGCACTGCCCAGATCTAGGTTAAAATCAAGACACGCCCCCCTAACTTTACTAAACAACAACTTTGATTTGCTACAAACATGGAAAAAAAATGGAGAAATTTGAAGTCTGGCAAAATCGCTTACTTTAAAACGTCATCAAAACCAGCCGGGTTTAACCTTCTTTGCCACTTATGGACCAAATTAAATAGGATTGGAACGGGCCTTAAGAGTTGCAGAAGCATGCTTCATAAATGAGGCTTTTCAGAGGATCCGAGTTGCGACTGCGGTGTAGAGAACCAAGAGACATTCAACATATAATTTCCAACAGCCCCCTTCATTCATATCAGACTAATTATAAGTTTTAAATGTGACATTAAACGATTTGATGCTGTCCGTCCATAATTAATTAATGGTAAAAACATTAATAACTAGTTTATAATCTTTAAAAATCATATTGTGAAGACAACATAAGCATAATACATTTGTAAAAACTTTTATATAATTCAGATTACCTCTTCTGACTAAATTTTTACAGACCCCCAGCAGCAAATTTATTAATAGACCATTATTGAACATTAATAAATAGTTTGTAATCTTTAAAAATTATCTTGTGAAAACAACATAAGCACAATACATTTGTGAAAATATTTATATTATTTAGATTACCTCTTCTGACTAAATTTTTACAGACCCCCAGCAGCAAATTTATTGATAGACAGTTTTCTATGCGTCTTTCATGCGCATTGGGCTTAAGACCATACCGACCGCTACCTTACTTTGTATTATTTTAACAAAAACGGAAACTTTGGCTTCATTGCTGCTTCTACAAATAATTTGATAATGGATTTATTTTTTACTAGTACATTTAGAAAGGATTAAACTATGATATGTCAAAGTCTTTTTTGTAAAATTATATTTGCAAACAAACAAAATGCATTCAAAAATACAGAAAAGCGCATTTATTTCTATATTTGATGGGTTTTTCGGCTATTTCCTAACTATTATTTGACTAAAAGACTTTGACATATCATAGTTTAATCCTTTCTAAATACAATGGTAAAAAAATTAATTGATTATCAAATTATTTGTAGAAGCAGCAATGAAGCCAAAGTTGCCGTTTTTGTTAAAATTCTACAAATTAAGGGGTTAAAAAAAAATTGTAACTGAAATAGAAAAAAAATTTACTTAGTTGAATATAAGTAACTTGAAGTATTATAGTTTAAGGTAAATATACTTTTAATTGGTATTTTAGCAGCCAGTGATGTGTGCTTTTTAGACAAAGTTAATGGTCTTAGTTTTTTGGAATACACACAAAATAATTGTTCGGATCTTATATGCTCCGAGTAATAAACAGATTAGTGCTAATGACACCCTCGTCCTACTAAAAATTCAATTTATATTTATGATAGGAAATATATTTTATGTAATGAAATTTCTTATAATCCTTTCCAGGTATGTTTAATCTCCTACAATAATAATCCCTACAATATAATTTAATATGGTACTTTCCCAACAATTCTTTCTAGGAATCCCCAAATTACCTAATTAGCAACTAACCAATCACAACACATTTTACACAATTTGAATGAGTATATATATTTGTAAATTATTTGTTTTAAGTTAGTATTAAAGAGAGTCTTTGCGATACCAGAGTATAATTTCTACCTTATCATTAAAGCATAATTTGTGTAAGATATCATTCTTACTGGTCCTTCGACAATTTCATACAATCAGAGAAATAGTGCGTGTTGCAATCTAAGACACCACAAAACATTTGGTCCAATCGAACCGGATTTTAAATCAAGACCTGAGTCATCGAATAGTCAAAGTGCATCAAGCAATCAACTCATCCATAGTTGAACTCAAGATGTCAAAAACCGAAATAGCAGCATTAACCCTGAAACGCAAGACATTTAAAACTCGCACAACACAATTAGAAACATATTTCAACAAGTTTCTCGACAATCCAGAACGGGATTATAGGCAGCTCAGAAGTCGTTTATTAACATTGGTGTATTCAGACTACAATGAAATTCAATCAAAAATAGAGGAGCTGGATGACACAGAAGATCAAGCAAAAAATCGACAAACGTTTGAAGACCAGTATTTCGAATTAACATCTCGAATAGAAGATGTCTTGAGTGGTGAACCAATAATTAGAACTGATACACCAGCATTATCAGTCAATTCAACTTCACAACAAGTGCAACTGCCAAAAATAACATTGCCCACATTCGCAGGGGTTCTAGAAGATTGGTTAACATTCTACAGTACATTCGATTCATTGATAAATGAAAACGGTTCTCTGAACAACGTGCAACGATTCCACTACTTGAGATCTTGCTTAACGGGTGAAGCATCAAATACAATTCAAGCATTATCAATCACCGATGCAAACTATGGCATAGCTTGGACAACACTACGCAGCCGATATGAAAATAAAAAACTAATCATAGAAAATCATATAAATAAAATATTTCAACTGCCTATGGTTAAAGAAGACTCCGCCAGCTCAATTAGATCTCACATCGACACATTCTTAAAGCACGTCAATGCTTTAGACGTATTAGGCGAACCAACAAGAGATACTTTATTGTTACATCTATCAACAATCAAATTAGATGCACTTTCAAAAGACAAATGGGAAGAATATCGTCTAAAATGCACGAATCCATCAGTTCAAGAACTAACCAACTTCTTACAAGAACGCTGCCAAGTCCTTGAGTCCCGAAACGCCAGTAAAAGTCAAAGGACACAACTACAACGAGTGCAAACTCCAAAAACGGATCGTCATCAAGGACACTCAGTCGTTTCATACACTAACACTCAAGCAAAATGCAAGTTGTGTCACCAGCATCAACATGAGCTATACCGATGCAATGCATTCCACAATTTAAATATAGCGGACCGAAGGGCAGAGGTCAAAAAACAAAAACTTTGCTTCAATTGCTTAAAACCAAATCATGGAGCAAATGAGTGCAGATCCAGGCAATGCACAAAATGTGATAAAAAACATAATACATTATTACATGACCAACAAGAATTGATAAATACACATTTATCAACATCAAGCGATTGCTATTCTGCCACCAATGACAGCTACAAAAGCCAAATGACCCTATTATCAACCACATTGGTAATCATAGTCGATAAACATGGAGAACATCGTCAGTGTAGGGCACTATTGGATAGTGCATCACAAACAAACTTCATCAGGGAGGACTTGGCCGCAAGTTTAAACATAAACACACAATCAGTCCGTCTCCCAATCAATGGTATCGGAAACGCAACGGCCACAACAATCACTAAAAGACTAGTGACAACAATCCGATCACGAATCAATGGATTTAAGGCTAAACTTGAGTTCTACGTATTACCCGAGATCACACAAGAACTACCAGCTAATTCATTTTCGAAAAATCAACTGAACATACCTCAAAACATTACGTTAGCCGATCCAGAATTTAACAAACGTGGAAGGATAGATTTATTGCTAGGAGCAGAAATATATCTCAGTTTACTAAGCATCGGACAGATAAAACTAACCACAGCCCAATTCGGTGTTACAGTGCAAAATACGCAATTTAGTTGGATAGCATCAGGAACAATTCCAACAACTAACAACTCAGAAGTGGTTACATGCAATTTGAATACATTGGAGACGCAAATAGAAAGGTTCTGGCAGTCAGAAGAAGTGAACACCCCATTACTTAAAACCACACATTGTAAAACGGAAGAACACTTTAACAAAACAGTATGTAGAACAGACGAAGGAGCATTTGTGGTACGGTTACCATTCAACATTGACCCTAACAACTTAGGCGACTCAAAAAATATGGCAATCCGCAGATTTTACAATTTGGAAAAGAGATTATTCAAAATGCCTGTACTCAAGAAGCAGTACGTGGAATTTATGCAACAATACGAGAAACTGGGACATATGGAACCAATTAATGATACCAATAACTGCTACTTTCTACCACACCATTGCGTTATTAAGGAAGATAGTACGACAACAAGGTTAAGAGTCGTATTCGATGGCTCCGCAAAAACTACAACAGGGTTATCATTAAATGACATTCTTCAAGTTGGCCCTACAGTACAAGAAGATTTATTATCAATCTTGCTCAGATTTCGCATTCATCGTTATGTGATTACCGCCGACATATCCAAAATGTACCGACAAATCTGGATACATAAGGATGATCGACAATATTTGCGAATTATATGGAGAGAAGATCCGTCACTACCATTGCAAACATATAATTTAAAAACGGTGACATATGGCACTGCGTCAGCACCATATCTTGCTACTCGAAGTCTCAAACAATTGGCAATAGAAGAACAAACTCATTATCCACATGCCTCCGCTGTTGTACAAAATGACTTTTATGTGGATGACTGTATAACAGGAACTGATTCACTTGAGGAAGCTAAGGAGCTTCAACGTCAATTAAGCCAGATGTTGTTAAAAGGGGGATTTCATTTGCATAAATGGAGATCAAATAACGACCAAATCTTAAACACTATTACCTCAATTAACCAGGAAACAACAATACCCATGGCAAAAACAACAGTGATAAAGACATTAGGATTACTGTGGAATTCAAGTAGTGATTCACTGCACTTTTCAGTGAAGCACAATATCCAACCTACACGTATCACTAAGCGAAATATCTTATCAGAAATAGCACAACTATTTGATCCAATGGGTTTGGTTGGACCAGTCATAATAAGAGCAAAAATACTAATGCAACGTGTTTGGCAGCTAAAAATTGATTGGGACGCAGCCGTTCCAATGGAGATACATACGTTTTGGCATCAATACAAGGACGATCTCACATCTATTGATACTATACAAATACCACGTCACATACACGAGCACCAAAAATATAGCAACCTAGAACTACACGGATTTTGCGATGCATCTGAGGCAGCATATGGTTGTTGCATATATATTAGATGTAAGACTACACTTGGCGCAATCAACACCAATCTATTATGTGCAAAATCTAAGGTTGCACCATTGAAAACAATATCACTACCTAGACTGGAATTGAGTGGAGCAGTTATCCTTGCTCGTTTGGCAAAAAAGGTGAAGAGTGCACTCAAGCTGAACTTTGACAACGAATTCTACTGGTCAGATTCAACCATCGCACTTGGATGGATCCGCTCACCTTCCAACAAATGGAAAACATATGTGGCAAATCGTGTAACTGAAGTGCAAGAGCTGACAAATACAAATTGGAGACATGTGCGATCACATAACAACCCAGCGGACATCATATCTAGAGGTGTAAATCCAACTCAACTCAAGGAGTCAAGCTTGTGGTGGCATGGTCCAAAATTTCTACAATTAAACCAAGAAGAATGGCCATCGTTAGAAGATATAAAACAAAGTCTTCCTGACGAAAAACCAGCAGTAGCACTTCCAGTAATTGAAGAAATTAGCATTATTATTACCAAGTGGTCTTCACTCTCAAAATTAAAGAGGATAGTAGCTTTCTGCCTCAGGTACATTCACAACTCTCAAGGGCAACCTAAACTTACTGGCCCATTGACTGTACAAGAAATAAGCAAGGCTACAACAGCACTTCTTCGAATTGCACAGAAAGAAGAATTCAAAGGTGAAATATACAGATTGAAACAGAATCTGTTGATTGACAAGTCAAGTAGATTGCGGAAGTTAAGCCCCTTTATCGACGAAGACGGGCTACTCCGAGTAGGTGGAAGATTAATGCATGCAAAACTACCATTCAATCAACGTAATCCAATATTATTACCACGGAACCACCCTTTAACGGAACTCATTATCAACTATGAACACTTAAAACTAATTCATGGAGGTGCTCAAGCCGTGTTGTCAGCAGTACGATCAACATATTGGCCGATGGCGGGCAGAAATACAGTGAAGAAGATCCTACATAGATGTTTACGTTGCTGCAAAGTCAATCCAAAACGACTACAACCAGTAATGGGACAACTCCCACAACCAAGAGTGCAACCAAGTCGCGCATTTACCAACACAGGTGTGGATTTTTGTGGTCCATTTCAAATGAAGTTACAACATTCTCGGGGAAGTCGTACAACCAAAGGGTATGTCAGTGTCTTTGTATGTTTTGCAACAAAGGCAATACACCTGGAATTAGTGAGCAGCCTGACCACGGAAGCATTCATAAATGCACTAAAGCGTTTTATGTCACGTCGTGGAAAACCATCAAACCTTTATTCAGACAACGGAACAAATTTTACTGGAACTCATCACGAGCTTGCAAGGCTTCGAGAGTTACTGAATTCAAGAGAACACAAGGACAGGATAAACCATGCACTATTAGAAGATAACATCACCTGGCACTTTATCCCACCTAGATCTCCGCATTTTGGAGGTCTATGGGAAAGTGCGGTAAAATCAACCAAGACCCAATTAAAACGAATAGCTGGATTAACTGCCTTGACCTATGAAGAAATGAATACCTTATTGGCTCAAATAGAAGCATGTTTAAACTCTCGACCTTTAGTGCCATTAACCGAAGACCCGGAAGACCTTGCAGCCCTCACCCCTGGCCATTTCCTAATTGGAGAAGCTTTCAGCACGATAGAAGAACCAAACATTATTCACCTAAAGGAAAATACTTTATCGCATTGGCAACGAATACAGAAAATGACACAACAGTTTTGGACACGGTGGTCCTCAGAATATCTTTGCCAATTACAGCAACGATCAAAATGGAATCAACCAGTGGCAGAGAATGCACAAATTGGGAATCTAGTAGCGATAAAAGGTGAAAACATTCCACCACTAAAGTGGCAGCTGGGACGAATCACGGAACTACACCCAGGAAAGGATGGCATCGCCAGAGTAGCCTCAGTTAAAACGGCAGCAGGCATCACTAAAATTGCAATAAGCAAACTAGGACTACTTCCCATCGAAAATTGAAAAGATTTCTTTTCAAGGCCGGCGGAATGTTCGGATCTTATATGCTCCGAGTAATAAACAGATTAGTGCTAATGACACCCTCGTCCTACTAAAAATTCAATTTATATTTATGATAGGAAATATATTTTATGTAATGAAATTTCTTATAATCCTTTCCAGGTATGTTTAATCTCCTACAATAATAATCCCTACAATATAATTTAATATGGTACTTTCCCAACAATTCTTTCTAGGAATCCCCAAATTACCTAATTAGCAACTAACCAATCACAACACATTTTACACAATTTGAATGAGTATATATATTTGTAAATTATTTGTTTTAAGTTAGTATTAAAGAGAGTCTTTGCGATACCAGAGTATAATTTCTACCTTATCATTAAAGCATAATTTGTGTAAGATATCATTCTTACTGGTCCTTCGACAATTTCATACAATCAGAGAAATAGTGCGTGTTGCAATCTAAGACACCACAAAACAATAATAATAATAATAATAATAATAATAATAATAATAATAAGATTATTTTATTAACATTCTACTCTTATCTTATCTTGAAAAATTGAGCTTCAAAAAACGATACACAAATAGTATATCTTATCTCTATACTATTAAAATTTAAGTTTATTTTCATCATACAGTTTTTTAATCCACTTTACAAAGATGTTGCAATGTTTACTTATATTACTTCAGTGTTATTATTTTATTCTTTGACAAGCTAGGTACATTAGGTACGCTACTGCATGGTTACAAAACCAAACAATTTGTTAAACACCCAATGCCGAACCCATTATAAAATCACCATTTGATATTTAATTCCATACATATGTAGCCTTTTGAATTGAAAATAAAAAAAGAGAACCACAAACCCGTTTAAATTGCAGGGTAATCCCTATTATTATGTATACACTGCACGTCAATCATTGTGTGAGGTAAATTAATATGAATCTACCGATTCATGATTGATATTGTCAATCAAGCTATTTCACGCATGACTTCGATAATTGTCTATTAGTGCCTCAATCGTTAAGGTAATGCATTCATTCTGATACCAATCAGGTTCACCGATCGAACCATATGCAGGAGGCTCTTTCTGAATTGCGATATTTTATTATTACATTGGGTGTTGCCGAAATCGCTTTAGCGCGCTTGATTTTGCAATAAAAAATTACACGCACTTTATACACGATATCCCCCATAAAAAATCGATTAAGTATTATTAAAATGTAATTAAAATGATATCAATCGCATACATCAACGCTTTTTCCTACATATTAATTTTAATTTTGTCGATAATAATTATTTAAAAAAATAAAACATAATAAATACAATCCCACTCTTGGTGCAAAATATATTTCATGCTAATGTAATTATCACAAAGAGGATTTTTTGTTCGCAAAATACACCCCCATAAAGTGAGAGAATACCGTGATTACTCCAGCAAGCATGAAGAGCCGTGCAAATTGAATAAATTCCAGCGCACTTTTTAGTAGACAAACATTTCTACATAATTGACGGTGTAACTCCCACCGATGCCCACACGGGCATCGCCTAATGAAAATTTAACACCTATAAATTAATATGTATATATGGGATACAAATTAAAATTTACTGTAACGTTTGCGGATTGCATATTTATAAAGGAATCTTTTGCGATATTTTAATTAAGTTGAAATTTATATGCGCTGCAAAGCGCTCCCTTGCACCTATTAATTAATAATTGATTGTAATTCCAGTCGTTCGCCCAGAATTATTGCATCCATTAACTGGATAGTGTTGAGAAAATATTCGGGGGGCAATTAACGTGTGATTAATTCATAATTAATCTTGTTATTGCTTTGAGGCATAATTATTTAAATTATATATTTATTAATTCAAACATCGATTTATATATCGAGTTAACTAACTTAATTTATTTGGCAGTCTTAAATCATTTTTTTTTTAATATTTCACAATTTTTATACAAAATAAAAATATTCTAAATGTTACATACTAAAAGTTGCTCATAATTATTAAATTGTTTTTGTAGATAACTACATTAGTGTTTTTTTTTTTCAAAGTATGGAGATGAAATGATCCACTAACTAAATTTATGACAGTCTCGACTAGGTATATCGAATGTAATTATTATCACATTTACAATAATTATGTCTGTCATTCTTTATTAGTAAGCAATAATCGATTAAATAAATTCTGCCAGAGACGAGACTTAAAACTGTGACAATTTTATTCTACGTGGCAATTTGTAATAAAAAATAGGAATATGATTAGATATTGATATACAGGTACCCGTAAATTTTTGAAAGAAGTTTTAACAGCTTAACACTAGCTGTTAAAACTTCTTGGTTATCAAAATCAACTCGTCCTTTTTGTCTTCAAGCTTGTTGTCCGTGTCAATTTGTTATTAGTATAAAATTGTTGTCAGTATATGTCCTTGATTATTCCACAATAAGGTTTTCTTAGTAGCGGGTGTAGTTTAGCCTTTGTTTTAGTATGCGATAAACCTGTAAACTAGGTAATTGCAAGATGTGAACGATTTTACCCATTTTTGGTAGCTTGCGTAGTTTTGGCTTTGATTGCGACATTCTCTTTAGTTGTCTTTATTAAACCTGCTAACGTGTTTATAACTTTCTAAACGTTATTTTTTTTTCAGATAAAGAATGCTTTTAGTCTGATTCAGCAATAGACCATCCAACTAACAATCACTACAATACAAACGTCCCCAAATACCAAAAGTATTACCTGGAAAGGACACGCACAATGCACTCTGACATTAAAAAAACAAAAACCAATAAATTGTCACCAAACACCATCATCTAATGAATTGCCTTTTGGGTAATTCTACGATAGTTCAGAAAACGTCCCCATATTGACATCTCCAATTATGCTCAAATTTTATACACATGTTTGAAGTACCAAAATATAACGATTTCTAAAATTTAAGATTTCAAGGTGCAATACTGTGTAAATAGCAGCTATTTTAGTTTTTTAGGAATATTTTGTCTCCTTTCAGTTTTTGTGCTGTAAATAAGCAAAAAATAGTCAAAAACCATACTCAAAAGAATGTATCTTATAGGAAACTTTCCGTAAAACACAAACCCGCTCTTGGTTTTCCAAAATTTTCAATTCCGTTACACCTGAAGACTTGAAATTTGAATATGATGCTTTTCGAACATAGTACTTTTAATTGCAAAAATAAAAAAAAACTAGACTTGCTTGCCCTAGTGTTAAATATAACACATAATTGCTAAAAATGGGTTACTTTTAGAAGACTTTTCTTGGATTTTCTGTAATTTTACTAATTGTCCAGCTTTTTTCAAGAGAATTTTTTAAAACAGGCATAGTTTTTTTCAAAAAATATATTTATGTAAAAAGTATGATATATTTGAGCAAAATCAAAGTTGTAAATGTAGGGACGTTTGTCGGAACTATCGTGGAATTACCTTTTATCTTCTTTAGAAATTCCGGTCCGTAACAACAAAAAATTAAGCATTTAAATATTGTTTCCAAAAATTAAACCATTTTTCCAAATTTTATCAAAAGTTTTAAAAAGGATAAAATTTCTATTAAAATTTTCAAAATGCACTTAAAATCAATCACAAAAACTTTAAACAACAATGATAACAACAAAACTGTGACAGTCAAGAATGTGATATTAGAAAAGTGTCCCTCTACATATTCTTGGGTAAATAACAAAAATGAGTATAGAGAACAAAATGGCTAAAACTAATCAGAAAAACGGGTAGCATTTAGAAATCTAAGGTATGTATTAAAATAAAAAGAAGTTACCTTAAAACCCTATGCATCCTAACATTAATGACATATGGCGCACAAAACTAAAAGCCCAAAGAACTATAGAATGCTCAATAATAAACATCACTTTAAGAGATCAAAATAGAAACACAAAGATTAAGCAAAAGATTAAAGTTATATACGTAGCAGAGCAGGTAACAAAGCTCAAACAGAGCTACTCAGACTTATTGCAAATCAATGCTACTGCACACCCTGGCTTAGCAAACAAGGACGCAAAAAACCTATTATAAAATAAAAAAACAACCTTAACATGACTGCAAAATTTTGTTAAAAACGAGTAACACAAAATAGAGCTACAAAAAATAATTTAAGGTAAACTTATGGTAAAAGTTGTCCGTACACAAAAATTTCATCAAGAAAATGATTACTAAAACGTCCACGTTTACTCACCGTCACAGCCGGTACTTGAAATTTAAAGCCAAAAGATGTTTTGTTAGTTTTCAAGTTTTTGTATTATAATCACTATAGTCTTTGTAGGCGTTCAAGTTGTAATCAGAACTGCTAAAGTATTTTTTGTTGTCGAGCGTCGGTGTCAAATTGTCGTCAGTGGCTTTCATGCTTTAAATTAGTTTACTTTAATATTGTAGGTAAGCTTTACTATCCCACAAAATAATGCAAGATATAAATGGTTTAAATTTTTTTTTCTTTGATTGCCGTCTTCTACTAAATCTACTAAAATAATAAAATTCATAAATTTTATGGCTTCCGGAACGTTTTTCTTCATATCAAAATACTTCCAGCCCAACTCACCAACAGACAATTCCACTTACCACCATAAACTAGAAGTAACACAAGTCGTAATTGAAGCAAAATACTGTAAACATTACCCGGGAAAAAGATTTACGCTACAAACCGTGGCCAACTGTTATCAATTTTATGAACCTTTAAATCTAACAAATTGTTGAACTTTACAACTTGATCAACTTAATTAAAGTGACCTTAAAGATTAATGCAAAATTAAATCTACTACGGTAAAGCCTGACAAATCCAAAATTGATTAACAATGAAGAGCAAATAAAAATTGTAACCCTATTCCTTACTTAAAAAATAAATCAAAAATTCTTTTCATAAACACCAAATACCGCTACATTTTTGAAATCTTTAAGCCCTGAATAAAGCTCAATAACTGACTATCAACCAAATTGCAGCAAATTTTGAGAAGCAAGCCTAAACAACATTCAAACTTCAGTATGATCTAACCAAGTGTCAACCATGAACTAACTATCTTATACTCTTAATTTATAGAGAACCGCTTCTCAAAGAAACATAAGTTAAAATCTCAGTCGGCTAAAACAACCATAAAGCAAAGTGCTTCAACGAAAGCAAATGTAAACCTAAAATTTAATTTTCCATGCCCGATAAAAGTCTATTAAAAGCAAACAAATCTGCTTTCATCTCTAAAACCCAAAGTAGATAATATAGAATTCGGCGCAAATGGGCTTTGTATCGGAAAGTTGCTTATAAAACCACTAAAGATACTATGACCAACTGGTTTATCATTTCTCAAATAGCAAAAATTAACTTATTCTATCTAATTGAAGTGATTGTAAAGATTGAGGCAAAACTATGGTCCAAACAACAGAGAGGAATCAACAAACCCGACCACAAAAAAATGCTCTCAAAAGAGACTAGTTATAAAACAATTTG
The DNA here is from genome assembly GCA_963932245.1 of Tachinus rufipes. NCBI lineage: Eukaryota > Metazoa > Arthropoda > Insecta > Coleoptera > Staphylinidae > Tachinus > Tachinus rufipes. Next base: position 20,874,398 of record OZ010742.1, on the reverse strand, counting down.
CTTTCAAACACATTAGCGTAGCAGTCTTAACAAAGAACTCACCAAGATTTACAGTATAGTTACAGAAAGAAACCCAAATTTACCGAGTTTAGATAAAATTACATAGACCCGCTAAGCAGCACTCTCAGCGCATACTGACAGACAACTTTCAGCTGACAATTGTGCCTTATGACATAAGAACAAGTTTGCGTAGCTGTTAGTTGTTATTTTATCATGAATCTGACTAACGTTGTTTATTAAACAAGCTGCTTTCTACCAACAAATGGTTTAAGACTTAAGCGTTACCAAACTATAAATAATGTCATAACAAAAAAATAAAATAAATAAAGACAAAATTTTGATTAAAAGAAAAGCAATCTCAAAACAAATTCTGTATCTGCCCCAGTTTGTTTAAAAATTTGGGCAAAGCATTAAATAGCGTTGTGCTACAAAAATACAAAAACTCAATACTCTTTTGAAATAAAAAATAAGCAAACCAAAATGACACAAACTTTTAATAACTTCTCTGACTTGGTATTAATAGACGGGCCCTAAATCCCGCGTTTTAGATAAACAACTCCGGCATTCAACGCCTAATCTGTTCCAAACAAACCTACATCTGACACCGTGTCAAAAAAAATGCAAAAAAACCCAATCCGCTTTTGCCCATTCTCCATAAAACCACGTTCATGCGTCTTCAGCTTTTGTTTGATTACATTTTCAAAACCGGCCTAGCAATTCCTCTTTTTTCCCCATGACAACGATGTTTATCCTATCTCAATCAGTAGATCACAAAACGGAAACTCTCGAGACGCCTCAAAAGTTCTGTCAGACACAAGACAAAGTTAAAAAAAAAAAAACTAAATTCCGGATAGAGCAGATGCGTTTGGTAAATACTATTTTAAATTTTAATATTGTAAAACCTAGGCATCAGCCATTTTGCTTCCAACCAGCGTGTGAGGCATCTAGAGTCAAGACAACCCAAACCCAACAACTCTACCTGCAGTTAAAAGACTACTACTATTTTTAGATCTAAAATCAACTAAAAATTGCACTTTGATAACATAAAGGTAATATTGTATGCATCATTAACCCGCAATAAGATACTTTCAAAGTAAAAGTTAATAAAATTTTTTTAGCTATACCATATTCAAATCCACGCTGGACTAAAAGTATGTAAACAAAACCGCGTGATAAGCACATAAACACACGCAAGCCTGCAAGTCCTAGCAGGCTTGCTGCTTAATCCAAACCCCATTAAATGAGATTGTATTCATTTAGAAGTTTATTTTTAGAAAATAATTTTAATTAATTTCTGAACTGCTAACAGGATCTGCTCTAACTTATCGTAGTAGTAGTACTTAGTATCAATCAACCGAAAACGATTTAGTGGCATTGAATAGTTTTCTTTTGATGTATTTGCTTGCGGAATACAATCTGCAGTTGTGGTATAAATTTAAAAATAGATACCAAACCAAAATAAAACAATAAATAAAAAATTAGAATATATTAGAAAAAAATACTTTTGTATTTTGTTCATAGTTTAGGTGCTACGGAGACTAATAATACTGACAAGTTAATCAAAATTCGCATAATCTTAAAGCAAATTTGAAGATGGGCAATGGTCAGCGACCATATGATTTTTTTGTGTGATAAAGTTGATTTTTGAGCAAATTTTAGACTACAAATGGTTTATAAGCGCAATTTTTATGAAATTTTTTAAGAAAACCTTATGCAATACTTGGGTTTAATAAAAATAAGTTTTGGTTGGTTTACGCAAACTTCTTATAATATACGTGTTTTATGAGCAAATTTGCTTGCAAAAAATGTTTATTTGTACAATTTTATGGTATAATCTTCTTTTCTGTGTAATTTTGTTGTCACTATTTTTTTAAGATTTCATAAATTTAATATTTTATTAAATAAAATTGACATTTTTAAGTTTTGATATATAGAATGTTAAAGGTTTTAAGAATTTATGGTAAATTTTGTATTTTTTGACAATATTTTCATACTTTATGGCTATATTTTGTTATTTTTAACATTCTATAAATAAAATGTTGCACTTTTTTTGGAATATTTTGATATTTCAAAGCCAGTTTTTGGGATTGCGTCAAATCTTTTACACGTTTGTAACAGTTTATGGCCAAATTTTTGTGATTTAACAATATTTTTAGAAATTATGACCAAAATTTGAAATTTTTTACAGTTTATGTAAAAAAACTACATTTTATTTTTTTTTACAGTTTTTGATCGGATTTTGATTTTATCTGAAAATATTTTAATGTTTTCTAACCAAATTCAGTTGATTTTAACTTTTTATGAAAGTCATTTGCACTTAACAGCAGCTCAAATGGTGGCGCAAATCCTAATTAATATTAAAAATGCTTCCAACAAATTAGTCAACTTTTTATATGCTATAGAATTCTTAAAAATTAATTTTAAACCTAGAATTATAGTAGTGCACCAAAGAGAGTTCTGCGCCAAAATCCCATAAGGTTTACATGGGGGGTCTAAAATCACTTTTCTCACCTGCCCATCACTGAGTCCACACCTGGGCCGGCTTAATTGGTGTGTCGCCACCGTCGCTGGTGTTGGCGGGAAGAATTAGGGCGGGGTGTGGCCCGACGAGGTGTCGTGACGAGGGGGCGGCGGGGCTTATCAGTTGCTTATCAGTTGTTATCAGTGACATCCGGTATACGCACTCTCTTTTTATACCTCCATAAGAGCCCCTTGTGTGAGAGTGAGAACCAGAAATCGGAAATGGAAGGATGGAAAATATGAGAGGGGGAAATTCCAATGTTTTGTCTCAAGTGTGCGAGTGCAACGCGCGATACCAGCAGCCACCTAGCGGCAGCAAGCGAACGAGCATATATACAGGGTGGTCGAAAGACTTTGTATATACAGGGTGTGTCAAAAATAAATCCAAGATGGCGACCGGAAGTGACAATCTTTACCACAAAATCAAAAATGGCGACCGGAAGTGCGACTTCCGGTGTTGCAAAAAGGGCCTTCATGGTACTCAAATGAAAGCGCCCGTCGCGTACGTCACGAATCTAAAATAAAAACTTGTACTTGACCCGCTCCTAAGCGATAAAAATACAAAAAACCTCCTGGATGGTTTAAAATAAAGAAACAAATGATAACAATATGTTGTTTAAGTGGAGACACTAAATTTAAAAATCAGTTAGTCGTAGATAATGGTGATGTCAAGAACGTCACTCATTAAACGACACCTTTTAAAAAATCGATTGCAAAAACAAAAACAGCAATTAGACTATCGATTGGAAAGTCTATTAAGGCAAATTATAAATGTTAAAAAAATTATTTGTGATTATGAATTGCAAAAGCAACTGTGTGCAAAACTCGACGGTATGCAGCTCCGATGAAATTAGCGAAGTCGAAATAAAATTATTTGAAAATATAAATAAAGCCATTGAATTGTATGATGAATGCAAGTTAACTGGTGAATATGTAAAATATCTGCCTGAAAAATATTTGCGATCGCTATATGGACTAAATTTGGAAAGATTGTGGGACTTCCTGCCTGAAAAATGTAAGAGTGATTTATATTTCCAAATAAGACTTCCTTGTCATAAGCATTACAACCTTCCAACCGATGAGGACCACATAGACTGACCACCTCCGCCCATAAAAAACTGTTTTAGATGCATCGCAGAAAAGTGTATCTGCAAAAAGTGTCAAGATTACCGATCAACTAGAAAAAAGTGACAAGAGCACCGAAAATGAATAGCACCGCATTCATACTTTTATCAACTTTGCTTAATGGAACTTTGTTCATCACGAAACCCAAAGATGCCAGACAATGCTACATAACCGCCATCGATAGAGGAATCAATGGTAGTTGGCCTTTGGAGTGGAAAATGATGCACCTCGACAATACCACTCATCCAAGAACGTTCAAAATCAACGCCAGCACGATTCCGGGGGTGTCAAATGTGATGAATGCAACTTTTATGTTCCTCGATAAAAATCGATACGTAATGAACGTATCAAATCATTTAATAATCTCGAATGTTGAAAGTAATAACGCAAATTTAATATTGAGTCTAGAAATAATTTTGACTGTTAAATGTGTAATTATAATTTCATATGTATTTTATAAATTATATAAAAGATATATTAACAATCATTAAATAAAAGAAAATCAAATATATGTTATAACTGTGTTTTATTTCATCATTTCATAACAACATGCATGATAACATATCACCAATTTTCAACAGGAAATTATAACATAATCAGAAGTAACAGGATGTAACATCCGCTTTTAACAGAAAAATTGCATCATAATACAAGAATCAACAAGAAAATTCTTATCATCATCATCATACCAATCTTGTGATTCACTATAAGTATGAATCATTAAATCTTTATCAGCGCTGTGATTGGTTGAAATTTGATTCTTAAATTAGTAATAATATGGTGATCATGATGCAAAAACTTCACAGTTAATTCAGTGTTTGTGCAGTTCAGTTCACGATAGTTTAGCTACATTTACAATAGAGTTCATAATGTCTAACCTCAAAAGGAGTTATTCTACACCTTTAAAACGAGAGTACGATGTTAAAAAGCCACATGTAAATCCAATCGAGACCCCAAAAAATTCTATTTTTAAACCTTTCGTTGAGGATATGGAGAGTCGACCGAGAGATCTACAACCTGAATTATTATACGAGTACATCAACCCTGAAGGTACTTACGGTTTAACACGCAAAGATGCAGAAAAATTCTACAACGTGGGGTACGATTTAGATGATGTGTGCATGCAACAGATTAACCTGAAAAGTCTGGAGCCACAAGATATTATTGAACGTAAGTCTTAAATATATTTTTCTCAAGTGAAATTTATTTTTACATCTAATCATTCTTTTCAGATCCCCCAAAGTTCGAAGATCCAGTGGAGGAAGGCATTCGTAGATACGATGATGATGTCAAGCGTGAGATGCAGCTGATTGGAGAGAGCTCTTATGCAATCAATAACTCTAGAACAAAATTTGTGTCCATTGGTCTAAGTCCAGCACTAGGATTTATACCAATTGTCAAAATCCACTGTGGGCATAATGGTACTTTTGGACGCAATGGGGTTTTCTTCACCGCAGAAGAATGGAGTGCATTCTCCAAAATAAATATAACCGAAAATAGAGATGGGGGCACATGGAAGTACTGTGATCACCGCATTTCATATACCTCATACAAACAACTGGATGTTATATTACTCGAGTGTCGGAATTTTAAAATATTAATTTCTTCAATGACATTCAACAACTTAATTAATTTTAAGAATCTTATAAACTTTAAATTAACATTATTAAAATTCTATAAATTTGATTTATATTATAATGTAATTATGACTAAATGTTTAAAATTAGCTCACGAAGATAACGATTTGTATGGTAAAGTTATCCGCTTATTGAGTGAGAACGATACAAAAGGAGAGCTCGAGTATCTTATGATGGAAACACTGAACATGTTTTACGGTAAAATGTATTATGACTATGAATGTATGAATATAAACTCCTGATGAATTAAATGTTTAAAAAAAAATCAATCTTATTATTTACTCCTTCACATAAATAAAACAATGTGTGTGGGTTACAATATATATTTATTATTATTATTATTATTATTATTAAAACTAAACTAGTATACGATTAAATTATTATAAAACATTATTTTTATCAATCCAACTATTATGAGTCTTATCAAGTCCCAGCCACTTCACGAAAACTTTAGTTCCTTTTTTCTTTATAATTTTTTCCACTAGATATGCATCATTATGCTTAACAAGTTGAATTTCTTCAGCGTAAAATCCTCCTTTGATTGGACTCCCCCTTGAATCTTCCAACAGGTAACAGTAGGATTTGTGATTTTAATTGAAATCACTTTAAATATTTCGGTGGACCAATTAGGTGTGTATCCCTTCGCAAAAACGGTTTTCTCCTTGCTGATTCGCACAAAGTCTCCAATTTTAAATTTTTGCGGTCCAGCAATCTTGATGTGTGAATAAACGGTTTTCAACAGCATCGATTCTTTATCTTTAGTGACTTCATTTGGTTTCATACCGATGGTACTATGCTTACGATTGTTGTAATCTTTTGTGATATCAGGTAATACATCAAGCCATTTATATTTGCCTCGTAAACTAAACTCTCTATATAATATTTCTTTAACAGTACGTATCACTCGCTCGGCCATTGCAGCCTTTTTAATAGTAAACGTAGAGTAATGATTAATCGAACGCTTTTTAAGTAAATTTTCAACATGCTTGTTGTAAAACTCTTTACCCAGATCGGTCTGCAAGTTTTTCGGGATCCTACCACCATTAAATATTTTGTCAAATGCACTCTTCACTGACGGTCCGCTTTTATCTTTTAGAGGTTCCGCCCACAAGTATTTGGAGAAGCAATCGATTACAATAAGAATGTGTTTATATCCCTTATTTTCGCGAGAATACAGTATAAAATCAGCCAAATCAGCCTGCCACAGATCATCTAAACCTTTCAAAATGGTTCGTCTTCTAGAGAAATTTATTCGCGCGGGCTTGTGGATTTCAGTAACGATATCTTGTTTTACTTTACTCATTCTTGTTCGAAGAAATCAATTTTTAATGCTCTCTGCTTGAGCTCCCAATAACAAATTCATTTTAATAACAAACTCCCCCCATTTTATTTGAATGTCGCTTCGAATTAGTTCATTTGTCTATTTGCTCTCTAATATCGTGAATTCGATCATTAATGCTGTTAATTTGAACCTTTACACTGTTGTATGTTGTTGTTAAGTTATCACTTATAACTTCAATACGATCATAAACATTCAGTTTGAAGTTTGTATGTGCATTGCTGACCAAGTTCATATTCTGTTCAATTTTATGCAATTCATCCTTAAATGTCAGTAACTTTGATTCAATCATTTCAGGAATGTCTTTAATGCATAATTGAATTTTCTTATCGAGATCCTCATATTTGATATTAATATGATCAAAATCAGATTTATTTTCGGCGTTTAAATTTTCCAAGAGAGTATTGATAGCGTTCTTATCATCATCAGATTTCTTGAGAAGATTTGTAATTTTAGAGTCGAGGTAGTTGGAAATGTTGTGAACGTACAGCTTAGTCGTGACATCAGTATCATCGATAGGAGCATCAACATTTTTCAAACGCTTGTGAGAAATGTCAAAATTTCCGTCAGCATCGCGCTTAAAACCGTTGCCTGGCGGGCCTCTTACACCAGCAAATGATTTATTTTGCGACGAATGACGTCCGAACTTGTCTACACTCATAGTGATATTGAGATTAAAATAAAAATTAATAGATTATATTTGCTTCTCTCAGCTCTTCTTCGATGGAGGCAATCTCGTTAGCGTGAGATGAATTTCCGGCTCTACGTGAAGCGTGTAGCAACCACAAACGTTCTATTAACTCGTTAGGATTATCCCAGTATGTGTATCGAAAGGGCTTATCTTCAACTTCTAATGTTGAATCGAATCCTTTACCTGCGTACGAATTGACATCTGACACACTCCTGCTGCGATTTGGACGGTGTGTAGTAGTAGTATTAGCAAAGGCCTCTATTATCTCTTCATCCACAGTTTTCTCGTTCACTCTCATTGCTCTCGCTTTTTTACGTTCATCTAACATAGGTTTAACTAACATTTTATATTTTGTTGTACCAATTCCCTGATGTTGCTCTGCAGGATTATGATTTTTAAATAAAGCATTAGTAGCCACTAAAACTTCAAAATAGTCTCTTTTGTCTTGTTCGGTATAATTTTGAGGAGTTTTCTTGAATAATAATTCATACAGTCCATCAGTACCTATAAATTTTTTCCCTCTCACATAAAAATCTCCAATCGCATCAATCATTAGCTCTGTGTTTCCAACGATTATCTTGCTGGTATCAATGTCATAATTAACTCCCGTTACCGAAGAGCGATCATAAACAATTTTATCAGCATCTTTGACGTATCCAATAAGTAAAGGCACTAAAACATTAGGATACTGTTCGAGATATTCTCTCAAACCACGTTCAGTAATAGGTTCTGGGTTTTCATTATTTTCAACAACTGTATTATCAATTGTATTATCAACTGTATTATCAACTGTATCATCTGAAGACTCTAACCTACTTTCGTAAGTCTCTTCTTCGGGTTTATAATTTTCCCTCCTAAGTGTGGTTGCATCTGACATACCATCGTAAGAGTTTCTTTCTAAACCTCCTTGTGTTTTATCAAATTGTATCATACTGGGTTCATATTGACCAAAGCTGACCATATCCTCTGGTTTCGTAGGTGTAGAAGTTCTACCATATCTTCTCTTAGGTCTAATCGGAGTCACTTGCTGTTGCGGTGGTTGCGTAGGAGATTGTTTAATTTGAGGCGTTATATTAAGAACATTTGCAGGACCCGGTGTCAATGTAGAACTCTTTATTAACTCCTTAATTGGTTCAATTAAAGGCTTGTAAGTTTTATTTAAGATTTCATTATCATCGGATTGCTTCAATTTGAGAGCCATTACTTTCTTGCGAATTGCATGCTTTACATTTATGAGTTCCTTATCAACATTGTGTTTCTCCGTATTGAAAGGGTTCCGTAATAGAGAGCGCTTCTTATACCGCATCTCTAAAAATAGCGAGCGCTTTTGTAGCGCTGTACCGCTCGCTATTCCGCTATACCGCTCGCTATTACGCTATACCGCTCCCTACCCCGCTATACCGCTCGCTATTTCGCTATACCGCTCCCTATCCCGCTATACCGCTCGCTATTTCGCTATACCGCTCGCTATTACGCTATACCGCTCCCTATCCCGCTATACCGCTCGCTATTTCGCTATACCGCTCCCTATCCCGCTATACCGCTCGCTATTTCGCTATACCGCTCGCTATTTCGCTATACCGCTCCCTATCCCGCTATACCGCTCGCTATTCCACTATACCGCTCGCTATTCCGCTTACTGCGCGCTATATCAGGCGCTCTTCAATAGCTACCGCTTTTATACTGCTATATCAATTGCTATATAACTGCTTAATCTTTTTATACTGCTCCACTTCAATAGAGATAGAAATAATAATAACCACACCCCGCTAACGCATGCGCTATACTGATTGAGGTAATTATAATAAATAATAATAATAATAAATTGCATTTATTTACAGAACGTAACAGTAACAAAGTAACACTTCTATAAATTAAAAATAATAATAATAACAATAGATTGTACTGTAAGTACTGTAAATAGGACAAATTCAGATCCAAACTAATGGAATCTGTTCTACCATTTGCCCTTATATTTGTTCATAACTACAAAATACAATTCTAATTTAATTATCTTAAAGTACAATTTCATAGTTTTATTTAATTTAAAATACACACACATGCAAACAATAATATAGATGATATGATATATAAACAAAGAAGTAAGAATTCCAGAAAGTTATACCATCAGAACGGTTTTCATTTTTTCTTTAAAATTTGATGCCGGCAAATATTTAAATTGAGAGGGTACCGAGTTATACGCTTTAGTTATTTGGTATGAAAAACCTTTTTTAAAAAATTCTATCTTATGAGTTGGTGGAGTGAGAGTGCCTTTGAATCTAATATTCAGATTATGAACATCCGTGCGGAAAGTTAACCTGCTATACAAATAAGCTGGTTTGTGGGTTGTAACAATTTTATGAAATAAACAGACACTATGTAGCATTCTACATTGACACATATTTAACCATTTTATTTCCCTGAGCTTATGAGATATTCTATCGTATTTTCTTATTCCAAAAATTAAACGCAAGCATGAATTTTGAATTTTTTGAAGGCGATATGAGTCTTCTTTATCGATAAAAGGGCTATATATTGTGTCACAATAATTCAAGCATGATAGTACCATGGATTCGGCTAATATTGTTTTAGTTTTAATGTTAAGGTAGTTCCTACTTGAATAGATTGTTTTTAAATTCCCATAAGCTCTTTGAGTCAGTACACTCACATATTTTTTAAATTTTAAGTCAGTATCGATATACATTCCAAGACTTTTTACACAATTTTTTGGTTTAATGACACTATTGCTGATTATTAATTCAAACCGTTTAGAATTTAGTATGTAATTTTTTGATTTAGATGGTCCAAATAATATTAACTCAGTTTTTGCGGCATTAAGTTGCAGACAGTGTAATTTACAAAAGTTTTCAATATTTTGTATATCAGCATTAATTTTATTTATTGCAACATCTACTTCATCAGGATGAAAGGAATAGTACATTTGAGTATCATCTGCGTAACAGTGATAATTGCAATAAATAATATTTTTTTCTAAAAAACTTGTGTATATACTATACAGCAAAGGTCCCAAGATTGATCCCTGTGGTATACCTGATCTGAGTAAAGCGTATGAAGATACATTATTTTCTAGCTTTGTTCTTTGAGCTCTATTTGTTAAGTAGTTGTCAAAAAATTGTAAAGCTGTTTCATCAAGGCCAATATGTTTTAAGATTACTTGTAGTATATTGTGGTTAAGTGTGTCAAACGCTTCTGTAAAATCTAATAACACTAGTGCCGTTATTTGACCTTTATCTGTTTTGATCACAATGTCATCAATTACTGAATGTAAAGCAGTTTCGCAGCTGTAACCACGGCGAAATCCTGATTGTTTAGATGGTAGTATATGATTGGTGTTCACGTATTCCCTTAATTGTTTATCGACAATTTTTTCAATAATTTTTGATGTAACTGGTAGTAGGCTAATAGGTCGCAGATCTTTATAACAGGTAGGTTTTGAGTTTTTTTGAATGGGTATGATATCGGCTTTTTTCCAAGCTGATGGGTATACACCTTCCATAATACAATAATTAATTAGATATGTAATGTGAGGTATGATATATGGACAACAAAGTTTTAATAAATTGATATTTAAACCATCATGACCCACTGCTTGACTCTTGATTGATGATATAATTTTTGATACTTCTAGTTCATTTGTTACCCTAAAATGAAATACTGACCCGCTGGGTGTTTTGCTGTTATAATACACCTGACATAACTGAATGTTACTATTCAAAGATGGCACTGAATTGATAAAGTGCAAATTGATGTTTTCAACATTAGTTAAATGTGCCGGTAAAGTTGATGCTTTATTTTTAGAAAGTATATCATTGCGTTTAAGTATTTTCCAAAGATTATGTTTTTTGTTATGTTGGATCTCGTATTCTAAATAAGCTTTTTTTTTCTCTTTTAATTGCTGCAGTAGTAGTGTTTCTTAGATTTTTATAGTAATTCCAGTGATGTTGAAGTTTAGTTTGTTGAAATTTTAAAAAAGCTTTATTGCGCAAAGATTGCATTGTTTTTATCGTATCAGTTAGCCACGGCGCTGGAGTTTTTGTAAATTTTTTGGTCACTAGTGGCAAGTGATAATTAATTAATTGAGATAAACTTAAAGTAAAAAAATCTATTTTTGTATTAATATCGGGACTGTCGTAAATAAGATAAAGCGGAAGATTAATTAAATCAGAACAAAATAAAGTGTAATTAAAATGTTTGAACTGTCTATAAGTCATTGTTTTATGGTTTTGTTTTACTTTATGTGTTAGTTCGCAAAATATCAACTCATGATCAGCTATGCCATCAATATGCAAAACTCCAAAATCAAAAAGTAAATCCATATTAGAAATAAATATCAAATCTATTAATGTAGATGATTTGTCAGTAATTCTTGTTGCTTTATCAATAATTTGTTGGCAACCACAACCATCCATCATATTTAATAACATTGAAGTATCAGTATTAGATAGTTTAAAATGATCTATATTGAAATCTCCCAAAACCAGCACATCTGCATAAGCTGGTATGATAAGTGACATTGTATTTTCCAACGCATCAATAAAATATGCATATCTTGTTACATGAGGTCTGTAACATACTCCCACAGCTATGCTAAGATGTGTCAATGATATCCAAATTTGTTCTATATTTTCATCTGTAGTAATTTCTTGAAAACGTAAACTATCACTAATGTACACCGCCACACCACCGCATCTATTAAGATCTCTATCTTTCCGAATTATGTTATAGTTATCAACAGAGACCATTGCATCGCTTATAATCGTATTTAACCAAGACTCGGTAACAGCAAAAATATCGTATTTATTTTGTAGAATTAGGTTGCGAACCAGGTCTATGGACGGTAATAACGATCGCACATTGAGGTGCGCTATTCTGAGATTATTCATGTTCTTCGATTATATAACATAAGATATAAACCATAACTAACCATAATGAATAATAATTACACTTGTTATTTAATTATTATGTATAATATAAAAATATGAGAGTGGTATTTTTATTGGAATACTAGTAAAAACTCGTTCAAAATAAATATACTTTCAGAAATATTTACGTGAGTGAACAAAACAAAATCAAAAAAATTTAAATGATTTTAATTTTATGTTTGGATAGTATAATTATGTTTTACAATATTTATAATGTGAGTATTTTTTTTTTATATAAATAGAAAAAATGAGCGACAAAAAAAACAGGTAAGAAGAAAAAGACAAACAGTTAAATGTGTATGATGTGTGTGTAATAAAAAAAAATTAAACAAAATGTAATATATATGCAATTAAACTAAAACTAATACAAAGATATAAAAAATAAATCAAGAAACTATTTTCCTACGTACTATAATTTTTATTATTTGCATTATGTAGTTGAAATAAAATAGAAAATAAAACAAATAATAGTTTGCAAAATTATTTTTATGCTAATATATATCTATTTATAAAGACACAAATGCCGAATAATTAATATTTATTAATATCATCTTGAATATTAATTAGCTCTTTTTGACCATTAATTGATATGAAAATCTTACCGTCTAATGTCCAGACGTTTTTAATTTGAAATTTTTGTTGTGCCGCTTTAAACAGCGTTAATCGGTGATTTGTTAAATCTTCTTTAACAAATATTCCGGACCCCTTTAGCTTCTTCTTTTCTGCATACAAAAGGTTTTTGTGTTCTTGTTTACGGAATTTTATTACTACAGGCCTATTTTTTCCGGTTTTAATATTTCCAATTCGTCTTCCATATTCGATATTATTTAAATTCAAGGAAATATCCATTTTTTGTTGAGCGATTTTTATAAATTTGTCTATTATTTTTTCTCCTTTTTCTTCTAATATGCCATATATAATAATATTATTTTGTTTACTAACTTGCATGTTGTAATCTCGAAGATCTCTTACTTCATTTTTTAAATTCTCAATTTCTTGAGATTGCTGATTATTTATTATGATTTGCTCGTCGAATTTCTTGTTAATGATTTTCATTAACTCCACTGACACTTTCGTTGCAACAATCTCAATAAAATTAGTGTCACTAACAATACTTTTTGTGGCTTCTGTAATTATTTTCTGGATATCATCCAGTTGGTCTCTTGTGAAAGGCATTATAAATTCCACGATTTAAAACTGGCCACGTGTTTCACCAATATTTATCACTCAAAAAACAATACACGGCTATCAGTTTGATAATTATGTTCTGTATAACGATCAATTTAAACGATTTTAACATTTGTTATAAACAATTATTAAGTTTATAGCATACTTTAACGATTATTTTGCAGCACGAGAAGAATACGTTTACTCTCTACGCGCCATCTTGATTATCAGTTTATTATTATATACTCGTCGAGTCCTTTGCGGTATCTGCCGGCATCAGAATCCTTGTCTATCACAATGAAACCATACTTTTCTTTCCAACATTCTGCACATAGAGTTTTAAACTTCTCGAAACTCATATCGCTGCCCACATGGTCTTGGTATACATGTTTCAAATTTAAATCATCTTGTTTGAAGAGCATTATAAAATTTCCATTATCGCGGATCAAATGCTTAGGGATACGTGTATATGTTTGACATAGGTAAAATGAATCAACATTTTTATGTCTACCCATACTGAAGAAATTTCTAATTTTATCTTGTTTGTCACATGCAACATCGTCAAATATAAAAATTGAATTATTATTTGCTTCACTCGGATCGAGGATTTCGCAGTTTTCGGAAAATGGAAAATATCCAACTTCCGACATCGAGCTTAAAACGTTACTTAACATTTGATATTTTGGTTGAAACAACGACTTTGAGTAAATGTACAAGTTTTCAAATTTTAAACCGTTTTCATGGAAAAGCATTGAAAATAAAACGTTAGTTTTGCCACAATTCGAGGGTCCGCATATTATAGCTCTTACAGAATTTGGGATTAACGGGCCATGTTTTTCAGATTGTCCAGTCGTATCCCCCACAACTGAGTCTATATTTATAATTGGTAAAGTAACTTTCTGCTTAACGGTTCTCATTATACTAACTAAAACTCTAATTAATATGGCTATATATACACATCATTGATCTGATAAAATTATTAAGCAATGTACCACGGTAGAGGTATCATCAACAGCGCTATAGATAAGTTACCTGTTGAGCTACACTTACCCGGATATAAATATTGCGGTCCCGGCACCAAGTTGAAGAAGCGTTTGATCAGGGGAGATATCGGTATAAACGATTTGGATAAAGCTTGTATGCAGCACGACATTGCCTATTCGAATTCATCCAAGTTAGAAGATCGACATAAGGCAGATAAAAGTTTGGAAAAATCTGCTTGGGGAAGAGTTAAGTCTAAGAACTCTTCGTTAAGCGAAAAAGCAAGCGCTCTAGCGGTAACTGGAATCATGAAAGCCAAAAGGAAATTAGGAATGGGCGTTAAAACTGTAACTCTTCGCGCAGGTGTAGTAAATAAAGCACGAACGGCGTTAAAACCGTTAGCAAAAAAAATTAAAAGTGCAGACGTTATACGAGAAAGTGCTAAAATTGCCTTGATTGCTGCCAAGGATGCTGTTAAGAAAACGGGTGGACGTAATAAAGTCCGCAAACCAAGAGTTCTACCTATTCCAAAACAAGGTGGCTTTCTGCCACTCATACCCCTCTTTGCTGGATTAAGCGCCTTAGGTTCGATCGCGGGGGGTACTAGCGCTATCGTACGAGCAGTAAAATCTACTAAGGAGGCACAAAAGAAACTGCAAGAGTCCGAGCGTCACAACAAAACGATGGAAGCCATCGCTCTCGGAAAGAAGGGAAGCGGTTTATATTTAAAACCATATAAGAAAGGTTTGGGACTGTACCTGAAAAAATCAAAAAACTGTTAAGTTTGCTGCCCGATAGACCGCTCACAGATTTAGACTTGAAAAAATATACGAAACATATTAAAACGTTTAGAGGAGTATTTATGCGAGATCAGTTACCACATCACCCTCATTATAGAGAGTCAGGTATAATAAATCTGGATAGGGCGGCAGGAGCCGGCACTCATTGGGTAGCGTACAAGAAGAACGGCAGACGCGTGCAATACTTTGACAGTTTTGGAAATTTAAGCCCGCCGCTAGAAGTTGTAAAATATTTCAAAGCATGCGAGATAAAATATAATCACAATCAATATCAGAAATTTAACTCTCACAACTGCGGACATTTATGTTTAGAGTTTTTATATAAATAAAGATGTTAAAATTAATTTTATGTTAGTCATGTCTCGAACGTTCACCCTGCAAGGTGATAGCAGCGAACTATCGGTCAACTATTATCCTCCGATCGAGTTAGATCCGCAACACGAATATTGTTTAGGACTCATTGGTTTTCACACATATAATTCCATACCGAACATTGAGGAAGGAATCAACAATAAATTCATTTTCAACGATAATAAATTGATCACACTTTCTACAGGGGCATACGAAATTCGAGACATTGAA
This sequence comes from Tachinus rufipes, assembly GCA_963932245.1. Taxonomy (NCBI): domain Eukaryota; kingdom Metazoa; phylum Arthropoda; class Insecta; order Coleoptera; family Staphylinidae; genus Tachinus; species Tachinus rufipes. The sequence goes on along the minus strand of OZ010742.1, from coordinate 20,858,613 downwards.
TTGTATTTACAACGCATGATAATAGGGGGGTTAAATTTACCCGAGTCGGAAGCAGAAGAAATTTTGTCTTTGAAACCCAATCACAACACTCTTCAGTGTGAAATCAAGAGCAAGTATGACATTGATTTTACATCTGATAAAAACACCATCGGGCGTCTCTTGGGGTTTTCCGGGAAAAAAATTTTAAAAGCCGGAATTATTCATAGGTCCGATTTACCCGTGCAAATAATTAAAGTGGAAAGTATAAGAATAGAGTGCAACATCGTTACTGGAGCATATTACGACGATCGTCTGTCGCACACGTTGTTCGAATTTAGTCCCGCAGTGGATCCCGGTTACGCAATTAATATTGAACCTCGAAATATTTTATATTTACCGGTAAACGTTCGCAATAGCATCGACAATATCAATCTCAGAATATTGGATCAAGCGGGGGATCCCATTAATTTTAGGAGAGAAAATATTTTAGTAAGATTGGAATTAAAACCTCTGTAAGATGGGAATTGTTTTCGGTAATAAAAAGAAGAAGAACAATGCGTTCCCCATCAGTTCCCCTTTGCCTACGAAAGAGGTGACACGTCTTAATTTATCCCGATTATTGGCTCTAGGTTACAGAGTGAAACATTATGGAAAAAATTAACATTTTTGATGAAGTGCAATTTGATGAGAGCATCGTTAAAGAACAGTATCATTCTTACCGACCAAGGACTACAAACTTTGATAATAACGATGAAATCAGAATCACAATTCAGAACCAAGATATTTTTACATGTCCAAGCGAAAGCAGTATATACTTGGTTGGAGAGGTCGAAGGGCAGCCATCAGATGGAAAAACATTTAGCATAACCAACAACGTTTTCTCATTCTTATTCGAAGAAATCCGATATGAGTTAAACGGTGTCGAGATTGATAGAACGAGAGATTTGGGTATCTCGAGCACTATGAAGGGGTTCCTTTCCTTCGGAGACGCCGAAGAAATGAAAGTTTTGGGAACTGCCGGGTGGGGCAAAACCGGTCAAATAAAAACATATTTTGTGAATAAAAAGTTTTTTGCTCTTATTCCGCTAAAGTGTTGGTTAGGATTTGCCGAAGACTATCAAAAAATAATGGGATTTGCTAAACACGAACTAATTCTACTACGTGCGTCTACTGATGTAAATTGTTTCATAAGCGATGATACTGATAAAAAAGTAACTAGCCTGATTAAATTTAAAATAAACAAAGTCGAGTGAAGAGTACCACATATACAATTAAATGATGAGATTAAATTACAAATGTTGGAACAAGTTAAAACCGATCCTAGAATCTTAATCCCATTTCGCAAATGGGAACTACACGAACTACCCTCTATGAATAAATCTAAAGATAGTGTTTGGTCCGTAAAAACCTCAAACAGTCTAGAGAAATCACGATATGTAATTATAGCTTTTCACGTCAACAAAAAGGGTGTGTCGAGTGAAGACGTTTCCACATTCGATCATTGTAACATTAAAAACATAAGAATCTATCTAAATTCTGAAACATATCCATACGAAAATTTAAATTTGGATTTTGACAATGGCGAATATTTAACCGCCTACGAGATGTACTGCCAGTTTCAAAGTAGTTATTATGATAATGCAAAAAATCAACCATACTTTTCGTTTACTGATTTTAAGAATCACACAATGTTTGTATTTGACGTTTCAAAACAAAATGAAAGCATCAAGTCCTCGACGGTAGACTTGCGCCTTGAAATGGAAGCTTCTCAGATTTTTAAAGACAATACTAGGTGTTATTGTCTCATTTTGAGCGATACCATAGTTGAATACACACCGCTATCAGGGTTGGTTCGAAAACTCGTGTGATGGGAAAAAGAGTGAGATTCAGTGAGCCCGAGTCAACGGTCATTTATTTGCCTGAAGAATGTGGTGACTATAGAAGCGGTGCTGAATGGATGATTGAAGCACAAAATAGAGTACGATTTCAACGTAGAATTAAAAAGATTGCAATAACATTGGAAGCAGTAGTGAATCCTGAACGTAGAAAAATGCGTCAAATACCCACCATCAATTGAGCTCTTATTTTAGTCGAGTACAGGCCGTTGATGTGTACACTTCATATAACATGATGATTATATTAGCCATCGATATGCAAGGATTTGTAATTGCAAATCAGTTTATGCCGAAGCAAATAAGTATTGCATCAAATTACAAAAATATTCACACTTACTTGATGAAACCGACAATCGACTACTCGTTTTTAACATCGAAGGAAAAAATTCAAGCCAGATGGTTGGAAAATAATTACCACTCAATTCCATATTCCGGAGGAATTGTTGATATGGCCGAGATTGACAACATCTTTTACGGATTTACTCAGAATTTATCCGATGTGACGTGCGTGGTTAAGGGTGTTCAAAAAGAAGATTTTTTAAAAAGACATTTCCCGAATTTTACCATATTAAACCTTGAAGGTGAAATTAATTCACCAAAGTTTGAAAAATGTACTCATTTCTGTGCAAATCACACGGATGAGTTTAGTAATTGTTCATTTCAAAATGTAAAAAAAATTTGTACTTATTTAAATGATAATAATAATACTAAATATTATTAAATGTAACTTATTGTGTAATTGGTAATGTTAGATTGTTATGTGACATTATTATTGATAAACGTACAAATTTATCTTGTAATTTTTTTTAAATAATAATAAATGTGTTATTAAGATGTTGTGTTTAATTTAACTACCTTTATAATAAACAATATACATTTTTATCAGAAAGTCAATTACATCCTGTTACTTCTGATTATGTTATAATTTCCTGTTGAAAATTGGTGATATGTTATCATGCATGTTGTTATGAAATGATGAAATAAAACACAGTTATAACATACATTTGATTTTCTTTTATTTAATGATTGTTAATATATCTTTTATATAATTTATGAAATATATATGAAATTATAATTACACATTTAACATTTGTTTCTTTATTTTAAACCATCCAGGAGGTTTTTTGTATTTTTATCGCTTAGGAGCGGGTCAAATACAAGTTTTTATTTTAGATTCGTGACGTACGCGACGGGCGCTTTCATTTGAGTACCATGAAGGCCCTTTTTGCAACACCGGAAGTCGCACTTCCGGTCGCCATTTTTGATTTTGTGGTAAAGATTGTCACTTCCGGTCGCCATCTTGGATTTATTTTTGACACACCCTGTATATACAAAGTCTTTCGACCACCCTGTATATATGCTCGTTCGCTTGCTGCCGCTAGGTGGCTGCTGGTATCGCGCGTTGCACTCGCACACTTGAGACAAAACATTGGAATTTCCCCCTCTCATATTTTCCATCCTTCCATTTCCGATTTCTGGTTCTCACTCTCACACAAGGGGCTCTTATGGAGGTATAAAAAGAGAGTGCGTATACCGGATGTCACTGATAACAACTGATAAGCAACTGATAAGCCCCGCCGCCCCCTCGTCACGACACCTCGTCGGGCCACACCCCGCCCTAATTCTTCCCGCCAACACCAGCGACGGTGGCGACACACCAATTAAGCCGGCCCAGGTGTGGACTCAGTGATGGGCAGGTGAGAAAAGTGATTTTAGACCCCCCATGTAAACCTTATGGGATTTTGGCGCAGAACTCTCTTTGGTGCACTACTAATTATTTTAGGCAAAGACCAGACTTAATTTGACCTAAACATTAAAAAAATATTTTGATAATTATATCCTCAGCATAAATATATGCACAAAGATGATTTCTAGACAAATTCATTAATTTCAAACATAATGCAAAAAATGTTTTAAATTTTCCAAAATTAATTTTGAACCTACAACTATCTTAGTCAATATTCAAACCCTCTTTGACCCAAATTTTAATAAATTATTTTGACACCTGTATCCTCTGCATTCAAGTATGCCAAAAATAACTTACAAAAAACCTAGAACTTTGTTAGGCAATGCTTAGACCTTATTTAACCCAAATATTAACAAAATATTTTTAAAATTGCATCCTCAGCATACAAATATGCACAAAGACAATTTATAAATTACTTTATGATTTTCAAAACATTTCAAAAAATATTTTTAATTTTTCAAAATTAATTTTAAGCTTAGAACCATTTTAGGCAATTTTCAGACCTTTTTTGGCCCAATTATTAAAGCAATATTATGACAACTGTATCCTCAGCATGCAAAAATGTATAAAAAAAATTTACAGATAATTTTATAAACATTTGAGGACATTTATAACGTTTATTATGTTTATAACTTTTATAATTTGTCACATGTGTGACATTTAAAACATTTAAAAGATTTGTAACGTTTGCAACATTTGTGACGTTTATGACATTTTGTTTGGCAGTTTTGACGTTAGTAACATATGACATTTATAAATTTTTACAATTATAATTACTGCAGATCATGGTTTAATCCAATTTCTTTACCAGAAACACTTGAGTGGTTAGTTGGGGCAATAAACTCATTAACTCCGGGACAGTAGTTTTGACTTTAGTTCCCGCCCGTCCGCCCAAGTGTTTGTAATCAAATTTGTTGATTACAAACATTTGGGTGGGTGGGTGGATGGGGCACGCAATTTATCGATTGAAGTTCAAACCCATCCACCCAACTGCTTTTGATACAATCACAAACACTTGGGTAGATGGACGGGCACTCAGTTTTTTGAATACAAACAATTTTGATCACAAGCACTTAGGTAGATTGGTAAGGCACCAAGTTCATTGATTCCAGGACAATAGTTTTGATTTTAGTTACCGCCCAGCCGCCCAAGTGTGATCCACCTTCTTGAACACAAACACTTGAGTGGGGCAATAAATTCATTGATTTTAGGACAGTAGTTTTGACAAAAGTTTTCGCCCACCCGCCCAAGTGTTTTAAATTTAAAAAATTAATCACAAACACTTGAGAAGGTAAGCGGGCACTCAGTTCCTTGATTGCAGAACAATAGTTTTAAGTTTAATTTCTGACCAACTGTTTGTAAACCAACTTTTTGATTGCAAACACTTAAGTAAGTGGGAAGGCACGCAATTCATTAACTGCGAGACAGTAATTTCAACTTTAATTTCCGCCCACCTGCCCAAATGTCTGTAAACCAATTTTGTAATCACAAACATTTGGGTGGGTGGGTGTAGCACGCAGTTTATTGATTGCAAGACAATATTTCCAACTATAATTTACGCCCATCCACCCAACTGTTTTTGATACAATCACAAACACTTAAATAGGAAGGCGGCTACTCAGTTCTTTGGATGCAAGACAATAGTTTTAAGTTTAGTTTCCGCCCAAGTGTTTGTGATTTAATTTTTTGATTACAAACACTTGGGTGGGGGAGCCGGCACTGTTCAATGATTGCAAAACAGTAGTTACAATTTTAATTCTCGCCCGCCCACCCAAGTGTTTGAAATCAAGAAATTTGATCACAAACGCTTGGGTAGGTGAGTGAGGCACTAAGTTCAATGGTTTCAAAACAGTAGTTTTGACTTGAGTTCTCGCCCACCCACCCAAGTGTTTGTGATCTAATTTAATGATCAATAACACTTGGGTGGGCGGGTGAGGCACTAAGTTTATTGATTCTGAGCTAATAGTTTTAAAACATCAAAAAGTTTAAACTGAAGACTTTGTTTTCTGTACAAACATTATAAATCACTGACACAAGCAATAGTTATCAAAAATCATTTTGTCACCAGAAAAGGTCAGGATCCAACTTCTTGACAGTGAGTGGGTCACTCCAGTTTAAACTACTGACTTGTTATCATAGCATGGAGTAGCCCACCCACCCGCCCAAGTTTCTGTCATCAAAAAATTACAGGTATGACCTCTCTGCAATAATCATAAGTCATTTTGTAACTAGACAAAGTCGTGATTCAATCTCTTGATAACAAATACTTGGATGGGTGGTTGGGCCGCTCCAACTTAAACTACTGATTTGTTATTGTAGTATAGAGTGTCCCGCTCACCCACCAAAGTATCAATTATCAAAAAGTTAGATGTATAACCTCTCTGCAAACGTCAGAAGTCATTTTGTCACTAGAGAAAGTTGTGATCTAACCTCTTGATAAAAAACAGTTGGGTGGGTGGGTGGGCCACTCCAGTCCTATTGACTGACTTGTTAATATAGTATAAAGTGTCCTACCCACTCGCCCAAGTGAACGTAATCAAGCGATTAAATGTTAAACCTCTGAATTGAATGTTAGACCTCCCTGGGGTTGTTAGAAGTAATTTTGTCTGAAGACAAGGTCGTGATCCAACTTCTTGATAACTAACACTTGGGTGAGCCGCTCCAACTCAAACTACTGCTTTAAAATAAACAGGCAAAAAAACTGCCTAAAACCTGAATACAGTTTCAACTATTGACACTATACTCAACGAACACGTAATTTAGAAGCCGTTAGTAGGCAGATTTTTGTTTTAAAACATTTTATTTACACTTTTAAAAGTTGGATTTACAATTTGAATGCCAAATTTACAGTTTGTAGGTAAAGTTTAAGTTTCGGTAAGCAAATTTTAAGTGAAAATCTTGATTTACATTTTTAATGGACAAATTTATTATTTGAAAGCCAAATTAACAGTTTGGCAATAGGTTTATAATGTAGAAGCCGGATTAACTGTTTGGCAGATAAATTTAATACTTTGAATACCGAATTTACGCTTTCAAAAAACTAATTTACAGTTTTAACGGTTTATTTGGTCTTACGACTTGTTTGAAAAGGGTTGATGAGACTAACGGCTTATTAAATGACTTCCAAATCACCCCGGCAAATAAAGAGCAAGTCATTATTTAGTTTACAAAATGGATGTGAGTGTTTATGATCCGTAAAGTTTAACAAAAAAGAAAGAAGTTTCTCACAAGAAGAATTGTAATAAGACACTTTAAAATGATCATAGATTTTAAAGTGTACTTTATCATGGATATTTGTAGAAAGTTGTTCTATCAACCTTATTGAAACAGCAAATTTTAGTTGAACACTATGATTCCGAGCTTTCTGGTCATCACGATAGCAACAAGATCTTTCGTAGAGTAGGGAACAAGTAGCACTAGCCACGACTGTTTTAAGATGTGGTTACGCACACATGTGAGGTTTGTCTAGCTTATGCTATAAAACAAAAAGCCAGTATTAATTTTTGTTCTTAGATTATAAAATTGTTTTTCAATCATATCTTTCCTTAAACTCATCATACAAATATTTTATTAATATTTTCTAACGCATTGTCTATAAGGTTATGGAAATAATAAAAAAGATTATTTTTTTTAATCAAACCATATAACAAAGCAGTGATAACTGCTAGGCGATTAACAAACTTAACATTACTAAAATAACAGCGTCAGTCATGAATTGAACTAAACTTTGAATAAAATTTAAATACTAACATAACACAACAACTTGTTAGTTTTTTTGTGCAAATCTAAAACAATTCTATTGTTTATCCATTTTAATTTAAATCTAGACCAAAAAAGCGTTGTCATTATACTTAATGCCAATCTAGACAAGATTAAATCAACAACTGCAGTCTTCCTTACTATATGGGGTGCCAACTACGACAAATATTATCATCAAAGAACACCACTACAAAAGTAGTTTGTAGTCCAAAACAAAAACATTCATTATTTTAAAGTAATCCACTTAAAGTTGAACTAAATCAAAAGTGAGTCCAGCTTTAGAAACTACAAACTATTGCAATACAAAAAAAATACGTTTTCCTCTTAACAGCAAAGACGCCGATGGCATTCTTATTACAAAACTAGTATTAACAAAGCACTTAGCTAGACCCAGCTTGTTTAAGTGCACCAGTAGGTTTAATTAAAACTTCCCAAGGCTATCAAAGCCCAGATTACCAACACCAACAAACTGTACGTTCATTCGGGCTTAGTTCTCAAACGACGTAAATTTGCAGCAACGGATTTTACCAAATCACACTACAAAAACTACTTTATTACAGAAGTTCTAATTATAAAGGCGTACCACACCTTTGTGTTTGTTTACTTGTTATTTATATTTTGTTCTTTGTCATGTTAAGTTTCTAGTTACCAAATGCCTTATTTTTTAAATAAAGAATACTCTCAAAGGTCCAATGTTACTTCCTGAAAAAGTCAGAAAAATGTTGATTAAGCATTGTAAACTTATAATGTTCAAATGATTTAAAGTGTGCACTATATACATTGAATTATACATAAGTGTTGATTTTTTTTTGCAATTATATTGGCACAGTGTTGTCGGCATATTAAAGTAGGTATGATTTTAGATCAAAGTGCTGACAACTTACTACCAACATATCACTACAATAGGTATTATAGAAGAGTTTTGACAATAAATAATCATAAGACGGAATAGAGAGAATTCCTTACATTATTCTTCAAGTAGCTGTCTATTTTTAATTAAACTTTATTGTGCAGACTAGTTAAAGAAAAACTTAACAATAAAAGTTTTTACAAAAGCACCTTTAATAAGGCATATTATGTCAAAAAACAATGCTAAATGTTAATGTCTGAAAGCCCTCGAGATGAGTATAACAACTGTTTTACTCTAATTAAATACTTTACTTTTACAATTATTTTGTAGTTCTTCATCTTTTAATACTACCACCATAAGCAAAATTTGAATTATAATCTTTGTAATGCTCGTAGTGGTTTCATTGTAACAAAATCTGATCCATAATTGACAATTTGCAATCATAATCAATAACACTCAATGCTGAATTTACGTTGTAAGATAATTCTAAAAGATAAAACACGGTATCATTTGTACATTTATAAATGTCTAAAATTACAGTATTATTTTATCATCAGCATTAATACAGTCTGCAATCAAATATTCATTTTATTAATCTTAAGATTTATACACTGAAAAAAATAAAAAATGGTTGCAAAATAAATATACATATTTTTTATTTAAAAATTGATTAATAAGTGATGGTAGGCGTATGCTATAAACCTCTGAGATATAAAAAACCCCTCATGAGTATCCGACACACATGTACCATGATTAATACATTGGCTGGTTGAAATTTCGATCGGGATGACTTTTATGTCTTGCGTTTTCTATTACGATTTTATGCTCCTTCTTTAATACCAAATGCGGCAATAAACTATATCCGTGTTTATTGAACGTAATATCGAAACACTTTTTACAGTCAGAACCGCAAAACATTTTCAAAAAAATAAATCTAATTATTTTAGGTGCATCGATATATTTTTGTTTTTGTCACTGTTTCCGGGCGTTATTTATCACCGATTTATGATTTGCATACCCTCCATATTTTATTTGCATATTTATCCGCACATTTTCATCGGAATTGCTACTTAGATTTGTGAATCGAGTCGGATTTTTATTCACGCCCATAAACTATGAAAATTTATCCCGTCATAAAATATACGCACAACAAAACAAAGTCGCGAATAAATAAAATAAAATAAAACCAGAATTATTTCCCCGCGAGGCAATATCATCATCGACGAAAATAGGAGCCTTTATCAATGCATTAAATATTCCCCATATTAATGCAATCTTGTTTTTGCTCGCACATCAAACGGAGAGAGATCTTCCGAAACGCAATTACATGAAAATACCAGTTTTTTCATCATCGGACTTGGCTTTCAAAATATACATGTATAGAAAAAAGTTTTCTGTTGGTTTTTAATTAAATACAGATCAAAGCGACAGACTAACTAAAAATATAATATAAAGAAAAGAAAAGATAGGCAGAGCGGTGCCAGTGGGTGAATGCCTATACATATGTAAACCGCTAGTGGCAGATTTATAGATCAAAGTTAAGAGAGACTCATTGTAATAATAAGACGTACCCATACTGTGGTATAAAATACTCAAATAGAATATAGAAAAAAACCAATTAAAAAAAAGTAAACAAATAGATCTGTAATTTGTTTTAAATCAATTTTCTTTAAACCAAAAAGTAATTAGTAGCAGTATAATAACAGATATTAAGAATAATGTTATTTAGTTAGTAGTTTTTGGCCCTGCTTCATAAACTTCAAATTTAAGTATAACAATAACACTTGTTATTCTTAAAAAAATAATTTGCTAAACTCATAAAATTTAATCAAACGCAACACAAATTTTACTATTTATTTTCAAAACTTTGAGTTATTTTTTACAGCACTGGAAGTTGCAACGTTGCATAAATCTGTAACAGCCGAAGCAGCCACGACTTGGGTGACCAACAAGTAATAAAGAGTATGTAAGTAGTTATTTATTCTATTAAATATGCCACAAAATAAAGATTAGTTTAAGTTTTGAGAACTATTCTCTCTAGTCGCTTAAAAACGTCTTGAGTGTACCTACTACTTTTTATAGTAGTTTTTTTAAATTCTAGCAAATGCAGTATTGTCAGCACATAAGTTTCTCCTTTAATTCCTTGTTATTAAAAAAAAACAATAAAAAGAATATAACGTCAAATCAAAATTCTTTGTTATATTGTTAAGTGCAGGTTGAAATATTAATGTTTTATTACTATACATAACGTTTTTTTTCACGTCAGTTTGCAAATATATCTATCGCATTATACTAACAAATAACTTCTCCTGTTGAGTTTATAGATGCGTTCATTTTAAAAACTAAACTGTTTATTATTATTTTCGCAACAAAAAGTATATTAAAGCACTGCTTGTTTCAACTCAAACAATAAGCTGAAACCATAAGGTACTTCAAAAATGTGGTGTTTTTACAGGCATTGAAAATTTAAAACAATTCAAACATCTGTCAGTCTCAACATGTAACACACCATCGTTTGTGTTGATGATGTGTAACATGTTGAGACTACAATCAATACTCAGATGAAAAATAAATTATTGAATCAATAATTTGTAGAACGATTTAAAACAAAACATAGAATATTGAATAAACTAATAAATTAGATTAATTAACGAATAGTTTGTGATAAAATTAATATGATTTTAGTTAAAATATTTTCCAAATTAATATAACAATTTTGATTAGTAAATTATACAAATTTGGTTTAAAATTCAGCATAGAAATTAATTCAGTGTTATTCTGATTGAATCGTACAATCGGTTTGAGTATTTAGACTGCAGATAATAATTGCCCGAAACAATATCCATCAGTTGGGAAATGCAGCCTGAATAGCCAATCGTGCCCATTATGCGAATCCGCTAATCATATAATTAACTAAATGTAAAATCACATGTAAATTACGGAAAGCATGTTGATTAATTAATGCGGTCATCCTCGCGATGAATGTAAATGCGCGCCCGATATCAACCAACACAACATTTCGGATGAATGAACCATTTCTCTCTCATTTCCCCCCTGTCATTACACTCTGCATCTGTCAGATCTCAGAGAGGTGTCTCAGTGGTGATCAACAATGAGAATCGGGACGCGATGCTTCAGTGGTTATCGCATGGATATGTGAATGAATTATTTAAAGGGATTTCAATTAATTACATCTATTTATCAGCGTGTTATTATGGACTACGTACTTTGTAATTCGGAATGAAAAGTTCAGCACATGAGAGGATAATTTCAAGCGCTTGCCTCCCACTACTTTACAGACAATTTGAATGGAAATGTTATTGTGCATTAATTTGCAACACAGATCAATGCAAATTATTCTACAAATTACCATCCGTTGGATGTATGTCCTATTGTAAAATCAAAAACTGCTTTACATGTCATTTATTATAACATCCTAATTATATTAAATTCATGCTAATTTGTATATTTATTCTTAGAACAATTTTGCTTCAGTATATCAATATGTCACATATATCAATCAACACCCCTATACGCACCCACAAATGGGAAGATTGAATAATGTGATTAATGGAAACAACTATTGTTATTTATAAATGCAAAACTTCCTGCAACACATTTTTTATCTTTAATATTGTCATAACAAAATTTCTTAGATCACTAACCTGATAGCTAATAAAAAATGTATGTTGTGCAATGATCAAACAATTACCATAGTAAAAAGCAATCTTTATTGAGAATGTTCATATAATAAATATTACTCGGCAGTTACGCACAAGTTTTGTAAGAATAACGTTATTAATAATAAAATAAATCACTATCTGAGTTTTTTGCCACAAATACTTTTTAATATAAATATATATATATATACATATATATATATACTACTAAAGAATATATCATGTTAAAACCAAACTGTAAAATATTTAAAAAAGTAATAGTATGATGAAAATAAAAAAAAGTCTTAATAAACATGGGTCCGTAAAGAAATGGTTTCAGAGGTAATATAGTTTATTCTTTTTTTCTAGCAAAAAAAAAAACAAAATTACATAAGATGTTCAACATGCTCTCCTTCCATTTCCAAGCAGGCACGACATCTTAGTCTGAAGGATATTTGAATTCTTTCTAAAATTAGAATTTTTAATTTATTTGTAGCTGCAGCTCATCGAGGCTAATTACAGAAGTTTTCATACTCCCAAAGAAAGAATTCTAAAGGGTTTAAACCAGGTAATCTTGCAGGCCATAAAACACCTTCTTATTCATCTAGATACAAAAGTTTGATGTAAATGCACTCTAACGGCAATTGAAAAATAATGTGAAGCACAATCATGCTGGAACCACATTTGTTGTCTTTGGTCAACAGTAATGTAGTGTAAAACAACAGAACCTACAATACCCATCCGGATGTTAAAAAAAAAAAACATGTTTGATGTCTAGATTCCATTAGAGCTTGAGGCATATTGTCGACCCAAACATGCGTATTATAAAAAAACTCCATTTTGCGTAAGCCCGTCTTTATCCGTAAAAAGAATGGTGATGTTGCGCAAGGATGTTACGCGACGATGTTGCGGTACGGCAGATTGTTGCAAGTAGGTACGCACTACGCAGTAGTAAGGTGAATGAATGGCGCTACCGAGCTATGATTAATGATTTTTTATAGCCGGAATTGGAAGATATTGATGTGGACAATGTTTATTTTCAGCAAGACGGCGCTACATGTTACACAAGCAACAAAACAATCGCAATTTTGCATTGATAAAGTCTACCAATGCTGCTTTTCAATAATTTTAAATTTACTATAAATTGTTTTGAAAGATGATTGTATACACTTAATACAAGTTTCGTTTATTTAGTAAGGACGATTATATTTTGGGCAATAATGTTGCTTGCTTTTTGTAAACATAAATAATATTTAATAATATAAAAGTTGACAAAAATGTCAGAATGCTACGTTTTTTAAAACTGTCTTTGCATGATGCAGCTATATTAAAACCTAGTAACGTCTTTATTGCATTTTTTGCAGAATAAAAACACAACTGGCTGTAGTTGCGTTGCCCCAAGCAGATAAATAATGTGAAATGCAGTACTCAGCTGCATATTTTCTAGCTATTAACCGCATATATTGCTTTTTCTAACTTGGCGCAGACAATATTTGTAAAAATATTAAAGAAATTTAGAATCTACAGTAACTCTTAAAAATTTAACATGTTAAGTTTCTTTACTATGTGAAGCATAAAAAAACACAATTAATTTTGGATTAGTTTAAAACTAGTTTGTTAGACATAAACCATTTATCAGCTTTGTTTTCAGATTAGATTGCACTGCTTGTATCGCTTGCGTATAATATGGTGTAGTCTGGCAAGTGCAGTAAAAAAATATTAATAAATATTATAAAAAAGAAAAACCTCAAAACTGACCTTTAAGGGTCAATTAAATGTATTTTATAGAACACAGTTTGTGATCTATCCAAAAAATAACTTTTTGATTTGATAAAAACTTATTTTGATAAAAATAGATCATAATTTAGCTTTGAATAAATCACAGAATATGCTCATTACTTTTTTGATTATATAAGATCTTCTAAAAATTTGTAACAAAATTCTACTGTAGGATCTATTGTGCCAAGACTTTTCCAACTTATAGATTCGGCTGGTAGTGTTTACTCAAAGCAGCTGTTCTTAATATGGTATCCTAATAAGATGTTTGTGATACGCAATCTCAACTTAACGCGTTTTATCTTCAAAACTTTTTAAGTTGGTAATTATGAGTTTTTTACAATGTTTAGTACATGTATTCTAGTTTGTTCACCGAGTAACATCGGATTCTTCCTAAAGTTTTTGATTGTTTATCAGATATCTCGTAAAGAACCTGCTTGGTCAGTTTTTGCACATTGCCAAGTTTTCTGAAATGACGAATCGATTAGTGGTAAAGTTTTTTTAATTTTTGTCTTCTTTTACGCTCAAAAGAATAGCCTAGTATTAAAATCTAAAAATCCATCTTTCAATGTATTAGAATAGAAATTGCTTTAAAACCGTGGTAATAATAAAAAACTGTGAAATTATTAAAATATAGTTATTTAATTTTTAGAAAAGAAAAATTTAATTTATATTATTTTTTTATAATATGAAACACGTTATTTGCTATTTTATAGTTTGATAATAGTCGTCTATAAAACTTGTTTGCTATAAATAAGTATAATACAAGGTGACTCAAAGAAGATTTCAGTTTTTAACACGTTATAATAATAGTATAAAAAGTGTTGGAATAATTTTAATATTAAATTAAGAAAGTACAAAAATGCGGATTTCATTTTTTAAACACAATGTTGTCCAAATGTCGACCATTCTTTTCATAGCACTCCTCCAATACTGCTCTTAAATGTTTAAATACCCGCCGACACATTTCAATAGGAATATTGTTAATGGCCTCTCGAATGTTGTTTATTAACTGCTTCGTAGTGGCTGGAGGATCGGTGTAGACGACACTCTTTAAATATCCCCACAAAAAGTTGCCAAGGAGCGTAAGATCTGGTGCTCTTGGCGGCCAAGAGATATTCCCAAATCTCGAAATAACAGTTCCTGGAAACAATTCACGTACAGTGTTCAATGATGCTGCTGCAGTGTGTGCCGTCGCCCCATCCTGTTGAAACCAGGTCCAGTTTGGGTCATAACCAGAAACGTTTTGAAAAGCTGGAGTCAAAAATTGGTGGAGCATTGCAGTGTACCGTTGGCTTGTCAAAGTAACAGAGCGGCCACGGGCATCCTCAAATAAGTAAGGCCCGATTATTCCAGATGACGACATGGCACACCAAACTGTTACCTTCTTGGAATGCAATTGTTTTTGGTGCTTTTCTTTTGGGTTCTCGGGGGCTCAATACCGACAGTTTTGCTTGTTTACGTACCCCTTCAGGTGGAAGTAAGCCTTATCACTGAATAAAATGTTGTCCAAGCTTCCTTCATCCCAAAACATATTCATCATGGTCTCACAATATTTTTTTCTAATTTCGTGGTCTGTAGACTTCAGAAACTGCACTAATTGAATTTTGTAGGGATGGAAGTGTAAGTCTTTGTTTAAAATCCGTTGCACACTTGAGCGATGAATGTTCAGGGCCTGGCTATGTTTTCGAATTGACCGCCTTGGATTTCCAGTCGCAGCACGTCGCACAATGTCAATGTTCTCTGGCGTTCTGATGGACTTCTGTTGACCTAGGTGCTTCTGATTTGCCACGGAACCTGTTTGTCGGAATCTTTGAACCCACGATTTTACTAAATTTGTCGACGGAGCATCTCACGTACACGCCGAATATTGTAATAGTTGCAAAAACGTCGAATAGCCACTACATAGGAATCTTTTACTTTAAAAAACGCCTCTACCATGAAGGCACGTTGTACGTTCGACCACTCCATGTTTACTGACGTATTCGCTGCAAATTGCCAGCGCTACCCCCCCCCCCCCCCCCACAACTTTGAAAGCGGTTGCGCAGGGCACGTTCAAAAACTGAAATCTACTCTGAGTCACGCAGTATATTACAAATAATGTCTTGTTATCTCGCTTTTGCATTGAATGGACAAATTTGACTACAAGTTTTTAAACTATCTTACACAAATTAGTTTTTTTTTTTATTCAATTATTTAACGTCAGTCTAAAAAGCTTACTCATCACAACACATTTTTTTTTACCAGAAAATCTGATCGTCCAAATAAGGGGCTTGAGGCTTAAACTCAAGACCCCTGGTATAGCAGATTAATATTTATTGGTAAAACATTTGCAAGTGTCTTTGCCATTCATCAACGCCTGGCCACCTGACAAAAAAAGTGAAAAAGGTAATGTTTGTCTGTTTAAACTATAATGCATAAAATTAAAAAAGTCAATACCCGTGCGACTATCTATAATTTTCTATTAAATTAGATATATTATATATAATTTTGAAAGAAACTTAACAAGTCCGTAAAATGCACAAATGATGAGCAATTTGATTGTATGGTTAACCAAACTAAAAGATAAACTGGTAATAACAATTACAGAAAAATCTTTTATCCAACAATAACTGATGTAGTTTAGCTAAAAAGCCGAATTAGAAAAAATAAAAATTATTAGAATTAAAAAAATTTGTTAAAACAAATGAGACCAACAACAAAATTATTATTGCTCACTTGTAAGGTTTGAAAAGAAGCATAGTTAATTATTTTCCCGACAATGACTCTGATGACATCTACAGCTAGATGGTAAATTTGTTTTCTTAAGACCCAAAACATAAACTTACTAGAATAACAAATAAACATTTTAAAATTCTGTTAAAAATCAGCAAAGATGGTTAAAAACTGAAATACCGTGAAGGAAGCCACAAAGAGTTCTGCATACAAGTGTATTTAGAAAACAGTTCTGTTGGCAAGGTAAAAAGTAAAAAAAAATTTACGTTTTACTTCATTATCTCTGTAAGTCTGCATATTCAATGTACGCATACATAAAAAAACAGATACAAAAACAAACTATCTGGGACAAGAAATTTACTATACTATAGAAATTATGAACAATTTATTCAAATAGTTTCATTCATCGCATTAAAGACAACTAAACATTAAATTTTCATTATTTCTTTGTTTTCCTAAGTATTCAAACTGTTTTAAAGATAGCTGTGCTGCAAAACTTTTTTAGCTCAACTTTATCGGTGAACAGTAATTTTACATTTAAAAATGTATCATGTATTGACGTTAGAAATATTATAATGTTACCTAAAAACAAACACAGTAAAGACATATATAGCTTTGATACAATTTTAATTAAAAGACACAATTATATCTCCAATTACTAAATTAATAAATATGTGCATTTAAGAAAGCACCTTTCCAGGCTGTCTCAAAGTTGCTAAATGAATTCTTATTCACAAAAAAGGCGATAAAATGAACTTAAACAACTACAGATCTACTTCTTTATAACCTATAATTTCAAAAATAGTGTAATCTTTATTAAATAGTCAAATAACAAATAATTTTGAAAAAAAATAACTTTTTACTAGTGTTCAGTTTAGATTTAGAAAAGAAAAATCAACAACTGCTGCAATTAATGAATTTGTTAAAAATGCACTTGACGCATTTGAAAGTAAAAAGTATGCTTTATCAATTTTCTTAGATCTTACAAAAGCATTTGACTGTGTGTCTCATAGAATACTCCTCCAAAAATTGCATTAATACAATTTTAATGATCACATTTCCGTTGAACTTCAAATAGAGTATGGTGTTCCGCAGAGTTATTCTTAATATTCATTAATGATTTTTCAATTGCAATAACAACAAAAAAGTAGTATTATTTGCTGATAAAACCACACTGTCAAATGAATACAACTCACTGGCGGATTTGTTGAAATAGGAAAAATATACACAACTTAAAGCGTTGGTTGGTATAATGACAACAAACTATGCTTGAACCAGAAAAAAACTGTAAAGCTGCTTTTTACTTTAAGAGAACATTCAAATGTAAGCACTGCACCATTTGCTAAACTTTTAGGAGTGCATATTGATCCAGTGTTACAATGGCAAACACATAGTGATAAATTAGCCGGAAAACTTGCTAAACATTTATTTTTACTTAAAAATTTGTTTCCAAAAATGTACTTTTGGCTACCTGTTATGCACTTTTTCATTCACACTTACCTTATGGACTGGTTATTTGGGGTCATTCAGCAATTAGAAATAAGATATTTGCACTGCAAAAAAAAGCGATTCGAGTTATAGCTAGAGTTGGTAATACCAAAAATTGTAATCACTGTTTTTAGTAGCTTAAAATTTTAACCTCGCCATCATGTATATATTTAAATGTCTTATGTTGCTAAAGCAAAACAGAGATCTATATTTAAATAATGATTCTTTTCACAACTATGATACAAGATCAAAATATGATATACGGCTACCTTAAATTAGATTAAAAAAGTCTCAAAACAGTACTAGATTTTTTTCAATTAAATTTTTTAAAGCTTTACCTCAACATAATATTTAAAAAAATAAATAAAAAAATATTTAATTAGTAAAGCCTTTTATTGTTTTGAAGATTTTTTAATTAATGATTTTGTAGACCTTTTTTAAAATGTATTGTATAGTCTTCTATTTATATATTTTTAGTTTAGGGTAAACCTAGACTAATAATTTATTGTTTTTTAAATAATTTTTAAAAGTGTTTTTTATAGTTTTTTTTTTAATTCTTTTACAGCAGTAGTATATTTATATTTTTATTGTAAAAAAAAAATATTTTTGTTATTATACCTACCATGTACCTGACTTGTGCAAACTGTATTGTATTAGCATGTTAAATAAATTGAATTGAATTGAAAAGAGTACCGCAGCAGAAAAAGTTTGGGTACCGCCGCTCTAAAGTGTTCCAAGATAAATTAAAGCTTTTCCCAAAATGTTTAAAACTGTTCCTGGGTGTACTGAGCTATTTTAGTTAAATTAATTTGTTTCTAATAGATTTTAAACTTTTTCAAAATGTTAGAAATAGCTAAGTGTACTAAAATTGTTCCCGACTGCACCAAAATGTTTCAAATTAAATTTTCAATTAATAATAATTGTTTTAAATAAATTTGTGTTGTTCCCAAACTAAACCTAAACTGTTGTATCTAAGCTGTTTCCAAGTTAAATGAGTTGTTTCTAAATTAGTTTTAAACTTTTATCTATTATTTATATTGCTTTTAAATAAGCAATTGTTTACAGTTTTTTAATAAAATTTGCAAAAACCTCAATATTATCAAGTTATTGCGATAAGTTTTAAAAATTACTTTTATAAACGTTGTAGAGAACAATTTTGTTTTCATAAAAATTGCAAAAATCTCGATATTATTAAATTTTCACTAAAAATATCAATTTTTTTTGAAAAACTCAATTTTGGCTAAAGTTGTTAAAAATTCTAAAAACTGCTTTGTAAAGAATTCAATTTTGCTTAACATTTCTTTTAAAACTTTTTAAGATTTTCCAAAAAAGCAAGTTGTATACAGTTTTTTGTAGGTTTTTAGCTTCACCCGAAAATATTAAGGTTCTTTTAGAGTCAGTTACAAAAGTTAGTTTATTTAATCTCTTTCTTCTTCTTATAGTGCCATACTCGCTACGAGTGTTTGGCGCCCCTCTCGTATGTTTGTATTGCGCGATAATAGTTCCACACAAACATACGGGACCTACAGTTTAACGTGGAATCCAAACCACACCACTAGAAGGGTGTGCTAGGCAAATACTTTGCCGGTTTGCCATTGCCTTGCAAAGGAGACGACCGCATTGAAATATATTTGACAAATTAGATATTGCCGCTAACCTCTTTAGAAAGAAAAAATAACAGAAGAAGTCTTGGAACACTTCAATAAAACGCCTTTTGGGAGCACAAGGATATCATTTGCAAAAATTGTTATCTGGTTTTTGCAGCAAACGACAAATTATGCTTTTTCCTTCAAACGGTGATAATTGACAAAGCAACTTTTACCCGCGTTGGTGTCTTTAAACAGCATAACGCTCACATTTAATGGCACAAAAATTCTCATACTGTACAAGATAGCCATTAGCAATAACAATTTTTGTAAAACTTTTAGATGAGATTGTGCATCAAGTTATTTACTAGTCTAATTAATCCAGCTCACTACATACTAATAGTCCAACGATGATTGCACGATAATTTTTAGGAAAAATAATCTCAGCGATCTCTGAATATGACTTCTTTAAACTTGTTGTTGAAAGGCTACAACAACAAATGTAATAGTAAGATTTGCATTACAAATGATATCAGTCATTTCAAGCAATTTTTATAAATTTTTAAAACTTTTAAATGTAATGAAAGAAAACGCTTTTTTTTACTCTAGCTATGAAGAAATGTATTTATAAAAATTTAAAAACAAAAAAAATTAGCCTAAAAAATTGGTCTTGAACGTTTGGTGATTTAAATATAAACCACCCTATACTAATCATAACTAAATCGGTTATTTTATTTGTAAAAAAATAGTATATTCAATTCATTCTTCTAGTACAAAATAATACGATTGCTGTTAGTGCTAAAACAATACTTTTCCAAAAGTATGTGCACATCAACCTTAGTAGCAATTATCAAATGTAAGTAACAAACTGTGCACAATTTAAAAAATAAATGTGCCGTCCCACAAATGATTTCGTAATAATTAACTAACCAGTCCCAACTAAAAATAGTTATCTATCTACAGCCGAGTGCAAAAGTTAATACAAAAGCAAAAATATAACTCAAAAGCTACAACTAGAAAACCGCCATATATGTCAATTGATGGATTTTCCCAATTGTTTTGACAAGCACAAAATCAAGAGCAACCCCAACAACAGAATCACCCAGACAAAGAAAACTTACGCCAAACTCCTTAACCAACATCAGGCTCAAGAGAGTAGCCCGGCATTACATCAAACCAACAGAAGGTAGCTTTAAAGCTTAGTGTAGCCAAGTCAGCTGACTTAACAAATAGACAACAACCCCAATCAAAGTGAATAAAAGGTCTAGAAATACCAAAACTAAAAACAATGTTCAGTGGCAATACGAACCTCACTAAAAGAATCTCTAAAAACTAACATGATTTTGGTATTTTCTTACAATTAATGCTCCGCCAGTAATAAATACAATATTAACTCAAAATCATTATTATTATGCTAATAATTACTAACCTTTTGATAGCTTTGTTACCTTCATCAGAGTTTTAGAATTTAAAGTCGTTTATAACACTCACAAACACTTTAAAATAAACATTCACAATGACTGCATAAATCTTTATTTTGTTTACATTTATAAAATTATTGATTTTGTTGTTATACGCACTGTAGCAGAGTTCAACATAATAAAGTTATCTAAGACACACTAAACCACAAACTCTTGAATCATTAAAAGATTTTCTAGCATGCCATTTTGTGTGCAGGTTGTGCATTACGATAACCAGTTTTCTTACAGCTACATTATTCTAAACCAAAACGTTTAGATCAAGAAAATTTATCATATTGAGCTTATACTCTCTATACCTAAACACAATTCACACATAGGATTATTATTTTTAAAATCAAATTATTTTAAACTTTTGTTTAAAAGATTTTGTTGTTGTAAACGTGTTTAAAACATTTTTTTTTTAATTTCGGTTTTTTATTCATTTTCGGAAAATATGAAGCATAAATAGCATTTTGGTTTGTTTTGATATGATTTAACTTTTTTAGCAACATACACGCTGCAAGGATGTAGTATGTTTTTTAATTATTTTGTTTTATATAAAATAAACATGATTAATACTTCTTAACCTTACAACAAATTATTCCATCAATACCAAAAAAAGAAACAAGTGTCTATATCTTATTTAATTGATTAATAACATAATTGAGCCATTGATTTTAAAAATAATTATTTTACTTCAGTTATAAAACTATTATATAATTTAATGTACCATTTTAATTGCATTTTACTGTTCATATTATGACATAAAGATATGTTTGTACGGATTAATTAAATAAAATATATGTATCAGATTCAGATCAGGACATTTATATTAGCAGTCCAACTAGTTTTAAATAATATCATCGACCATTACGATACAATAATTTCTCTGATATAAGGGTGTTTGTTTAAAAAAACGAACTCGATCGTGATCGGCGTCCTTTGAAATTGCCCACAATTGATATTCAATGGTCTACTATAGTCTGCGGAGGAAGGTTAACCACATCTAACCAAAGATTTATTCCCCTGCTCCGCATTTCAGATGTTGAATAAATCAAAGAAAACAATGAACATTGGCTACTTAATACTACTTTATATACATTATATTACAATATATTTTTTTGTAATAAACTGCAACTGCACCCAGCATTAATATGATTTCGAAAAACAGGATCATATATTAATGTGCGATTTTATGTGTCTACCACAAGTTCAGATCTAATATTTATAACGGCTGCAATAAATCCATTGAACGGGTTGTATAAATATTAGATCAGTCAATTAGACGTTGTAAATAAAACTTTCTCTTGTTATTCTGCTTCATTAGGCGCTTTGTACAGACACCGACGTCTCCTTGTCTTTCCATCTCGTTAGCAATACTAAACGGAAATAAAAAACTGATGCGCTCTTTAATTTATAAAATACTTGTCAACATGGTGCATTATGCAATTTACATACTATATTTATGTCAGTAGGTATTATACATTGCAAAATTCAACTTGGATCTTTGCCTTTGGAGTGTATAGCATAAATTTTTATAAACTTCCGAGAGAAAATTGATGCCGTGTACTAACGCTCCACTTAAATTATATCAGTTGTAGAAAATTTGCGAAGCTTGTGTATATAATATTTATGAAAATGTACATGGCAATTTATTTGAAAGTGTCTTGCTTGCTCGCCTGCTTTCTATACCATAAAAATACTTGTGCTCCGGGTATTTTTATTGTAAGCAGAACTAAACATTGTTGTACCAACGGTATTAAATATTTATACGATGGTATATTCTCTAATATACGCGAATGTATATTATAATTTTAGTTTGTTGGAACAATATTTACGTCTACAGACACCTACATGAAGTAGATAATATGCTTTCTACCTTGGTTGTATTTACGATCGTAAATTCTGTCTTTTACATTGTTTTAAATACATACGTACTTGCAATAAGATTTGTTGTAATGATTATATTTGTATTTTTCTTTCTTTAGTTTGCATGTAATGGTTTTTCTATTTGTTTTTAATTTAATGATATACACTGCAGTGGTCTTCTGCTATGATAAAATATGTTTATTACAACATAAATTAATTGAATAAAGATTAGTTTTATCATTAAAAGTAAGTCTTAATAAATTTAATTAATGCATTTATTTTATGTTTATAATTCTTAATCTTAATATTATTATTCAGCCATGATAACTTAATATGGAAATTGTATTGCAAAATAAAGATAAAAATTTATTATTCAATGAACTAGAGAAGTTATAATTTTGTTTTATTTTATTTTATTTAAAAAAATTAAAACTTGCAAGAAAAGTTCACTATTCAACTTGCATGAAATTTGTATTTTTACCTGTATATATTGTTTTTGAAAATTAAACTTTGTTGTTGTCTTTATTACAACCTGGAGCAGACTTACTCTTATTGACAAAAAATACGCTTTAAATAATTAAATATAATAAGATCAGGTGTAGAGCAAATTTGCTCCAAATGAAAGTAATATCACCACGTTATGGTCTCTCTGTAGAACATATCTTCCCGTTGCCCTGGTTTATCTAGAGATTTTATCTTCCACCAGCGCATTGTGTTTTCAGTATTTCCTTTCATATACCATTTAAGATGGTAAACTGTACGTTATGTTTGCATGTATTAGATATGTTTGTATTAAAAATGTTGGTCGCAATATTATATTAATTCTGTAATAAAATTAGATTAGTTTTTTTCTGTGTAAGCATATAAGTCACCTCGAGACTGCCATCAAGTCCTATACTTAATACTTAATTTATGACGTAAAAGACTTTATATTTTATTTTAGAAAAACAATAATTATAAAGCAGTAATTAATTTGCTTACAAAATAAAGCACGATATTCCTTTTAGAAAAGCATTTCAATGTATTCGAAATGGAGCCATGTTCCATTAAAATCGTATAAGTATTTATATAATTTAAATACCTAATTACAAATGAATTCCAGAAGAGAAATGTGGTAATTAAATTCGCAAAGTGAAGCTTTCCGCGGCGGCAACGCTGGCATACCCGCGAGTGGAGGAGTATCTTGATAAAATGGAACTATTTACAAAATTAATGGAAATGAAATGAACTAATTCGCTTATTAAGTTAGACTTTATATCTGAAACTTTATAACCGCGGAGAGGAAGCAAACTTTAAAATTGACAGTGATATTCAGCAGGATATTTAACCCCGCCATCGCCGCCGCTCCCTACTTAATATTTAATTCATAACTCACTACTAAATTAGGAAGCTTTAAACAAGGAAGTGTAGAAACTTGGAATTTATATTGGCAATCTAGTTTTGTACGCTGAATGTAACTTCAACCCGGGAAAATGTCACCCCTTCTATTTTCCCAGCCTATGTATGTCAGAGAATAACAGAGAAAACTCTTTAAATATGTATTGCAAAATATACTATGGGAACTGCTAGAGGAAATCCTCTTAAAACATGTGTTATGCATTACGGTGTATGTGTGTGTATGCGTTCGTAAGCCGAAATTGGATCTCTTGTCATAACTAGAAATTTTATGCTGCTAACACCATTGTTACACCTGCATTTTAATGTTCTCGTAATTTGTTTTAAGTAATTTAATTAACGTGTGTAGTGAAATACAATTGGGGATGTATTAAGGTTTTAATATCCTTTTGTTTATATAGCGGAGTTAAATTATAGCAAAAACCGAGGCAAAAACATATTAGAAAATAATTTGTAAATTATTATATGTTTACTGTTATATTTAGTTTTTTATTTATAAGATAACGCGTTTTTTTTTTATTGTAGTCTGAAGAAGCTCTACCAGCCTGAGTGTGAAGCTCTTATCCACTAAACCTCTATCCACTTGGCGTGCTCTTTGTAACTTTAAAATCGCAAAGCATACCTTCAAGGATACACGCTCGTTATCTCTAACGCCCTAGTTTGTCACTTTGACCTTGCTATCTCTCTCTTCCTTCTCTTTTGCAGAGACTACCTCTTTGGCAAATTCCTTTACCCGGAGCCACATTGTTCAATACCACACTTGTCTTGTTCTCCATCTTCTCCCTAGCCGCGGCTCATCTGTGGCAAGCCAAAACGTATGTTCTGGGCTCTCCTCTACTGTGCAAACTAAACATTTGTCGTACTCTGGAAATCTTTTGAGATACGTTCTAAAGCATCTGTGCCCGCTCAGCAGTTGGCAAAGTAATAGTCGACAGAACTTTATTGTTGCTCACGTAGGTAGATATTTAATCATCTTCTTAGTCTACGCTGCCTTTCCTATATACTTCTTTCCATTTTATAGTTGCTTCTTTTTTCAGTCCTCTCTTAGGGAGTTGATTTGCTTTGTATCCTTTCTCTCTCAGTTCAGCCTGTAAATAAATCGGCATGATCAAGACAATCACAAAGAATGGTTCCGTAGATATGGTTCTGTACCCACCGACTATCCTCAGCACCAATCTCCTTTGATGGTTCAACAGCAGGTCTTTGCATTTTTAGTATTTCAAGATTTTCTTCCACACCTGGGCATTATCAAGTGCGCCACGCTTGTCAGTATTTTCCTCTTTCCTTCTGAAGGTTCTCCGATGTTGTGCATCAGAATGGTTAATGCTTTTACCTTGTTTCCATCTTTTCTACCGTTTGGCCTATGTGGGCGGCCATTCTGTTGTTCCGATCAAACCACACACCAAGGTATTTTACGGCGTTCCTTGTTATATCAGCATTACTCACCGTTATTACCGCCTTTTTCAGTTTCCTGCAACAGGATGACGGCCTCGGTTTTTTCAGCTGAAATCTCCAGCTCTAGCTCCTCGATTTCAGCTTTGATCCATAACCAGTTCCTTTTCCCCTTCCGCCGGTGTCGTTCGCAAAGCACAACAGCGTAGTTCCCCTCGGCATAATTACTCCAAGTACGCTATTGTAGTATACAGTTTACAGTAGAGAACCCAGGATCGAGCCTTGTGGAAAACCAAAGGCGTTTTTAATGTCAACCGTGGTGAGCATGCACATTTTCCTGTTCTTATAGGCTTTCTTCTTTATGTCCTCTACCGAGACCTAAACTCCGACCACATGCCGGTAATTCTGGAGCTCGGTGGGAAAGAGGGGAGGGGGGGGGGGAGGAACAGTTTGTTGCTCAAACAAATTGGGCCCTCTTCCCGAGGTACCTGGGAGAACAAAATTGTGAATCTAAATCTAGTACAGACGGTTGCAGAGCTAAAAGGAGCCGTCGAACAGCTCACCGAGTTAATTAACAAAGCCAAAAAAAACTTCTAAAACTTTTCAGGTTTGGGCAGATAATCCACTTGGACTATCACGCGAATAAAAAGCATTGATTTGTAGAAAAAATGCCGCCAGACGTCAATAGCAAAAACATCGTGATCTATTAGATGGTAAAATCTTTAATAATCTTTACAGGGAAGTTAGGTCCACTATAAAGCAGCACAAAGATCTGAGCTGGCAAAAAACAATGGAATCGACCACAAAGGATGTAAATTTAATGTGAAAGATCTCCAGAGCTTTGCAAAACAAGAAAATCTTAATACCAGTAATTCATGGTGCAAATGGGCTACAATATGATATTGAAGAAAAAGCTCCCCCTTTTGACAAGGACTAATCTGGAGCACATCGATAGGATTTACCAAGAGGTCAAGGGCTTCTTACGTAATCAACGATGATCCGCCCCTGAATAGTGTGCGACCGTCTCGCATTAAATTTTTTTTTATATAGACTTAAATCCCGATTTGCGCCAGGACCAAACGGTATTCCAAACAAAGCATTGAAAACTTTATCTCACAAAGCAATAATGGATCTGACCAATATTGCTAATGCTATACTACGTACAGGGCACTTTCCATCAGTTTGGAAAAGTTCGCACATAATTAGCATCCCAAAACTTAGAAAAGACCAATTGTTTCCTCAAAACTATCATCCAATCAGTCTCCTATGCACCTTAAGTAAGGTCATAGAAAGAATAATTCTGGACATTATCCAAAAACATGCCAAGGTTAACTCTCTTCTACCCGACCACTAACACGGGTTCCGGCGGAAATACTTTGTTGTACATCAGCTAAATAGAGTGACCAAACACGTTGTCGAAAGTATTAGACTAAAAAAGTACACAGAGGTAGTTTTTTTTGACAACAAAAAGCCTTCAATATGCTTTGGCACAAAGGTTTGCTACTCAAACTGCATAGACAAAGATTTCCATTGCATCTAATAAGGCTAGCATCTTACCTAAATAACAGAACTTTATCAGTCAAACTTCAGAACCATCTATCCACTACTAGGCAAATCAAGTCTATGGTACCTCTTCTATCTCCTTTGCTATTTAACCTGTTTGTCGCTGACATGCCATCGGGCAAAAAGCACAAGGTTAAAATGGCCTAATACGCCAATGATACGGCATTAATGTACAGCTTTAGGTCACTATCAGACCTAAAAAGACCACCAACAATTTCGAAGAGTAGTTCAAAGAATGGCAAATCGGGGTAAACCCGGAGAAGAGCAAAGCTGTCCTCTTCAATAGGCAACGTCACAAACCTCATGGAAAGGTGCATCTAGACAAAACTCTAATTCTATAGTCGTACTTTGCTAAGTACCTTTGACAAGGACTTGAAAAAACCTAACCTAACCTATACGCTTTTAGACAAAGCAAAAATAACAAAAAACTGTCTCATTACGATGCTACGTCGGAACAGCGGGTTGTCAATCCAAAACAAGCTCAGGATGTTTACGAGCGTCATCAGGCCGCAAATCACGTTTGAATCTCCAGTTTGGGGAACAGCTGCTAATACACACTTCAAACGTTTTGAGGCATTTAAAAATCTGACCCTGCGTTGGAACGTCAAAACCCCTTGGTACGTCAAGAACAAAAAAAATTGTAACGACCTTTAGATATCACCCTTGCGACAATATTTGGAAGTTTTGGCTGAAAAATAATTTTCCAAACTCAACACTCACTCCAACCCAAACCTGGCCAGGTTGGCTAAACCGGACAAGGAACAACACTCCGTCAGGAGACCAATCAACCAGATTGCATCATAGTAAAGGAAACACCCCACCAATTACTCCACAGCCTATAAGGCTACTCACCCACCATCTTTCCAATTCCATCTAACCAAGGGAAGGCATTTGCCAAAAGATATAAACTTCCACGAGCAATTCAACACTTTGCCAGTCTTTTGAAGATTTTACCGCTTAGTCCAAAAAAAAAACCTAACCTAACCTAACCTAACTTAACCTACCATTTTAAAACTCTTGATCTTTAAGATGATATCAGGCACGGCCTTTACCACCTCTTTTGCAATCTAGGCGGGTATCCGGTTTGTCTAATTCTATCTGCCTTTCATCTTCAAGCTAGACACCCATTTTCCTGCTCCCTACACGTCGTTTTCAACTTCATCTAGCAGCTTGTTCCAAGTGTCCTTTTTTGCCGACATTATCTTATCCTCCAAGATTATGCACAATCAATCCTTTTGTTGTTGGTCAATTTTCTTCTTGTTGGCCAAAGTTTTATTTTTGTTAGCGTTATTGTCAGGATAGTCCTCTTTGTAGTAGGTTGTCCGATTTATTGTCCAGTATACTTCACTGGACCAAGCTACATTTTTGTCACCTGTTGTAATATATAGCCGCACTCTGTTTGGCATCCAACTTGCCCTCAATTCTCTGCAGCAAAGCAATTTTGCTTTGAAACTTAGTCATGGTTGTATGTCCGGTTTTTTTTCTCAAGCCCGCATTGTAGTTTAAGAGCGTCTATCAGGTCCCCCACAAAAATTAGTCGCCCCCCTCTCCTTTCTGAATATATTGGCCACGTTCTCTAAAGTATTCACAACTATTTTGATTTTCTTTTTTGTGTAATAATTTGCCTCTACTAGCGCACTTAGTTATCCTGCTGACTCTAGCCAAGCTTCTATCAATTTGTTCAAAATCTTCATTTTTTTTAGAACCTTTTAAGACGTTATCAAGTTCTTTTTTTGTAAAAAAGTTCCTCCCTTCTCCACATTCGTTTCTCATTTTCAAATTTGTTGAGTCATATCGTCGTCAAATTATTTTTTTTGTTATTAGAAAGTAGTTTAGCTTTTGTCGTCAAATTCTATCTAATTAAGCATTGTTTAGTGTTTTTACCATGTTTTGTTTCTACTCTTTTACGACTTCTGAAACAGTCTGTAGCGTGTATACAACCTCAAAAGCAGAGCCCTATCGGATCACTACTATCTTCGTGACCTACCAGTGAAAAGCTAGAATTTTTTCCAGCATTTGGCTACTGGCGGCCGCGAACTTTGATAGTTTTTTTTTGTTAAGTTTTGCCTAAGGAAAAAAGGTAAGAAAGATGAAAGATGTTCGGCTCCTTAGCCCTTGATACCCTTGATAGCATCGGTTGATGAAAAATGATCCAGAGTAGATCAAAGAGTTTGACTAAGAAAGACCGACAGTTTAAAGTAGAAAAAAGAAGTCAAAATGGTCTTATTGTCGACAAAAGGCTACCGTGCAATGGTGTTGGTTTTACCTTTCCACGCAGAAAGATGACGCGGCCTGCTGGTGTATAACTAGTGACACTGTCCTGTTTTAATCAAAGATCTTTGATATTAATACTTTCCTACTAGTCCCATAAAACTGGTAGAGCAAAGTAGTTGTAGCTTCATCATGTTGTTTCAACCAAAGAAACCGAATATCATCTATAAAACTACAGTATCACAACTGGCAACCAAATTGCAATATCTAAAGAGGTAGACAATCAAATATAGTTTAATGAAAAACAAAGGTTTAAAGGTTTTCACAAATCCTCATCAGTGTATCTTGGTGGTACAGCATTGCTTGATAGTAAAGGATGAATTGATTTATGTGCTCTTAAACACAAGTTATGATACTGAAATTTTATCGATGATATTCGGTTTCTTTGGTTGAATCAACATAATGGAACTACAACCACTTTGCACCACCAATTATTATCTAACTTGTGTTTATTCAATAAAATATTTATTGAAACATCTTATCTGACCATTTCCTACAAAAGAAAATAATCTGGAAATTATTTAAAACCGAATAAAATCGATAAAGAATGGTAAGGTGTCGTGCGGAAGTTTTCATTTTAATAATACAGTAATTGTTTCGAAAACACTTTGAAGTACATTACATCAACTTTACGACTTGCATGCTCCGGCAGTGTAAGTGCCACTTGTCAATAATTGACGAAAAATCGATTTAACATTAATGAATTCCATGCGGTGTGTGGGGTGAAAACGACAGTCTCCCCGCAGACAAATTTGACACTACCGGTCACTTCTTAACAGATCACACCGATGAATAATTCATAGATTATTTCAAATTGAATTTATATGCGACAAACAACCAAGAGGGTGCTGCACTTTACTGTTAAATAATGACCCTTTGCTTGTATAAGTCATGACTTGCAAAGTGATTTAATGAATATTAATACCGCGTAAAAAAAGTTGTTGATTAAAATGTAATAAAAGTTGCTATAAATACACGGCCAGAGGTTTAATATAAAAGTTTTTCATTAAAAAATTATTTCAAAGTTAAAAAATGTTACGAAATATTTTAATTAGAGAGTTTCCTCATTGATTAATTAAATCCGTGCGTGTAGTGGTAATTAAACAAAAAGAGCCTTAAATATGTGAACATTATGTGAAAATTAAACCCAGACAGACTAATTAAAATCCTAGTTAGGATGAAAGAGTATCTTTCTGGTTACATTTCAAGGGAAATTATATAAAATCGCACTAGTAGTGCCATGATGCCTGCAACTAACTTTAAAGAATTTTCTATTTATTCATTTGGGATTATAATATAACAAGCTATTTTTTGTTATAATAAAAATTACTTAAGTTATTTTTTTTTGCTAATGGCAAATAAGTTCTCGCATGACAAAATATCCTCATCATTAAAATTTTGTACAAATATTGAAACAGAAACCACAAGTTATATAAAGTAAAGCAAACAAAATAATTCACTTTTAACTTTCTTGCTCTTATAATTGAAAGGTAAAATTAAAAGGCAAGACTGAAATAATACTGGTAAAAAGCCGCGGCGCTTAATTATAAATATTAATGAATCAAATAAACCGAGGCTTTTAAAAAAATAAAATTCTTTTCACGGTTGGTAGAAAAAAATATCTGAAATAGAATGTGGGAATGGAAAAAATGAGAGCGCTGAACAATTTAGGACGTCTGCATTTGAATTTATAAAAGAAACAAAATTCATTATGCATAACGCGTTTTTGTATTTTCAAGAGTAATTCCTTAAAGCTTGTCATATTAAAAAGTTTCGAATAAAACTTTTCCTGACAGTTTTCTCCCCTTTCACTGGACTTCCTTTTCGTATAATTTAAATTGAATTAATCATTATTTTAACAGTAGACGTTCAAGATAAAATTGGAGAGAGGAAAACACCTTTATTGCAGTTTTTAACTTTTTATTTGATACAATCATTAGATTAAAATAAGGTGGTTCTAATTATTTTTATATAATATTTGGTTGATAAACAACATCACCATAAATTTTTATTGGTAGAACTATGGTTCTTTCATATGTAACCATTTGCTTATTAAATCTTCTTCGACCCATTATTCCGACTAGTTCCCATCAGATTTTTAATTTTTTTAATATTGAGTATTTTTTCTTCTTCGGTATATTTCATACTAATGTTTAAATTTTTTTCACCACTTTTGTAACAATTATTTTTAAATCTGGACATGATAGTCTTTATCAACTTTGGGCTTTTTGTGTATGATGTTGTTGATTTCCTCATCTACGTTTCCAAAACAGCCAAATCACTTGTGTTTTTTATTGGGTACATTTTTCTTTTGCATTTAATTAGTAATCAATTAAATTTTTTTTAAGGTGTTTTATTTTAGCTTTATCATTGATTTTTGACATTTTTGCAGCATTTTTCCGGTGTACCCTATCCCGTACCTGCAAAAAAGCTCTTAAAAACTTACCATTTTAACGACAACAACAACAGTTCAACTTTATAATTTATAGGATTTACTTGTCTCATCTTCATCTTCATTGCCATTTTTATCCTCCGTTTTGTATTCTACATCAAAAAAGGTGATTGTTGTTCAACTCCGTGTTGTCATGTTTCTTAACATGATTGTTTTCCCCAGAATCTATGGGCTGCTCCAAAGAAGAATTCTGCACAGGTGCTATACTCCTGGGGTAATGTATTTTTACTATTTAACATTTCAATTATATTCTATTATCCGTCCATTTTATTCCTACTAACAGTGTTTGTAATCTTTGATAATCTTTTTTTTTTTAAATTGGAACGAGATCAGTCTTAAAAAAACAAACTGTAACTAAAGTTATTTGCATGGATAAAAAAGAGACCTTTTAGAAAGGTCAGCGGTAACTTAATATCTGAAAACACATGACACTACGCACAATCGTAAGAACTATCCAGACTTTGAAAGCATAGAAACCTATTTTAAAATGATTGAAAAATACGCTTAATAACCTTTGCAAAGTATCTCTTACTCGTTAGAAAAACCTTGCCAAAAAATAATTTGCCAAAATATACCAACTATTCTAAAATTATGCATACGATAGCTTACACGCCAAATCACAATATAGTAAGAACTGCTAAACTAACACTAAATCTTTGTAACCCTATCAAAAAGGGTCATATTATCACTTATGATTAATTTTTGATTAAATCACTTGCGTTAGGCGCAATTAACAATGCTTCTGCTTTGACACCGGATCTGTAGATACTCGATTAGAAGAGAATTAAACCCGGACCAATAATCCAATCATCAACTTATAAACGCGGATGTGAAATTCGCAAAAATTATTCCCATAGGGCAGCACCGGTACAACTTTAACGTGCCTACGGATAGTGTGCCCACTTCTAGTAAGAATTTTATTCTTTGCAATGGAAAGCGTTAAAAAAAACTATAACAAAACTGAGCTGATGTTTTTGTTAGGTTTTCAACAACGCAGGATCTGGAACCTACATGCAGACTTGCCACAAGCGGAATCTTACTACCTGCACCGCTTGGTTCTGCTAAACAAACTATAAAATTGGATTACATTGTAAAAAGATGCTATAAGATTTTAAAAACTTACTTTAGAAGACTGAAAGGTTTTAAAGAAATTAGTAGAGTATAAAAACTCATTTACTCAACATATTTTACAAAAAAACGAATGCTTACAGAATGTTGTGAAATCAATAAAACAATTAAAAAAATGTAAAAACAAGTCAAAAAGTACTATTAAATTTTTCTAGAAAAATAAAAGATTTAAAAACATTTTAACATTAATTTTACTACTCACACCATAGTATATTATTTGCATAGTCAATGTTTGGTGTTATTGTTGTGCTATCTTATCACGTGTGGTTTTGATAGATCACCAAATGTTTCTAATATTTTTTTATATATATATATTCCTCTATAACCTGCAGCAACCTTACTTTTATATTTGTATTTAGTCTACATAATGTAGTTAAAGAAAAAAGATTTTAATAACTGTTCAGTAAGTTACCTTTGTTGTTAAAAAAAACTGTCTTTACCAAGAAACTTTATAGTCTTCAATAAAAGGTTGTTTTACATTTCTACTAAATAAAAACAAGGTTGGTTTATATATAGTTTGTCTCAAAACTATTTACGTACTTTGTCTTCATTTTTGTTTGTAAAAATGCAGTTTTTTTTCTTAATTTCAGTTTCATTCCTATACGTTTGCCATTGTTTAGTAGTTGTCTGGACAAACAAAACTTGAATAAGTTAAACAAACTCAATAAAGTGACAGTTAACAAACCTTAATAAAGACAGATAAATAAATATATTACAAAACCTTACCCCAAGACACAACTCTTTGAGGAAAATGACAAAATCACTAAAGAATAAATATGACCCAATTAGACACAAAATGTTGAGAGAGGTTCACAAACTAGACGCCACTAACAAAGACAAACATAAACTAATCAAAGAGATCAGCAATATCTATATAATGTAGATATACCAGTGGTTGCTCACTATAAACAACTGACAAGTTCTATGGAAATTCAATCATTAATTACAAGACAAAATTCACATAAAGCACCAGCTGTACTGAAACACCTCACAAAAAAACCATATTACAGTTGACATACATCATCAATTGCATGCTAAAATTTTTGTTCTTTTTAAAAGTAAAAAATGAAAATCAGCCATAATCATCCCCATATCAAACCTAGCCTTAAAA
The DNA here is from genome assembly GCA_963932245.1 of Tachinus rufipes. Lineage (NCBI taxonomy): Eukaryota > Metazoa > Arthropoda > Insecta > Coleoptera > Staphylinidae > Tachinus > Tachinus rufipes. The sequence continues at coordinate 20,824,518 of OZ010742.1, read as the reverse complement.
GATACAATTTTCAGCAAAAGTACCACAGAGTTCTGGTCTGAGACTCAGCGGTGTAACATCTACATCAACAACACGACAAAAAATTTAAAGATAAAGACAGAACTCTACACTGACAATACAACAATACACGCTCATTTGCACAATGATATTGTGTAAAGTAAGCAAGTACACGCCGATGCCTTTGTCAAATATTTCAAGAAATGGCAGATTAAACAAAACGCTGCCAAACAAAAGCCATCACATTTTTTTTCAAAAATTTACTGGTACAATGTAGAGTTGTGAAGTCTGCCAATATTTGAAGAGTCGGGAGTCGACTGTAACTAATCCGACTACGACTCCTTAATAATACAAACATTAAGAACATTAAGAAATAGTATACAAAAAAATTATACATATTAATAATGCTTTTAACAAGGTAATTTTTTCAAAAAAAAAAAAAATAAATAAAAAAAATACTTGTATTGTTGGCAACGCAGTAACAGCCCACGCAGTATTTTGCACAATTTTGGGATATTGAGGCAAAGTCGGTGTCAAAGTCGGAGTCAAAATAAAAAAACTAAGGAGACGGAGTCAGAGTCGCTACAATTTTGTAACGACTCCACACCCATACAACCGTGTTTGTACCGCTAAAACTGTATGATAGCGCTGTGAAAGAAAGACAAATAGCGTCAAATATCTAAGGGTAAAGATGGAAAAAAAGACTAACTTACAAATTCTAAAACAAAACAAATACACAAAAATTGATAAACTTCATGACTCTTCAAACGTACTAAGAATTAGTGATCAGATAAACGTAGTCACAAAAATTCTATTTGATAGAACTAAAACATAACAAACTAACAAAAACAATCACCAACCCACAAACCCAAAACATAGGCTGACATATCATAAGTTGCTTATATTCAAACATCCTTTATAAGAAAAGCAAAAATATAATTGTTAAAAACAGGAAGTTCAAAGCTTTTCTTGCAAAATAAATATAAAATTGTAAATATGTATTTGTAATTATCTAAAATTGAATTGTAAATATTTTGTGTTTCTTTAGTTGTCTTTTACTATATAAGTAAATATTTGTTAGTATGAATAGTGGGAAGTTATATACAAATGACAACATTTTTGAAAAGGAGTCATATAACTGAAGAGTGGCTAAGTTGGGTGAAACGTCTTACTCAAATTTTGGCGCATAATAAGTTCGAGCCCCAGCTCCAGCAAAAAAAATTATAAAATTATGACAATTATTAATTTAGGACGTTAGTCTAATATATGATTAGTGTCCATTTAATCATAATTACATTTAATATAAGAGTGTGGGTTGACCAGATAATAGGCCTCGTCTTTCTACAGTGCTTCCATTCTCTCAATAACGAGTGCAATAGTATATAATTGTTTTTTCAGGTACATATTCAAAGGCAGTTTATGTGGTTAGTACTTTGACTTTTGCAAATAAAAAATAATGTATATATTTTGTTATTATGGTTTAGATTCCACGTTAAATTGTAGATTCCGCATATTTGTGTAGAACTTTTATCGCACACCAACAAACATACGAGAGAGGCGTCTACACTCGTAACAAATACACGGCACAATAAAAAAATGTGTCTGAAAAGTGTTGAGCTTACTTACACATATACTAAGTGGGTCTTAAAGATGTGACAAATGCATTAACTTTGAGAATTAGATAATAAAATAGTTTACACGTAAAACTTAGAAAAGGTCTTAAACGTGTGTAAAAAAATATCAAGGTACAAGTACGTTGCTGAAGTTAGAGCTGTATTAACTTGTAAACAATTGATACTCATACATTGGCATTTAAAATCTTGAAGTTGTGTGTTAATGCAGTAAACAGATAACAGAAAACAATTCTTTATCGACAGTGAAAAAACTAAAGGCAGGCGGTATTTGCCGCCAGAATAAAAATATAAGATAATTAATTAACATACGCCAACCGTAAACGTTTGATGTGATGGTCGAGTAATTAAATGTTTGTAGTGGAAATTATTTAAAAAAATAAATTTAAATAACTCGGCGAGACAAGTATTTATATTAAAATAAAACTGTTAAATCTGTTATTCTTTGCCAATAAATAAACAAAAAACATATTTAAAGAAAACGACGTACACTTTGTGCGCATGCAAAAAAGCCAGCCTCCATTAGCATTCAAAGTTTTACACTAAATAGAGTGTGAAGCGTAGTTTTCTTAAGTTAATTCTTGTAGGCATCTAGTTGCCAGGTATGAAGCAGGTGCGGTTCCATACGTTAACGTATTTAATTAATATGTTTAAACTATTTCTATTTTATTGTTCCGCCATAATATTTGTTGTTAAGTTGCATTATCTTCCCTTTATTTGTTGATACATTTTTTGTATATCTGCTAATATTACATATTTATGTGTTTTAAATCGACATAGAATGTTAAATAAATCATCTTGGATTGCTGGACCAACTCTTAAGACATTGTTTAAAGATTTTCCATTCGTTGTATCCATAAAAGCGTCAATTGCTACTCGTAATTTGGTGGTTTGGCCAGCTTTATTTATGACAGCTTGATGGAGTAATAATAATAATAATAATATATTTTTAATAGCGCCGTGGTCTTAATATATAAAAAAATAAAACCAGCACAATAAAGTATAAAATTTTTATTAAAATACCCTAACATCAATTATTTTAAACTGTGCAATAATCAGAAACAAATACTAAACTAATATAACTATAAAAATGACTAAATTTAATCTAATCAGTGTCTAAGGTGTAAAAGATTCTAGACACTGCTGGATTTTACAATACAATAACATATTAAATAGGTAAACTATCAAATTTTCCTTCTGCCAAAGAAAAAAAAAGCTAGTTAAAAAAATACTCACGCTAGCCTATTTGCTGATTGTAAAAGACAAAAAGATCATTTTCTTTAAAAAAGCGTACAGTTTGTTTGAAACAAGTTAAATTTATACCTATCAGAAATTATAAAAAATATTACAAGAATTCAATTTAAACCATACATTAATTAACGTTTAGGAAAAACGCTTACAGCTTTTATATGCGCAAAAGATACCCTAAAAATTTTAGGAAGTGCCGTGCACTACGCTCTGAGATATCTTACAATGTATCCACAGAAATACTTGAAATTTAAGCTTTTTGTGTTATTCACTCGTCATCTTTTTTTAAGAAAAATCATTCTTTGAACAATTTAAAAAAAAAGTTTCTTACAACTGTTTTCTAAAAATGAAACCCTAAAAAGTTACAAACGATCAAAAATTGTAAAATACGCAAAAAATCTATTTTTTTCAAATTTTGATTTCTTATTACTCAGAAATAGCTAACTAACAAAATTCACATGATTAGAATTCGTATAAAAAAAGCAATTTCAGTAATTTGAGCAAAAAAAATTTTTGTTTTGTACACTTGACTCATACATGACCATATAAGTTTATTTGTAAGTTGATCAATTTAATCACATAACACTTTACTTGCGCCATGATCTAAAAACCAAAAAAGGTGCTGGTAGCTTAAAAAAGTAGTATCCTGCTTTGGCATTTCGGTAAAATAAAAACTTAAACCAAATGCAGATTTAACCAATCGACTTATTAATGTAAATTTAAAGTAAAAAAAATATTTATGCGTTGGTAGATAAAAGGTTTACACTATAATACGGTTTAAGGCCCGTTGTATACGCGGTGCTTAAAAAGTTTTACATTTATTAAATGTAAAAGGTCAAAACTCGGTAGCAAGTTCATCAAGTTTAAAATTAAAAACGACTAAGCAAACTACAAAATAAGTAACAGTAACTAGCAATACTGCAACTATAAACTCAAAAACTGCAAGAGGTAATAAAAAAACTTAATAATCAGACATCACACACATTAGGTTATCACTAGTCGTCAATAAATTTGGATACCTACAAGCAATAATGATCAACAAAAGCAAAAACTCAGTAAAAGTGAGACATAGGTGTGAGATAACAAGGAAAACTATGTAAAAACCACTACTACATTATACTAATCACAAAAAACAGATAATTAAAACTTTGATAATCCCCAACATATTACACGGTGGAAAAGCCTAAACCCTAAAAGTAACTGAAAAACAGGAAAAAAATTTATGCTTAACAAGCTCACTGAAATATAGAAAAACAAAATCACACAAAGGTATCCAAACAGATTGTCAAACCAAATTAAAGAGCTAACAAACACAATAAGTATAGTTACCAAGAATGCAAAACATGACGCAGCATAGTTTGTAGAACCACTGAATCTAAACAATAAAGACAAATATTAAAATCAAAAATACAACTCCTCTGGCAAAAAAAAATAAAGAAAAAAACTTGTATACTTGTATACTTGTTTGTATCAACGTCAGATGATGGCTGTGTAAAAGGTTGAAACTAGTCACGGTTTAAATATATTTGTAATATAGTACACAGTAAATGTGTTTTATTTATTTTCTAGAATAAACTATCACGTAACGGCCACCATCATTCAATTATTATTAGAAGTAGTAGCACTGACCAAGAAATTATTAACGGTGACATCTAACCAATGCTTTGTAACCGAACTGCACCAACTATAAGCATTTCACACATTAATTTCAACCAGGTATCTACGTAGGTCTAATTATCAGATCACACATTAAAAAATCAAATTAAAACACACAGGTACAAATTAAAACAGCGTAAGTAAGTTTTTTAATCGGCCGCAAACAAATTTCATACACAAAAAAAAAATAGACTTCCTGTAAAAGTTACTTTCATTTTTTCAAAGCTATTTTATATTTTCAAAACTATTTTATCAAAAAAACTGTAACAACCACTCGCTTGCTTTAAACGTGCTAACAATGCATGTGTTTATAGAAAACAACTGAAATTTTTTTAAAAGTTTAATTTTTAAGCATATCAAATCTGGTTTTTAAAATCAGTGTTTTGACAAAATCTATATCTACTAAATTTGTAGAAACATTTTCACAACATCATCCTACTCTTATACATTATCAAACAGCAATAGATACTGATATGAAAAACATTATAATAAGCTTAAACAGTCACCAATTCCCAAAATTAATAAAATGCCCACTACACTTTTAAAAGATAAAGTGTCTAGTTTTATCCAGCCTTTAACAGCTCTCATCAATACCTCAACAACAATAAGAAAAGTATCATACAATTAAAAAAAAAAAGACATTAATCATTCCAACCTACAAAAAGGTCACCAAAAGTGACTACTCTAATTACAGACCAATATCCCTTCTCTATTGCATTGACAAAATAATTAAAAAAATATATCAAAATTACAAAGTATTACTTTTTAATATCTAATAATATTATTGACTCAAACTAACTTAGATTTGTAGAAAAAAAAAGTACAGGCAACTTTCTAGAAACATTTGTGAATAAAGTAAACTTGAAGTTAAATAAAGGAATGCAAATATTTTGTAAATTCGTTGACTTCAACAAAGCCTTTGACACTATTAAATATTGGGGTACCACAAAGCAGCGTACTGGGTCCACTTCTCTGTATATTATAGGAAAATGACATTAAAAATTGCTTTACAAACTGTAAATATTTGCTGTAAGCAGACGATACTGTCATCATATCAACACAAATATAGCCTTAACAAATTTAAAAAATTCCAAATATGGGCGCATGACAAAAAATTAGTTATTAACTTTGACAAAACCAAAATCATGCGCATAAAATCATCGCTAAATAGAAAAGATGCTATCGCTAATTTTCAATTCTATGATGATAATCTCAAATAATTAGCTCTTAACTTTTAACTAATACATTTTGCAGAACAATTCTACCACCTTTGCTTTTTTTCCCAGTATCTGTATTGAGAACCAGATATACCGCACTAGTAAAATTTGTGCTAATGTATGGCATAACTGTATGAATACTACTACATTTTATTTAATACAATTGTTTGTCATTAAGAAGTAATAATCTTAGTCCTGACAAGTCTTTTAGCTTAGAGGCTGTATATAGAGCAATTTGCTATACACCTATATCGTTGGGGGTGGTTTAATGAGTAAGACATTTTTTGAATAAGAGAAAGACACCCACACACATACTCAAAAAAAAATCACACACATTCAGATAGATCAAGAGTTTACTACAGTATACAATAATTATCTCAAGCATATTTATAAGCATTTAATAATTCAATAAACAAAAAACATCAAAACAATACAATTTTTTTAGATAAACCTTATTTTTATAGTACTTTTCACATAAAAATAATTTACCAAACAACTCATTAACGGTGGCAACCAAAATATTGAGATATATGATTAACTAAAAGTTTTTATAGTGATCTAAAATAAGATGTTAAAAAGTATATTATGTAATTGTTATCAAAAGATGACCTAAAAATAATATAGCAAAAGCTATTATTCAAAAGGTTCACCTATAGAGCACTAATGTAGTGGCCAAAAACAAAGCAAAAACGTTTGCAGCTCAAATGAACCAGTAGCATACAATTAACGACAACTAAAATGCTGTGTCTGAATACAATCGTAATACTTCTTTTAGAAAAGCAAACAAACATGTCACTTTAATTTGTATTTGAAAAATATAAAATTATTCAATGTACATATATAAACCACAAAAGCAAATTTTCTGATAAAGAAAATTTTAAACCATCTAAATTAAACACGATGTTTGGCTAAAAAGTAACAAAGTAAAGTTATCGTTAGAAGCGGTACAAAAAGAGATAATCATCTGTAGGTGCAGTAAATTAAAAAAGAATATATTATTGTTAACTTATTTAGCAATCTTGGAGATCAGTAAATTATGCATGTGAGATCACCAAAAAAAATGTTTGTACAATAACATGATTAAATTATTCATTATATTTAATTAATATTGTTTCATATCTTGTGTGTACAACTAGTGTCGTTAATTTATGAAACAAAATTACTTAAAAATAATAAATATACAAACGTTTCATAGAAAGAAAATATTGAATATGATTAAAGTAAATTGTGCATTAGAATCGATAGCAGAAAACTATAGAACATCTTCTGAAGTATTTTTTATAATTTAATTTATCAAATCCAATAATTGCAAATATTTCTGAATACTCATTTTATAATAATTATAATATTCTATTAGATTTTTTTATAATAATTAAATTGTTATAAAATTAATATAAATTTATTTTATAAAATTTTAAAAACCTTTATATCAAAATTCGTTAATTAACACCTCTAACACATTTAAAACGTCCATTTATAGGTTTTAATAAAGTTCGCATCTTAAATATCACTTTTAATTTAAACAAATCCGAATTTATAAACACTTTTACTAAATAAAATATTTCAAATGTTTATAACATTTCTTTTTCTTTAATTTATTGATATGGCAACGTATACGTATTAAAAAACTGTAAACAATTACATTAAAGAATCATGTTGAATTAATCCAGATTGAAAGTGTTTGCCCACATTCTTGCCCACTCCTTTCCAGGCGCCACCTCGTGTCAAGTGCGCTGCTTTTTTAACTTGAAATCGAAGCAATTGATTATTCGATCAGAACACGTTTCGTGGCTAGAGTAATTAAAATCCAATGAGTGATTTATGCGACGAATCAAAAGTCGGAATTTCGAATTTAATTGGACGGACAATTATAACTATACATCTCTCGTTTCGAATGCGCATTATGGTGTCACCTATAATTGGATCGATCAAATAAATATGTTCGGTTACATATGTATATTAGTTGAGTCGCTAACGTATGATATGGTGCAGTGCGCTTTTCCAATTTGCCCAATGATCCACACACACACAGTATGCAGATATTTCGTAAATTGGAAGTATGTACAGCCGAAAACGCCATTATAACCTTTTCCGATTGCATGGAATAATTATGCAAATTGCAGCATAAAATTGAAAATATCTCTGTTGGATAAATTGGTATTGTATATTTTATTCAAGTTTAATATACTTTGCATAAAACATTGTTGCAATCTAGTGTAGTCAATTACACCTCGTTGTAGGGCTTCCGATGTATTCCTTATGGCCGGCGTAAATTATCTCATGACATTTACATCAACAACATCATAATAATCAAATAAATTTATTTAATCCCTCAATTTATTAAAGTTTCCATTAGAACCAGTATAATAAAATTAAATTTCTTATATAGATTTCTAAACAAAATGTTACATACCACGATAAATTTAAATTGGTTATAAAATTTGCAATAAATTCATAAAGATTTCCATAAATACACAATGGATTTAATTAAAATTTAATATAATAAATTGATATAAAAGTTTGATTGCCTATAAAGATTTTACAACCAGATTTTTTACTGATTACACGGATCTAATATTAAAATATGATTTAAAGTAATAAACCCTTTGCATTAGAAACCGTAAAATGCAATGACTTCTATAACATTGTAGCCAAATGCCTTGGATATTATTACATACTAAACTTCAATTCAGATCATCAAAGTAGAAATTGATGGGGGAATTTCACTATATCGGACCCTATTGTCGAATAAATCAGTACGCAGTAAGAGATTGTTATTGATATTTATAATCAATTTAGGATAGCAGTAAACCCACCCTTATAACACCACCAGGTGTAGGACCTATTACTTTTATCTATAACATTTATCTTAGGAGTACCAGCTGCGGCGTGGCGGCCCCAATATGGGTTTATTGACAAGTTATGCGATCCTATTTCACCAGGAGTTGGTGTGAAGGTGCGGTCAGGGTGGAGTTGCCCACATGGCGGCCGGAAAGGTCCCCCGCTGAGAATCACAAAGATTTAAAGCGCCACTGAAACCGCTACTGAAGAGCTCTAATGGGTTCAGCTAGAGAGTTTAATTGCACTTGCGAGTTGCACACAGAAAGTGGAGTTTATAAAAAAAAGAAGGAAAAGAATAATGGAATGAGAATGTACTCCAGAGCCTGATTTGTGCATGAATAATTTCTCTAGCTACGCAAAAAAGCTATATGGATAGTAATAAATTAGATACTATTTTATGCATATTTACTCTTTTTAATGTATGCATTAAAAATTAGATGTATCCTTAATGTACAAACAGATCGATGTTATGGCAATTCAATTTGCTGTACGTAATTGAAATATGTTTAATGTATTTCACTATAATACGAGTATTAATTGTTGAGATAGTTATTTCCTTGCTCTCGCTTTTCCTTACAAGAGACTAATTAGTTGCAGCTACTCGATTTACTTCAAATAATTACTGTTCTATGTAGGATTACATTTAGAACGTAAAGACAATATAAACCTTCGTTAACAATACAGGTAACAATAGAAAACAAAACATAAATATTTGAGAAATGAATTAAAAAAAATAATTTAAACATTAAATTAGGTGAAACTGTCAATCATTGATGTCTGTTACAATAATGATAGTGAAGTCAATAATTTTTTAAATATTGCTGCCAGTGCTGCTTCGTATTGAAAGTGAATAAGGTCGCGAAAAAACCAAGTTTGTTTTAATGTTAAATTTCACAGATCAACAACTTAATATTTTTTATAAACTGTATTTAACACATTAATGTTAACTTAAAAGATATTAAAATTATGGTTAACGTTTGTAATTTAAATAATTTAAACCTTATAAGTGCACCGAACAGAATTTGTATCATTTTTGAAATGTAAAAGATCTGGCTTATAAAGTATCGTAGAAATAATTAAATGTGTTCACACATTGACTGTTTAAAAATGAGTTGCTCTAACGAGAAAGAATGTTCTGTTAATATTCATTGTATAAAAATTATGTTTGCCACTCCAATAAGTGTAAGAATGAAGCAAACAACTAAAAAAAATTGTAAATAATTTCACCGACCTAGTCAAGCTAATCGTGTTGTTTTTAAGTTAACGCATTAATAAAAAAACATTGTTCTTGATCAAATTTGAAGTTCTGTACACCACCTTATTCAGTTCCATATAGTGTCAAAAAGATGAGTGCCAAAGCACTACGTCAAAATTTTAACAAGAAGGTGTTTTAGAGTAATAATAATAAGCTTTAAGTGTGCACACAACCAAAAATTTTTTTTTGGTAAAACGGTGTAAAAAGTGCATAAGATATACTAAACATTACATCAAAAAATATACGTGTTATTTGCATTGCTTAAATAAATTTTATTTAACAACGTTTTCTTTAAGGTTTTTTTTTTTTATATACCAAAAAAAATTATTTACAAATCAAAACGGAAATAGAACAAAAATTAGAACAAACTCACTCAATTTCAAAACATTTATAATATATGCGGTTACTTATTTGATCGTCAATTTCTGTAGTTTTGCTAAAAAACTGAGTTAATTTTCTTCTAGACGTAGAACGGCAAAGAGGTTGCTACACTTTGCTGAACAAGTAATGTTTGTGTTCCATTTGGTTCTAATAGTCTGACGGTTACAAGAACATAGGTTAAGAATGCGACTCTCTTTATTCTTTATTAACCAAAAGCTGCCAGAATATTAAATTAAAAACAAATTGAAGGTCTAACCTAAACCAGAAGCTAATAGCACATAAAATCCTAGAATACAAATGTAGATGTTTTCTAACTGTTCACAATTGAACCATTTTTGCTTATTCCCATTTCATGTTTTAGTCAGATTTGTTGTACAGTGTATCTAGAAAGAGTACGGGGTTTTTGTAAATTTAATAAAAACAAAAATACAAGTTACCAGCAGCACTCTTCTAACTGGTTTGTTTTTAAGGTACCCTATTGTAGCAAATTATTTACCGGTAAATGTGTACCGCGACATCGTTGGTCCTCGGCACTAATATACTCGCCTCGGACGCGTGCTTGCCGCGTGTCACGGCATTCGGCGGCTGCCGTACCGCTTCGCGGATTCTGCGCCGCTATGGCTAAGGTACGACCGCGACCTGCTCTTTTACCGTGAACGTCTCAACCATATTGTACACCGCTGCAAATTAATTCCCCGGCTTTCTTAACTAGTTTACTCAACGCGTTAAGCGCCTGTTAATTGTAGGTAAGTGATCTATTTTTATATAGTGTATTTAGTAATTGAATGTCTATAATTTAATGTAGTATTGTAGATTATTATGGAATAAAACGTATTTAATCAAAAGAAGCAACCACGTGTGAAAGATTATTTAAGGATTCCACCCACAACCCTTGCATTTTGCATAAAAAAATTGATCGACAACCTCAAGTGATGTGGCATCTTGTTAAATACATGTTTCCACATTGAAACCTTCAAACTCCTGCAGTTCTAAAACCAAAAAATTCCTTAACATGTTGCAATACCGTTCACTGTTTACTGTAAGTTCTTGTCCTTGCCGGTCGATAAAAAAATAAAGCCCAATGATTCCTTCATTAGACATGGCATAACTTTTGGACTATGTAGTGGTTGTTCATGTTTCTGTCTAAAGAAATGTGTTGAAGCGTAACGGCTAATTTCCGTTTTTGGTTAGAAATTTTTTTATTTTCCAAAACTTTGTCTAATAAATAAAAAAAAATCTGGCGTAGATGCTTTATTATTAGTCAATTTTATCTGGTTTGTTGTCAAAATGGTATTAGATTGCATAACATTTTTATTGTTATTTAAAATGTTGGTTACTATAGTGATCTTCTAAAATATTGCATGACAATTTTCAGTCTAAATTTTTTAAGTAAAAATAGCTCATAACTTAAAGTAAAAAATAGTAATAACCCTTTTCAGACTCGTCCTTAAGTAGTGGATAAAGAAATTATACAATCAGAACAAAAATTTTACACGGTTGCTTCCACTTACACTACTCATTTCATTTATTTTCCTGTGTAAATTGTTGACTTTTCTTAGTTACACTATTTGATCTTACCTAGAACTTATTTTTAGCTACCAATTCTATAAGGTAGCAGAAGCTAAAAAAGCAAAAACACTGTACAGTGTGTACAGTACAGCTTAAATACGTAAAAAATATTTTTGAAATGTTGGCCGATACCAACAAAGTACTATCATTAATAGTGCAATATTCCACTAAGCCACAAATCAACTTTTTAGATTCTAAAAGATGTAAGGAATAATGACACAACCCAAAGGTCAGCCCAAGTGACCACCTCTTTCCAGCCTTTAGTTTTGGATGGATGAGCTGACAAGAGTAAGGGCACCTTCTTGTCCTTGGAGTAAGAAATCACTCCAAAAGGCAAACAAACCACACATGGTCAACGGCATAAAGATGTAAAAGACAACGGAAAACCACTGCGTTAAAGATCCAACAGAAGAATATCCCTAGTACTCATCATCACGGCTATTTTCAAAATAAATCAGTCCGGAGTTTTAAGTCTTCCAATCGGATCTCCGGAGAGAACAGTTTTGAACAATAGCACGAGGAAAAAAACAACAAAAGTAAACCAAAGAGTCATTAACATCGGTACATGGAATGTAAGAACAATGGTCCAAGATGGCAAAATACAAAATGACATCCAAGAAATGAACAAACTTGGGTAAACACAGAAATATAAGGTCTACCACTTCGGAAATACTAATGACCAACACAAGCCCGGAGTGGGAATAATAATATTAAAAAAACTTCAAAAACATACCAGTCATTTCTCATTCAAATAGAAAGCACACCCATTAAATTAAACATTATTCAAGTCTATGCCCCAACCGCCAATAAATGAAATGAAGAAGTGGAAGAAGTATACCAATCAATGACAGATATGCTCAAACAACTCAACAAGCATGACATAACTATTACCATAAGGAACCTAAATGCCAAAATTAGAAAAGGAAGAAGTAGAGAATACATAGGGAATTGAGGCCTAGGAGTCAGAAATGACAAAAGAAATAGATTACAGACATTTGCAGAAAAAAAAAGAATTTGTCATACTGAACACTTTTTTCAAACTCCCACCTAGACAATTATATACATAGACATCACTACTGAACCGACGTGGAAATATCATCAAAAATTAAACCAATTATGTGCTTGTAAATAAAAGATTTTGCAACAGCTGCCTTTCAATTAAGACTTATCCTGGGGCAGATATATCATCAGAACATTGCCCTTTAATCGGAAGATTCAAAATTAAACTGAAAAAAATAAAGAAGAAAATTATTAGAAAAAAGTTGAATATAAGGAGTTTAAAAGAACAAGAAACAAACAAAAAAACAGTGAAAAAATAATAAACATTAATCGTAAAGAGATAGAAAAGCAAAGGAATAATACAGCTCAAAAAAGTAGAAGACGAACACCTACTGGATAAGCAGGAAAGAAGAAAATGCTAGATGACGGACAAAATACTAAAGCTTATGGAAGAAAGAAAGAAAGTAAAAACCAATCAAGCAAAATACAAAACATTGCAAAGACAAATAAGACAGGAGATTAGAACAGCAAAAGCAAACTGGCTTAATATACAAAGCGCAAAAATTGAAGTCCTGAAAAAAAAATACGATTCATTTAATATGCACAAAAAAATCAAGGAAACATTAAATTTTAATAAACCCAATACAACAAGAATACTACATAATGCTGATGGAAACATAATAATAGACCAAGCAGAAAAAATGAAGACGTGAAAAGCGTATCTAATAATACTTTAACTTCATGGCTATAACAACAGATGAAGTCTCAAAAACAATATCACAACTTAAGGAAGACAAGATCAGACAACATCCACAGCAAAATAATAAAACTATTTGACAAAGATGGCATAAGATGGCTAACAGCAATATTTAACAAGATATACTCAAAAGGAGAAATACCAAAGACGTGGTTAAAATCGACGTTTATAATGCTTCCTAAAAAACCTAATGCAAAACAATGTAATGACAACTGTACCATCAGCCTAATAAGTCATTTATTAAAAACATTTCTGAAAATTATACACCGGAAAATAAACAAAATATGCAAAGAACATATAAGTCGCACACAATTTGGATTTAGAAACGCGTTAGGTACTAGAGAGGCTATATTTACTGTCCAAGTCTTCGTTCAAAGATGCAGGGATGTGGACTGCACTGTACATGTATGCTTCATCAATTATCAAAAAGCTTTTGACAATGTACAACATAGTAAGCTCATAGAAATACTACCAGAAATAGGGTTGAAACACCATGACTTAAATATCATAAGTAATTTGTACTGAAACTAAACAGCTTCCGCACGCATTTAAGGAGAGCTCTTAGGAGAGATTAAAATTAAAAAAAGGAGTTTGGCAAGGATGCGTACTATCGCCAACACTATTTAACGTATACTCAGAACAAATATTTCAAAAAGCACTGGAAGGTACGGAATATGAAATTAAGACTAACGGAAAAATCTTAAACAACATAAGATACGCAGACGATACGGCGGTATTCGTCACAAACATCTCCAAATATTAATGAACGGAGTATAAGAAAACAGCCAAAAATATGGCCTTGCACTTAACATAAAAAAAAGTAAATACATGATAATTTCCAAATAAGAGTAAACAACAAAACAATAGACAGAGTAGAAACATATACATACCTAAGCACAACACTTAACAAATCGTGGGATCATGTAAGAAAAATAAAGTGCAGAATAGAAAAATCCAGAGTCTCATTTACAAAAATGTCAAAGATTTTTAAAATACACAAACTACCTATACTAACAAAAATAAAATTATTTAAGTGCTACCTATTTCCAATCTTGCCATACAAAGCCGAATCCTAAACTTTATTAGAAACGACATGCAGAAAACTAGAATCCTATAAATTATGGTTATACCGCCGCATTCTGAAAACACCCTGGACAAAACATGTCAGCAATCAATATGTTCTAAACAGAATCGGCAAAGAAAAGGAAATATTGATGACAATAAAATTAAGAAAATTGGAATATCTAAGACAAGTAATGAGAAATATAAAAAAATACGGGTTACTGCAGCTAGTCCTACAAGAAAATATTGAGGAAAAAAAGGGTCAGAAAGAAAAAAACCTCCTGATTTTCAACACAACACAACAACGGTGGGCCGATTCCGCGCTACAGCAGATAAAGTAAAGATAACTATGATGATCGTCAACATTTAATACGGATAGGCACCAAAAGAAGAAGATTCTAAGAAGTGCAAACATTTGACAACAGCCGTAAAGCAAAAGCTCTTAAAAAAGCAATTGAGTATTCAAAAAAATATAAATATTGTGCTTTTTTCTAATCTTCCACTCAACGCTATAAACAAACCAAATAATAATTCCTAAAAAAAATATTGTAACAGCGTTCAAAACAATCCCACATGTTCAGACCTCAAAAAAGCACTGTACAAATATTGTAATGTAAATACTAGATAGAGTTAAAAAAATCTTGCAAAAGCAAATAAAATTTCCAGGCTCTACGCTGGGAAATGCTCCTAACCAAGAAGACGTTAAATCAGAACGGTTAAACCATTTAAATTACCAAAAATTGACAGCACTAATACTATCATATTACAAAAAAGGCTTTTTGCTCTTTAATGTAAAAACCTCAAAACTAACATATCACTTACAGATATCAAACAGCTGAAGAGTAGTTAAGATGATATCTACATGTGCTCTGGATACATCATGTAGACCAATTGCTTGCCAATAATTTTACTATCCTAGTAAACGGAATGTTAAAGACAACTACATCTAACCTGTTGCAAAGCGCACTAAACGCCATAGAAAAGTAATACAAGAAAAAAAACCTGAAACTAAACCCAACTAAAAAGGTAATTGCCTTTTTCACAAGACAACATGACACTAAAAATTTAAAAACATATTAAACCAACTCACTCTTAATGTCAAACTATCTTTCCATATTTACCTGTGCTAAATGTGCTTATAATTGTCATCCGAGTGCTTTTTGCAACTAAATTAATAGTCGTAGAAACATGTTGACTAACACCCAATATAACCAAATAATTATATTGTTACCAATAAAGCACAGAATCTAAATAATGTGCACAATAACTTAATGTGTAAATTATACAAAAATGCATACAAAAGTTTAGCTGTTACGTCATAATATAATAGAAAAAAGAATCAAGAAAAACTAGTATGTATCTGGTATCTGACCAAAGAACAAAGAAACGTAAAATGATATATAATAGCAAAAATAATCCCCATACATGGCAGATCAAGAGACATGTCGCGAAAAGGATGCAGACTTTTAAACTTACCATCT
The DNA here is from genome assembly GCA_963932245.1 of Tachinus rufipes. Classification (NCBI taxonomy): domain Eukaryota; kingdom Metazoa; phylum Arthropoda; class Insecta; order Coleoptera; family Staphylinidae; genus Tachinus; species Tachinus rufipes. Next base: position 20,808,424 of record OZ010742.1, on the reverse strand, counting down.
TACAGAGATATTTACAAGCCGTAAATGCTTTAGGTCAAACCTAAATAAATGCGTCTTGCGGTTTATGACAACTACCCCTACTGCGGTAGTTATTTGCACTTCCAGATTATCAATATTAATAACTGTGCAACCTGAATAAATCTAAAAATGTTGACGTTAAGTTAAATAACACAGCCCAGTAATACTGGAGCTCTACGGCAGAGGATCACTCGGAGAAGGAAGAAAATTTGTAACATAAACGGTTTGGAATATCTTCTCACAATCCCTAAAAAAGAGCATTGGCAGACTTGCCCCAGTACAAACAGTTGAATACATCAAAAGAGCCGTCAAAAATTTTACGCGCCAAATCCACCAAGCCACAGAAAGAGTTTCTAAAACCTATCAGGTCCGAGTAGATAAACCACTCGGACTATCACGCATAATCAAAGTACTGATTCGCATAAGAAATGCCGCCAGGCGCCAATGGCAGAAGCATTGCAACCACCAAGATCGCGAGATCCTAAACAAAAATTTGTGTTGGCAAACCAGCCTGGAATCAACCACTGACAATGATAATCTAATGTGAAGGATCTCCATAGCGTTATGGAACAGACAAACCCCCATTCCAGCCATTCACGGCAAAAATGGGCTTCAATTTGATATCGTGGGAAAGGCCGAGGCATTTGCCGACAGCTTGAAACACCAATGCTCTCCGTCGGAAATTTGAGGACTTGTTGGATGACTCTGACGACGATTATTCGCTGGAAAGCGTGCGACCTTCTCGCATCAAAGAAATCATCAAACATTTTAAATCTTGCACGGCCCCCGGCCCTAACAATATTTCTAACAAGGCTCTTAAAGCGTTTTTTGCATAAAGTAATAATGGCGCTAACCAACATTGCTAATGTAATTCTTAAAACTGGGCACTTTCCTACAGATTGGAAAAGCTTTCTAGTAATTAATATTCCAAAGCCTGGTAAAGACCAAACGTTTCCTTAAAACTATCGGCCCATCAGTCTTGGACAGACTCCAGGACCACACAGAATCGATCAACGTCCCCTCCTGTCACCAGCACGGGTTCAGATGAGGGCACTTGTCAGTTCATTAACTAAACCGCGTGACGGATCTTATAGTCGAACGTTTTATAGTTAAAAAGATCACAGGGGTGGTCTTTTTTGACGTTGACAAAGCCTTCAACAAGGTCTGGCACGAGGGATTTATCTTTAAATTGCATAGAGTTAATTATCTTTTTCGACTTGTAAAGCTGATAGCCTCATTTCTAGACAGCAGGACTTTGAAAGTAAAGCTCGGTAATTACATATCTACCCCTAGGAAGATAACGGCAATAGTTCCTCAATGCTCTATTTTCTCTCCGCTGCTATTTAACCTATACGTTGCCAACATGCCTTCGGGATGTAGGCACGGAGTCGAAATGGCACAATTCGCAGATCTTCTATACTCTTTCATGTCGCCCAAGATGGTCACTTTAGGGCTTCAAGGGGCCACCGACAACCTCAAAAAATGGTTGAACAAGTGGCAAGTCACTATTAACTCAGAGAAATGCAAAGCTGTACTCTTCACAAGGCGGCGAATCAAACCCGATGGCAACGTCTATCTTAACGATATTCCCATACCGTGGTCCAATTTTGCCAAATATATGGGAGTTAATCTTAACAAGGAACTCACGTACAAACTCCACGTGCAGTCCGTTCTTAATAAAGCCCAAATGGCAAAAAACGTTCTCACTCCGATGATGCGTCGGAATAACAGTATGTCGACTCAACCCGAAATAGAACCCGGCTCTACACGTCTATCATTAGACCCATCTTCACTTACGCGTCTCCAGTTTGAGGAACAGCAGCAAATTGTCATCTTAATAAGCTAGAGGTTTTTCAAAGTAAATCTCTGAGATCGTTCCACAGGGCTCCGTGGTTTGTCCGAAACAGACAGATTTGGGCAGACTTAGGACTACCCACAATACAATCTCGCAATTCATTCCAACCCTGATCTGGCCCGACTCGCCGAGCCAGACAGGGAGAACTTTTTCTAAAAACGACCGGTGAATCAAGTAGCCGCACCCTAACTTTACTAACACATTAACAAACAAAACCAATACCGCACAAACCTATAAGACTACCTAACCTAACCTAACCTAACCATCTCCAAACTACTAATCTCTAAAAGAAAGGTACATGAGCCGTAATGTCTCAAACTTCCGTAAGCACTTATTATAGAGCGGTTTTTAGTCGGTAGGCATTTCAAGACGGAAATGTCAGTCTTTAACGGCAAAATATAATACACCGCAGAAACTTGGAGAGAACCTATAAAGTCAAAAAAACAGAAATAAAATAAAAGGAGCTAGGAGAGCAAGCTTGTTGACAGAACCATGGTTTAAAAGAAGCTAGAAGTTAAAAAAAAAAACAAGTAAAGGAAGAACAAACGAAAAAACAATAAAAATGGCAAAGACAGTAAAGTAAATAAAAACAAAGGGTAATAGACAAGAGAACCAATCCCAGAAATAAAATAATAGATAGAGGATAAACCCGAGACGTGCTATTAAACAAAACAAATACGGTCAGTATTTGTGTTTTGGGCACGGAGTCATTGAAAAGTATTTGCAAAAAATTAAAAAAAAATATAGGAAAAACATTCTAGTAGAATACGAAGTGTGATAGGAAGATAGAAAACAACTAGAAAATGTACTGGAAAGCAAAGTGGATAAAGTAACAAAGATTAAAAAATGCCTGATAAGAGAGATAAAAATAAATAGAAGGCGCTAAAAAACTTTGCATTTAGAGTACTAAGAAAGCAAATTAAGCAGTTTAACAACGGAAGAATATAGAAAAATAAGACAAGAGAATATTGCGTATGAAAAATAGAAGAAGAAATAATAGAAAATGAAAAAAAATTAAGAGAAACACATTACTTTTTAAAAATTATATTATTTAACATGAACTTTTATTTTTTAACAAATTTATTTTAAAGTAAATACAGGGTGTCCGGAAAATACGTGTACAACGTTTGACGACAGACTCCTGACGTCAAAATAGGTCGATCTAAGCCGACTTAGTTATATCCAAAATTGTCTCGTTTAGGCGGTAGAGGGCGTCAAAAAAAACATAAGTATAACAAAGTTGAAAGTATCTATTGTAAGAAACTAAGTAAAACAAAAACATTACTTAAGCAAATGTGTAAAATGACCGCCATCTTGCTGAATACACTTATTAACACTCTTTAAAAGATGATATTGGACCCTATCTAATGTCTCGGGATTATTAAAATGGTTGCCTGCAATTAAAATCCGCTGCAATAAATCATCGCGTGTGTTTACCGGAGTCTTGTAAACTTCTGTTTTAATAGCGCCCCACAAAAAGAAGTCACACATATTTAACTCAGGAGAACGTGGTGGCCATTTTACTGGTGCATCATTGCCTCTTCCAATCCATCGGTTGGGATATTGATGATGTAAGTATTGCCGAACGGCAACGGAAAAATGGGGCGGGGCACCATCATGCATATACCACATTTCCCTCCGAAGTAAAAGGGGCAAATTCTCCAGAAGAATTGGTAATGTGTCTTGCAAAAAAATTAAATAAATATTTCCATCTAACCTGTCTGGAATAACAATGGGACCAATAAGGTAGTGATCAATAATACCTGCCCAAATATTCATTTTAAATTGATGCTGATGATGTGCAACTTTAATGGCATGTGGATTTTCATCGGAATAAATATGTTCGTTGTGCAGATTGGTTACCCCAGATCTTGTAAAGCATGCCTCGTCAGTAAACATAATTTTTCTACAAAAATTTGGAACAAGGATTCTTTTGTTTCTAATAAATTGACAAAATGTAAGCCGCATGGGGGGATCAGTCGGTAAAAGTTCCTGGACTTTTTGTATGTGGTAAGGATGTAACAACTGTTCTCTTAAAACCTCATTGACAATCGTTTTAGGAACATTTAACTCACGTTCTAAGAGACGGGTACTGGTACTTGGTTCTTCTTCAACTCTTTCCAGAATCATCTCTTCTGTTTCCACAGTTCGAGTTGTTCGCATACGACCCCTGCCTTCAAACTTTTTCTTAAAACTGCCGGTTTCCCGAAGATGACGCTCAATATTGGCAAATGTTTGGTGGTTTGGTATTCGACGGTTAGGAAACCTCTCCATGTAAACCCTAACACTCTGACGCCCATTTCCTTGACAAAACCCGTATACCAGGAGCATGTCAACTTTCTGAGAGTTTGTATAATTTTCCATTTTTTAATGGTAAAATGAACTTGTAATTCAAGAATGTTGATCGTATACTTGAGTAAATTTCATAGACTGGTGACAATTTGTCAATAATTGTCAAATTATTAAACGCCATAGCAACAAGGTCACTTAAAAAATTATTGTTACAGGTAATTTCTTTTTAATATTTACAAATTTTTGACGCCCTCTACCGGCTAAACGAGACAATTTTGGATATAACTAAGTCGGCTTAGATCGACCTATTTTGACGTCAGGAGTCTGTCGTCAAACGTTGTACACGTATTTTCCGGACACCCTGTATATTTTTATTTTCATTTTGCATTAAAACCATCATAAAATTCAAACTTTTCAGTTAAATAAGAAATAAAAGTTTCCAATTTCGTGTGCATACGTAAGTATAAATAGTCACATCTGACATATTATTAGATTATACGATTAAAGTTACTTTTTGTAATTTTTATTTAATAATTCTTATTTTATTTATTATAATTTTATGGTTGTTTATAATAATTATGAAATTTATAAAATAAATAATGAGAACTTTTAATATTGTTATATAAAATGTGGAACTGGATAAAAACAAATGGACGTGTTTGAAGCGCTTGAAATACATTTCCATTGAATGTAACTTTTTCGAAACTTCCTTTGTGCCTTTATATTTTGCACTGCTGCATTACATGATAAATAGCATCAAAATGCCATGCACGAACAGCTTTATACAGCTGCAACAAAAATTGTTGCAGTAGAAGCAAAATTCCCATCAACAAGATCGTGTCTAGTCGGTGGCAGTTTTATTACATATATCACTTAGGTTAAAATTTATAGCCGTTGCGATTTTAATTGAACCTGTAATGGTGGATCGTATCCGCGACTAACATAATAAAAGTGTTTCGCATGGGTTGTGGTGATATGTAAAAAACAGCGGTGATGATTTATGCAAACATTTTGGGAACGCGACTCTTGAGGTTTGGAGAGTTTGGAATATAAAACAAAGCCCCGTGCCAATTTTCAAAAAAATCTGTCGAGTGCATGTGTGTGACCCGGGGGTTAACAAATTGAATAAACAGACTCGATTTGTGTATTCAGCCCTCGTTCCGGTTCGAAACCCGAGTATATAAATATTTTACCTCTATGATTTCCCCTAAGGTGGAGACGTGTCTTTTTCTCTCTTACATTGTGGAACGTTTTTGTTGTTACACAGTGATATGGAATACTATATATGTATCATATGAAAATATTATTATAACTTTTAGAAAAATAGCGCAAAATAATACCCTCTGCTACATATATCGTTGTCGGATCGCATTTAAATACAATTTGTATTCACGTCATTGATATGATAAAAGTCCGCATTGTAAATTTACATTGGATATTTATCGTGAGGTGTCTTTCACTAAAATTTTTCATCGACATATGAAAATTATTATGCCAGTATACATGTGGCATATAAACGTTTTCACATTTTCATACTTTACGACAAATAAAATTATATTTACGACGCATCAATAATCATAAAGATTATTTTAGTAGCATATCAACCTATTAACAATATTGTTTCTATTACTGGAAGAAATATAAAAAGTAAATTAAATTTGATTAGTCCTGGGAATTAATTGTGTGAACAAGGAAGCTTTTAACGTTTGAACGCTGTTAAATTATACGCGAGCAAAACTGTAGTATTCATAAAAGCGATTCCATTACAGAGTTTATATTAGTTGAAATTAATTTGTCATTACAGTCATTTTGACATTGCAGTTATTTTCATAATTATAGACTATAACTAATTGTAAAAATGCAAAAGAAACATACTTTATTGGTTCAAATACCCTAGCACAGGGACGTTCAGAATGAAAGCATCGGCGATCTACAATAAAAGCATTAGGCGGCAAGAGATGGACTAGGTCACTAGGTCCTTGAACACCTAGAAGTAAGTAGACCTAATCAGATAAAAAAATTATAAATGGTTATTATTTATTATTTGTAAAGATCATTAAAATAATACGTGTTCTATAACAATATAACTAACGTTTTGATGTCGATGCATAGCACTACATGTCCTCTGCGAATTAACTGTGTATGCCTTCTTTTTCCAATGTGCTAATAACTAAGTCAAGTTTTAAAAATAAAAGAAAATAAAACTTTACTTGCTTTTTAAATAATTCTCCAAAAAACAACATTAAAAGTAAAGCTACAAACATGTAAACAACGTTATTTCAATATAAAAATATTAATTATACTAAATATTTTAATCTCTAATACAGCATGCTTCAAGCCATATATACATTATTGAATGTGTTTAGCATTAATTCATCGTTTGATCAAATTTAATTGAAAACGATATTATACATATTACATATATTTAAGCTGATTGCTCATGTATTTTAGCAAGTTACCAATATAGCAACATGTTTAGATGTGTCAGATGAAAGGATGCGTGCATTTAAATTTACTTTTCAATTTATCAATTTCCATTTCAATTTTAATTATATGGCGATTTCAAACATATTAAAGACGCGTTAAATCCGTATAATGCATATAAATTAGCTGCTAGACTTGTATTAATTATTACTTTAAGATTTACAAAAGATTGTACTTATACGATTTTTTTTACTATATTTTAATTTCTATAATTAATAGTAAATTTTAAAATAATAGTGCGCTGTTCTTATATGATTTACTTCCAATATTGTTTATACAATGTGGTCTTTGGCAATCAAAAGTTTTGTTTTATGAATAAACAAAAAATCTTCATAAAATTGTAATGCGGTGCATCGTATTATGCAGTACTAGTAAACGGGTTAAAAAAAATCAGATTTAATAAGATAAAGTATTAAATACTAACAATATAAATTACAATTTCCGGTTTCATAAATGCGTGCTACACAGATTATCTTAGCCAAAGTTTAGTTTAAAATACATAACATAAGAGCCTAATCAGCAGCAAAAGATTGAGTGCGTTTTATTATTGTTATTTCAAATTACATGCAAGATTATTAGAATAAGAGGTTAATGTTACAGATGTTTAGCAAAAAACGTAACTATTTTATTTTATTTTACTATACACTAGGTGAATGTTGGTTATAATTGAAGGTTTTGAAACCTATCCCTAAATCTATAAAAAGAGTAAATACATTTTTGTTATGATTTTGCAAAGACTTTGGTCAGATAACAAAATTTCTCTACTTTTCACATCAAGTAACAATAATTCCAAACTACTTTCAATTCAGTACCCCAACCCTAACAAGTTTATATGTACAAAGCTTGATAAACAGTGATATCTGTGATTCAAGAGCTAAACCAGTTGCTCGTGTACTTGACACCGGTATTTAGAAGGGCGTCTTTCAAATCATAAGTGATCATTGAGAATTTTAATACCTACTAAATTATTTTAGATGTATTTGTAATAATCTTTTATTTAACTTGAGATTTACAAAACTGAAAAACATAAATATAATTAGAAATCAAGATAATGTAGGAGCAATGCGGTACATTGACTCAGCTGATTGACGCAGGAGTAGTAGGCACGTTACCCATCGTAGACAGAATTATCAAAAATTTATAATAATGTCATGATTGCTTTATTTTAATATAAATTATACGAAAACACACTTCTCAAATTAACAAAGTTATAACATTATAACAAATTTGTTAATTAGAAATAAAAGTATAAAAGCAAATTATAATAAATACGATAATAATTACAAAAACATGATGCATTTCATTCATTTACGCATGGAACATGAATAAAAACGAAACAATTATTAATATATTACCTTAATTCAATCATTTACAATATAATATTGTTTTTATAAACATGCATCAAAGCGTGTACGTTTACTCACCTTTGCTGCGATGCGACGACCAATCTCTCCAATTGTGTTTACATTAAATGAACACAAAACATAAACTCCATATAACCATAAGCACTAGTAAAACACATTGCAATACTTGGAAACATCCAAAATTTGTTGTTATTTTAATTGCACAGCGGTACGGACTAAACAGCTGATTGACACACGAAAACTACGAAAGAAGGAAGGAAGGAGGGGAAGACGTACCGCACTTCAATACATACCCTTCCACGTATGAGAAAAATAAATAATAAAAAACTGTATATTTATATATTGTATGTAAAAAATATATATATAATACATGTAAAAAACTACGCATTCTAGTAAATTGCAATTTCTGGAATTGCATAACCTTTACAGTGGCGGAGCTAGAATTTTTTGGTCCTACCGCAAAATATTAAAAAAAGGCTCCTCATATTGTGTTTCTACTATTAAAAGTTGGCAGAACTGTCAAACTATACACTGTTGAAAAGTTACTAAAATAACAAAAAACTGCTAACATATTAAAGTTGGATGAATATGTTACTAAAATTTTCAAAAACTCCTAAAATTGTAAAAAAAAATCTGATTTGTGTACAAAAATTAACAACAATGTATCAAAATTGGTAGGTTCTAATCTAAAACTAATAAAAGTTATTAAAATTATCAACAAATAAGCCAAAACTGTTAGAAATAAACAAATTTAATCTAAAACTTAACTGGAAATATTATCTAGATTACGGCACAGCTTCAAACTACTATTGATAAAATTATATCCAATTATAGTTTGTGTTCCTGGAAAAGTCATTTACGTTTTCCTGCAAATTGCATTCAGGTCAGTCAAATCTCCCAGCCCTAAGTAGCTTAAGTTTATTAGAGATTGTATAATTTATTATTTTTTATGTAACCAACTTTATTATAATTATGGATTGAAGAATATAAATAATAAACCAATGAATATGTTTTTCAAAATTATGAGTTTATTAGAAAGATTATATTTTTCATTTAAGAATGAAACAACATTTTTCAAATAACTGCCACGGTTGGCTTGACAATAACCCATCTGATTAACTCAATTTTTTAGTACATTTTCAATTGTTTGAGCTCCAAACTCATGAATGGCAACTTCAATTTTGTGTTTCAATTCATCAATAGACTCTGGATGGTTAGCGTAACACTTATCCTTAAAGTCTCCCCACAAAAAAATCTAACAAGGTCAAATCTCAGCTCCTAGGCGGCCAATTGACATTAGCATTTTGGCTAATTATTTGATTTCCAAAAACAGTGCGCAAAAGATGCTCATCTTTAGCCAAACAGTCTTTTGCCTATTGGGTGAACTAAAAATGCATTGGATAGTCATGAAGCTTTATTTCTTGGACTAAATAAACTTTGTAGGCGTTTAAACCTAAGTCTTTATGCAAAATTTTCCTCAGAGAAGTGCGAGAAATGTTTAGTTCCTGAGAGCGATGACGAGTTGATGTTGATGTTTACGCACACGTTGAGCAACAGTATTAATTTTCTTGGCTAATCGCACTGAACAAAAACGTAAAAGTGTTGTTTTGGCCACTAACGATCCAGTTTTGCAAACTCGCTTTACAAATTAGTCCACAAACTGCGTTAAAGGCATTTCTTTTCTATCAAATTTGTTTTGTAAATTTCTTATCGTTTGAGTAGAAGATGCACTATTTTGAAAGCAAGTTTTCATTATTTTCCAACTTTATGTTCAAGTGTAAAGCGTTCCATTTCGTAAATGTTAAACATAAAACTAAATTTTTGTCAACTCATAAATTTCATTATACCTTTGAAAAATAAAATAAACGTTAGTTCAAATTCCAAACGTTACAGTGACAGATAATTACTTAATTACCACAACTGTCTCTAATAAAACAGTAAATTAAAATATGGTTTTTAGTCGTAATTACCTCAACACCAATTAATGACACAACTGTCAAGTGATAACAAAAAGTCAAACATCAACATGTATCTGAACTGAACAAAACGCAATTGTTATGATAAACATTTGTTAAACATGAATTCAACTGTCAAACAATTATTTAATTGACAAACAGTGACAGATGATGACTTAACTAGCAAAAATAAAATAGTAAAATAATTTATCGTAAAACTTGGTTTTCAGTTTTAAGTTTCAATTGCCTCAATAGCAATTTTCAGACTATAACATACTAAAGTCAAAATGCAACTGTTAAATAATGACTATAACTATCTAAAAATAACATATGTCTAAGCAATAACTAACCAATTTGAAAAAATATAATAAAACTAAAATAATTGTGACAAGCAACAGTCAAACATGGACACAACTATCAAACAAAAATGAAATTGTTGAATGATGATACAGTATACATAAAGTAACACAACTGTTAAAAAATACTTGTAAAAAAATAACGTAATTAAACTGTCTAAATTACAAAACAAATCTGACAAAATTACAATAAATTCAATAAATATGAAACTATTAAAACTTTATAAGAAAACTTTGTCAACAATGCTACAACTGTCAAATAATGACAAAAAAGGCTAACAGTGTATTTGAACTAAACCCAAAACGCAACTGTGGTTCAAACTTACACTCAATTGTAAAATAATTATTTAGTTGTCAAACAGTAACAGATGAAGACTTAACTGACATAATACAACAGTAAAATACAATTTAGTTTTTAGTAGTAATTACTTCAATACCCATTGATGACCTAGTAGCAGAGTTAGAATTTGTAAACTAGATGGTTTTGTTGTATATTATATTTAATTTTTAAAACCACAATTTGACTTTGCGTCTGAAAAGTAGTGGTAGAGGGATTGAATGTCACTATTACCTCCTTTGACATAGAGACTTTTAACGCTTGCTAATCTCTCATAAACATTTTATGACAGTTTAGAAACATTATATGACATTTATAACAGCTCGTAAATATTATAACGTTTACGACAAACATATTATAATTTTTAAGTCATCTCACAATCATTTTATGACTGCTCAGGAACATTTTATGACTTTTATGAAAGTTTACAAACATATTATGATAGCTCAGAAACATTTAATTACAGCTTACAAACATTTTTAGTGGTTTTATTAAAATACAGGATTTTTTATGACATTTATAACAGTTTATAAACATTTTATAACATTTATGACATCTCCAGCATATTTTAAGACGTTTATTATATCTCACAAACATTTTATAACAGCTCAGAAACAATTAATGAATAATCACTAACATTTAATGACGTTTATGATATATCATAAACATATTAAAAAGTTTATGATAGATACAAACATGACAGTTCACAAGCATTTTCTAAAGTTTTTGACACCTCACAAACATTTTATGTAAATCATAATACACACAAACTTTTTATGATAGTTTGGAAACATTTTATGATGTTTATGACAGCTAAGAAACATTTTATAACATTGATGGCAGTTCAGAATTAATTTACAATATTCACAAACACTTTATAACGATTTTACCAACTCAGAAATAGTTTAAGATAGTTTTTGACAAAATACATTAATTAATATTTAAGACAACTCTTAAACATTTTATAACATGTATGACAGCTCAGGGGTGTTTCCTAAAGCTTATAATATTTCACAAACGTGTAATCGCAGTTTGGAAAATTTTTATGACAGCTTAGAAAATTTTTATGACATTTATGACAATTCAAAAACAATTATTGACTGATCACAAACGTTTTATAACAGTTAAAAATAGATTTACGACATTTACAAAAAATTTATAACTTTTTATAAACTCAGGAATAGTTTATAATGTTTTTTAGAGTTCAAAAACATTTAATGACATTTTTGACACCACACAAATATTTTATAACATTTATGACAGCTTTTAAACATTTTACGACATTTTTGACAACTCAAAAACAATTATTGACTAATCACAAACATTTTATAACATTTATGACACTTCACAAACATTATATGACCGTTCAAGAACGTTTTATTACGTTTAAGATAGTTCACAGACATTTTATCTTGTTTATAATATCTTTCAAACATTTTATGACAATTAGGAAATATTTTATAACGTTTATGACAGTTTACAAATATAATATAACGTTTATGACAAATAAGAAAATTTTTTATAGCGTTTACGTCATCTCTCAAACATTTTATGACGTTTATGACAAATAATTTTTTTTTTATAAATTTATGACGTTTATGACTGCTCACGGACATTTGATTAAACTTTTATGATTACTTTAAAACGTTTTATAATAATTTACAAACATTTTAGAACGTTTACGACAGCTTAAGAGCATTTATGACAATTATGACTACGCTCAGATACAATTAATGACATCTTTTTTTAATGCTTTTTATGTTTTTTACGGCTATTTTACATCGCCACAGTAAGTCTACGACTTGTTTAAAGTGGTTTGATGGGATGATTATAACGTTTTTATTAACTCAAGAATAGTTTATGATGTTTTTGACAGTTCAAGAACATTTAATGACATCTATGACAGCACACAAACATTTCATAACATTTATGACAGCTTACGGATATTTTATAAAGTTTATGATATTTTACAAACATTTTATGACAGTTTGAAAACATTTTATAAGAGCTTAGGAACATTTTATGACATTTATGACAACTCAAAAACAATTATTGACTGCTCACAAACATTTTATTACATTTATGACACTTCACAAACATTTTATGACCGCTCAAAAACGTTTTATGACACCTCACGGACGTTTTACGACGTTTATTATTATTATTATTATATCTTTTAAAAAATTTAACAATTCGAGAATATGTTATAGTGTTTATGACAGATTAGAAACATTTTATGACAGCTCAGAAACAATTAATGACATATTAAATATTTTATAAGTTTACAATTCACAAATATAATATAACGTTTATGACAACTAAGACAAAGACGTTTATGACAGCTCAAGGACATTTTATTAAAGTTTTATGATATTTTTAAAACAATTTAAGACAATTCAAAATCATTTTAAGACGTTTATGACAGCTTAGGAGCATTTATGACAATTATGATTACGCTCATATACAATTAATGACATCTTAAATACTTTATAACGTTTATAACATTGTGCTCAGAATCAATTTACGACATTTACAAACATTTTATTACGTTTTTATCAGACCAAGTATAGTTTATAATATTTTTGACTGTTCAAGAACGTTTAATAACATCTATGACAGCACACAAACATTTTACAACATTTATGACAGCTTACGGATATTTTATGAAGTTTATGACATTCACAAACATTTTATGACAGTTTTGAAACATTTCGTAACAGCTTAGAAACATTATGGCCTTTATGACAATTTAAAAACAATTAATGATTGCTCACAATCATTTTATAACATTTATGACACTTCACAAACATTTTATGACCGCTCAAAAACGTTTTATGACGTTTATGACAGCTCACTGACGTTTTATGTTGTTTATAATATTGATTGAACATTTTATGACAATTCTGGAATATTTTATAACGTTTATAACAATTTAGAAATAGTTAACAAATATAATATAACGTTTATGACAGCTAAGAAAATTTTTATAGAATTTATGTGAACTCTCAAACGTTTTATGATGTTTATGACAGCTTACAGATATTTTATTAAACTTTTATTATATCTTTAAAACATTTTGTAACAAATTGGAAACATTCTAGAACGTGTATGACGGCTTAGGAGCATTTATGACAGTTATGACTACGCTCAGATACAATTAATGACATCTTAAATATGTCGTTTTTATGACGTTTATAACATTAATTTACAGCATTTACAAACATTTTATAATGTTTTTGGCAGTTCAAGAACATTTAATGACATCTATGACAACACACAAACATTTTATAACATTTATGACAGCTTACGAATATATTATGAAGTTTATGATAGTTTACAAACATTTTATGACAGTTTGGAAACATTTTATGACATTTATAACAACTCAAGAACAATTATTGACTGCTTACAAACATTTTATAACATTTATGACTTTTCATAAACATTTTATGACCGATTAAGAACTTTTTATGACGATTATGATAGCTCATGTTCGATTTATGTCAAATATTTTATGGCATTTATGACAACTCACGGACATTTTATTAAACTTTTATGTTATCTTTAAAACATTTTATGACAATTCGAAAACATTTCAGGACGTTTATGACAGCTTAGGAACATTTATGACAATTATGACTACGCTCAGATACAATTAATGACATCTTAAATATTTTATAACGTTTATAACATTGTGCTCAGAATCAATTTACGACATTTACAAACATTTATAACATTTTTGACTGTCCAAAAACGTTTAATGACATCTATGACAGCGCACAAACATTTTATAACATTTATGACAACTTTCGAATATTTTATGAAGTTTGTGATTTTTCACAAATATTTTATGACTGTTTGGAAACATTTAATAACAGTTTAGAAACATTGTATGGAATTTATGACAACTTAAAAACAATTAATGATTGCTCACAAACGTTTGATACCATTTATAACACTTCACAAACATTTTATAACCGCTCAAGAACGTTTTATGACGTTTATGACTGCTCACGGACGTTTTGCAATGTTTATAAGATATCATATATCTTTTAAACATTTTATGACAATTTGGGAATATTTTATGACAATTATGACAGTTTAGAAACATTTTATGACAATTATGACAGCTCAAAAACAATTATTAAAATTTTAAATATTTTATGAAGTTTGTAACAGTTTACAAATATAATATAACGTTTATGACAGCTAAGAAAATTTTTATAGAATTTAGCTTCCAAACATTTTATGACGTTTATGACTGCTCACGGATATTTTATTAAACTTTTATGATATCATTTAAACATTTTATGACAATTTGGAAACATTTAGGACGGTAATGACAGCTTAAGAGTATTTATGACAATTATTACTACGCTCAGATACAATTAATGTTTATAACATTGTCTTCAGAATAAATTTACAACGTTTACAAACATTTTATAATATTTTTATTAACTCGGCAATAGTTTATGATGTTTTTGATAGTTCAACATCATTTAATGACATATATGACAGCAGACAAACATTTTATAACAACGTTTATAATATCTCACAAACATTTTATGACAGTTTGGAAACATTTTATGACAGCTTAGGAACATTTTATGACATTTATGACAACTCAAATACAATTATTGACTGCTCACAAACATTTTATATCATTTATAACACTTTACAAACATTTTATAGTAAAAATCGTTTTATGACGTTTATGACAGCTGACAGACGTTTTATGACGTTTATAATATCTTTGAAACATTTTATGACAATTCGAAAACATTTTATAATACAATTAATGACGTTTATAATAGCTTAGAAATATAATATAACGTTTATGACAGTTTAGAAAAATTATATAAAATTTATCAGTTCCAAAACATTTTATGACGTTTATGACAGCTTACAAACATGTTTTGACGTTTATAACAGTTTTGAAACAATTTATAACGTTTATGACATTTCATAAATATTTTATGAGTGTTCAGAAACAATGTATGACGTTTAGAAACATTTTAAGACATTTATAATAGCTTAGAGACAAACAAACAAATCTACCCAAGAATTTGAAAGTTATCCCTACAAGCATTAAAAGTCTGTATATCAAAGAAGGGGGGGGGGGGGGAGCGGGTTTCTTCTGAGCACAAGTACAAACAGGTGGTTTGAATTAGGAAACGCCCGAGTGTAGTTATCAAGAAATTAAAAGTTTCTCTTCTCTACAACCGTTAAAAGTTTCTATGTCCAAAAAGCTGTTATGCAATCCCTTACTCAAAAACATGACTACAAACGGATAGTCCACCTACCCAAGTCTTTGTTATCAATTAGATTAGATGTTTTTTCTTTGCAAGCATTAGAATTTTTTATGTCAAAAAAGGTAATATCCAATCACTTGATGATCGACACTTGAGCAAATGGATAATAAAACTAAAAAGCATAATTACGGACAAGTAGTTTGAACTGAAATAAAGTTGTTTAACCCAAATTTTAATTCCATATAAAATGTTTTTAGAATACAATCTATATAAAAACCGCTTCTTCTTCAAATAAACTATTTTCTTTCTTCAAATAAAATGTATTCAAAAAACAATTCTACATATAAATTGACATTTATTGTCTAAATAATTAATTTAACATCCAAAATGTCAATTTCTTGGATTTAACAGTACTTAACACGCATGTTTATAAGAACTTTTTATCATAAAATTAAATGCCAAATCACAGATTGAAAACACCACCAATTGATTCTATTATATTCTAATCTATATCAGTGTATATAAACAAGGAACATTTTATACAGAATCGATTACAGCCTAATTTAATTAACAAAATAAGAATTAATTCTCGCCGACTTGCGAAATTCAATACCCTACAACAAAATATTATTAACCTAATTCTACTTTGGATTTCATTTTGAACGTGTTATGTAGCGTATTTTGTATTTTAATTAACCTTGTAATTTGTTTGACTTTGCTTATAATCACTGCTAATTATATACGTTGAATTAAGTTTATAAGATATTTAATGCTTCTATTAGCTTCTACACGAAAGATCCTTTTGCCAGGTGAATAAAATATAAAGGAGAGTTTATAAATGCCTGTAGAGTTCGTTCTAATTAAATTACAAGCAACTTTGTTTCTATTACGATGGAATTAAAGGAAGTAACTTTTAATAATTTCCTTTGGATTAAATATGAGATCAAAATATTTAAATTGTTAACATGATTGATTAAAAATAAATCTCTAAATTGTTATAAATAATTTATTATACTTTATATATATGAAATATAATATGCATAAGTTTATATATCTTGCAACGTTAAAATCTGTATGACATAAAAAAATGAGATATAACAAGTTTGTTTTCGGGACATGTAGGACATACATTTAAAGCCACTTTACGAGTACGTAATCCACGTCGAGATTAAAGCATCATTTAATTTTATTCACTCGGGAAAATGAAAATCCATTTGCTTCATTAAATTTACCCCAGAGGCAAAAAAACATAAAGTTTCAGGGCTTTGGAAGATTAATTTTTCGGTCCATTTAAAACTGCACCATATCGATCTCCCATCTTGTGCATCATAAATGAATTTTAAATTTAATTAACCCAGAAATTCAATTTATAAAACATGTGCTGCAGTTTTAAAGTGAATTCATAATTATTTTATTAAAAAATTTATACCGAGAGAAAAATGGGTGTTTGTATAGAGGTTAAAGAGAGGCGAGTTTTTTTCCGGAAAACCTATTCGTAGATGAATTATGAAAAGGGATAAACTTTGTTCCGGATACAAAAGTTTGCCCCGTTCTGAAGAATGACAGTCATACTGTACCACCTAGGATAAAAATGGTGTCATTCCTGGTGTATGGGAGATGCAATGTACTAGGATGATCTCGTATATCAAGCTTTACGACCAATGTTACTCTCTGACATGCACATATCTCATTTCGTTTCACGTATCCCTTTTATACATTTGCAAACAAAATAATATATTATCTTTTGTGTGTTAATATCTTTTTGCAATAAAAAATATGGAATGAGAAAAATAATGGCTATTCATATTTATGGGATGACATCAATATCATCCTACATTAAAAAATAATACCGTTTGTATTTTACCTCATAAAGCGTAACATTTTAGTCAGTTTTCTTTTCTAAATTGTTTTATAAAACAAAATTAAAATAATTAAATATTTATGTTTTTTTAATTAATTTGCAATTTGTTTGATTTAAATGAAAATTTTACTTTATAGTACTTTCTTTTCATTTCAGAGTTTTATAATACTTATTAATATTCAAGACCGACTTTAATTACATATTCGCCTCAGGTAATTTAATTTAATTTTGTATTTTTCATTCACAACACACAATGACGTACTCAGTCCATATTTGTAGGTCATGCAGAAAAATGTTAAAAATCTGTAGTTTGTTCTTGAATATATGCAATGTACTCAATTCTAATAACAAATTTATTTAATGAAATATTTAATGATTGTGTACTACATCCTCGTTGTTCTAAAAGAAATAAATTAAAATATTATTGGAATATATTAATTATTATAACATACAACAAGAACGGAAAAGATCTGGAACAAAGTACTGAAAGAAAATGGGATGAAAATGAATAAGAAAAAAAAACAAAAGTCATGGTTGTAGCAGCTGATAATAAAATGATACAAATTAAGATAGGTGGAGAAACAATAGAACAGTTATCAATACCTAGGAACAATGGTTGACGAAGATGGGAAGAGACGGCTAACAGGGCATACTACTTCGTAGAAATAAATTTTAAAAAAATAACTAAACATAGATGAAAGTATATAAAGCAGTCTACAGACCTTTACTTACATATGGATGCGAAACATGGGTGCTATCAAGAAGAGACAGAAGCAGGATTGGGGCAGCAAAAATAAAAGTATTAAAAAAAGTGAAAAGAGTAACAATAAGAGACAAGATAAAGAGCAAGCAGATAAGGAATCAAATCAATAGAGGAATTCATTGAATATAGACAGCTTGGGTGGTTGGGATACATGCACAGAATAGGAGAGTCGACACCAACAAAAAGAAAGCCAAGGCACAAGGAATAAGGAAGAGAGACAAACTAAAAGAAATATGAGATAACATATTAACAAAAATATACTACCAACCCAGTAAACACAATTACGTTTAAGATACGTTTATTTTTGGTATTACACCTAAGTGTAATATTTGTTTATTTGTTAAGTATATTATTCGGAAAAATGTCCGGCGACTAAACGGATATATCTCGTATATTTAGTGTGTAATATACGTATAGGTTATATGTATTTTAAACGTGTAATTTACACGTATTATCAACGTAAAAAATGCGTTAAAATATAATAAATATAATTGTATATTTTTTCAATTGAAATACACGTGTATTATAGGTTAAACATTATCCGGCGAGTAGACATGTGTATGTTTGGATGCCTATACAAGATAACGGATTCATATTGGGAAGAATTGGGTCACCCATCCAAGTCGTGACCGGAGCGGACGTTGCTTAACTTTTGTTAACGCTGGTATTTGTACATGCCCTCTCTGCCGTACTGCCTACTTTCTCGGATATATAATAATATAAAATATGTATATCATTTTAACATAAAATACAAAGTATTGCATCTAAATAAATAAAACATTATAATATTTAACATAGATATTAAAGAACATTACAATTAAATTAAAGATTCATTTTGATTTTTCAACCAGTCTTTTGGCGACATCTGAAAAATATACTGAGTGTATTTCCACAACCTCATATGACACACATATGGTAATCTTTATTTTAAATAGCTTAACTAGTTTGCTATTTGTATTTATAATACTATATATAACAATAGCAATTAATAATATTAAATTTAAATTAAAAAAAAAAAAAAAAAAAATCGATGAATTGATATTAATGTTACTGTAATGGCTATAAAAACAAGTTATTTGAACCAAAAATGTCATTGCATATTTTCAGACTTAGCACAAATTAGGTATTTCATATTAGTACTCTTAAACCTGCGCTTTCAGTTCAATTAAACAACACTTCAGCACTGTTGTGTAACAACAAACAACTTAAAACTGTATCGGATATTGCAACTAATAGCAAGTGCACATTATGATTGATAAAAAATTTAAAAAAAAGATGAATCATGCATCTCAACATACACTTTGCAAACTATATTCACGCGCTCGTGTAGCCTCGGACGTACGAATATCCAAGACAACATTGATCGGCAAACTAAACCCAGAAATAATAAACGTTAAATATACGTAGATATATTATGCAGGTTATTTATAGATATATTCTAATGGATAATATACGTATATTAATCAACGGTAGAAAAAAAGGAAAATATTAACGTATAATATACAGATATACATATCTTACGTGTAAAAGAAATGTATATTATACGAATACACATATACCATATACGCTTTTTACACCATATATACGTGTAATAAACTTATATTATCTAAACTTGTGTTTACTGGGAAAGAGGGAAAAAATGACAAAAGACAGAAATATACGGAACAAATTTATTAGAGGCCACTAAGGCCAACACCCTACACCCAAAAGGGTAGAAAAGCAAATGACTATATATAATATATATAATATATAATTATTATTTTGGGCAAAATGATTACACTTTGAAATATGCATTATTTATTTTATCAACTGGTGCACCTGTGCAGCATACAATAGTGAATATGACTCTTATCATCTTAAGCACTACTTACTCATCAAATCTCGTATTTATAAGATATGCATGGACAGTGCTCTTGAAGTAAAGATTTTTATATGTAATTTGATAACAAGCGTTGTAGCATAAAAACAACAACAAATCTACCGCTATGTCTACTACGCCTCTTTCAGTAGTTTTCACGAGGTTCTATTTTGGTTAATTTGCATTTAGTTTTTTGTCTACTAACACGTCTATTTCTACTTTGGATAAACTATTTTTTTGATAATATTAGTGATCTTTGTTTTTCTTTTGTTGTTCTGATTACTGATACGTTTTCTTATGCAAGTTCTCAGTATTGCTTTTGCCATAGGTTGTTACAGGTAGTATGTAAGATAGTAGTAATGGTTACACGTTTTATAAAATATTCTGTGACAGGTATATATATATATTGTTAACTTTTATTTTTTTTTTTTAATTTTCTAATTTGTTCTAATCTGTCGACATGTATTCATCAATAGTTATTTCTAATGTCGCTATTTTGTAGATATGTTTTATAAGCTTTAAATATTATGTATCTGTTCTTGCACTTTCTATTGCTTTTTGAATTGACAAAACGTTTAGTAAGTAGAAGGTCTTTTACAGTTCACAAATCCGAAATTTGTAGGAAAGTCGTACTCTATACACTTCACTATAAAATTATATATTTTTGATGCTAAATTTTGTATGCAATAGTGGACACTACTCAAGTAAAAGTTTGTTCTAAAAATTTTGGACCGGTTGGAGCAACTTGCTAATTAATAGCAAAGGCAATAAAATGCGTCTAGCAAAGCTAAGAACGTAACCGCAAAGCCAAAGTTTTTGGGTGCGGCCGGGCAAGCAAAAAAGCCAAGTAATATGGCAAACAGTTACAGCAACACTCCACACTACCAGCACGAACCATAACATCTGGAAAGCAAAAGTAAAATTTGTCTAGTAGCAGTACGCCAGAGTTGCAAAAACAATTAGCAACAAAATAAAAAATTTACTAATTAGGTTAATAATGCAAAAATACTCTCAACACCAATACCTAAAAAGTTGTTACTTTAAAACTGGATCCCGAAAGAGCCCAACACGTATTGCTTATAGACAAAGGTTATTGGGAAAAAAAATGATAAACTCAGAAGGATTATTATAAAGAATTTTAAGTAAACTGCACCTGGGTTTCTTCACAATAACTTTCCGGGATAGGACCTATGGTACAAAGATCTAGTGACAGCCAAGGTGGTAATAGTAAGGAAAAGAGATCATTCTCGGATCCGGGTACCTACCCTACAAGAACAGGGATTTCCACTAACTGCAAAAATATTGCAGCTGATAAACAGCAGAAAGATGCATCAATAATTCTTAGTTGCGATGCCAACGTACACCACGTAGCCGTAGTGTATGGTCACAACGGCAATCCGACCATCAAACAGCGCTCCGATCATTGAACAGTGCTCCGACCATCAAACAGCGTTCCGAGCATACACTAAAATTTCTTCTAAGCTCGGACCCTCGCACACAGCTCGAGCCTCGTATTTATATTGAACTGAAACTTTTTTAGCGGCGTGAGAGTAAAATTATTACATTATATTTTTAATTACTTAATAATTTTACTCTCACGCCGTTGTGTCCACACTCAGAAACAGGGACATTAACTCAATAAATAAGAAAATCCTAAAATTTATATATAGAATGCAATCTAAATATTATAAATAAAAATAATGCGTCAATGTTTTGCAATACGTCTCGTAGCAAGTTTATTGACCTCAGATTAGCAAATCATAAAGCAAGTGGTACTTGTCGGACAAGTCTTGGTTGTCTGATCGTGCATACATTTAGTTTAATACATAAAAACGTCACACAAGCTGGAGATAATGACAGATATATTTTCTAACTCTATTAAAACCACTCAAAAAAAAAGCTGCCCAAGCATTGTCAATCATACTTCTAACAAGATCACTTGATAAAACAGCTAACTTGATAAAGCAAGAGCAAACATTTGCTATTTAACAAAGCCAAGAAAAACGGTAATTAAATCATTTGTAAGACTAATTTTACAGCATATAACAATGTCATAAAGAAAAACAAAATGAGAATCGTAAAAGAGATACTGTGAAGACTTTCAAAACGGTCTTACATGCTTTTATCTCCAAAAAGCTTTAAGCAGGCCGCACTGAAAACATTAAATTTTTGCTAAACAAAACAAAAAATACACGGTCAGTTGAAGGCAGAGAGTAAGTGCTGCTGCAAACACTCTTTCGGGACTTTACGTTGATAAAAGCTTTTAAGCCAAAATTCATAAAACTGCTAAATAAAATAACAAACCAAAGAAATTAGAATAAGGTATAATACCATAATCAACCTAAAATAGAGGATTAACACATTCAATCCATTCAAGTTAACTTAACACTTACACACATACCAATCAGCTTGCCATCTTTTATTTAAAAATTCTTGAAAAATAAAAATAGTTGACGGGTACATATTAAAGAATGCACTATAGACTCAGCTCCAGCACCAGTACACGCACCAAACAAAAAATCCTTTAAACTAGCTATACACTAGCTAATAAGCAAATGCAAAAACATTGCAAAAAAGTAGTTTTGAGTGCCTTTCTAGATATTGAAGAGGCATTTGACAATACTAGCGACAAACCCAGTCAATGCTCAAAAACCGTACTACAATCATAAAGACTTCACCTTTACTGTAGTGTCTTGTCATAAACATTCTACTACAGGCACTCAACAACAAGAGCGTCTTTGCCTTAGACTACGTCAATAACCACACCATCTTTGTACGGAAAGTTTGAAGCAATTGTATTAAACATAATACAAAGTGCCGTTTACAAGACTAAAAACGGACATGAGGATTGACACCTAATATGACCAAACGACCATATACGGTAATTGTAAAACCTATTATTACATATAAATCAAATCAAATAGCGACTGTACTTTACTGCAGAATGATTTAGATTCTTTGAAAGATTGGTGCACTGATAATTGTCTTAACCTTAATGTTAATAAATGTAAGTTTATGAGAATAAGTCGTAAACATACTAATATTACTTACAACTATTTCATTGGCAGCGTGCCGTTGCAAGAGGTAACGTTGTTTAAAGACTTAGGTGTGTACTTTGACACAAAATTGACTTTTAACAACCACATTAAAAACATTATTACAATGTCCTATAGAACATTTGGTTTTTTAATCAGAATTACAAGCCAATTTAATTTATAATGCTTATGTCCGTAGCAAGCTTAAATATTGTTCTATTATATGGAATCCGTCATATAATGTACATATTCAAGAAATTGATAACGTCCAAAGAAAATTCTTAAAATGTTTATATTATCAAAAACATGGTATTTACCCACCTAGAGAATACCCATCAACCTCACTTGAAAATGAATTTAACGTAATATCATTAAAAACAAGAAGAATTGTAGCAGAAACAATGTTTATTTATAAATTATTAAATAATCAAATAAGGGATTCAAATTTAAGATTAATATTATCTACAACAGTTCATGTGTTGTCACATTAATTACATACGTATTTGCTAAGAACCACTAAAACCTTTAGTGGCTACGTCTTTAACTACATTTGCTTAGAATTTGATCTTTTAGCAATACTTTCATTTTGACATGCGCATTAGCTCAAATTTGTTGTGTAATTATTTTAACAACAACATAGCACTCTCTAATATAAGTAAAAGCTTCAAACGAAGTTTTATTCTAAGTTAGAGTAATTGTTTTTGGTGATGATGTGTTTGTAATACCTTTTTTGTAAAGAAATATGCTTAAATTGTTAACAGTTTTTTCTTACTTTGTTTAGTACTGTTCAGATAAAAATTAATTATCTAGTGTTTTTACTATTAAAATATAATTTTAAATAATTTTGCCTATCCCAAAGCTGTTGTTTTATTCAAGATGGGCGGTCACAATATTGCGCAGTTCGAGCCTTGGTATTTTAAGATGTAGTATGCAGAAATTTATAAAATGATTTCAAAAAATAAGAGACTACAAAAAAAAAGATAGTTCAGTCAAACAAAAATGTACAATTTTTTGAGTTGATCATATAAATCTTGAAAAGTTGTTAGTGCGCAGAACGAGTTGCAAAAAGTGTAAGGCGTAACAATTGATAAATAAAAACGTAAGAAGAAGGTTAGAAAAATACGCATTATGCGCAAGAAATCTGAAATTTCTCACAATTGACCAAAACATAGTTGCTAACATGTACCAGAGCAACGGACACAAGTACGCAAAAATATATTAACCTTGCGTTTCTTGCTAATATTTTTTTACTCGACCCAACCTATCAGCACCCAATTGAAGTCGTGATAAGGATAAATGAATGTTTTTTTGACGTGCGCCTTATCACGACTTCAATTGAGTGCTGACTAATTGGGTTCTGATGAAAACTATGTCTGACTGTTTGTTTTATGATTTTAATAACGTTTTTTGACATATTTCCAAATTTCAGCTTTTCCAAATCATTTGCATTGAGTTAGTTCTTCTAGAATGTAAACAGCTGTGCAGCTGTGCGGGGCGTTCGATTATTAAGCTGTCTGACTGCTTGATTAAGGATTTGTAATGCATCGAATATCTGCCAAAAATTTTCAGCATTTCCAAAACAATTTTTGGGTACTAATTAAAATTACACCTTTCTTTGAGTGCCAGCGCCTGGTGTCCCGACACCTGGAGTGCTGACTTTTCTGAGGCGTTCTATAACCAATTTACAATCCAATCTGAAAAAATCAGACTTTTCAAAACTCTTGCACTTTTTTGTTACCAGCATCTGGACTATCGGCCATGTCATTCGCATCGCAATCAAAACATAATGACTTGAGTCATAGTTTTGTAGATCACATTATGCACAACATTTTAAAGTACATTAAAGTGTCAGCAAGCAATTGACCTCAGAATTAAAACAGCAACGTGTTGATGCTTGCATTATTATAAAGCAAAACCTTTTTGACAAAGAACTTGACTGGAAATTAGTCTTGAATACGCTATCATCAATTTTAAACTAAAAAATCAAGCAAAAAATGTAATTAAGCTTTTTTCTAAAACCCAAAAAATGTGTACACAGCTCTCATAAAGAATAGTTATGCTGATCCTTTTTATAAAACAAAAAATGTCAGTTTTGAAAACTACTTGCTTAATAGGGTTACTGCTACTAGTACCTCATACTCAAAACTTTTAAAGAACCTACCGTCAGAACCAAAAAGTAAGGATCTTTGACTAACAAGACAACGCGCAGGCGGTGCATGAGTCTGAGCACACAACCAAACAACTTTTTTTACTTCAGGTATATAAACATTTTTGAAACTGAAGGAACGAAGCATAAGCGGCAATAATTACATATTTCTTTTTGACATAACTAATAAATTTTTAATTATTTTTTTTTTGGTTAGAGGTTCTACTCGTGATTACTTTATTAGCGACAGATATTATTGTCGATACCAGTACAATATTTTTAATGTTTTCATTTGACTCAGCCTTATCTGAATGTTAACAGATATTTATATTACTTTCTGTAATGGTGGAATATTTAATATGTACATAATAAACATCACAAAGTCCCGAGCTGTGCTTTTTGTTTAAGCCCGCTCTTATTAATAAATAATAATATACACGTTTAAAAAAATATAAATCGATACCTCTCCAATTTTGTTTTAGATTTCCAACCTACTCTCTGCTACAGCACTCTGGAGGCTTTCCATGATTTGCCGTAAAATATATAAGATACTTATTTTTTTCGTTCCTAGAGTGAACATAAAAAAATCAACCGAAGAGAAATAATAATCAAACGGGTGTTCCGAATGGTCTGAATAATGCGCGAAATAAAGAACCAACAAAAAATAAAATACTTCTATAAAGACGAGATAGACATTTCTCATTCCGACATTCTTTCCGTATAAAAATTTCTAGTAAAAAAATATATAATCAAGGAATATCCTATATAGACACATTTTTCGTCACACGGAAAATTCTTCTTATATTAAAAATTCCATAACGGATAGCTGTACTTGTTTTTTTATATAAATTTTTATTTTATTTTATTTTATATTAAATCTTTACAAAGATAATCAATCAAGTGAACATTTATTAATAACGATTATTGGTTGAAATTAATCGTTCACACTCGAGTTAAAACACTTCCAAAGTGGACACCACGCTGTTTGTAAATGATATTCCCGGCCGTTACCACACAGAAAAAAATGACATGAAAAAAAATATGCTGCTACACTTGCAGCGAGTTATTATTTTCGAAAGTCGAATTTATTGCTTATAATAAAGTTAAAACATGTTGCAATAATTCTACATTGTCACTTTATTATATGACTTTCAACATTGCATGGATTATTTTATTAAATATTCGCGCACTATCAGACATATGCGCGGTTGAGAATTTATAAATACTAAAATAAATTGTCTACAGTCAAAATTTATATACGTCTGTGTTGATAATAGTTTGTCATATGTATAAATTTAACATTACAACCATGTAACATGTTACTGCATTAAAGTAATGTTGAAATAGATTAAATACATATTTCTTATTGATACTGAAGGTCGCTCTGCAAATGTCATTATAAAATCATTAATTTTATCATTAAAATGATAAGTTTGGAAGTAGAAATTTTGTTTGGAAACAAATCAATTTTATTTTTTTAATATACTAAAATACTATTTTATTTATTTGTTTTTTGTACAATTTTATTAAGTTTGGCTGAATCGTAACTAGCTATAAAATCATTCTAGATCAGCTACAAACTTAGCCTTTTATAATTAAAGACAAACTTTTTTTAATAATGCTTATTAAAAATATCAAAATAAGACAACAAATCAAAATTATAAAACAATTTTACGTAAGCAATCGAAAATGTATCAGTCTCCTGCAATGTTTCTCATCAAAAGTATAAACGATGCATTGCTGAAGTCAGTTTTCTATGAATACTTAAGGAAAATTTGTACCTCAAACTTCCGCTTTTAGCTGCATTTAACCTTTACCAAAAACTGTACTTTTCTCTGTTCAAAAACTTCTTTTTTTGTAAAAAAAACAAGCCGGACTTCTGTAATGAAAGAGCACCTCCTAGAGTCAATAACTTGCAAAAAAAAACGACTAAGATTCAAATCTAAAAACTAATTATTTTTGATATAAAACCAAAAAAGATTTTTTTAAATTTTTAACCTATTATAATACGCAATTACATTACCTTTGATCTATCAAAATAAAAACGCTTGGTACAAAAATAGTTTTTAGTTTTGTAGAAAAATTATCAAGGTTAATAAGTACATATTACTGACAGTTTGTTCAGTGTCTTCTAACGTTTCTCTGTGGCATTTGGAGGAGTAAAGTTCTGTATAGAAATTTTCTACAACTGCTACGATTTTTGCAGTATCAGATAGTTTCTTCACTGATTTTTTTATTATGATGGATATTAGTTGTCGTGCAAACCTTTTTGGTTGCAATTTGTACAACATTTGTAATTTTATCAGAGAGTATATAAAGCTCCAAAGAGTTCAGATCAATTCTTCCTTGAATTTTTTTTTGGTGTTATGAGATGTGGTCTACAGTTGGAAGAGTCTTTTTGTTCATAATTTTTTGTTTTTCCACTTTGGTATCAAGTTTCAGAGTTGCTGTTACTAATTGGTGGTCGCTTTTGGTATAGAATTTATTTAACACTTAAACATTCCTAATTATATGTTTTTTGTTGAAAATGATTTGGTTGGTCTATTTCGTTTTTGACTGGTTTTTCAAAAAAGGTGTTTATACAAAAAAGGTTTTCCTGTTGCATATAATTCAACAATCTTTTTCCCCGTTTGTTTCTAAGTCCAAATCCAAAGTTTCCAATGTTTTCAGTATTATCCTTGTCTTTTTTGCCCAACATAGCATTTAGATCGCCAATTATTAAAGAAAACTGTGTCTTTTCCGATTGTTTTGGCTTTGGAGATGTCTTCATAGGATTGCTTTATGCTTTCATCGTCCGATGCACTAGTTGGCGCATATGTCTGGACAAGTTGAATCGTATATCTTTTTAAAAGTCTAACCATGATATATATATAACTCTATCTGATATTGCACACATTTTAGTTACCATATGTTTTACCTTTTTGTTGACAAGAAATGAAACTCCGCCCAGGTGAGAGTTTGTATCAGAATTTCTTTGATAAAGTATGTGCCCTGATTTTAATGTTGTACATTTTTTGCCTGGTAATCGTGTTTTGCTTATTCTTAGAAAATCCCATTTTATGTGACTAAGTTCTTCCTCTAGTTTTTCCAGATTTTTTTCTAATTTTATTGTTCATATATTGTATGTTGCAACAAATAGTTTTGTCATCTTTTTGTGTTTTGTTTTTATCAATTTCTTGCCTCCCCAAGCACCGTGAGACAATTTATTGAATTTTCAGTAAGGTTCTGGATTTGCATCTCTACCTACCTGGGGTATTATTGTATTTAAAATTGACATTGCCGAGCGTGATGACAAGTCCTGTTCCCAAATGGTATTTTAGCCGCCTATTTTGGGTACAGACGCTGTTTGCAGCCGCCCAATCTGGGTCAGAAGCTGCTGTTATGGGTTTACTTTGTTTCTACCAGCAAAAGTGGCCCTACCAGGAGTATTTGCTCCCGTTAGCATCGTTCTTTGAATCATTGAAAATACTGAGCCTCTTTCACCACGTCAAGGTTGAATTACATTTTGTAATCCTTATTTTAATGGTTATACCGCTATGGCTTGGTCGCCAAAGCTTGTTAGTTATCTAGCAGCGGGCACCGCATGCAGGAGAGGTTGACATTTGGGTTGGTCTTACTTGGTACTTGGTAGTTCTTGCCATCACCCCTTACCTACGTGCTTGTACTTAGATATCAGAAAAGTGTTTAATCTCTTCATAACTAACGCTTAAGTAGGTGGGCGGGAACCAAGTTTAATTTGCAAGCCAATAATTTCTTCTACTGTGACCCATCTGCCTAAGTGTTAGTCATCAAAGTATCTATTGTTTGTCTCACCTCTTGTTTGCTTAGACTTAGACATCAGAAAAGTATTTAACAATAAATCTCTTGATAACTAACGCTTAGGTGAGTGGGCGAGAACCAAGTTTAATTTGTAAGCTAGTAATATCTTCTACTGTGCCCTACCTACCCGCGTCAGTGTTAGTCATTAAAGTATCTATTGTTTGTCTCACTGCTTGTGTGCTTTAACTTAGACATCAAAAAAGTGTTTAACAATAAATCTCCTGATAACTAACGCTTGGGTGGGTAAGCAGAAACAAAGTTTAATTTCTAGACTAGTAATTTCTTTTACTGTGACCCACCTACCCGCCCAAATAGTAGTCATTAAAGTATTTATTGTTTGTCTTACATCTTGTGTGCTTAGACTTAGACATCAAAAAAGCGTTTAACAATAAATCTCTTGATAACTAACGCTTGGGAGGTAGGCGGAAACAAAGTTTAATTTCTAGACCAATAATTTCTTTTACTGTGACCCACCTTCCCGCCCAAGTGGTAGTCATCAAAGTATTTATTGTTTGTCTTACATCTTGTGTGCTTGGACTTAGACATCAAAAAAGTGTTTAACAATAAATCTTTTAATAACCATCGCTTGGGTAGGTGGGCGGGAACTAAGTTTAATTTGTAAGGCAATAATTTCTACTACTGTGACCCACTCACCCGCCCAAGTGTTACTCATCAAAAGATCTATTGTATGCCCCACCTCTTGTGTGCTTGGTCTTAAACAACAGAAAAGTATTTAACAGCTTGGTTGGATAAGCGGGAATCAAGTTTAATTTGTAGACCAGTATTTTTTTTTCTACTACATCAAAAAAGTGTTTGACAATAAATTTCTTAATAGCTAAAGTTTGGGTAAAAACCAAATTTAATTTGTTGGCTAGTAATTTTTTTCTACTGTGACCCACTAACCCGCCGAAGTGTTAGTCATTAAAGGATTTATAGTTTGTCTCACCTTTTGTGTGCTTGGACTTAAATATCAGAAAAGTGTTTAACAATAAACCTCTTAATAACTAAAGCTTGGGCAGGTGGGTGAAAACTAAGTATAATTTGTGGGAAAATAGATTTATCTACCCATCTACCCGCTCAAATGTTAGTTAAAAAAGTTAAGAAACGTTTTTTATTTTAGTCAAATTTTGTTTTAAAATTCAAAAATTCTACGTCATTTTGTTAATTTTTTGAATTTTATACATTTAATAAAAGAGTTATATTTACACCTTTATATGTCTAAGTTAATTTTTATTAAAATCCAGCAAAAATTAGGAAAATTATACAGTTTTTTATTTTTTTCAGTTAAATTTGGTTAGGTTAGGTTAGGTTAGGTTAGGTTAGGTCAGGTTAGGTCAGGTTAAGTTAATTTAAATCAACTCCTCAAAAACAGGATCATCTGCATGAAGGATGGTAATCAAAAGCTGACACAAAGGGTTCTCCAAAGCTCAGTTTTAGGGCCCACTCTGTGGAATGTTGTTGTTATATAACCCAGTTTTAACCCTGGACGTTCTAAGTGAATGCTCTACTATTGTTTATGCCAATGATTTTGCTGAGCACGGCTGATGACTGCGCAAGTCTTGTCAGAAAAACTAACAAAGCACTAAGACAAAAAAAGCAGTTAAGTACTTGGGTATTGATTTCGATCATCAGGGTATCTTTGGGAATCACGTCAATAACACAACAAAAAAGGCTGAAAAATCTTGTTTATGACAAAAGTACTGCCAAACGTTTCAAAATTCACTAGCCAAAGAAGAACGGTTTACCACTTAGTAGTAAGATCAATTCTTAGTTATGGTGCCCCCATATGGTATAGTTCTACTGGCTGTGCAAACTACTGCATGAAGCTAATAATAGCCACACAACAAAAAATTATATAAAAGTACAGCACCGTCAGCGCTCAGGCGGTGTGCGTGGTTGCCGGAACGTTGCCCATTGGTTTATACGTCAAAAAAACGGCAGTTTTGGCACAATGAAAATTGGCAAAACCGCAAATGACAAGTGCGCCTACTGCAATCAAGTAGATTCCCCGGAATACACCTTTTTTGAATGTGAACGATGTTCACATGTAAAAACAGAAATTGGTCAGAAAATAGTAGAGACATGATGCTAGCAAACAAGGCAAACTTAAACCGGCTACACAAGTACGTAAGAAATGTTTTGAGGCCGAAAGAAGCAGAAGAGAGAGCTAACCAGAAGATCTTGCCGCCTGTCGCGCAGCCTGAATGATTGCTGTCCAGGTCCCAGCTGATAGACAATGCAAAACTTTTTTAATAAGGTATTCCGTCTAGTAGTGAAAAAATTTGAGGTATTTTAGTAGGTGAGAGTCCCACACTGTCAAGCGCATTGAACAAAATGACCGGCAAGCATTAGCGTTTTAATAAAAAAAAAAAAAAAAAGGTTAAGTTAGGTTAGGTTAGGTTAAGTTTGTCTGTAATTTTGTTAACTCTCAAAATAATTTAAATTCATTAAAAGGGTTATATTTGCACAATTATAAATTATGTATAAATTAAATTTTACTAAAATTTAACAAGAATTATGAAAATTATGCAACATTTTTGATTTAAATCAAGTTCTGATAAGATTCAAAAATCTTCTGCTATTTTAATAATTATAAACATTTATTATATATGCACATTTATAAGCTAAATTTAGTTAAAAGCCTTAAAGGATTAAGAAAGTTATGCAACTTTTTTGATTTTAGTCAAATTTTCTAAAAACTCAAAAATCATCTGCCGTTTTGTTAATTTTTGAAATTTGTTAAATACAAAAACATTATTATATTTGCACATTTAAAGGTTATGTAAAAAATTTATTTCATTAAAACTCAGTAGGAATTAAGAGAGTTATGCATTTTTTTTTTATTTTAGTTAAAATTGGTTAGAGTTTAAAAATCGTCCGCCATTTTGTTAATTCTTAAAATAATTTAAATTCATTAAAAGGGTTATATTTGCACTATTGTAGGTTATGAAAAACTTAAATTTTACTAAAATCTAGCAAAAATTAAGAAAGTTATGCAACATTTTTTACTTCAACCGAGTTTTGATGAGATTCAAAAATCATCCGCCATTTTGTTAATTATGAAAGTTTGTTAAATTCAATAGTATCACTATATTTCCACATTTATAGGTTATGTAAATCCTAAATTTAATTAAAAGCCTCAAAGGATTAAGAAAGTTATGCAACTTTTTTGATTTTAGTCAAATTTTGTAAAGATTCAAAAATTATCCGCCGTTTTGTTAATTTTTGAAATTTGTTAAATACAAAAACATCATTATATTTACACATTTAAAAGTTATGTACAAAATTAATTTCATTAAAATTCAGCAGGAATTAAGAGAGTTATGCGTTTTTTTATTTCAGTCAAATCTTGTTAGAATTCAAAAATTGTCCGCCATTTTGTTAATTTTTTAAATAATTCAAATTTATTAAAACGGTAATATTTGCACAATTATAGGTTATGTATAAATTAACTTTTACTAAAATCTAGAAAGAATTAAAAAAATTATGCAACGTTTTTGATTTAAATCAAGTTTTGATAAGATTCAAAAACTAACCGTCATTTTGTTAATTATAAAAATTTGTTAAACTCAATAATATTACTACATTTGCACTTTTATAGGTTAAGTAAATCATAAATTTAGTTAAAAGCCTCAAAGGATTAAGAAAATTATACAACTTTTTTGATTTTAGTCGAATTTTGTAAAAATTCAAAAATTATCCGCCATTTTGTTAATTTTTTAAATTTGTTAAATACAAAAACAATATTATATTTGCACATTTAAAGGTTATGTAAAAAATTAATTTCATTAAAACTCAGCAAGAATTAAGAGAGTTATGCAATTTTTTTATTTTAGTCAAATTTAGTTAGAATTCAAAAATGGTCCTCCATTTTGTTAATTCTACAATGCTTATAAATTTAATAAAAGAGTTATATTTGCACGTAAATATAAATTATGAATAAATTTAATTTGAGTAAAATTTTGCAAAATTTAAAAAAGTTTTGCAACATTTTTTAATTCATTCAAATTTTGATAAGATTCAAAAATTGTCTGCCATTTTGTAACTTATTAAATTTTGTTAAAACCAATAGTGTGATTATATTTACACATTTATGGTTATGTAAAATCTAAATTTAATTAAAAAAGTTATGCAACCTTTTTGTGATTTTAGTCAAACTTTATCAAGATTCAAAAACTAATTTAAATTTTATGAATTCAACAATAAAGTAATATTTGTGCTTTTATAGATAATGTGTTAGTCAATATGATTAACATCCAGCAAGAATTAGAAAAGTTGTACAGGTTTATTGATTTATATTAATTTATATTTATTATTAAAAATAATTAAAAAACCAATAATGCTCAATACTAACCTAAATTTTATTATATTGTACTGCTTTTTAAATGTCGATGCTCGTGTTTTTGTCTCAGCTATGAGTAAAAAATTTGGCAACCTCAGGCACAAACTAATACTATTCTACGTTTCTCACCTCAAGAGATATTGTTGTGGCAGAACCTCTTCCTAGAAGTTCTGGAAATGTCTTCTAAGACACTTTTCCCGGGTTGGTGTTCTTTTGCGTTATGTACCACAAGTAGGGAAGTGGTTGTTTCCTGCTTTCTAGGTAAGCCAGTATTAATTATTAACTCGTCTTTCATATAATATTTGTAAATCTAGTTTAGATAAACGTAGAAGATGAAATGTTCATAAGAGTCGAATAAATAAGTAGAACCATCACTACCATTTATTTTATTTAACCTTGAGAAAATTGAAGCTGTGTTTCGCTACAACTTCTATAGTTATTAGTTTTGATTATCGTTTTGAGCACAGTCTCTAAAACTACACCTTCTTCTCTAAATTTTATTCAAACATTAAAATATTTTACTACATCAGTTCAGTGCTGATTATTTTCTATAAACATTTCACTAACATTGTTCAAATACATGTATAAAAAGTGTAGAATCAAAGTGAATGTCACCATTAAACTACTTTAATCTTGTTTTCAGTGTGATAGTATTAACGTGTAAAACTGATCAATCTTTTATTAAAAGAAAATTAAAGATGTTTTTCTATTCTGTCATCTCAAATAAATCTAAAATATCACTTTTTAAACTTAAAACGGCAGTTTATGTGTCAATACTACAAAGTTTTAATGTTATTTACTAATCAATAAACAAATATATTATTCTTTGTGCGATGGCAAATAAGCTTTATTATAACTAATTCAGCCATAATCATACTTTGTCTAGTGACTATTACAAAACTTTTTTTATGTTGTACATTTTATTTGGTCTCATCTCAACACTAACTAATCATTTTGAAGTACAGACAGAAAGAACTTTTATATTATAGTGCAATTATATAATAATAAATTTTAATCAACTGAAATAAAATTGGCTGAGAATAATATATAAATTTATAATTTTTGTTTGAAACTGACTTGCTAATCTCACTAAATATTAAATTGTCTAATTAATATTTCAGACAGGAAGTGAAAATACCCCGAATTAAATTTACCCTGTCGTATTGATCTCGTTCGAGTGGTGTTTTGAGTTTCGGCGGGTCCCTAACCCAAAGTTGCACCTATATATTTCATGGAAACCGTGTGGCTGTCCTGTAGTAATCGGTTAGTCTCCTGGTTTACTCTTTATGGAGCATTTAAATCTGCAATGGCATGCAGCGGGGTGTTACCATGGCAATGACATCCTTGCTCATCTTCGTGGCTCTCAAGAGACTCGCACGGCACCAGCGGCATCATGCTGTTTCTATTGCTTTCCACTACCAGACACTACACTTTTATGGTTTTATGTTTCAAATATTGAATGTCATTAACTTTACACACAGTTTCCATGCAAACTAGATCGATACATGGAAAATTTCGTAAAGTCTTCATCTGAGTAGGGGATTTAATTAACCGTCCGTGTATTTTCTTAACATCAATTAATCATCTTTAAAGTATCTAATGGGTCATAATTAATACATTGTCGTGATTTAAGGCATGGCACGTTTGCTGTGTAATCAACTATCATGTATTATGTCCAAAGTCGGCGCTGTGCAGTTAGTTGTTAATATGTGGAGTAATCAATTTGCTAATTAAGTAACTCCGTGGCATTGACATATGCAGCTGCTGCATCACACACGCCACCAACTAAAACTACAAACCGCACTTAACGAAGTTATAGCCTACATCTAACGAATGATTAATAGGAATGCGTTCAAATCCCTAATATGAACTGTTTTGGAACAAAATTCTATGCATACTAATCCCTATGTGCTTATAGTAATTAATAATAATGTAAGTTACAATTTATGAGGCAATCATATCAGTCAAGCATTAAAACTAATGACTAACAAGACAAACAACAAAGATATAATTGTTATAATAATGTTTTACACCACATTAATACATTTTTTAA
The DNA here is from genome assembly GCA_963932245.1 of Tachinus rufipes. Classification (NCBI taxonomy): domain Eukaryota; kingdom Metazoa; phylum Arthropoda; class Insecta; order Coleoptera; family Staphylinidae; genus Tachinus; species Tachinus rufipes. The sequence continues at coordinate 20,772,634 of OZ010742.1, read as the reverse complement.
TCAATTGAAAAAGTAATATGGTTGGTATGGATAACCTAAAACAACAAAAATATAAAAAAACAAGTCTAGTATTGCAAACATGTTGGTTAAATTTTTAAAATTTTAATAATACTTGAAAAGCTGTATAGTACAAGTACTTTCTTGATACAAAACATAAAAACTCTAAAAAGCTGTTCAAAAATTAAGCTCTACGGTCAACAAGTATGAATCTGAAAATAAAAATTAATATATACCAAATAATTGTCAAAATTTACAAACAAAAATAAAAAGTTATTAAAAGTAAACATAAACTTGTTACGTCAATCAAGGGGCATCAGAAGCATAGCAAACGTATATAATCGAACAAATAGAAACCTGGCAACTAATATGTTGTAATAAGAATGAGAAAAAAAATAAAAATTAAATTATATGTTTCAGCAAATAGTTGAAAAAAAAATAATAAGCTCAGAACATCTTGAGCAAAAAAAGTTAAAAGATAAAAACATAAGTTGTAGGAACATGGCGGCCAGATTACATATATTTTGACTGAGCGTCAATTAATTTCATCTTTATTTCTTATATTGCTTTTATATAATAATTAATACAGTTGGTGTGCTATTACTGAACTTAAATTTTTAATAATGTATAGTAAATATAGCAAGATAATAAAAACCTATTTTTAAAGAGTCTAGAAAAAGAAATTTAATAATTATGTAATATCAGATATCAAAAATAAGCCTCAATTGGCTTACAAAAAATTACTTAAAGGTTTTAAAAACTAAGTTTTTAATATATTTTAAAGAACTTAAAAATGTTACAAATAGATCGATTTGATGGCACGTTTGAGAAGACTTTAGTTTCACACATTTATCATGTATATCTGAAATCTTTATGATATGTGTCCAATACTACCATATATTTTTCTTTTCTAATTATGCGTTAAATCAACTTGTTGCAGCAACATAATCAAAGTATCTGTAATCAACAAAATATGCTGTATCAAGAATAAACTGTCACATATACATTATGCAACCTTAATTTAGATGTGCTAGCAAATCTGTGTGCGTAAGTAGTTTTAAAGGTCTTTAAAATTTTACTTACTCAACTATATGATAAAAATGTAAAAGCGTCCAAAATAAAAATAATACTTTTTTAACCAAATATAGTTTTAATTTAAACTTTATATTTTTTTAGGACTCAAACCAAAGCTCCTCAAAAATTTTGAAAAAATTGCCGCCATGTGTCATTGCACCGTTTTTTATGACAATATTTAAGGTCAAGACATTGTAACATTTACACTAAACACAACATAACATGAAAGCTGCTTACTGCTTTAAAAGACAAGGACGCACTTTATGCAAATTTTAATATTAATCAACTACATTTATTGCAGCAGCATAGTCTACCATTAAACTAAATATCAAAATTGTATTGAGTTTGATAACCAAGATTAGCTCAAAACAAAAAAAAAATGCAATCTTTGAAAAAGTGTATTGCCAACTAACAACCACTATAATAGAAAACAGAGATGCTGACCAATGACAATAACATTCAAAATGACGAGCAAGTTGATTCAAAAAATAATAACGACTAAGAAATTAATCTGTAAGAAAAATCCCGATCTATATTAGTTAATTATTCTCTGCAACCTAAATTCTAAGATTTAGGTTGTAACTTTAACTCCAAACAATACAGGCAATATCAGTGTGAGTGATTCATCGTGTTCTTCATTTAATTGCCTGCAGGCCCCTTGCCTTCAGTGTCACTAAATCTTTTCGTATTCTTAACCTCAAAATCACGTTAGCTAAACTTTGGATTTGCCAAAACCACTAGCATAGGCAACAGAAAAAGGCTCTCAACTAATCTTAATCTAACCTTAAACCATGCAGCAGTCTAATATAAGTAAGCAAAAGTAGACATGCAATCCTAGCAGACAGCAACGTTTTCAAAAGACCTCATCATTACAGTCAGCTACTATGTGCAAGCTAACCAACAACCATATTAAAAAAAACTATAAGCCAACTTATTGCTCATGGCTATCACCCGCACCTTAGGACCAACGCTATCACTTTAACTCAAGTAAAGTCTTACTAGGAACAATATTGAGCTCGCGGATTAAACAACGTCTTTCAAGAGTTGTAACATATAGTTTTGCATTTTATATTTTTTACTAGAACTAAGCAGTGGCGTATTATTACATTTTTAACATATATATATACAAACATATTTTAAACAGTTTTTTACAACTAAAAATTGAGACATGACTTTTACGTGTTAGAATAAAATATTGTTGACAAACTTAAATTGTCTGTATTTTTATATATGTTTTAAAAAGAAAAATTGAAACAATTATACACATTTTTCTAGAAATCGACTAAAAAAAGATCCAAATATAATCCCCCACAAACAAACTAGCAAAACATATCTCTATAATAGTCTTTTACGACTACCACGTAATTTTGTCAGTTTGCATTACAAACAAGAATCTTTTTTGCTTTGAGTTTAGAAACTAACCGTGCTCAATCCATTGTATGTGCAGAATGAAATCTCCAAGTATCTCATAAGCCAGAATTGTAAACATTTTCAGATCTTATTAGCTACAATCGGAAATTTAATAAAAAAGTAAAACCTGGTGTAAGCTTTAGACCATATAAACTTATACTGCTATTTTCCGCTTGTTACATCGTGAAGCCAACATAACAACGTTCTATCACCACAAATGACGTCAAATTAAATCTTACTTAACAAAAACAATAATTTTTAAATTTTATTATTAATAAACAAAATTTTTCATCATAAAACTTTCTGCAACAATAAATGTTAATTGTTGCTTCAATTATCAAATAACACTTGTATTTGTATTATAACATCCAGCATTAATGTCAAATATATAAGGTAATTCAAAGAAACCGCATGATTTTAAAATAATGAATATTTGGTTAATTTTCATTAACTGTTCATTTATTGACACTAAAATGTTTGTCATTTTATTTAACTAAGAGCAGAAAATAACATCACTTTAATTTATTAACAACTTTCTTCTTGAATGCAAACTTGTTTGAATGTTCGAAATTGCTCGTAACATTTTCCATTCATGACAAATAGCATTTTTTAATTCTTCTAATATTTGTGACTTATTTTCACCAAAAAAATTACAAACTGTTTAGTCAAGAGAACGAGGTGGTTAGAGCATATCGCCAAAACTTGAGATTTGTTTCTAAAAAATCTCCTAAAGAAACTCTCATTCAGGATCTTGCTGTATGTGAGCCCTAGCTCTACCTTGCTAAATCTATACACTTTTAATATCTATTCTCTGTCTCTGTAGTTTTGGAACCATGAAGATGGTAATCATTTTAATGTAACAACCTGGGCCAATTACACCAAACAACAGAACAGCAGACACCAAAATATCAAAATGTAAAAAACATAGTTGTAAAGCTAATTTCTTTAAACATGTTTATAGTTATAAAAGTTAAAACAGTTTACTGGGTGCAATTGTAAATTATTAATTAAAAACTGCAAATTATTTGCATAATTGTTATCAATCTTTCGTCTAAATATCAATAACTTTGATTATATTACATTAATTATTAATTTATGTTTAGTTGATACAAAGAATTTGCGGACAATTTACTTTTGGCAATGACAATATATTTCCTTCTTTCTAGCTATATGAAAAACAATTATTTTGTAAACAAAAGACTAAGGCAATTCCATTTCAAACGAACCAGAGCTGAGGGGGTGCGTCGATAAACTTGTATTTTTTCCATTTCTAAAACTTATTAGTAGTCTACTTATTGGTTCACGAGAATATAAAACTCTCAAACAAAAATTCTGCAATTTTTTTTAAGTTTTCTTGTCGTTTTTAACTTAACTTTGAAAAATCGCATTTGTCGTTTAAATATCGTAATTTTAACGCAAAAAAAACCAATCAGAAATTTTCCGTAGAATCCAATTTTAGCAAATCCACACCGTTTATATATGCGGCAAAACCTAAAAAACTGATAGTTGATCCTAGTGGTCTGGGCAAAATGCAGAATTTTTTTTAATTTTTTTAACCGCCAAAGTTAATTAGTTAGAAAATATAAATTTGTTCTGTGTATTTGGGTTCTAAAACTCAAAATAACTGCAAAAATTGGCTTATTTTTAACATAAACTCTTACAAATACAGCAGGGCTTAGAGAAACAATACACCAAATATGATAAAAAACTATAAAAACTGAATTTCGCGGACAATTCTATATAGAAAATTTTTAGTCAAAAAATGCGTTAAAAATTAATTATTTTTTTTATATTTATAAAAAATATTATAAACACACTAGGGTGTGGCTTAAAATAATAATATTCTCAAATTTTGGCGCCAATTACAAAAAGTAAAATCGACCAAAATTGGTTCAAGCGACAAAAAATATCTTTGATAAACTTATGAAATCAGTTTTAAAAAATATACATATAAGCCAAATAATCTTAAAAAACAACAAAAAAACTTCAAAAATCGTATTTTTTTAAGGGTTTTACACCATGAACTAATTAAAAAACTACTAATAAAAAAAAACACTAAAGCAAATTTATCGACCCTGCTCTGGTCCGTTTGAAATGGAATTTCCCACTAAGATTGTCTGACCCCACTGCGGTAGATTTTAAATCTAATCAAAATCTTACAACTTTATCTTACTTTAGATTTATGGCATATTAGCCTAAAAAGACTATTAATGATCCTATAACTTAATCAGTCACTTTAAAAACAAGTAGATCTTAAAATAAACATTTTTTTTTATTTGAAGTCAGTATTTTAAGTAAGCGTAGTATTTATTTAAAAAAGTAAAGTTTTTAATATTATTAAAACTGTTTATAATGCATACAACTTAGTTTTAGAGCTAACTCTAAGTTAAAACTAATGAAAAAATTATGCAAAGAATTGAAAAAGAGAAAGAAATACTCACAACAATAAAAAGACATACTTGGAACACATTATCCGAGAGCCAAAGTATTAATTAGTCCAACTTATAATTCAGGAAAAAATACAAGAAAAGAGGTCGCAAAGTCGCTGTAGAACATCAGCGCTGAAAAACCTACGAAAATAGTTTAAGAAGACTTCAAATGAACTATTCCAAACTAGAGTCCAAATAGCTATGATGATTGTGTTAGAATTAATATAGAACTCTATGACTCCATATATGTTTCAGTAACGCTGTAGTTGGCTGTAGTCAGTTGCACATGTAAAAGTCAGTAATAAACATTTATTTTCATAATCTCCTTGTGTTCTCATTTACTGAATATCGAACAGGTTATGGGCCCAGTGTTGAGATAACGGGAGTTTTGAAAATTACGAGAAAAATCGTAGTGAGATTAAGGAACAAAGAACAAAGCAAAAAATGGCTTCAATGGAATCGATCACGTTGCCGCAACTCAAAGACGGAACGAACTTTGCAAATTGGAAGTTTCGCTTAAAATTAATACTTGAAATGAAAGAAGTATCGGATGTCCTAGAAATAGAAAGTGTAACAGAAGCGAACAAGAAAAGGGATTGCAAAGCAAAAGCAATCATAGTGCAATGTCTGAGCGACAAGTACATTGAGTATGTGAAGAAGAAAGAAACGGCAAAGCAGATGATGACAGCGCTAGAAGAAGTATTCGAGAGAAACAGTACGTTTAACAAATTAAACTTGAAAAAACAACTGCTAAAGTTAAAGTGTTCAAATAATGATAAACTAGTAGATCATTTTCTGAAATTCGACACGTTGATAAACAACATTGAAGCTGCGGGATCCAAAATGGAAGACACCGACAAAATATGCCATCTACTAATCACAATGCCGGAGAAATATCAACACGTGGTATCGTCTATAGAAGCGATGAGTATGAGTAGTACACCTACATTAGAGAAAATAAAATCATGCTTGCTAGATGCAGAATTGACACAAGCTGAAAAAGGACCAGTGAGAGACACAGCGAGAGAGGAAGCAGCATTCGCTACACACAAAGAAATCGAATGTTTCAAGTGCCATAAGAAAGGCCACAAAGCGTACGAATGCCGGTCGTCGAACAAGCGAGGCCGAGCGAGCGGTAGAGGATACAGACGTGGTTACTATCACAGTCAAAGCCAACGCGGTGCTGCCGGTGCAAGTAGTAGTGCATCTTCTCAACAACAGACGCATGTAACGCAAAACGACGAGTCGTCAGCGTATGTGTTCGTAGCCAGTATGGTTAGCGCGGAGTGTTTAAGTGCAACGCACCATACAAATCCGAATGAGGTCAACTTCATCGTCGACTCAGGGGCGTCTGAACACCTGTTAAGAGCAGATTTAACAGCAATTCAAAAAGTAAACAAACTGCCGGTCACAACAAAAATTAAAATAGCAAACGGAGAATTATTAAAAGCTGAAAATAGAGGTGAAATAACAGTGCTAAGTGACAACAAGAAAATTAAAATTAACGGTTTGATAGTGCCTGGACTTTTTGAAAACATTTTATCGGTAAAACAACTAGTGGAAAAACGCTATGTTATAATATTCGACGAATTCGGTGCAGAAATAAGCAATGGAATACAGTCTTGGCAATGTAAAGAGGAAAATGGACTCTTTATCATGAAAGGAAAGCATCTCGACAACAAGGAAAACAACGTACCGAGGAACAACGCACACAATGACAGCGAGGAATCGGCTCTTACTGTTTACAAAAACGGTAACGAAGACAACTTGTGGCACCAACGCCTAGGACACCTGAACAGGAAAGGATTAGCAAGAATGCAACTACCAACGTCAGATAAAATATGTGAGCCATGAATAAAAGGTAAAGCAACTAGGTTACCATTTATGACTGTAAACAAACCAAGAAGTAGTGCAATAGGTGAGCTTTTGCATACAGACCTAGCGGGTCCAATTAATCCAGCATCAAAAGACGGATTTAATTATTTTCAGACAATCACTGAAGATTTTTCGCATTATATTAAAGTCTATTTACTTAAGAATAAATCGGAAGCAGAATTAAATTTACAAAATTATGTGAGGGAAATTAATACTCAATTAAACGTTAAAGTCAAGAGAATTAGATTTGACAATGGGGAGAATTTGTATCAAATCATTTTAAAGTATTTTGTCAAAATGAAGGGATAAAAATGGAATATACCAGACCATTTTCTCTGCAACAAAACGGCGTTGCAGAGCGAATGAATAGAACTTTGTATGATAAAGCCAGAACCATGTTAACAGAGACGGGCTTTCCAAGGTATTTGTGGGGCGAAGCAGTTATGTGTGCTGCGTATCAATTGAATAGATGTCCCTCAGCAGCTATTAATAATCAAATACCTATGCACATTTATACCGGAAATGTAGATTTGAGCAAGTTAAGAGTTTTTGGCGCAAAAGCGTGGTTTGTCATTTTGCCAAAACCAGCTAAATTTAATGATAGAGCGCAAGAAGCGCGTATGGTCGGATATGCTGCTAACGGATATATTGTGGGAACCAGTGACCAAAAAGATAATAATTTCAAGAGAGTTTGATGAGACTAATTTTGTATTTAATAAAAATAAGACTGGAAATGAAAATCAACTAATTACATTTGAAAGTAATGAAAAAGAAAATAATGATGTAAATAATGAATCTGATGTAGAAGATAGAAATCAAGATAGTGAACAAGAATCAAATCAGAGTTTGGATGACGACAAAGCCGAAAATGAAAATAGACCAAAGAGAAGTAACAAGTTACCAAACTATTTAAATGACTACGAATTGCATACCGCATTTTGTCTTGTCTCAAATAATGAACAAGTGCCAGATAATTTTGAAGAGGCTAATAAAAATAAAGAATAATGCAAAGCAATTAATGCTGAACTAAGCGCACATGATGCTATCAACTCTTGGACTGTAACTGAGCTACCGGATGGAAAACACCCGATTGATGTTAAATGGGTATTCAAAATTAAAGAAGACGGTACTAAAAAAGCACGTTTGGTTGCTAAAGGATTTCAAGAGAAAGAAAACTTTGAAAATAACTATGCTCCAGTAGCAAGATTGAGTACGATCCGATTGTTGATGGCACATGCAGTTCAATGTGATTATAAAATACACCAACTTGATGTACCAACTGCATTCCTAAATAGTAAACTAGATAAAGAGTTATATGTAAAAATTCCAGATGGATTAAAGAAAGAAAATAATAATAAAGTATTAAGGTTAAATAGAGGATTTTACGGGCTAAAGGGTAGTCCAAAGTATTGGAACAATAGATTTAACGAGTATATGGGTTTTATCAATTTAAAGAGATCTTCATACGATTATTGTTTATACACAGGAAAGAATGTATGGTTAACTGTGTTTGTTGATGATATTTTAATAGTTGGAAACGAAGAAGAAGCCAATAAGTTAATAACATTGTTAAAGAAAGAATTCAGCGCCAAATATTTGGGCGAAGTAAAACGCTTCTTGGGAATGGAGATTGAGAGAGATCAGAATGGCTTAAAAATTACTCAAAGCAAACAAATACAAAAAATGTTAGAAAATTTTTACTTAACTGAAGCAAAAGGAGCCAAGTCTCCAATAAACAAGGGTTTTCAAGTTGAAGAAAGAGAAGAAATGATAAATGTACCTTACCGAGAATTAATCGGAAGTATTATGTATGTGAGTGTTGTATCAAGACCTGAAATTGCCTATGCTGCTAGTTATTTAGCTCAATGGGTAGAAAAACCAAATAAAAGTTGTTGGATGGAAGGAAAAAGAATTTTACGATATCTTAAGGAAACGAAAGATTTAGGTCTAGTTTATAAGAAAAGTGCAATAAAAAGTTTACAAACATTCTCAGATGCCGATTGGGTAGGCGACAAACAAAACAGGAAGAGTGTAAGCGGGTCAGTCACTTTGTATTCGAATTGTGTAATTGCATGGTTTTCGAGAAAACAAAACTGTGTATCATTGTCCACCGCTGAAGCGGAATATATAGCTGCGGCTCTTAGCGCATGTGACCTAATCAACTTGCAGGGATTGTGTAAAGATTTGGATGTTGAATTAACCGGAAAACTTTTAGTTGATAATCAGGGGGCAATAGATATTTCACAGTCTTATGAAAATTCAAAACGAACAAAGCACATCGACATTAAGTACCATTACATTAAAGACCTAGTAATAAATAAAAAGATCATATTGATACATGTCGATACAAAAATTAATATTGCAGATGTTCTCACTAAAGGCCTGACCAACGAACGATTTTTAATGCTGAGAAAAATGTTAAACATTCTATGAGTAATGAGTATGAAAACAAAACTTGTTATTTTATTTACATTATATTTCATATTTGAATTGTTTAGCAATTGCGAAGTTTGTTCATAAAGAAAAACTTCAAATCGAGGAAGAGTGTTAGAATTTATATAGAACTCTATGACTCCATATATGTTTCAGTAACGCTGTAGTTGGCTGTAGTCAGTTGCACATGTAAAAGTCAGTAATAAACATTTATTTTCATAATCTCCTTGTGTTCTCATTTACTGAATATCGAACAGATTGCTTACCTAAGATTAAAGATTGCACCTTAAGAAGAAGAAGTTAGAACAAAAGTTGTGCGGAATTTATTTACTTTAATAAATTTTAATTAACTCTGTTTATTATTTTGACAATTAAGCTGTCAAAATGCAGAAACATTGATTTTAGAACTAATATCTTCAAATACGTCAAAACTTATAACAAAATTTGATGTATAAAAATTATGCATTATTTAATTACTTTTAAAGTTCAAATAAAGTTTCCAGAAAACTCAATTTTAGAGACAATGTCTTTAAATACTTTGAAAGTTGTGAAAATTAAAACTAACATTAAAATACAAAACTTGATCAAAATTTAATTGTTTTGATTTCAAGTAATTCGCTTTACTATTTTTACAATAACGTTGTCAAAATGCAGAAAATCCTGTTTTGGAATTTTATTTTTTTTTTATTTTGAAAGTTAGAACAAACGTTGAAATAGAAAAACTGATGAAAATTAAATTGTTTTGACTAAAAGTTCAAGTAACTTGTTTTAATATTTTTACAATTAGCTTTAATAGGTTTATTTATTTAAGAAAAAGTTGTTGCATAAAAGATGGAAAACATTATTTTTTTTAGATATCTAGACGTTAGAACTGTAAATGCAAAAAACTTAGTTTTAGAGCCAATTTCTTCAAACATTTCAAGTTATAAAACTTTTGCAATTAATAACTTTTTTTTTATTTTATGAATACTTTTTTTTCTATATTTTGACAATTAAACTGTCAAAATGTTTTGACAGCTGTATTCTTTGATTATTTTGAAAGTTGCAAAAGTTGAAATATAAAAGTTTTGTAAAGTGAAACTATTTTCAAAGTTTATAAAGTTTATGATAACTTTTTGTAAAGCTAATTTCTTTAAATTTATAAAAGTCGGATAAAAAAGTTGCATCGAACGGCACAAATATGTGGCAGCATTCTATACCCAACATTGTAATTTTGCCAAGACAATTAACTATCAGTATCGCTAGTTGCAAAAGGAGCTTCTCTAAATTGAAGTTGATAAAAAATTACCTTCGTTACACAATGAGTAATTTAAAACTACAAAATCTTACAATAGTATCTATAGAACAAAAAACTACAAATAATATAAATTTTGAGAGCATTATACACAATTTTTCTACTATAAAAGTTAGAAGAGTATATATATATATAAATATTTTTACATACACATGTGTATATACAGAATTTGTTTGTTTATCTAAATGAAATGAACACATTGGTTTATAAATACAAAATAAAAAATATTTATGCTTATTTTTTTTTTGTAAATTAGTTATATGTTTTGTCTCATAGATGAGGAACCTCTGATAGTTTCTTGCTTCCTTTAAAAAAGTATCTTGTATTTTTATATAAGTTGCATTTATAGGTTTATCAACTTATGCCTCAATTACAATTATTTATTTCTTTGTTAATTTTTTTAAACCACCATTTCATCGACTTAGAAAGGGCGGCAAATTGGAGACCGTCCCGGGCGGCATAAGTTCTAGATACAACACTGATTATAAGTTAAAAGATATTAAATTTTCTAATAAATTTATTAAAGATGTTTTGCAATATGTTGGCGTCAAGTTATTTTTGGAGCTAGTTTTTTTTTAAATATTTTTACAGGTATAACATTTAGAGAAATAACTGTAGTATAAAAGTTGCAAAAAATTAAATTTACTACAAAATTTATAAAAAAATGTTATTGAATATTTTGAAGTAAAAGCTGTCAAAAATGCTAAAAACCCGGTTTTAAAGATCATTTCTTTAAACATTTCAAAAGTTATAAAAGTTGAAGAAAAAGTTTTAACGTTGCTACATTTGTACCTGTTGCTACCCGAAATATACAATAAAATATCACCCCTCTTCTACCGATTTGCAAATCAGAACCAAGGAGCGAGCGCTACTAATGTAGATTGTAGAGGATACCGCCAATATAACTGTTTACTCCCGCCTTTCTAGTAGAGGATACCGCTAATATAACTGTTTGTTCCCGCCTTTCTGAACGCAATTAAACTATCAAAATGATTAAAACCCGGTTTTGACAGCGGTTTTCTTTGATTATGTTAGAAGTTGGTGAGATAGCTCAGTTATAGACCCTTAGCGTGGCACGCTAACAGTACGGAATTCGATCCCAAAATAATGACATGCTCAACCCCCTTCAAAAATGCGCAATAAAGAAAATCGCAAAGATGGAAAAAAATGTTTGAAAGTTGTTATTTAACAAATTTAAAGGCTTATTTCCACAACATGTGTGCGACGTCAGTCGTGGGCATAAAACGTTGTTGGATTCATCACAAGACGAGCGGAAATTATCATAAGGTGCGTCTATAAGAGTATATGGTCAGTACCACCTTTATTTCAACTTTTCAACTAAGCTGATCACCTCTTATCTGGCAGGATTACTTACGATATTAATTATAACTATTGCAATTAAATACCAGAAATTAAGAATTTTATGATGATCACATTGCAAAATACGCAAAGGTAAAATGTGCCAAAGCAACTGCTCACAAATTCGCTATCTGCCCATTAGTGCTATGTATATTTGAAGATAAATATTTAAGTCAATTATTGTCCTTCAAACTTACAAGCAAACTATAGTTGCGTACAAAATTTTAACATAAGTAATTATTAAATACCACATAAATATCAATATATTTAAAAAATCTGATTCATTAACATTAATATCAATATTTGTATACAATACAATATCCATTTCTTACACCTATCTATATAGATACATCTAAATTATTTATTCCCCCCAACCCCACAATCCTCCACTTTCTCTAATTGTATCCTGATTGTCTCTCCTACTTCTGGTAACAGCACTGGCTTCACCTTTAGCTACACACTTTTTCCTCTGTGCTCGCTTTTCCCGAACATGCATTTGCTTCTTAACCCTCTTTTTAATTTCATCAGGATGTATCGTAGTAGCTGTAGATCTAATACTCCTACTTTCAAATCTATCAATAGAACCATCATCTGAACAATCACTTAAATCATCTTTAACCAACTCAAGTTTATCCGGATTATCACCTTTCATTTGATCAAATATACTATCAACCGTACAAAACTGTTCTACATTCATTTTTACATCTTTAATTGGTTCAATAGTCACTTCAGATATTTTCTCAATAATATCATCATCTTTACATTCATCTTCATGTTCTGATTCATCATTTGTTTTTTCTTCACAGCTTTCAAGACCTAATTCAATATTAATATCCTTAGCCATTTCTTTAGTTAATCCAGAACATAATACTTCAGCATCTAAATTATCGAAGCGTTCAATATCAGAAAATTTAGGATACAATTCACTCTCATAACTAAATCTCTTTTTAAAGAATTCTCTAATACATGTAACATCACGATCGAAAAACATTTGAGCATTTACATGTTGTGTGGAAACCATTTGTGGAAAATCGATAATAATCGGTTTCTCGTCTTCAGTAATCATTATATTAAATTCATTAAAATCACCATGAATAACACCGGAATCAGCAAAACGTACGATTAAATTCATTAATTCATCATATAATGATTCGACATCAGCAACCTCCATTACATTTGTCCTAAAAATCAAATGAATGATTAAATAAAAATATTAATTATTGTAAAATATACTTACAAAGGCTTTCCAATAACAAGATCCATAATAACGCAATGCCTATTAAAATCAATAGGTTTAGGTACTGGAAAACCGCGATCGTATAAAGCTTTCATATAAGCAAACTCCTTGGTTGCAGAAATCCTCGATAGATACAACCATGATATAGATTTTCTATGTTTGTGATAATCCCTTTTATCTTTTATATTACGGAAACAAGTTCTACCCAATCTATGTAATTTCAAACATAATTGTTCTTCATTGGAATTGGCAACAATATAGATATTACTTTCTTTACCTACACCAATTTGATTACCAAAAGAAGCAACAACATCACGTTTAGTTAATGTTTTTAATGCCAAATAATCGTATCCTGAATTAGTAAGACGATAACCGTCATCTAAAATAATATTAATGAAAAAACTTCCAATTTTGAAGATAAATTTGTGTTTACTTACATTTCTTACCACGTTCGTAACTTAATAATCTATGTTTGCATAAATCCTTAAGTAATTTATGCACACCACCATGTTGCAAGTTAGCAATAGATGCTATTAAAGCAGCTGGAACCAATTCATGATTCTTCATGCCCATTTCAATCTAAAATAATATTGTTGTTAATTGGTTCATATGTAATATTTTATTTTTCTTACAGCAGTGATTACACGGAAATCTTCTGTCGTCAGATAACGCATCATGGATACATTTAATTTGCCCATTTTTATAATATTTCTATTACAAAAATATTGTTTATTCAATCACATGTGAATAATAAAGTAAGGTTATTTTACTGACATCTACAGTTTGCTGGTTGGTGTTACTGAATTATTTCAGTGTTGCCAAATAAGGCTAATTTAAAATAATACTTTGTAATACAGGGTGATTCAATAACATTTAAAATAATAATTTATGGATAATTTATTTAAATAAATCATGTTTTTATTATTTGATTTTGAAAGACAAGTTAAGGGATATTATTTAAGAAAATACTAATTTATTTAAAAACTTGTTTTGCTTTTGTTACAATCTAGTACAAATAATTGCATATAATGCTTAAAAACAAAAAATAACTAAATCTAATGGATTTTTAAACCAAAAATAAGTATAAGGTATAGAGAATAATATTTTTATTGAACCTCTATTTGAAAAACTTGTAACCAAATTTATAAATTCTAGCAGTAGGAATAAAATAAATGCAAATATTTTTTTAATGTTTGAATATTTCAATATCAGGATAAATGTTTATAACACTTATGGATGCATTTTTTGTTTTTTTTTTAGGTAAAACCGATTTTGTAACAACTTTTTGTGTTAGTTTTGTTACAAAGATTTCTTTGCGTCAGTTTTAACCTTATCCATGTTCTATGAATCTTTTTATAAGTTTATTGCAATCTTTGAAATTACTTCAACAAATTTTTTGTTCTTTGTAATATTTATAGAATCTCTTTTTACGTTTAAATAGTTTTTAGCAAATTTTTTGTTGGTTATTGTTCAATCCCCTAATTTTTTAATCTTTTTACGTTTATTTTTAACATTTTATATCTTAGTATTTGCTGATGAATATTTTTAAAACAGTTTTTAAAATTGCTCTAAATTTTTTTTATGGCTTTCCACATAATTGAAGAAAACAAATGTAACTACAGTGTTGGAGGAAAAATTCTTAATTTATAATAGCAGTAAATGTATTGTCATATAGGATATATTGATCCATGTAATACTGGCTAGCCAAAGTGTAGTTTGATTGGTGTTTTTGTTCCAACTAAATGGCTTGTTGCTTCAACGCACAATAATGAGCGGATCTAAAACCATACACATGTAAAAGTAAAGAGTGAGTAGCAATGAGAGATTAGTTGCTTTTAAAAGTAATCTTGTTGCCCAATTAGTTGATTTTGGACTGCACGACGGATTTTCTGTCAATTTTTGTTTTTTTATAAAGACAAGTTTATCTGGGTTGCAGCATTTAATAGCCTGTAGTCCACGCAAAATTGGTACTTCCTGTTTTTTACAAGTATTAATTTTTCTATTGCTTGTAAATGACAACTTCTTGATAGGATTATAAAAATACGGTTAGACTTGGACAGAGTTCTGTGTTTTATCAGTTTTATTAGACCACTACGGTTTTAGTGGTGTTGGACGTGGACAATTTGGCAATTAATTATCAGTTTTTAAAATGGTTGCTGGTATAAAAAATAACTGGTACGTTAATATTAGTAAATAGGGTAAGAGTTTGTTTTAGGAAACGTTGATTCTGTGTTTTTTTTTCAAAAATGCAGGTATTGTAAGTTGTAGTCTAAGAGCGCACTTTTTTCTAACATCCAGAAACGTTTTAAGATTGTTTTTTTTTAACAAATAATAATAATAATCGTGGGTACTAATTAATTGTAGTAAGACAGCTGAGAATCTTTACCATAGCGGCTGGAGTTAAAACTTCTGGTAGGGCTATTTTTCTTTTATTTTAAACCTGCTAGTAGGTAAAACGCACTTTAATTTTTATGATAATACATCATATTTTAAACTATGCTCCAGTAAAGTTGAGAATAATTGTTCAGAAATTGAAAGTACCAATCAGACTGTATAGAATGATTATGGTTAACTTCAAATTTTTTTTCAAAGAAAAAAAAGATAATGCTATTTTGCCAAATATTAAGAAGTACGGCGGGATTTGTTTTTTGGTTCAACCTGATCTTTAAAAAAAAGAAATATATGACAAATTAAGGTCTTTTTTAATAAATAAAGGTTTATACAGACTGATTGATAAAGTAAATCAAATCTACCAAAAAGGTTATAGTTTGCATTTTTGTAGAAACGTAAAAGTTGACTCATACAACTTTAAATAAAACCACATTCATTGAAATATCCCGCATCTCTAGTGTGCAAAACCGTCCACAGCTTTCAACTATTATAAAATTTCTTTTTTACAGTTTTGCAGTCAGGCCATATGTTTCGGTGTCAATGCAATACTTCAAATGTAAGAGCTTTAGCCACACAACTACTTCAAGAAAACAAATATTAACAATTAGTTACTGGCATCAACTGAGGATGAGTGCACTGTACTGAGCGGGTACAGTAAGACTGATGCAGCAAAGAAACCAACAATATTAAACCAAACATGTCTCTTCCGCCAAACCTTCCGGAACAACAACGATTAAGGAGAACATAAATAAATTTTAAAATAAATCAAATATATAAAAAATATAGCGTACTAAGAACAAAGTTTATTTTATTATAAACATTATTATTAATTAATTGTTTTTTCTTCAAATATAAATTGAACGGAGTTACGGATTATTTCCTAACCCAAGCCTTGAGCGGACACAGATTTTAAATCTTACCTTAGTCGTTTCTACATCACCGAGAATAAGATGTGCAAAGTGTGTCAAGAGGAAAAGAGTTCTGAACACACTTTATTAAAATGCAGCAGATGGAGCCTAAAAAAAATCTAAAAAATAGATAGAAAAAACACTAACACCAGAAAACATGACGGACATTATGCTAAAGAACGTAGAATGCTGGCAAGGTATTCAAAAGTACGTAAAAGAAATCTTAAGCAAAAAAAATAGATGACGACATATAGGGTGTTTACAGCGTCCGGGCGTGTATCTTTGAAAATATGCATATGCAATTCCAAAGATACAGGATCTCACCAAGTGGAAAAGAGTTTAGTAAGAAAAAGCCCTACACTCAGGCTGGAAGAACTTCCCATAAACCAAAATTAAAAAAAAAAAGTTAGGTTAGGTTAGATTAGATTAGGTTAGATAAGGTTGGGATAGATTGAATTACGTTCGGTTAGCTTGGGTTAGGTCTTGCGGAAGAAAGTGTAACTCCTACCAGGCGCGCCCTTAGGTGGTGGATAGAGAAATTGCTTACGCGGACCAACACCATTGCACGATCCCTATTGCCTCAGTAATAAAACTATCATTTTCTTCTTTTTTTTGCCTTTTGTTGTCCACTCTTGAACTAATTTTCGGTTTTTTATGACCTACTTTCTAGTTACCAATAATATTAGGTATCAAGGACCTGGTAACCAATATAGCTTTTTGTCTAACAGTGTAAACGCTTATAAAAATGGGTGGCTTTCCAGATAGTCAAAAAATAGAATTACGTCTGCCATTAGCTCAAAATGGAAATGCAAAACAGTTTAGAAAAAAATAATACATAAGAAGGAAATCCTTTCTTCTCTGTAAAGGCTATATAAATCAAATAATGAAATCAGCAGTAAATCGGACTATAAAAATGAAGTTTGACAAAACAACAAAAGAAAAAATCAGGATCCCAAAAAGAAAAGAAGCTTGTCGGATAACGTTCTAAAATCGGCAAAGACGGTAGCTGTTGCGGTAATACTAGAGCACAGCACATTGAAAAACCTAAAGGAAGCAGAAAAAACGGAACACTTTCCAAACACATCAAATAATAAGTCAAGCAAAGGTAGTCAAAAAAAAAGTTAAAAAAAGAACGCTTAAGTAACTCAGCCAAAAAAAACTTTAAAGACACAATAGCTTACCGACGCTTTTTATAAAACCGAAACTACCTTTACTGGCTTTATCAAAGTGTCTAAAACATCTGCAAAAATACATCGGGCAGAATACAAAAGTAGAATTAAAAAAAGCGGTAAAAACTAACCACGTTTTGTTTTAAGAATACCGAGAACAAAAAAATACCAAAAAATAGAAGTGCTGCAAAGAATAAACCCGGCGTATAGTATATAAAATTAATAAAACACATAACAAATGGCTGAGAGCTAAGTACTCATTTATTAAAAAAAAAATGCGATGGAAGAGCTTTGGATAAAAAAAAAACCATTCTAGAAGGCAGAATTAGTGACTTTAAAAATAGGACCAAGAAATGCGGAACAAACGCAAGCTATACACAACAAAAAGCCAACCAAAAACTACAAAAACAACAAAAACAAACAAATGTTCCCATCACGCAGATATAGAAACAAACAAATGGGAGAAAACAAATACTTGGACAAATAAAACAAAAAAAAACAATACAGAAAAAAATCTACGTTAAAGATCAATCTTGTTTGTATGTTTTAAGTAATAAAGTAAAAAATAACGACATACAGAAAGCAATCATAAGCTCTCAAAAAAAACAATAAACAACAAACTAGCAATTACAACAAAAAACAGCTTCAAAAAACTGATAAAAATAATCAGCAGCACTAGAAACGCAACAACCATTAATGCTAAAAAGCACAGAAAAAATGCATTTAAATCACTACAAAAAAGAATTAAGCTAAGCAGTTTTAAATGTAACTAGCAGAAACCAAGAATGAATAACAATAACATTGAAATAGAGAAAAACTTAGACTTAGAGCAAATAATATCAACGCGTGCACAAAGCAGCAATACTGTCGCAATTGTGAAACATTCGAACACAACAGTAATAAATTCAAACGTCTTGTATACAATACTTTAATGAAAGAAGCAGAAAAAGAAAAAGCACAGAGTAAACGTAATAGAAAAAACAGGAATCAATCAGCAGAGGGGCTCTGCATCTGTATTATAAAAACGTCTTAAAAAAAAGATCAAAATAGAGATTATTGCTGAACCAAACTCCAAAGTATTAAAAAAAAAAACTAAATAATAAATGTTAATTAATAAAAATTTGCAAGTGCTTAAAGAAGAAAAAGAGTACAAGAGCTTTGCTAGGGCAAAAATAGACAACTTTATTATCGTGATGTACTATATCTTTTTGAACACCATAATGCACTAGTTTCTAGATTTTTTTGTAGCGTAAGAACTTGGATTAAAAAACAAATATAAAAAAATGGCGGTGGATTCAACACTAAATCAAAACTGTGGGCAAAAAACAAAAAAAAAATAAAAAATAAAAAATTACTAGAGAACAGAACATAAATTTGTTCTGTACAACGTAACCAAACCCAACATTTTTATACATTGACTTTACGTTTACAACCGAGAAGATAGCCAATCAAATTATAAATTAAAAAATCAAACTAACCTGCAATCCAACACATAAGTAAAATCTAACAAAAGAAAAATGTAGCAAATGGAAGTTCAATAAAAAAAGAATAATAAAGTATCTTATAAACTTTTACAGAAAATGCAAAAACATCAGCAATAAAACTCTAGATCAACGTATGGAAACAACAAACAAAGCCTGAAAAGAAACTTTCAGAAAAAAATAATTGTAAAACCAAAAGAAATGTCTATTGGTGGAACAGTAAAATCTTCCAACTGAGGAATAAAAATAACAAAGTTAAAAGAACAGTCACTAAAATTAGAACAAATCTTCTTGTTTTGGGCAAAAGTAAAAATGAGCTTAAAAGACCTCAATTAGGTGCTACGGTTAAATATCTTACAAGCCAAAGAAAAATGTTACTAAAATATTATCAACAAAATAGATAACCCTGGGAATCTGAGTACAAAATAGCAACTAAGAACTTAAAAACCCCAAAACCAGCTTAGTTTGGAAAAGAACAAAAACTGCAAGTAGTTAACAAACTTTTCCAAAAAAACATATCTTATTGAACACTAAGAAACATACCAATACAGATACCACAACTTAAAAAACAGACTAGAAAAGACTGCCAACGCTTAAATCAAAAAAGCCTCTGACCCGAATGGTATATACGCAAAAATAATAATTGCAACTGCACTGGCACAACTAAAAATTTACTTTTTATTAAAACGTTTAAAAATTACATCTTTTTAGCTAGATATAAAATGCTACTCGAAAAGTTAAAAAAGCATAAAAATGAAAGTATTACCTTTTGGTCCATTTATTTAATTGATTGAAAAAGGAAAAATTTTTGAACATATGATTTTAGACAGGCTGAACCAAACTCTTAAAAATGATTGTCAAAAAACTTGTTTGTGCTTTGAATACATTAAAAGCAGTATTCAAAGTTTTTGATATCAACAGAAAAAAAGGGTTAAATATCTTGTCAATATAATTACCAGCTACCTAGAAAAAAGGTACTGCACTACAGAAAATAAAGAAAAGATTCAAATGCAAATAAAAATGCCTCAAAACACAAAAATCATTAGGTACGCAGATGATACTGCTATCGTAATAACAGAAAAATGTAAAGAGATCTTTGTAGAAAGAACACCAAATTGAGCTAGTTTCTAAAAAATTTAAAAAAATTAGTTCAACTAGCTGTTTAAAAAACATTATTAATCCTATATGGCAAAAGAAGACTGAAAAAGGTCAACCAACCTTAAGGTAAAAAAAAAACAAAAATCACAAAAAAAAAATAAGATATTTGGACATAGATATAGGCAGGAACGCCAATATGGTCACCATGTAACCAGAGTCTCAGTAGCAGCAAGAAATAAGGCAGCAGTATTGAAAAAAACACTGCTCAACTGTAAAGGACCAAAACAGTCAACGAGAAAAGTTCTATGTACAGTAGATCATTCGATAATTTTTTATGGCAGCTCAATCTGGCACTCAGCTCAGCACAAAATAAACGCAAAAAATTTAAAAAACAAAAAATACTATTGCTGTGGGTCTGCTAACAATACAGAATCCTGTCTACTGAAGCATTGCAAGTTATAACAGACGTTGTGCCAATCCACCTACAAATAAGCTAATAATTTTGACAAAAAAAAATAAAATAGACCTATATACAAAGGCAGAAATACGCTGAAAAGCTAGCAAATAGAGTGAAATGCAAATACTGGCAAAATATGAAGCACAAAGAAGTACAGTACTTTTAACCGCAGTTTCTAGAAAGACACAGCGTTTTTAGAGCATATATCTTCAGATATAAGCTGAAGGCGTTTTTCTATTGCCATCGATGAAAAAAATAACAGGAAATTAAAAGATACACGAGACTAAAAGTCAAAATAGAGAATAATACACCGATCGATAAGGAATTGTATTAAAGAGAAAAAAAATGGTAGAAAGTTAATGCAAAAGAAAATAACGTGAAAAAATGCCCGTTAGTTTCATATGGAGAAATAAGAAGTGGTTTTAGTGAGTAGGATCCCATTCTATCATTTAAAAAAAGGTTAGGTTAGGTTAGGTTAGGTTAGGTAGTTAAGTATATAATAGCTCAAGTGCTAGGTAACTAGTGCCCCAACTAAAATTATTAGTATATGTATTAAGTATTTTGATAGTTAATTCCACTATTATTTATATGTAAAAATTGTATAAAAGCAACTCCCGCATAAGCACCATAGTAAAATAATAAATAAAATTTGATATGTAACATTGATCATTTCTGTTAAATGTATGATTAAATTGATGCGGCAGATACATGTTGAAATTCCATGTTAATAATAATTAAAACACAGGTGTTTTTGGATTCCAAAGATTTATTTGAAAAACTGCGACACGTTTCACCACACAGTGGCATCATCAGACAGATGATTAATGATTAATGTGATGAAACATGTCGCAGTTTTACAAATAAATCGTTGAAAAAAACTCAAAAATATATGTGTTTTAATTATCAATATGTTAAATGTAATAATTAGTTGTAATTTAATTTGTATGTTGGAATGTCACAAAGAAATTTCAAAATAATTATCTTGAAAAATTTTATTTACTTAATTTGAAATTATGTATGCTCACTATCAGATGCTATATTACCAATATTTGTCCCATTCTTCAGTTTAGTTATACTTTTATTTATTTTTTAGTATTAAGTTAAGTAAATTAATTGGTCTCGACTGTGGATTTGGAATGGAGGAGAACCGCAGTTTCTCAGAGAGCTTCCATCTACAATTTCTTCCAACTTTAGTGCTTTCGAATTATGTAGGCTTATCAACTAGATATGAAGTAGCTTCTACAAGAGTTGATGCCAAGATGAAAGTAGTGAGTGTTCCATAAAAACGTATAAACATTGTGAAAAAATTTAGTTAGTAGTAGTTATGTTGATATAACATCTCTTGAATTAAATTAAATTTAAGGAAACTAAATGTATTTCATTTCATCAATTTGATTCAAATGGGACCACAGAAAATATAAAAATGCTTTTCCATAAATATACCCTATCTTTGCATTAATTATAAATAGTTATCAATGGTTTCTAGAAAGCATTCATGTATGTCTAAGAGGTAAATACGCATATCAAAAAAAAAAAAATTGTTACACTCATTTACCAAATTGTAAATGTAAGATTTTGAATACTAAATTTTCAGTAAGATACAGACGCAAATAAAGCCAAGTATTATTTGTGATGTTTTTGCTTAGTTTTACTACAATTTTCTAGAACATTTTTTAAAATCAAAAATCCCCTTTATCATAACTTTCATTTTTAGACAACATTGTAATATACTGTTAATACATAAATAAAAATCTAAAAATAATTAAATGACGCTTCCTTAAACTAAAGCCAGACAAATTTCCGTATAACACGCAATAATTTTCAGTTGCTCATTGAAATTTTCGCGGCCCTACAATGAGATGCAAAATTCATTCATTGAAAAGCTAAAGCCTATTTCTGTCAGTTATAGGACCTATACTAACAAGACATGCCTGCAGTGTCAGTATAAATGACGTCCATAAATACGTTGCACGTCCCAGATCCGAGTACCACTACAATCACCTCCGCGACGCGACCGCTGAGCCCGGGATAGCCGGCGTCAAAAACTTGCCAGTCTGCGCCGCGACGCCTCAACTGATCGCGATGTGTGTGTAACTAAATCGTTAATTTACATAATTAAATCTAATTCTGACCTAGTGTTTGTGAAAAAAAGTTTGTACGTGATGTTCTCAGTATAAGTTTAAAATAAATCCAGGTAAGAATAAAAATACTTGCTGTCCGTGCAATTAATAAAACATATTATAAAATTTTAGTGCAAAAATGAGTAAGACTAAAGGAATTGGCGGAAGCATTCATCGCATCAGAGAATTTGAACTGGAAAAAGTAAGTTTGTCCTCAATTACTAATTAATTCAGCCGGCAATTTTAGTCGAATTGGATTACATCCAAATGATTTACAAAACATTACAAAAATTACGTTGTTAGATGTAAGCCAGCAGGTGGATTAACAAGCAACCAATCAGTTTCACTTTTTACATATTTTTTTAAAAATAGATAGTTACTATTCTAATATCGATGGATGCAATCGTTAATTAATTTTATGCCAAACATTCTAAAATAGCTTTGGCTACCACAATTCAATCAGGGTTGAACTGCATTTTCTTGCTACTTAAAATTATTTTTCTTTGATGTTTAAAATTAGCCAGCTTTGTTTTAACTATGTAAAATAAACTAAGAGGGACATTAACCTTTACAATTCCTAAAAGCGAGGAAGCTAATTACCAACATGTTTCGGTCTAATATTGCATTGAGTACAGTTAAATATAACATTTTAGTAATGCTTTATTCTAAGCATTACTAAATTGTTGTATGGTAATAAAGTGATTTGTATAGTAAAGCGAATTGGTGGAATTTGTAAGCGATGTTTTCAATAATAATGAAAACTTTACTGACGGATATTGACCTGCAGTTTCCACGCAGCTATAAATTTTAGTTTTGACTGACATATATATTACCAGATGATGATTTGTTTTATAAATAAATATAGGTTTTTTTAATTCTATTATTTAACTTGCTAATTTACAACATAATAAATATTGTATTGCCACTATTAGATAATTGGTTTAAACCGATTGGTTTATTTTTGTTAACAATTTAATTATTTCAAAAACTATACTACAACTTGACTGTAATTTTAAAAAAGTTTTGAAACAGTTTGCAATAACAAATACTACTGCTGATATGTCTAAAATACGTTCTCAGCGTTGTTTAAAATAATTTAAAAAAACAAGTTCTCATTTTTACATATTAGGTTTTAAGAAGCCAGTAGGACAGTAAACTATTTAAAATCATTTTCCCTAACAATGTTTAGTCTTCTAAACAATAAAAAATATCTCTGCGTCATATAATATTAATAGAGTTTAACTTAACAAAGACTTTATGTTGCAGAGAGAGTTAATAAATAAAATAATAAATTGTTGCTAAGGCAGTTAAAATTGTGACAGTAGTATAAACCCTGTACACCAAACTTTCACAAACTATGGTAGGCGTACCACTAGTGGTATGCAATAAACATTCAAGTGTCACTTAAAAAACTTACAACATAAATGCAATTCTTGAAAGCTTTTAACATTTTACTTTACAAAAATGTACAGAGTTTATTCAAATAACTACCAATACCAAATACAAAAAACAAACCTAAACATGCAAAAAAATGGGCCTAAGTAACCAACTTAATTTATAATGAATTGTACATCGTTTGGCATTAGTTTGAAATTGTTTCAATATTATTTAAAGTTTAAAATCAAAATATAAACATTTTTACTGTTTTTGATTTTATAAATTTTTTGGAACTAATTTTAGTTTAAAAATTATACAGGGTTGGCAGCTAGTATTGCTAATTTTTCAAGACCTACATTAAAGATAAAACATAATGAATTGAAACAAATAAGTATCTACTTTATTAGGTGCAATTTTAATTCTTAAAAATTACTTTGCTTAAGTGGCTTCCCTCAACCTGATGCTGCACTGCAATGTTTGTTTAAAATTTTGCATCACTCTTCTCATCAATTTTGATCCAATACTCTTTATTACTTTTGAAATATACATTTTAAAATCTTGTATTGTTTGAGGACGCTTTTCATAGACCTATTGCTTCACATAAACAAAACAGAAGTCATCAAATCAAGGGAATTGAATAGCTGTGTCACCAAACCTCAAAAACAAATAAATTTTGAAACACAATTCAATCTTGTTAAAACCATACTTGCCTAAATCTGCGTAATTCCGGCTTTAAAAATATTTATAGCACATAAATGTAAGTTCAGAATTAATGGTAACCGATTGATCATTTTCTTAAAAAAAAATATGGTCCTACTAAATATTAAAACACTGCACCAAAAGGTGACTGCAGTTATTTAGTGTTGTTTTATTAAGCTGGTATGGATTTTCTGCATTCCAATACCGGAATTTTGTTAACACATCCACTAAAACAAAAATGAGTTTAATCTGACATCAATAAAAATAAGACGTCGGTTAGTTGTGTGCCAGTCAAAACTTTGAGTAATAAAGCAAACAAGAAACACGAGTTTTGTCCAATATAGACTTGTTAGTTTAAATATGATTAGTAGGCTGAAATAAACTGTTAGCTATCTTTAGTTTTGTGCACAGTACACAAACTACATATAAACGTAATGTTTTGTTTTTTGCTAACACATGTTTTTTGTACAAAACAAACATTTTTAGAGACATTTGATTAGTGTACTTTCTTTTGCAATTGTTTCTTGTTAACTGTAGTCATACCATGTTTGAAAAAACTGACAGTTTTTGTACATTTTTTGCGTATGTTTCCAAAGTATTATGTTTAAAAACTTTGTACAAATGCTTAAAAATTGCAGTGTTTATTGTTTGTTTGCACTATGCAATCAAGCCTAGTTGGACATGTTTGGTAGTAATAACTTTCTTGTTTTAAGATTTTTAAACTTAATTACGGTTGCAGTTATTCTGCAGTAAGCAGTTGTTTTGCTGTACTACTTTCTACAAGTTAATTTTGCTTTAGGTTTTACGATTTTTTTCTGGTAACTTTGTTGGGCACTATTGGAAGTGTGTCTTTGTGTTTCTAAAAACATATAACTTTTTTTGCTTTGACAATTTAACGTTTTCTAAAAGTCAAAGTCTAACATGAAATCTGAATATATCTTTTTTCTTTTTGGAGTTGTGTTTCTTAAACTAGTACTTTTGTTGTTTACATAACTTTTGCAAAGAAAAAGCTTGCAAAGATTTTCTAGAAGCATTATATACTTTTTTCCCCTTTTTCTTTTTCTTATGTTTTGACAATTTGATGACTTTAACTTTTTCAGCAGAATGACTGTTGCTAAAATTTGATTTTTTTTCTTCTATTTCTCAGATTGGTTTATTTACTTTTTTTTGCAAAAAAAAACAGCTTGCATACATGTTTTGAGTCACTTTTTTTTTGCTACTTTTTTTTTCATTTTTTTAGGAACTTAATGTTTTTAGAAGGAAATTTGAGGTCGTTACAAAATCAAGTAAAACTTAAATTTATTTTATTTTTTCTTTAAGGTTCTGTTATCAACCCAAATGTAGCAAATGTTTGCATCTAGGTTGATAGCACTTTATAAGATTGCTTTTGCAAATGCTCCCAATAATTAAAAAATCTTCTGTGATTGCGTAAAGCAGTAGTTGTTTGTGTTGTGCAATTAATTAAGTCAAGATAAACTAGTTTGGTGGTGATGACTTGTCGTTTTTATGATTTTTCTCACTTACTTTAATTGCCAGAGTTCTGCTATGCTGTGGTTATTTTTACAAACCAGTGTATCCAAGCTTGTACAACTGTTTCTTGCCAATATTGTTAGGCACTGCTTGTAACTGTTTTGCCATGTTGTTTTTAACTATCTGAAAAGACCATTACTATAAACTTTTCTCCTCCATTTGACAATTTGACATTTTCCAAAGATTACTACAAGAAAAAATTGACAATTTGATATCCTTTAAAAGTAACTTTTTTGGCAGTATTAGGTTGTTGATAAAGTTCAAAGTTCTCACAAAGTCGTGTAAAATATAGTGTTTTAGGCCGTTATATTTTTGCAAAAGACAAGCAAGTTCTTTAATTTATTTTTTTCTTTGCAGCTTATTTTTCTTTCTTTTTCTTGGTTTTTGTTTTGCTGAAATTTGAAGTCTTTGCAAAATTAAGAAAATCTATTGTATGGAAAGAAACCTAGTAGCTCTATAATGGATCATTGAAGCAACAATTGTCAAAAATTGATTCTAGAAGTCAGCATTATTAAAAATATTTATAATAGATAAAATCCATCAATAGTCAAATTTCCATTATTATAAATTAACTTTGAAGGAAACAATAAAGAGTTACAGCAACTGCTTTAAGAGTGTTGTGTTCAATAGTTCCACTTTATTGAAAAGTTGAAATACATTTGTAAATACTTTTGCTTACAAATCTATAACTAGGCCAAAACCAGAGAAGGTATCATTTTTCAGTTTAAACAAGGTACGCTCCACCCCTAACACTGTTAGCAGTTACTACCCCCAAAGATTCGATCAAAAGAAACCACAATATTATCAAAACATTTGCCAAACTTATAATTTACATTAACCTTGTTGACAGACCATCTTCCAGGCCTACCGCAAGAACATGCACATATTTATCCAAGAATGCATAATTTGTGCCAAAGTTAGGTTTAGATCATTACCACTAAAAGCACCTTTAAAATATACCACTCTGACGTACCATAGGAAAAAATTAACTACGTAGGGTCCCTAGATAATACACTGTTAGGAAATAAATACGCAGCTTCCATAATAGACCTGTGCACAAGACGGGTGGAAGCAATTCCTGGATCTGCAACCACTAGCAAGGCGACCACGAGGCTCTTAGAGCAGCAACTTTTCTACTAATAAAAATTTTCAAAAATATTTCATTCCAAGAACAGGCTTTAGTTTACAAGCTAACATCCGAAAAGCCATAAAATAGAAAGGCCAAATACTACACTAACGCAACATACCACCTTTGAGCTAATATGCTAAAACGCAGACATGTTGAGCATAATAAAAACATAAAAATGTTGAAGAAATATTAACTTTACAAACTCTTAAGGCACAATTTTATTAAGCCAAGAGGTTGAAAAAACAAGAGAAACACACCCAAACAACATTGACTAACTAGCAGCAAATTTCTTTAGAGCTATAGACTGGAATTAAACAGTCTTTCCTAGCAATTCATCATGCAAGTCCATACTTAAAGTAACCCTAAAATTTAGATACTGCTATGTTCATTGACGACCAAAATAGAACCACAACTTCTACACCAATGATCGTTCTGGAAATAATGTTTATGCGTCCCGATTTGCACCTAATGTACAATTTTGCATTTCCTGGCGTAAGTCGCTTTCCGTCATTGGAAAATAACTTTTACTTCACTCCTTAAACATAAAATAAATAATAAATATTTAAAATTACGTACAATTCTGCTTGGCAAAAAGCGTATCAATCTGCTCCAGAGTCAATAGCTGCTTTTCCATTACTAGGGTAACTAACCCAGGGCGTCTTATCCCTGCGCGCGTCAGTGCAAGTTACACTCGAGCATCTTGCACTGTTATGGGAACACGTTTCTGTAGAGTTTGTGTATTTGTCAAGAGATAGATTTTTTTTTAAGCCTTATAATCACTTTAGTTACATTTTTGTTTCTATGTCTTTAATTTTTTCTGTTCTTTATTAATTTTAATTTTTAATTTCTTCCGTTGACCGTACCCGATTAATTTTAAATAATAAATTTAAACAACTAATCAAATGAGCGACTGCTACTCTCCCCGCTTGTTAGGTAAGAGCTAGAAGAAAAAGAGAAAATACGACTTTGTGCAATTTACACCACTTCATAAAATGTAACGAAAACGCAGTGCAGTGCATCTTGCCCTAGCGTGCACCAAAGTCTGTCAGAACGTAATGGGAAAACAGCTAATGTAGGTAAACAAGACACATACTTTGCAGCACTACAAGTATCGGCAACAATGCCAACTCTATTCGGATCTTAGTCGAAACGCTTTTTCTAAATGCATGGTGAAGCGCAAACTTTATAAAAACTGAACTTAAGTCTAACCTGAGCTGAGCTAAACGCAATAATGTCCTTAAAAATTGCTCAAAAAATTAATTATATCCTATAAAAACCATTTTACCTCATTATATTATCACAAAACTTGTAGTAAACTATTTTCAGTATACAAGTTTTTTTCAAAAATTAGAGTTATTTTGAAACTACTTCAAACGCAAAAACTTTTATTCTTACTAGTATTTTATTTAAAAATGCAGCATTACTGTTTTAGATACCAATGTGTTTGGTACGTCAACTGTGCTGTTGGTGGTCTCAGATGCCTTAACTAATGTTATGCCCAATAATGCATAGCCTATTTGTCGGCAATTCTCTGTATCTGATAGGAAAATTAGTAACAGTTTTTCTGAAAAATGTATAGCAACAAATTTACGTTCAAAATGTAGGTAATATGTAAGTCCGAGCCGAGAAGGGTTCACTGCGTATTTAGAAACTTAGTTTTATGCCTAAAGCTGCCAATAGTAATGCAACGCCCAAGAATTCATTGATTGTTCTCCGGTACTTGTTGAGTTTGTCCCAATCTTTTTTGGAGTTTTGCAGTAACATGTCTAAGTACAAATGGTTCAACGAATGAGAGGTAGGCAAAAGCAAAACAAGAAAAGTCCAGCGTTTTTGAAACCTTTGTTAATAACTGCCCCGTGATAACAATCAATGAAAGAAGTCAAAACATTATCATTATTAATAATTTATAATAAAACCGTTTAACCAAAAAATGAGCCTTATTAGTAAACCCTACAATGCAATAAAAAATAGATTTGCTGTTCTAACTCTTAAGCAGCAAAATCACGACACTATTTAGTTAATCTTAATTTTTAGAACAGTTTAATCCTTTATATTAATCTACATGTAAGATTCTGAGCAAGACGTCTACCAGACACCTTTGGATTATTATCTCACATTTCTTACACAATTTCTTTTTGAATTATTAAGCAAAGTCAGCTTACAATCAAGTTTTCTTTACAAAACATTGTGTTTGATAATAAATATAATAATAACGTAATTTACAAAACTGTCAAATAAAAGTTGCTTGTCGCATATAAAGTGTTTAAAATTATAAACAATTAATTGGATTACACATTATGTAATTATAAGAGAACAAATGGTTTTGTTAGATGTCAAGTCCTGCACTTAAACAAAGGTTCACCACCTCTCCCTCATTCAGTCCTGCTCTTGATGCGGAAATCAATTTACGTATTTATAATGCTTTACATAAGTCTAGTTTTATATTCTTGAATAAAACGGAAATGAATTTAGTAGCTAAACTTGCGTTTACATATCCATACAATTGTTTTGAGTAAAATACACAAAAGTGTCAGAAAGTTGGCATTTTGTTATTTTCATTCTTCTTTATTGCGCTTTTTACAGCTATTTTAAATCGCCCCAGAAGTCTTACGACTTGTTTGAAGGGGGTTGATGGGACCAACAGCTTTTTAGGTGACTTCCGAATCACCCCGGTAGATAATGAGCAAGTTATTATTTTAGTCATATTTGGGGATCAAACCCCGGACTGTTAACGTGCTACGCTAACGCTCTATAACTAAGCCATCTCACTTATCATTTTTATATTTGAATAAGTTATTGTAAGATAATTAATTTTGTAACAATGTTAATTATTTTAAAAGCTTTAGTTATTTGAAATTTTCGGGAATGTGTCTATAATCTTAGCGGCAAGTTTAAAATACTTACCAAATGCTTAGTCTTATAGCAGTCCACACAATTAACTAGTGCTGTTGATGCTCCGTAACATAAATGCTTTGTTTTTTATTAAATTATACTTCATTTTGCCAACGTTTGGATCAAAATTTTTGTGGAATTTACTTAAGGTTAATTGGAAGAACAGTGATAAATTAATTTTTTTATGTACTACCCGCCAAAAGTAAAAAAAACACTAAGAATTCGTAGTCCAATTTTAATCAATCTTGAAGTATAAAATTTTTAAAAAATTATTGTTATTTTTCTATATGTACAGTGACAGACACAAATTAGTTAAGTTGTTTCTCATTTAAATCAAAATATGTCTCGAGTTTTAAACAATTAAGCGATTTAAACGCGGTAGAGTATTTGGATTCAGAAAATGAGATTTGTCAATTGGTAATATTGTTCAACAAATTGGCAGAAGTGTCAGTACAATAGCTCCATGTTGGCGTAGATGGATCAAGGGACATGAACAACGGCGGAGATTACCACCCATACTACATAACGTAAAGATTAAGCTTTTTGGCTTGTCGCTCCCCATTTCATCATCGATTTTTAACAACAAAAGAATTGAATGTCTGGAGAGGCTTAACTAACAAAGAAAATTTTGTTTGATCAGTTTATTGAAAAATTCAATTATTTAGTCTCAAGTTGTGCAAAGCTGCGAGCAGCTAAAGTTACTATAACATTCCTGGAGCTAGCTAATGTTGATTTACTTCCATAGCCTTTTTGTTTTTTAGACCTATCACCTATTGAACACATGTGGAATACAACTGATAACTGACTGTGCCACCTTCAGCCACCCCCAATCACTTTACCTAATACTTGGATGCGTATTCAAAAACCTTAGGATTTAATCTCTTTGACTAAAATCGACAATTTGATTTTTGGCATTCTGTACATATTATTTTACAGGTTTTTTTTTTATCTTTTGGCTGCCATTATAATTACTTGAAAAAATACAAAATTATTATTATAGTTTTGTTCGATACATTAGTTAAACACACAAACTTTCTAAAACATGAACATAGAAGTAGAGTATTACGTGAGAAGAGTTTTGTAGATTATGAAGTGCTCTAAATATGTTACTAGTTTGTCACAATTAGCAAAATTTTTAGTTCTTAGGCAATCTTCTTTATTGCGCGTTTTACAGCTACTTTACATCGCCACAGAAGTCTTACAACTTGTTTGAAAGAAGTTGATGAGACCAACGCTTATTAGGTGATTTACCCCGGTAGATAAAAACAAGTTATTATTTTAGTTATATTTGGGGATCAAACCCCGGACTGTTAGCGTACGCTAACGCTTTAAAACTGAGCTTTCTCACCGTTATTCTATTCTAACTGAATTGGTACAATAATTGATTTATCGCTATTAGGCACATCTGAAAACTTTTAATGCGTACCTACTTCTAGAATTTATAGAACCTTATAGAGCTACCTAGCGCTGTGTATTTAGTATTATTATTATTTTGCGTTTTACAGCTATTTTACATCGCCCTAGAAGTCTTACGACTTGTTTGAAGGGGATTGATGAAACCAACGGCTTATTAGGTGACTTCCGAATCACCCCGGTGGATAAAGAGCAAGTTATTATTTAGTCATAATATTTCGGGGATCGAACCCCGGACTGTTAGCGTGCTACGCTAACGCTCTATAACTGAGCTATCACACCGTATTGCTATATTTGATAAAAAAGATACGGGATTTCTTTTTCAATTTCATAAATACTTAATTTAACTTAGAATATCTTTATTTTTTTAAGATATTCTTGTTATTTTGGTATATTTTTATGTTAGCTATTGTACAACAATGCAAAATCTTGCTAACCTTATTATCAGAAAGCATTCTTACTCAGTATCAATTAAATTTAATACGCAAATTCTCTGGAGCTAACTTCATAAAAGCATAGTTCTACAATTCATTATACATTTTTTTTTTTAATTTTATAAGCAGTTAAGCAGTTAATTAACGTAAAAGTTTGTCATTCTAGACTGTTTTAATGCAGTTTTCTATAATTTTTTAATATATACTTTGTAGAATTGGTATGATTTGGTTAAGATTGTAGTAAATTTTCTAACAATTTTATTCCATAAGCTCTATGTTTATGCACTTTATTGCAAAAGTTGCAATTTACATATAATTTACGAGGCTTTGCTTACATGAAAATATCATTATTTTTATTGTTTTGATAGGAATTCATTTAAGCGTACACATCTTAAGCTGATGTTTATTATTACTTCAAACTTCTGGAGAAATGTATACACACACTAACTATGAAAAATAAAACAATTGTGAAGGTTTTATTAACGTTTGTATTTATTATTTGACATAATTCAATAATCAGTGTGTCAATTTTAATTTTTTTATTTGTTATTTTTAACAATTAATATTGGCAGATAAAAACATATAAGTTTGAAATTTTAATTTTGGTTTTGGCATAAAAGATGAAATTAATAAATAACTAACAATAAAAATTAGCATAATAAATCCCGAAGCACAAACAAGGTTCATTTACATATTAACAAATAATTATTGTGTATTCTGTTTTAGCTTGTGTGTTCTGGAATAACTCATACTATTACAATATGTATTTTCAATTTTAATAGTAAGGAATGTTATTTTGATATAACATAACTTGGTTATAAATTTAGAAAAATCTTAAATCTTGTAAACACATTATTTATTCTTAATTATGTGTTTACTACGACAATTACAAAGTCTCCAAAATTAGAAGATCTATTTGGCCCGATGCGAAACGAAAATTGTGTAATTATATGCAGCTGAAGAAAGCAGATTTTGACATAGGAAACGGAATGCTAATGTCCTACATTTAAAAATATAAAAATATACATTTGAATATTAATACATTATTAAACGTTTTTGAAGTATTATATAAAAATAATAATAATAATAATCTATATTAAATATTAAATGTAACTGTTAATAATCAAAATACAGCATTATTACTTGTTGGTAATGGTTTAATAAAAATTTTAATAACGATGTTTAGTAAATGATGTATTTCTTTGATCTATTCATTATAATTAATGTTTGAATAAACTTAGATAAATAGTTCAAACTATTTTATTTTGAAACTAGCGCAGTGTTTAGGTTGGCAACCAGATGCAATTACTATACTTTTGCAATATCCATATTCAATTACAAAGTCTAAAATTCTTCTACACTATTAATAACAATACTTGAATTTCTTAATTAACTCAATTTAGTATTGTTTATATTATTGTGAAATAGGTGGATAACACAATTATAAAATTATTTTATACTTGCTTTGTTTATTTTCTTCATGTTTTTAAATAAAAATATGAACGCAATTATTAT
The DNA here is from genome assembly GCA_963932245.1 of Tachinus rufipes. Lineage (NCBI taxonomy): Eukaryota > Metazoa > Arthropoda > Insecta > Coleoptera > Staphylinidae > Tachinus > Tachinus rufipes. The sequence continues at coordinate 20,738,913 of OZ010742.1, read as the reverse complement.
CTAAAATTTATGATTTGATGTATTGATAAAAACAGAAATATTATTATACAGAGTGTTAAAAAAAAGTAAAATATTTAAAGGGGTGGTAATACGAACTACAAACAAAAAGTCTTAATACAGATGGGTACGCAATTTAACTCCTTTTTAAAATCGATTTTTTGCAACGTGTAAAAAATAATTTTTTTAGTGTTATAAAATATATAAGAATCCAGAATCTTTAATTGTTTAAATTGTAATTTTTTTATTAAAATATGTGCTTAAACTTTAAGAGTATTACTTCATACACCTCAAATTCAGTAGACTTTTTGTTGTGCTAAGTTATTTTTTTTAAATAATCATTGTTACAGTTCTGCTCGAAGTTGTGAATGTATAAAGAAATAAAAAAATAAAAAAATTAAAGCTTCTGCGTGTATTAAGTTTTTTAACAGTTTGGTACTGCTGCTACATTAACTAAAACTGATAACTATTCTAAATGACTAAAATAATTTTAGAAATCTAAACCAAGCATCACAAAAGATTGTTTAGACATTTTGACAAATCAACTTGAGGTTTAAAGTGATCAAAACAGAGTCAATATTAAATATCTGGTATGCTCACAGAAACTTAGGGACAGTCTATCAAAAGCATTAAGAGGTAGCGTTTCCAAACATGGAAATGTATCAAATATAATTCCTGAAAACCATTAGCTTAAACAATTTTTCAAGTCAATTTCTGTACATATACTACAATCAATTTCTGACGACAAATTTAAATAGGCTCATTCATTGCGTTTTTTTTTGTTTGGATAGTTCTGTTTTAATTTTGTGTTATTAAGTTTTGTCTCTAGGCTTGTAGTAAAAACTATTTTTTACGGACAGTTTAATTTTGAAACGTATTTTACAGCTTCTAATATTAGTTCCACTTACATTTTTATGGAAGGTTTTTCCAATAATGTTATTGCTGAAGAAATGCCTATAAAAAGTCATTTACAATGTCCTTAATTTAGAACAATGAGTAGGACGTAGTTGTAGACGTATTGTTAAATTGCGTCATTGAAAGCCTGCTGCTAAAACTTATTGTTTAATTTTATGATGGGAACGTGTTCAAACTTATAAAACACCCCATGCTTTAAATTATTTGTTCATATATAACGCACTAATTTTGGTCAAATTTAGTCAATAAATTAAAGTTTTCTTAAACTAACAAGCAATAGCTACTTTTAAAAAAACTGATTAAACAAGTTATGTTAAAAACTAAATTATCTATTAAATACTTTTTAGGTTTTTTATTTACAATTGATGTTAATATATAAAAATAAAAAGAGTTGAATTTCAATAACATTATGTATATCAATGACAGTAAACACAAGTAGTAAATACGGTTCTGTCTTCTATTGCCTCTGCTGTAGTTCGTAAAATCAAAATCTGTTGTCAAACTGGCACATTAGTGTGTGCACTTTTTTTATTTGTTTTTCATTTATTAACACAGTTTGAAACAGTGCTGCAATTTTGACATGAAATGATACCAAATAAAATATTTTCAAAAAACTTATAGTGTATTATTGTCTGGTATTCCAGTTTCAGATCACTTAAAAAAATCCCAAGTTTTCCATTTGATGATCAAATAAAAGAATTTACATCGCAATTACATTAGCAATTTATGCGCTTAGAACCAGCTAAAAAAAACGTTTTTACAAAAATATATTGTTGTTAAGAGTTTCAAAGATTTTATTGCAAAGAAATAAATAATTAAAAATAAAACAAAAACAAAAACAAAAATGAAATAAACCAATAAATAATGAAATAAACAAAGAAATATTAAAATAAACAAAAAATGAAACAAAGATATAATAAAATAAACAAAAAAATAATAAAATAAACAAATAAATAATAAAATAAACAAAAAAATAATAAATGAAACAAAGTATTTCTTCTCACTAAAATGTTGAAAATATTGAATACCATTTTACGTTAGAATCTAAAAAAAAGCCTGTCTCTCCGATAGAGTGCCTTTTGCCATCCCAAAAACTAACATTGTTTTTATATTTTATAAAAGTATAAATAAATAAATAATGTTAATTGATACTATACCTTCAGAATTTAAAGCAAATTTTGTTCTTTTTTTTTTTGTAGTGATTATTTTGTAATATTGAATACCTAATACATTTTATTTTTCATTTATTATGTTGTCATAGTATGTTATGTTTAATGTAAAAAAATACCTCTATGTAGCTTAAAAACTAAATTTAATTTTGCACTACACACTAAAATAACTGCATTAAATTTTTAGTAGAGATTGAGATTGCACATAAGTCTCAATAGGCCATTTGTATGCAGGAGTCTACTTTCTGTAATCACCTTAGGGATGCATCATTATCACATGTGATCCAAAAGATACTTCTGTGTGTGGCAATTCTCCAAAATTGGAGGTGTTTCTTTGAGAGTGTATAAAGTTTTTTTGGGTTTTTGAGTGTAAACTCTCTCTATTAGTTTAGCTTGTTGTTTGTTAATTTTGCTTAGAGAGTGCATTATGCTGATTATAGATAGCTACGGTGCTTTGAAGCCGTCTTTTGTGCTTTAGGTTTTGCCCTAGTTATACATTTTTCTTATGTTGTCTAGTTTTTTTGAACTACTATTTGGAAGATTCTTTTTGCCAGGAAGCTTGGCACCTTCTTTTTGCTAAGAGAGGAAAAACAAAAAATTTGGTTTAATTTTGACGCATTTTGTAAAGGGTTACTAGTCCAACACGTGAGATATCCGGCTTGCCGGAGAGCAGTTATGTATGGCCAGTAGCAAATAAACGCTAATATTGTTTTAATGTTGAGGTAATTCACTTCTACTTCAATAGATTATTTTTAAATTCTCATATGCTCTTTGAGAGTGTACTCACATATTTTTAAAAACTTTTTACAATTTTCTTTTAGTTTAAAGACATTATTGTTAATTTTTAATTTAAATTATTTAGAATTAAATATGTAGTTTTTAGATTTTGTCTATATTATTAACTTAGTTTTTACATTAAGTTGCAGGCAGTGTAAGTTAGAACATTTAATACATTTTATATCAGCATTACTTTTATTTATTGCAACATTTGAGATTGATCCTTGTGGTATACCTGATTTGAGTGTGACGTTTGAAGATTGAAAACATTATTTTCTAATTGTTTTTTGAACTCTATTTATTAAGTAATTGTGAAAAAATTGCAACGTTAGTTCATTAATATGTTTTAAGATGACTTGTAGTATATTGTAGTTAAGTGTGTATACTAGAGCCCATAATTTACCTTTATTTGTGTTGATAATTATTTATTTATTTATTAGTAAATAAAGGCCATTACAAAATAGACTTGTAAACAGTTTATAAAATATCATAATTAACATAATTTTTACATTTATATAATATATAAAATGAATAGTCACTGCATAAAACACAAACTAGATCATAAATACTAATTAAGTCAATGATTCCATCTTTCACTAAACACATTTAGAAGTAATATTAAAAATAGATGGCAGTACTGCATAGCTGCCATCAACGTTGCTTTTATATGATAAGAAACATTTGTTTTTTTAGTTTTTTTAGTTTTGTTTAATTTTGTATGTACTAACGGCGGTGTACGGAAGCAACAATTCTCGAGGTGTGGACGTACTAAAGCGTTGTAAAGAATAATACAAGTTTTAAGGTTACGAAACATTTAGAAATTTGCTTATAAAGCCTAACAGCCTATATGCTTTAGCAGCAATAATATGTAAAATATATAATAAACTAGAACTAAATGTATTGCGTAAAGCACGTATGGTGTTATCAAAGAGTAGCCATACTTTTAGACTAGAGTCTAGAAATTGTTTACTTTGTACAAGGGTTAAAGTTTGTACTACCACTTTACAGCTGCCACTAAAGATAAACCTGCAAACATAAATACAAAGAAAATTTTAATGTTACATATATATAGCAATGAAAACTATATGCTATTGCAAAAAAAAATTTATAAAGTTTTTGTAACTTTTATAGTGTCATCTCCAAGTTTAGTTTTATCATTTGTCATTTTTACATTTTACAACTTTAAAAAGAAAAATAATTGTTTTGCAACATATATACACATTAGACTGGTTCTTAAAAATTTGTTAGTTCAATTTTTGTGTGCACCCCTTAGAAAGTGATCTTTATGCAAAAAAAGTAAGCCATGCCATGCTCAAAAAAGCAATTGAGTACTTAGGTTCCACATGAAACTTTACATCAATATACTCTGTTTTTTCTCTCTTTTTAAATTAACATATTTTTATTAAATTTTAAATTTTCAACAAAAATTATTAAAGTTTACGTCTTCTTTTTTTTAATTATTTAGAAAACCTTTAAAATGACGGATTGTACGTATTTTTTTCATTTTGTCATATTTGGAACATTCTAGTTATGTTTTTTTAAGTAAGGTAATGGGTTTACTTCTAAAACTTCAAAGTTAGTGCGACACGTGTTCTTTTGATTCTCAATGGCTAAAATTTGGCATGAGTTACTATTTTTGCATAAAGATCATTTTTTGAAAGTGCACCCAAAGAAAATCCACAAAAAAAAATTAAGAACCACTCTAATACACATACCAGCGTCATGAAAATTTTATTGAAAGAAGCAATAATCCAAAAAATATCTACAAAAGAATGATAGTAGTGTATGAAAAAAATAGATTGTTTAATTTTTAAGTCAAATCTATTCATAAAGATTCAAAACAGTCAAACTGACAAAATCATCAACAAAGTTAAAAAAATTGTGCTTATTGATCGCCGGGTTTCAGTTATTATTTTATTCATTTTTTTAAAAACATCAGAAACAAGTGTTTTTAAAATTCTACATAAAGATTTAAAAATGAGCAGAACAAAAACTGAGTAAATAACAAATTTGCAAAGAGAATTTGACTGCTTTATCTCAAGATAAAGACTTATTTAATGTTTGTAATTGTAACTGAAGATGAGACCTGGGTACAATAAAGTTCTTCCACAAAACAAAAATCTATGCATTGAATTCATAAAGGCTCTCCAGCACTCAAGGCGACTAAGACACAATTTTCTACGCAAAACGTGATAGCACAGTTTTCTGGAACGCTAAGGTAATTTTCTTAATTAAGTATATGCGGAGAAATGTCAACAAAGACACAATTAACAACTTGAAAGTGGTTATATACAAAAAAAAATCCACAATTATGTTAGTGTTAACAGTTGTACATATAATAAATTTTGATTGTTTTCATATATAGGTAAATAACATAAAAACTTTCCTGTATATACTACCAAACCCGTTAATTAACTTTGTAGCGTATGGTATCATTTTAATAAAACCTAAAAAGGTATTTTTTTTTTTTATTGTTATTTATTATAATATATTTACATATTTATAGATTATATTTCATTTTGTTTTTTTCCCACTTGCTGCTCTACATCGTCTCCATATGGATGGCTGCAGAGCTTTGTATTCAGGACACCATTTTATGTTTCAATTCTTTTTATTTGTTATTTATGTTATTTGAATTATTTATTTTATTCATTACTTTGTTTTGATCTTTTTAATATATAGTTTTTTATTTTTATTTTAAATTCATTATAGCTTTTTATTTTCTTAATACTTTGAGGCAGTTGATTGTACGTGACTAGTCCATTGCCTAGTATTGTTTGTTTTGCCTTTTCTGTCCTTGTTGTGTGTACATGTATATTGTTTCTTCTTCTAGTGTTATGTTCGTAAATTTCGTTGTTGGTTTTTATTTGGAGGTTGGTTTTAATTTCTTTATTTTTAATTTTGTTTTTTAGTTTTATTCTACGATAGTTCGGATAAACGTTCCCACATTGACATCTCCAATTTTGCTCAAATTTTGTACACGTTTGGGGTACTAAAATAAAACAATTCCTAAAATTTTAGATCTCTAAGCGCAATACAGTGTAAATGACGGCCGTTTTAATTTTTAGGAATATTTTGTTTCCTTTCAGTTTTTGTGCGGTGAATCTTATAGGAAATTTTCCGTAGAACATAATCCCGCCCTTGGTTTTTCAACATTTCCCGCAAAAATAGAAATAATACTATTTTATTAAAAATTTCATATCTTTGATTCTGCTACACCTAGAAACTTGAAATTTGAATACGATATTTCTGAAACATAGTACTTTGATCGCAAAAATTAAAAAAACTAAATTTGTTTAGGTAAAATATAATATATAATTGCTAAAAATGGGTTATTTTTAAGAGATTTTGGATTTTCCGTAGTTTGACTAATTTTCCGGCTTTATTCAAGAGAATTTTAAAAAACAAACATAAAAATTGCGTTCTATAAACAAATTCCTTTCGATTACACTAATCCATTTTTTTTATATTTATTATGCAAAATTATTATAGACCTAAATAAATAAAACTGAAAGAAGATAAAATTTTCTTAAAAATTAAAATGACCGCCATTTACACTGTATTGCACCTAGAGATCTAAAATTAGTTAAGAATCGTTTTATTTGGTACCCCAAACATGTGTAAAAAATTTGAGCAAAATCGGATATGCGATGTGGAGACATTTGCTATTACAGCGGATCATTCCGAAAAAAATATTTTTCATATAATAGTTTAGGTAAACTAACTATAACTAATAAAAATAAAGTAGATTTGAGAAATTTACTGTACTGTTTAGTCAAAATTTTGGATATAATAATAAACATAAACTTATTATATTGTCATTTTACAGCTAAAACCATTTTTAGTTAATAATGCACTGTTAAATATACAAAGTAGATTGTTTTTAGGAAATATTGTATTTAACTTGTTTATACTAAAAGTCCAATTAACAGAATTTATAGTATTATTTTATTATCATCACTAAAGTTGGCAAATTAATTATTGATTAAATAGAAAAACTATTTTAATAAATGCTCAAATTGAAATCCGCAACATTATTATTATTATTATTATCATTAATGAATTTCTGCAACGCAATATTTTGCTTGATACTTCTATTAAATTTTGTTTTATCTCATTGTAATTCAATCTTTAAAATTAATTAGTTTTTTGTATTAACTGGAGTCTTATATACTTTATCTTTTAAAGTTTCCCAAACATAAAAATCTAATTAATTAAGATCTAGCAATCTTGGAAACCAGACCATTTTTTCTTGGAGGCAAACAGAAAGCGCCACAAATAGTATTATATATTATACCAATCCAAACATTAACACTAAACTTATTTTGAAAATAACTTGGCCGTGTTTAGTGCGGATTATGTGACTAAATATGAAGATTGTGGTGACAAATTTCAATTTTCGTCCAACCACAAAATACAAAAAATCTGGAATAGCTTCAGATAAATTTAAAAACCATTCACAAAAAGCTATTCTTTTAACAGTAGGTTTATCTTCTATTTTTATGTAATGTACGAAGTACTTTAGATTTTAATACTTGAAACTGTTGAGCTACTCTTTGAGGGTTGATCCTAGAATTTACATCAAATAAACAACGAATACCGTTATTATTTATTTTTTGAATTGGATTTTCATTTTTGTTTGGCTCAGTATTCCAACTCAAACCTAATTCACAATAACGTCGGAGCATATTATTGAATACTTGAGCAACTTGTGAGCATCCTTGGAAACGCCTTTCAAACTCACACACAGAAGCTGCGGTATTGCCGTCTGAAAATAGTTCATAAATAAAATGAATGTTTGCATATTCTTCGTTATTGAACTGCCTTAGCATGATACAATACACGTCTCAAACCACTTAACAAATTCTCACTGACTACACAAATGTGTATTATGACAGATGCGTCAAACTTATTTGTCCACTGCTTACTTTAACAATTAAACAAAAAAAAGCATCTTTGTTAGAAAACATTTAAAGATACATGTTTATAGAAACTTTTTTGCCTCATTTGAAGAGTTGAATACACTGTTTAAGTTTCCCAAAAACAATCTGAATCACCTTATATTATGCATTTTAATATTAACAGAATTCTTATTTTTCAAAACAGTGTTCTGAGACTAATTTTTAATATAAACTCTCCTGTAATAATATTGTAAGAAATAAAAATATCTTTAATCTCATAAATTGGCTAGTATAAAAAATCGCCATTACAATAAATTGCCGAAATATATTCTATGCATTATACATAGTTATTACGTTTATATGTATATTAAAAGCATTATTGTTTTTAAAATACACATTAAATAAAAAATTGTTAATTCTATAAGTATACTATAATGTAAATGAATTGGACTAAATCATGTAAATACATTATTAATATTAATTTATAGGATGAATAACAATAATATTTTTAAATTGTAGTTTTTAAATGTAGTTTTTAACCATCACCCAAACTTTTTTTATATAGGTTATTTTTAAGTGCTGTAGTAGAAAAACAGAAGATTAAAACTGCCTTGGTATAATTCAATGTAATTAAAACGACCAACTTATACAAATCAATATTAATTATTAAATTGTCAATTTGATGGATCATACTATATTATATACTATATAAAAAAAAAACAAAATCTTACCAATTTACGACCAAGTGTCAATGTGATTTAATAATGCTATATATTTAATTAAAATGTAGACATCAATTTATGTCAAACAAAGCAATATATTTAATTGCCTGCCAATACCAATATCAGATATATAAATCATAGAAGCAACTGCTGCACTTAATACAAATTAGAAAACTTTTATATTTATTTGTCAAATATTAAATCTGTGTATAGAGAACGAAATAATTGAATTATTCTCCATACTCAATGAAATTGAATTTTACTCTTTTTTCTTAATAAAAATCAAATGTAATTCAATCGAATAATAAAATGTTTATATTCTTAAATACATAAAATCCTTATACTTTCCTTAATTGAAACAAAGCTAAACTAAGAATGTATCTGTTTACAGGTTAGTCTGGCCGACGAATTCGACATATTGCAAATAGTCGGCGAGGGATGGTTCGGCAAAATTTTATTAGTGGAACATAAAGCAACCGATACTGAAATGGTATTGAAAGCATTACCAAAACCTTACACAGCGTTGAGGGACTTTTACAGAGAGTTTCATTACGGCCTGCATTTGGGAGCACATAAAAACATAATATCGACCTACGATGTTTCATTCGAAACTGCCGGCTTTTATGTCTTCTCACAAGAATATGCCCCATTAGGTAAGTTAATTACTCACTAAGAAATTACTCGCATTTATTTTTCTTTTTCTTTCTATTATATCTTGATAAATACGAGGAGAATTGCGTGAAGGCGGATGCTATTTCGGAATGTGTCGCTGTCGCTGCCAAATTATAATAACAAAAATATGTTGTAATCTGAAATTTATTGTATCTCGTAGGAATTTGAACTTGATCAAGTTCATGATTATTATAGGTGTTTGTGGTAGATTGACATATTGTGATTATTGGTTTTGTTTTAATTATTTTGGCAATACGGTTTCATTCAGAGTACAAAGAACATAAAATGCATTGCGTGGGATCGCGTGTTAGTAAAATAGGCTATAAAATCTAATTCTGAAAATTAATTTGTTGACCAGAACAAATGGTTTCCTATGTTTATACTTTATGCGAAATTTCAACATAATATATTATGTGTTTAACAATAAATGCTAAGTACATAGTATGCTAGTGGATTTCTACAATCATATAAAAACAAGATATTTATAATTTCCAAAAACACTTAAGTTGAGTTTAAGTGCTTATACAAGGTTTCTCATTTTGATATTTGAATAAAATCTGAACTAAACTGAATAAACTTTATGAAACTCTTTTACAAACAAAATATTGCATTGAAATCTTCTCAAAAAATAATTGAAGTGAATTACTAAGAAACTTACTTTACACCTAAGAACTATTGTTTTGGTAGACAGAAGTTTGATACGCAGTTTTACAGTAGATATTGTTTGCCTATGATAATGAATAATAAAGCCAATAAAAAAACCACTTTAAACAAGTCGTAGACTTACTGTGGCGATGTAAAATAGCCGTAAAAAGCATAAATAAATAATAAAAATAAATAATAACCAAAATATATTAGAAATTGTTTTTTAAATAAAAGGTTTTAAGCAGTATGTTTGAGAACCGCAAGCGGTGTTGATTTGTCACCCATACAAAATCAATTAACCCAAGAATTAAAACCCAACAACTATAAACAGAGTCATGTATTTGCTGACCGAGCTCTAAAGTAGAGGAACCTGCTCTATTATAATGCAAAGCAGCAACATCAACTCGCAACGGAAATTTGCCATTTAACACTTTTAGATTTTTTTATAATATAACTACGTAAAATTTCTTGCTAACATACTACAGAAGATTGCCGCCCAAAAAATGTATACAGCAGATAAAATACTTTATTGCTAAAGTTTTTATAATTTTAACATTTGAAAATGCGTATTGGCACCCGTTGCTATTAGAAGAAAGAGTCAAAAACACAACTGACTTTTTGTGCTAACTAGATCTAAATTTGGCCAAACAACTACATCCTAGACATGAATTCAGAACTACTAACCAACCTTTCATACGCTGTAAGTAATAAAGCTGCACTCTCAAACAAATATACGTCTAAATGTATATCAATTGTGTAGATTATGAACAACACATAATAATGTCTCAAAAACAATTTGCCGTAGTTGACTAGCCACCAATAGCTCACAAAAAGCTCAGAAATAAGAACCAAATAACTGCAAGCAAAGTATATAGTAAATAGGTGCACAAATTGCAAGTCCGTGGAGATGCCGACTAAGATAAAGTCAGACTTGCTTAAGAAGCACATAAACAAGCATTTACATCTACAGCCAAGAAAACAGACACACTCAAAGACAGCTAATAGGAAGGACAGCAGGAAAAACAGCGGCAAAAGTATCCTAATACACACCGAAAGTTAACCGCTACTGACTTCAAAACATTACACCGACTGTTAAACAAAACAATCTAGTTGAGAACGACTGGACTAAAACCAACAGTCATTGAAGTTAGAAAAAACGTTGACATCAATTACCGCCAAAGTAGAGAAACCAGGATATAACAGATTAACGCCTGGAATTTATTTTGCGCTGACTCAGCAATTGGAAGAAATCCCAATCAAAGCAATAAAAGTTTCAGAAAAAGAGTAAACAATAAGTGAAAAAAGTGAAATTCATATAACTTAAAACTCCATCAGAAACCTTAGGAACGGACACAATTTTTAGATTTCAAAGCAGTCTGTCTTAGAAGGTAGTGACAATCAAAATAGATAAACTTTTATTGTATATCATAACCAAATATAGCCTACGGTAATTGCGGATCATAATGTGTTTAGTTTGCAATTAGTGAAAAGAGTGGATACTTCCAGTATCTCTGTTTATTGTTTAATTTGTCTTTAGCAGATTAAGATTATTTTTGAAAGCACCAAATATAAGTAAACCTATATCAGGTGTTTGCGTCGTAGCACTTTAACCCAAAAACAGAATCAAATCAATTAGATGTCGGAATTAATTAAAAAACCAGCGCCGTAAGATAGATTCTTTTTTCATCTAAAAACTATTCTAATTTTTATTGAGTATTTTTCTTTTGGACATACATCTATCGTCCCTGCACTGCGGGTTCTTAATCTTATTATACCCATTTTGTTGTTTTGTAGTTTCTTTAATAAAATCCATACATTTTTGCCAAGAAACTGTTTTGAGTTATTCTTTTGTTAGCTTGTATTTGTCAAAAACTCTGCGTGACATATTGTAGGTCTCGCACTTACTCGGCAAATGTGGCAGGGGTTTTGTCTTCCAAATGTGGCATAAAGAAGTCTGGACTTCAAATCTATGCATGTGTTTATTTTGATCACAATGTCCAGTTATCAGTCATGTTAACCTTTTATTCCGCTTATTACGGTTTGTGTAGTGTGTAGTGTCATAGTTTTGGTAAGAATAGCCTATTGTGGTTTATTTAATACAGTTTTTCTACAGATTGCTGTGTTTTGTTGCAAGTTTACTACGAATTATTTGTTTTCCAGTCTTGTATGAGATCTCAAAAGTAGGGTTGGGTTGAATAAACGTCTCTCGTTTTTTTTTAGCTAATTTATCTGTCTTAAGGTTTTTTTCTATGCGCTAGTTATTTGGTATATAAACCAAGCGTATTCTGTTGTTTGTAGCCAATGCCTCCAGAGTGGATATGCAGTTTATCGACAGTTCGGATTGTATTACTAGCAAACGTATCGTCTTAGAGTCCATTGGTTGGCTTGATCTGTTTTTAGCGCATTCAATGCAACACACCTATCTTTACTTGGAAATCGGAGGCATGTTTGTCTAAAAATAGTGCAATCAACGTCTTCAGCTTTTGCTTTTATATATTCCAACTCGCGTACTATTTTTGTTTTTGATTGCGATGGTATTACAACATAAAATGTATGTTAAATAAAGCATTTTATTAAGTTGTTAACAGTGTTTTAGTAACAGAAACATGTTCATTGTAGCACACATTGATTAGACTCCTTCATGTATTACTTTTCAGTATTTTTGATCAAGGTTTTGTCAGTTTGGCATGTAGTTATTAACACTCTTCTGTGACATGGGTTTATTGTTAAGCGACATTTGAGCTGTCTTCTTTTATTGGTCCACTGCAATGATAAGATAAATATAAATGTTTGCTCTACTACAATGTTAAAAAACAGCTTTTTTTAAGGTGTTACAAAAGAGTTTAGTTAGATGAAGCGCTATCATTTGTTGCAGGATTAAACCAAAGAACATTTTAAGAAATTAAGGCAGTTATTAATTGAAACCTGTCTATATTACCATAACACAATTAATATGAGAGTGTAGGTAGACCAGTTACAAAACTTTGATAGTATCTACAGCGCAACGGGTTTAATAAACATATATTGTATTTGCAGATATATATTTCAAAAGCAACTGTAAGGTATAAACACAAGCGTAATACCTAAAACATTGGCTTACATGGTCAATTCAAAAGTTCTAATGATGACGCGTTCAAACATTTTGAGTGTTTGGTGAATATGTTTACCAAATTGTTCTTGCAGTAGAACCATGGTATCATGGGCTGTGTGACAAATAGCACCGCTTTATTGAAACCAAATTTAGGCAGCAAATAGTCTGTTATCATGGCGAGATAACTGATGCCATTCACAGATAATTGCAGCAGCTCATAAACTACGCCAAACCGTTGTTTTGTTTGGATGTAATGGCAGGTCTTAAACCTTTTTAGGTTGTTTTTTAGCATATTTGCGGCAATTTTGTTTATTGACGTAGCTATTAAGCCAAAAATTGGCTTCATTGATGAACAAAATATTGGTTGAAAACATGAATTTTTTTCAAGCTTTTTAAGAGCAAATGACTGAAACGGTGACAATTTGGAAAATTGGTAGGTTTAAGAATTAAAACAAGCTAAACTTTGTATGCTTTTAAATCAAGATTTTTACGTAAGTTACGCCAAGTTGTTCTATACAACAATGGAAGATGACTATAAGTTGCTCTAAGCACCTAAAACACATTCTTTACAGAGCGCTAATTGTTGTAACACACCTGAATAATTTGTAGACGCTGTGCCGGACTAAGTCTTTTCATGATGAAATGTCAAACAATACTGAACAAAAACACCACTACAGTTTGACTTAGCACACGTTTAATTTAACATAAAATCTTACTCAATAAAGTACCTAACAAATAAATAATATTTTTCTAATCTACCTTTTAAACAAAATACTGATTTTGAGAAACAAAAAAATGCACAACGAAATAAATGTCGTATTTTTAGAACCCAGGAAGTGCCAAATATGAAATGATGTACATTTGGGTGCATTGCCAGTATTAAAATTTTTAATTCTTTATCACGTATTGGACGCAGGGACGGCGCTAGGCGGTAAGCGAGGTAAGCGCCGCTTGAGAACGCAATACGTCAGGGGCGCAGTGGCTAGCTTGCGATAGTTTACATTTGCATTATAATAATGTTTTTTTTTTTGTAATTTACTGCAATTATTGCAGAGTTAAAAAAAATTAATTTGCTTTTAAAAATACAACGAATCATAATATTACTATGACTAATTAGATTTGAGATAACAATTTACTTTGTTACACTAAATTCCACCAGGTGTTTTGAGACTGTTGTGGGGGCTCCTTGTTTCAAATACTTCAGATGCAGCCTGGGGTTGGTGAATCGGCGTTAAAACGGCGCTAAGCGCTAAGCGCGTGTGGTCTACGAGGAAGTGGTCATTCGATCATTTGGCGTAAGTGTGGGGCGTTTGTTAATGTGCAAGTAGTTTCCATTTCTCTTGTTAGTCGGACTTGGTCCATTACTTCACAACTCAGTCTTAATTTTCAATTAGAACTTTAACTAGAATTTTTTTTACGGAGCTGTTTTCATGATTGTGACCGACTAGTGGTTTGTCCGTCATCCCGTTTTTGCTACCTGCACTATGTTATGCGCCTGGATCTGTGTGCGCTGAATGTTAGTTGCGGCGTTTCTACTATGGAATTTGCTTGTCGATGCAACCAATATGTGCATTAGTGATAGATTTTTCTAAATCTGGGTATTATCTGGTGCTGGCTCTGGTTTGGTTGATGTTTGTTTGGTCTTGGCCGGTAGTCTACTTTTTTGTAGTTTTTCTAAAGACTGGCTGATTCACTCTCTGACGTAGAGTACGTATAGACTAAACTTCTTTGGGACTATGACTAAAAGTTTAAGACCATAAAGCTTGTATACCTTCCGTTTAAAAAATGTATAGGCTGCGGGGTAAGCCACTTTAGGAAGTAATGATATTGATCGGTTTCTTACAGAAATATATATATTTGTCTAGCTCAGCAAGTCAGTCTAGATTTAAGTTAAGATAAACCACGGTTATCAAAATACTTTTTGATGTTGTGATGTGTTGGCGCAGCTAAGGAGTACCGAGATAGTTACAAATTTTTTTGTTTGCTTTAAACATACAATAGGGGTCCAACGAGCCACCAAAAAGTTAGATTTTGGAAGTTCCAGACACGATTGAGGTGCGTGTTTGCAGCTGTTCTTTAGATTAAAGTCTCAAACGTGAATTTTGATCTGGTCTGATGATAATGATGTAAGTAAAGTAAACTTTTGTGACAAATCTTGTAAAAGGTTTTTTTCAGTCCAAAACCTGTGAGAATGTAGCCAATCACTCGGTTTTTTGGTGGACTACATAGTAGTCCCGTCAAAACATATAGAAATTATTTGATTTCTTGTCGTCTTGGAAAAGTTAAACGCTATGTAACAGTGTGTTGTCGTCAGTGTTTTCTAAGAAGTCATTAATTTTTTAGTTGACCGACGTACTCCAGATTAGTGTTTTTAGTCATTAAAGAAAAGCATTATTATGATTGTGTCCTGGGTATGAGTGTCCTGGGTATGACACTAAACTGCATCCAACAACCGAAAGACTGTCGGTATAAGCAGTCCCCCTCTTGCCAACCAACAGCTTCGGGTGGAGGAGTTGGCTTGAGTAAGGGCAACCTCTTGTCCTGGGGAGGAGAAAAAAGCCCCCAAAGGCAAATGAACCAATAAGTATGGTCAACGGCATAGGATGTAGAAGGCAACGGGAGACCACTACATTAAAGATACACATGTATATCCCTAGTATAATCAATCAATATGGCCAAATTCAGAGCAAATTATAATACCGGAGTAAAAAGTCCCTCACTCGGATCTCCGGGAGGGACTGTTTTGAACAATACCACGAAGACAAAAATAACATTACCAAACTCAACCAAAGCAACAACATACAAAATAAAGACCCAGCGAATAGGAACATGGAACGTTAGAAGCATGTTTCAGGCAGGTAAAACAACAAATATAACAAAAGAAATGCGAAGGATGAAAATAGACATCCGACCAAGATGGCCGAATACGGGCCAATCACAAACAGATGACTACCATATTTATTATTCAGGCGATGTACAGCCGCAGAACAAAAACGGCATTGCAATCATAGTTACAAAAGAAGTAAATAAATCAATTCTAGGATTTCTACCGATATCAGACAGAGTAGCAATAATGAAGCTGAATTCAAGTCCATGCAAAATTAACATCATTCAGGTCTATGCGCCCACGGGAGATGCAAATAAAGAGGACATTGAAAAGTTCTATGAGGACATAAGATTAGCACGGAAGCAAACAAAGAAAGAAGAAATCACAGTGCTACTAGGAGACTTCAATGCGAAAGTTGGAAAGGGAGCAGAAGAAGATACTGTGGGCATGTATGGGCTAGGAAGCAGAAATGAGAGAGGAGAAACGCTAATCCAATTCTGCAAAGAAATCGGACACGCTATAATGAACACCTTTTATAAGCTGCCTCCTAGGAGGCTATACACGTGAAAATCGCCGGCCGACACTCAAGAGAACCGTGTAAGGAATCAAATCGATTTTATTACAATTAATAAGAGGTTCAGAAACGCCATCACATCGGTTAAAACGTACCCCGGAGCAGATGTATATACCGACCATAACCTATTATTATCAACACTCAAATTGCGCCTAAAGAGGACGGAAAATAGGACACAAACTAAATCACTTGACATGCAGAAGATAAAAGACCCAAACGTTATAGGGCATATGAAACAACAGATAGCAGAGAAAATGTCCAACATTGTAAGACCTGAAAACCCCGGAGTTCAAACCATAGAACAACAAATAGAATCAATCACTAACATCATGACAACAGTTGCGAATGACAACCTACTCACTACGCAAAGAATCAGGAAGAGTAAATAGATCACAGATGAGATCCTAGATCTAATGGAAAACGTAGAAAAGCTAAAAACAAGAACAAAACGGAATATGAGCAGATACACCGTCACATTAAAAGGAAAATTAAAGACGCCAAGAAAAGCTGGTGGAGAGAGCAATGTGCCGAGATAGAGAAATCGGACAGAAAACATGATGCACTAAATATGTACAAAAAGATAAGAGAGACCACAGGAGCACGTAAGTCTCGACAAAACAACATCATCACCGATAAACATGGCAAAGCATTGCTAAGTATGGATGATAAAGTAACAAGATGGCAAGAATACATACAATCTCTTTATACTGATGACAACAGAAGATTAAATACCAGTAATAATCCACCATCAACTGGACCTCTCATAACACGTTGCGAAGTGATCAAGGCAATACGAAGACTAAAAAATAACAAGACACCGGGACCCGATGAGATTCGAGGAGACATCCTAATACTAATAGAGGAAAAACACCTAAACACCATCATAGAACTATTCAACCATATTTATGTAACTGGACACATTCCTGAGAAATGGCTAACATCAACATTTATACCAATACCCAAAAAAACCACCGCTAAAAAGTGCGAAAACTACAGAACAATATGCCTAACAAGTCACTTCATGAAGGTTTTCCTTAAGATTATCTACGACCGTATATATAACAGGCTGGAAGAAGACATAGGTGATACACAATTCGGGTTTAGGAACGGCCTTGGTACCAGAGATGCACTCTTCGGTCTAAATGTACTTATCCAAAGAGCAAGAGATGTGAACTGCAACGTTTTTGCATGTTTTGTCGACTTTGAAAAGGCGTCCGACAGAGTCAACCACGACAAGCTAATGCAAACTATACATCAATCAGGAATAGACGAAAGAGATGCACGAATCATATCAAACCTGTATAGCCAACAGATCGCACGCATCCGCGTAGAGACAAAATTGTCGGAACAATTCCCAGTACAGCAAAGGGTCAGGCAAGGCTGCGTGCTATCTACGCAACTGTTTAACCGATACGCAGAGAAACTTTTCAAAGATGCACTGGAAGAAGAACGGGAAGAAATAATTATAAATGGGCAGGTCATCAACAATCTGCGATATGCAGATGACTCTGTATTAATCGCCGACAGCGCTAACGGACTACAAAAGATAATAGATAGAGTAGTCGACGCCTGCCAAGAACTTAATATGAGACTGAATATATCCAAAACAAAAACTATGATTATAAGCAAAGACAACTAGAACGCACAATTCTACGTGAACGGAATGTCCCTACAGACAGTATCATCAATAACGTACTTAGAAACAAACCTGAACGACAAATGGGACCATAGTCAAGAGGCAAAAATAAGGATTGAAAAAGCACGATCAGCTTTCCACCAAATGAGGAGTATATTATGCAACATGAACCTCTGCCTCCAACTTCGTACACGCGTTCTAAGATGTTGCGTCTTATCAACCCTCTTATATGGAGTAGAAGGATGGACACTGTCTGACGCGGTCAGCAAGCAATTAGAAAGTTTTGAGATGTGGTGCTATCGCCGCATGCTTAGGGTCTCATGGACATACCGAGTAACTAATGAAAATATACTTATGCGCATGCAAAAGGACAAAGGAATTCTAAAAACGATAAAACAGAGAAAACTGTCATATTTCGGCCATATTATGCGCAACAGTGAAAGGTACAAAATCCTGCACTTAATTATGCAAGGCAAAATTGAAGGGAAAAGATCACCAGGAAGACGACGAACCTCCTGGTTGAAGAACTTGCGACAATGGACCGGCAAGACTTCAATTGAATTATTTAGAACCGCAGTAGATAGAATTAGATGGGCCAGATTGATCGCCAACGTCCACTGAGGATACGGCACATCAAGAAGAAGAAGATGATTGATAAATTTACGATCCGCAACAAGAAATAAAATACCGTTTACAAGATATAGATGGCACTGACACACAAAATTATATTATATATATATATATATATATATATATATATATATATATATATATATATATATATATATATATATAATTTAACGTTAGTCTATACCCTGTCTACAAGTCGTAAAAGTCACAAAACATGTTTTTGTTCTCGGTGGGCTAGGCAAAAAAGAGCATTTTAAAGAAAAATTAACCGCCAAAGTTGACGTATTTTGATGTAAATTAATTGGAAAATATAAATATGTTCTGTGTATTTGGGTTTTAAGGGTCATTTACAATTTTAATATTTTTTTACTATTGTAAAATGAATTTAAAAAGATTTTTTTTTTTAATATTTATTTGTTTTTTAACACTTTAAAAGACAAAGCAACATATTTGAAATTTGCAGGGGGCGCTACAGTACTTAGCGCCGCCACTGATTGGACGTATGCATTTAGAACCCGCTTCTCTATACTTTACTAACTAAAACTTAGTGTTTAGAGTAGTGAGGTGTTTATTAATATACAGTAACAAACGTATTAAAATTTAGTAAATTTTGGTTTTATTAAAAAAAATTGTGCGCGCTATTTGTAAAACCTTACATACACATGTCTTCACGCCGACCTCGGTGGCGCAGCGGTTGCAAGACTAGTTACAGTACCAAAGGTCCTGGGTTCGAATCCCGGGTAAGGCATGGATATTTGTTCTGTTAGGAGAATTTGTAAAAATTCACATTTAATATACACATGGTTGTGACTTAATGAGTGTAATGCTCAAGGTCAAAAAAAAAAAAAAAAAAAAAAAAAAAAAAACATAACTTCACTGTAGCTCGGTGTGCCCGACACTGTGCCCATCTGATAATGGACCTTCCGCGTTCTAGTTTTCTGCTGTAGGACGCTACTTTATCGTTCGTTGGTTTGCCTTTTTGCTACGTTTATAACTTTGAACTTTTGACTAATCCATGTGTTTTTTATCTTTTAAAGTGATGTTTATCATTAAGCGTTTTATTGCATTCTTTTTTTTTTTTAATTTGTTCATAATGTTCTTTGTAATGGTTCATGTATGTGCGTCATATGTCTCATTCGTGATTACCTGTCAGTCAGAAAATATAGTAGGCAAGTCTTAAGTTATTTAGTTTTTTTCTTTGATATTCAGACTTTTTCTTCCTTTTCAAAAGATTCTTCCAAAGCTAGCGTGAAGAGCTATGGTAATATGATGTCCCCTTGCCTAACTCCGCGGTCAATACAAATTAACTTTGAGCTATGTCTCAATTAGATTTATATTGTGGCTGTATATGTTCTGTATGAGTTGCCAGTACCGATAATCTGTTCTCCAGCTGTTTGTGTTGTTAACATAAACCATAAAACGTTCTACTCGAAACTGATGATGATTGATGATAATGCAAGAATTTATTGTACTTAGGAAAGTGACCGCTAAAAATGGTTAAGAGCTGTTCTTGTATGCTCAGTTTTTTTAAAACAATATACATACTTTGTACTGTTTCTATTCCAAGAGCAATCTAAATTACAATTGTATGTACTTGGTCAATTTGCTTATGCAAGTTGTGAATACAAACTTAAGTTTTTTACGTGTCTGGTCGTAAACTATTTTAATTTCTAGCTTTAGAAGCTGTTTAAAACATATATGTACATATAAACAAACGGAGTTTATGTGAACATAGCAACATGTACACACTTATACATGGTAACAAATCTGCCGCCAGATAGTATATTACTTAGACTTCCAAAGCTGCACCAGACTGTTATCTGATTACAACAAAAAACCGTAAAATGATCAAAGATTACATTAGTCGTGCACTTTTACATCGGTTATTGATCAATATTTTTTAGGTTTTTATGCGGTTTGCTTTTTACGAGTAACGCATTAATTTGTATACACTTAAATCTAACATATTTGTGCCCAATAAACAACTTTCTCAACGGGTGCTTGCAGCAGCTTTATGTGTCCAATAACAGATTTTGCGTCGTATTTGGCTTGCGCAATATTTTTGTACTTTCAAAGTCGATCTCTAAAGACTTGTAGGCAACAAGCTATTCTCCATTTTAAATCTTAATTTGGATATTACTTTTACTTTATTTAGTTTTCTATTTAATACCAACGATCGTCCAAAGTTGATTACTTTTGTTGCAAAAACTTTCTATTTTTTTTACAGCCTTAATTTTAGTTTGTGTACAAAATAGCAAACGCTACAAATGTTTTTAAATTATGCCAAACCTGTATGTACAACCATGTTAAATAACAATGCATTTTTCCTCTACTATATCATATCTCAAAGACCATTTTGGTAACCGTTTGTGTAATTTATCTCCTTTGGCAGTTGGTATGCTTTGTTTTTTGTAATTTTAAGAATCTGTTATACTGAGTTAAAATGTCTAGCAATGCAATACAGATTGTCTTTTGCTTTGAGATCTTCTTCTTCAAGATGCAAAGGTTTTCTGCTGTTCCATAAAAACCCATCTGTAAAGTTTGCCCATATGCCCATAGCCCAGTTTGTTGCGTTTTTGTTTGAAAAAGATTAGAAAGAGATCCAAAAATCTTTTTGTACATTTCAAAGTCTTTCCTCGCAATTTTTAGTTTACAATTAAAATTGAACATATCCTGCATGATCATGTATCTCTTTCTACGTTTTTTTCTTTTCTATTCTTGTTTTTTTATTACTATGAGCTGATTATCTATTTAAATTCAATTTTAAGACGAACAAAGTCACAAAGCCAATAAGATATGGAATGCATGACGTACTACGGGGCTTATGGCGCCCGCATAGTCCAACCCCAGTTAAATCCATCACTGCACGCAGTTAATATGATTGCAACAATTTATTTTAAAACTACAATTTGCCAATAACTATGTATGAGAAAAACGTTTTATTACGTAAACAAATATAGCATATCAATCCACGTTTTTGATTAGCCCAAACCACAACCCACCATTGTTGAATATGTTATGGTTTTTTAACTGTGTAGCAATATAAAAAATGTAAGATGTATAGTCGACAAACTAAACAAAAATTTTAAGACATTATATCTAAACTAATCTAATTACCAGTAGATAAAGAATATTTAACTTTATGAAAATAGTAGAACGACAGTAAAAATTTACTATCATAACCTTATAAAAAAAGAAAATTTGCCAATTGGATTTTTTATAAGCATTCGACTTACCTTTTTATTGCTGTAATTGAAAATATGTTTTTTTTGTCAGTTACAAATTACAGAAAAAAGGAAGGTTAATTAATAAAAGAACTGTTTTTATTATTTCTTAAAACATCTTTAATCTCGTTATTGCTTTAAATACTAGGCCGAGTTTAATATAATAGTGTTTTGTATTAAACTTCTATCTTAACTTCAGCAAAGTCTTTAACTTTAACTTTAACTTTTGATCCATGCATAAAAGCGTTTTGCTTTTAAGTTTTTCTACTGAGCCCAGAAACTAACATCTGCACCAACATGCACATAAAGTATCCAACCAGTAAACATACCGCGTACTTTCTTTTTGTAGTTACAACTTGCTACTTATTATATCTGCATCAGCATGTATGTTCCTAATTGAATTATCTGATGTACCTTTGACAATCGTATTTGTATTGCGTTTCTTACTACCTTGATATTATTTTAGCACCTAAAATAGATCGGCTTAATGCTGCCAAAAGATGTTTATAAACATATTGGAATTGGCACAGCTTCTTAATACTGGGGTCAAGGCCAACACATTCCAAGAGGAATTACAACTCTTCTGAATCATCTTTGCCAAAATCTCAAAACAATCAGAAATCTACACCAATTGACTAAACTTGCGTTTGAAATAGTCTGTAACATATACGTTCTAATACTTGATATTACAACAGCAACTTAATTGCAACAAAATATATCTAAAACAAAAATGCATACTTCTCAAAAATATTTTTTAAACATTTCTTCTAATACTTCAAAATTCATGAATGTATTTTGATTTTTTATAATATTTTATTTGATTTCTTTATTACGATTAAATCAATTATTATTATTTCTAATTTACTTTTTTTGCTTTCAGGTGACCTGACATCCAACGTTCAAGATACAGGAATCGGTGAACTTCATACAAAACGTGTCGCCAAACAATTGGCCTCAGCATTGGAACATTTACACACAAGAGACTTAGTGCATCGTGATGTTAAATTAGATAATATTTTAGTGTTTAAGTCAGACTTTTCTCGTATTAAATTATGTGATTTTGGTGAAACACGAAGAGTAGGAAGTCAAGTTCCGCGTAGAAATGAATGGCTACCATATGCACCTCCAGAAGTTTTAAGAGTTAAACCAGATAATGATTACACGTAAGTTAAAACAAAAAAATAATATTTTTACATAGACACGCTGTAAGAAATAAATAATATTAGTAATAATGCTAAAAGATATATAACTTTCAGGGCAGTTACTTCACATGACGTATGGCAATTTGGAATTGTCATTTTCGTGTGTCTAACTGGATGTCTACCATGGCAAAAAGCGGCATTGGATGATCCACGTTATCAACGCTATTTAACATGGCATCTGAGCACAATGAAACTTGGCCGTCAACCCAAATTATTCAAACTAATTTCTTCTAAGGGACAACGTATTTTTAAAAAATATTTAGAACCCAGAACAGAAAAAAGACCGCATGGTTTGGCCGAACTCTCTAGATACATTGATGATAGATGGTTATCTAAAGTAGGTATTGAGAAAAATAATGAAGTTCCTGATGAAGAAGAAGGATTGTGTCCATCTATGTACAGTTTCCATAGCAGCCCTGAAGAGAAGAATAAATTATTATATTCATTAACACAATACGGCCTCGAAACTACAGTTGATAGATCTGCTAAGAAAGATCGTATTAGAGATTGGATTCAAAGCAGTGTTATTGAAGAAGAGGATGAAGAGGAATATGAAGAAGAAGAAGATACAGATGAAGATATCCAGATTAAAGATCATCATACAGGCCCAGCTGGTGAAATTGGTAATAGGGGTCCAGTCGGAGAAAGAAAAATCAGCAATGGACATGTAACTTTAGAGCGTAAAGTGAGCAGGCGCAATTCCACAGTGAGCATACGTAAAATGCCAGAAGTATATTCACCGCCGATCGATCCACGGATACCTCTAGAACAGCAACAAGATAAAATTAAATTACAAGTAGAAGAAATGCGACATATTAAAGCCACACAACCACCACCTGTAGTGAAATCAGCTTCGTTAGATGAATCTGACAGCAATTGGTCCAATGAGTCATCAGCATCCAATGTTAATTTTGAACATTTTGGCTTACAAAATGCCCTCCCATTCCAAAACATCAAAGTCAATCAATCTAATAACAGTTTGGATAGCAATAGTTCTATAAAGCATAGGATAAATATACAAGAACCTCAAGCTCAACAATATACAATTCCTGTACAAGCTCAAGAAAATACAGCTCAGAAACGAGGGTATCCAGTACCAGTACCAACAAAAGAGTATCCAGTTCAATCTAATGAAAATCCAGTTCAATCTAATGTATATCCAGTTCAACCTAATGTATATCCAGTTCAATCTAATGTGAATCCAATTCAACCTAATATGTATCCAGTTCAACCGAATGTATATTCAGTTCAACCTAATGTATATCCAGCTCAACCAGCACCTGCACCAAGGATTAATCACGTCCACACTAGGGACCAACCTACTCAGCCTAAAGAATATCCTGCACAACCTAGGGTACAACCAAGAGAACATCCTGCTCAACCAAAAGAATACCCTGCTCAAAAGCGTGAATATCCGTCACAGCCACGTGAATATCCACAACAGCCACGTGAATATCCACAACAGCCACGTGAATATCCACAACAACCTCGTGAATATCCACAACAACCTCGTGAATATCCGCAACAACCTCGTGAATACCCACAACAACCACGTGAATATACAACTCAACCACATGAATATCCAACACCTCCAAAACCTCAAGAAGATCCCAAAATACAAGAATACCATAAACATCCAACAGCACCACACAGAAACGGACATACGCGATCAAAATATGAACGCAAACCAACATCCCCAATACCTCCTAAAAGATCTGTACGTGAAGATAAACGATTTGGTGCGTATGGCAATTATGGTAGTAAGAGTTCGTCTAGCAACAGCAACAATTCCACTGAAAAGACAAATAAGTAACAATCCTGTCTACTGAATGGAACCGTCTAATAAAATTTGGCAAAGATGTGAGAATCTAATGCCAGCATTCTTTTAATAAAACAAGCACCACAGTTGATGGGACAAATATTTTGAATACAACCCGATTGTTTTTATTCTTAAAAAATTACATTATTTTATTTCGTTATGAAATTATTTTTTAATATTCCAATATTTACTATGGATTGATGATTTTATTTATTTTGTTTATTAAATGAATAAAAAAATATTGTTTCTTTTTGTGTTGTTCTTTCCTTGTCATTTAGGTATTGACGTAAATTTCAAAATTAATGATGCAACAGAGCCAAATGTTTATTTTAGTGTATTTGAACTTGCATACATAATCAAACATACTGCCAAACAGCGTCAAAATATTTTGATGTAATTTGTTAACAGTCTTTTGTAGTTAATAGACATGTAATATAAAATATTTTATCAATTTTTTATTATATAATATTTGTTGACAAACACTACGTTGCTTTTCCGCTGGTAACTTTATTTCAATTTTTTTTTAATTTTAAAATTAGAAGAAATAATGGAGCCCAGAATAGAAAGCTATGCAGCCACTCAAATGAAAACGGTGTAGAAAAAAATAAAATAAATTTACAAATGTAATGTAAAAAGTGTAAATATGATAATAAAAAAGTAAAACAAAATTATAAATAGATCCATACTGAAGTTAAAAAACTTATTGCAATTTTGGTTGTAGAGTACATATATTTTATTACGTATCAATTCCAGTTATTGCTATTCAATGATGCTTTAAAGCTTCATAAGGCTTCGAGCAAATTTAAATTAAGAGCTTACGCACATAGTTAAATTCAGTTAATTTTATTATTGTAATAGAATAATGAGTATATGCACGGATAGTAGACAACAACTAAAATGTGCATTTTCTTGAGAAGTTAACGCAACATAAACAAGTTTCAGTCAGACAAGCGGCATGATACGGTGAGGTGAGTATTGTAGATAAACCATGAGTAACTTGTATGTACTCTAGATATAAACAAAACAAAAAGATAGTTGCTCTTTACTGAGCAGTGTATCACAAACCACTGAACCTGTTGTCGCGCAAGCAAAGTCACTTTTGATTTTGGCACCTTGTTTTGCAGAAGCACTTGGCAAAATCTTGGCCACTTGCTGTGGACTGGTTTGTAACAGCAGACTTTAAAAAGGTTTCCTTATCTGGAATGTCTTTAAGTTTGAGCAAATTCTTTGGACACACTAAGAATTGTGGCCTAGAATAGCATGGAATTAGTAATATTGAGCTAAACAGATATTGAAATTAGAAACTAACCTCGCATACAGTTGTTTTAGAATTCCCTCCATTGTGCCAAGTTCTTCTCCGAGAAAAACTGTAAGAAATTTCTAATTATCTTCATTTTCTTTGATGGGCTTTCCAGATTGTTGGCCTATCTGCTAAAGCTCTCATATTTCTTGAACAAAATGTGCAAAGAAAATGACCCCATAGCCCTCTATGTTCTCTTTGTCTTTTAGAACTTGTCCACAAGTTTGGTAAATGTTTCAACCACAATCTCAATACTCGTGGGCACCACAAACCTTTTTAGATCAAATGCAGCAGATGTTGAAAGTTGAGGGCGGTTGTTGAGGTTCTGTTTGATCATCTTGCTGTCGTTAAGGCTCTGCTTGACCACTTCCGCTTTCCTTAGCCAGTTTGTCAATTTGTTGAGATAAGGAAAAATTAGTTAGACCTACCTGTCCTGTTTTTCACTAGTAGGACAAATGCTTTGCTTCATCTGCCGGGTAATTTTTATTTTGTACTTGATTAAAAGTTCCCTTAGCATTCCGTCCTTTCCCCCATGGCAATAGGTAGTAAGTAAGTAAGTAATATTAGCTTACTCATATTCTCAATTATCATAACATCGTATCGATTTAGAAGCTAATTTTATTAATAAAACTTATGCGTTAATGATAATACCAATTATCAAATTTGTCAATTATAATTATTTTAATAATAACGTATAATTGTCACCAGACAAAAATAATAAAATATCACATTGATTAGTCACAATTGTAATTTTTAATGACAGATGCTCTTCTAGTTTTGTAAGATGTTTATAAATAACACATGTGTTGTGCAGGAAAATTGGTCGATTTCCAACAATTTTAAATTAAAATATATTCTTTATTAACTTAATATTATAATTTAATTTTGAAAAATTACTACTAATCAAACGATAAAATGTGCATTATTTTAATTGCAATTTGTATAAACTCAATAAAAGTGAAATTTTGGCAGAAAAATTATGTTTTAGTAAAAAAAAAACATACAAGATTGCAATACTTTTATACTAATATCATTGAAAGCCAAAGTGCACACATTTCTCATAAACAAGACGCACCGTGCAATGTATCTATATGTAATTAATCAACATACAATTTATTATTATCTTCTAATCATAACTTGTTTGTACAATCAGATATTTTCACACCATATACGTTAGGTAAACCACAAGATTATAGAAAATACTTAATTCTATCTAAAATTAATAAAACACCAATTTTTCTATCACAAAAACAATCAAATAAAAACAAGAAACCTGCAGACTTTAAGACAAGAAATACGGGCCTTACTGAGTTCACAGGCAAGTGTGCACACTTTCGCGCGGATCATAGCATCGTATTCTCGCTAACCGCTCTGACCTTCAAACACTAAAGCTTCAATCCTGTCATGCAAATCAAGTATCGCTTCAGAGAGTTGAATAGTATGCGGACATGACCTCCTTATTTCTGCAATTTGTGTTGGTACTAATGTTTCAGTATATGTTCTTCTCTTATCTTTCTGTTCACCTTCCGTTGCTTGGCAGGCATAGTTGTTTTGACCTTCTTTGTTTCTTTCCTCTTTATTACTTTTTTCCATATTCTTTTGCTTCCATTTAGCTTCTTGCTCCTCCTTCCTTTGACTTCTGTGGCTTTTAACTTGTGTGTTTTCTTCCATTTTGGTTTACCTAAATCTCAAAACTTCAAAGTCCTCTATCTTTTTCTTCAGTACTGCCGTTGCATAGTTTCTTAGTGTTCTCCATTTGTTTTCGTCACTCAGGCATATTTTAATGATTGTAGATTTGTCTACTTTGTTTTCTAATACCTTTTCTAGCTTTTTCCTGTCTTCCTCCCATGCTTCGCACTCTACTAACGTATATTCTGTGTCGTCATGCGTGTCTTCTTGACAAAATATACATTTTTTCTCTTTCTCCATCTTATTTATTTTTTGTAAGTACTTTCCAACGACTCCATATCCGGTAAGTAGTTATGTTGTATAGTAACACGTTCTTTTTCTACCCATTCATTTATTTCTGGTATTAGTTCCCTTGTTCATTCTCCTTTTTCTCCTTCTTTCCACTGTCGTTGCCATCTTTCCACCATATTCTCTCTCCTCACCATAAACCTAACATGAGCTTTCTTGGTGTCACTGCACTCGATGCTGAAAAACCTAGAGAGCCTCTCCAGGATGTCGTCCAAAACCCAGATCACATCTGCGCCAAGCAACAATAAAAAAATCTGAAAAAGTGTTCCAAGACAAGCACCTATTGGCCAAAGCTGGTCTGACTACTGCATCATCTTCGGTGAGTTTCCGCGTTCCCCCAAGAGTCGTCTCCGAGCCGAGAAGACGGTGACAAATTACGCCCAACGTAGAGCAAACAAAAGCATGGTATCTCTACGACCCCAATAAAGACACCAACAAAGAAATTCACGATGTTAACCAAACTGACAGGAAATAAGAAACAAAGATAAACAAAGAGAAAAATGTGAACGAAGAGAAGAAGATGGACAAAGAGAAAAATATGAACAAAAAAAAAACGGACAAAACTCAAACCAAAGAATTCTTCGGCAGTACTCGGACGCAGTAGAGCTTGTCTGAATAACCAACCAATTAAATACTCGCATCACTCCAAAAAAGTCATGTCTAGCACTTTTGCAACTTTAGTAAAACCTCAAATCACTGGATATCGGCTACGGAACACCCAGCACCAAATGAGAAAGTAGAAATTATAGGAATTATTAGATTCGGGGCAAACCAGAACTTCACCCGGCTCTGACTACCCACAACACAACCATCAAGCGGACGAGTCAAGCAGGTCAACTCAAAGATCTCAATGCAAATTACGAGCAAGTTAAAAACGACCGTTAAGATTTGCTAGCAATGCCTGGACCACAAATGACTAGAAGTCCGTATCGACTATTCCAACCAATGTTTACGCTACAAAAAAGCACGCCGGTCCACATATACTGATCACAGCAACAATCAAAACAAGTTCTGGCAAAAAAAAAATTGAAATTCGTTCCCAAATCAGGACCAATTAACAGGTCTACTTCAGGAATTCTACACGGCATTCAGCAATAGCATCGTTCCAACGGCCAATAAGACCACCACCTACCAAATCGATTTAGTGGACAAAACTCCGGTATGAGCTACCCAATACACTCACAATACTCGCCGGAAAGCCTAGATTTTTAAACAAATCCTCAAATTACTCACTAACGGGATAATATAAAGGAACAGCAGCAGTTACTGGTAATGATCAACAAAAAGGATGCTACGCTTTGGCATAGACTGAAAGCTGAATGAAGTCACCAAGACCAAAACAGCACCACTTTCAAAAACCCAAGAGACCTTAAAGTACTTCGGAAATGTTTAAATGTTCACCAAACTCAACTTAACTACAGGCTACTGACAAGCCACACCGCTTTTTGGCATAAGATGGAAGCACTTACCAATTCACAATGATGCCATTTGTACCCAAGAACGTGCCAGCCACTTCCAGAAAAATTGTCAAGAGTGTTGGATAGACTCCTGGGTACTATTGTCCTAGTCTACCTAGACGATATCATGGTCTATTTTCAAAACCATAAAGAACACATTGACCATCTCCGCCAATTCCTAGATCGATTGCAAGAATATGGTTTAAACTACAAAATGTCCAAATGGGACTTACGACAACAAGTTAGTGCTAAAGGTAACCAACCACTACTACATTATCTGGCCAGAATTCAAGACTACCCAAAGCCAAACAACAAAAAGCAGCTCCGCTGATTATAGGAATCTATACCTAGCTCCAGAAATACGTCCCAAAATTGACCCGCCCTCTTATAAAACTGCAAAAATCCGAAAAATCGTTTGTGTAGATCAACGCCAAACAACAAGCGTTCGAGGCCTTGAAGGCAACACCAATCGATCCTGCTCCAAAACCATTCCACACCTAGAGGACTTCTCCAGAAAGTCGCCCAAAAACCGGAGCTTATTTAAAAGATGGGCCATCACAAGGAATCTTTTTAAAATGTTAATAACACACAAACGGCTAGATGACATTTTATGATCTTGAATTTATTTTATAGCCAAGAGTATCCGGCTATACATAGAATATTACGTCAGCCAAATGGCTGCCACGGCTGGCCTTACAATAGTCCATTCTCTCGACCCAATTTTTAAGAACTTTTTCCAAAGTCTGCGGTTCTATCTCAGCAATGGCATTTTGGATATTGATTTTAAGATCGTCAATCGTTGCTGGATCATTGGTATAACAACGTTCTTTAACGGCACCCCAGAGATAAAAGTCCATGGGCGTCAAATCGCAACTCCTTGCTGGCCAATTCACATCTCCACGACGGCTGATTACACGATTTTCGAACTTTGACCGCAATAAGTCGATAGTTTCGTTTCTTGTTGGAACCAGATGTTGCCCACATCCAAACAAGCAATTTGCTCCCAAAAAAAGTTTGTTATCATGGTCCTATAGCGGTTTCCGTTGAGCGTTTCGCCAGACTCAAAGAAATATGGTCCGATGATGCCGCCGGCCCATAATCCGCACCATACAGTCACTCGTTCTGGATGCATTGGCTGCTCAACGATCACGTGTGGGTTTTCCAATGCCCAAATCCTGCAGTTTTGCTTGTTTACATAGCCCCCGAAGTGAAAATGTTATTTGGACCTTATAGACAAATAAACAGATGTCTTGATGCAAAATACGCCTCAAGATAGTGCGACTAATGTTCAATTGCTGAGAGCGATGACGAGTCGATGTTCTCGGGTTGGCTTGCACACTACGGGCTACAACAGCAATATTCTCGGGTGTACAAACCGGACGAGCTTGTGGAATTTTAGTACGGTTCACCAGCATACCAGTTTCACGAACTTTGTGCACAAATTTCTTCAGAACACTTGCATTTGCTGCATATTCGCGACCGAATTTTGTACGCAATTTTTGCACTGATTATGATACACGAATTATATTCAGTAAAGTAAATTTTTAACATTTCCCAACGTTCATCGAGCGTATAGCGTGCTATTTCGTTAACCGGATGTTGTATACTAAAGAACTGTCATACATCAGATTTCAAATACCTTAACAGTAAAAATAAAGTGGTAGTTCAAAAAGATTCCAAGAGATGGCCCATCCTTTACATCATGCAACAAAGAAAAACACAAACAATTCGAGAAAGTTCCGCTCCAGAGCAAGTATCTATCGACCAGAGCTGGTTTCCCCTCTGTAAGTCATTTCTAAACCGGGAGGACAGTGGTAGTGCTCTTTTAGTGTTGCAGCGTTTGTTTGCAATCCATACTAAACGTCTAAATCTAGAATCAAATGACAATCCAATATCACAACAGTGTTGTAAATATGGGGCTGGGGTTTTTAACAATTTAAATAGGTAACTATCTCCAGAATATCTGTGATTGAGAAACTTATTCATATACTGTTGTCCATTCGACCCTGCACTCCAGGCTCTTGATCCTATAGTGCACCCTTAGTTGTTACTCTCCTAGTAGTTTCGTTTCTTCAATAAAGTCTAGGTACTGCCTTGCGCCCTTCTTTGGTTACCTTGTGATTGCCAAAGAAGGTTCTACATTGCGTACTGCAAGCCTCAAACATAAATTTCTACGTCTTCCAGACAACCGGTAAATTCCCATGTCTATGCATGTGTTTGTTCAATCCAATTTCCTGTAAGCTTTTGAAATTTTGTCCAAACCATCTGCATTACCATAAGTAGTAAAAGAAGGTGCGCGCTAGGGCACCTCCCACCACTTTTTTCAAGGTCAAGGCCATTGCCATGGCCACGCCTCCTCAAGCCATCACGCCCCTCCATGGTCAAGGCCATCACGCCCTCTCCAAGGTCAAGGCCATTACACTTCTCCATAGTCAAGGCCATGCTTCCTCAAGGTCATCACGCCCCTCTAAGGTCAAGACCATGGCCACGCTTCCTCAAGACCATAACGCCCCTCCAAGGTCAAGACCATGACCACGATTTTTCAAGGTCATGGCCACACCCTTCCAAGGCCAACTTGGCACACTTCTTCAATACCACTTTTCTAAAGCTACACCTGTCATAGTCACCACTTTTTTTTTAAATCAATTTGATTCTCAGGCTAAAACATTTACTTATATAATGTTACACAACAACATTGATTATTGTATCTTTTGCCGTCGCCATGAATGTATCAACTTTTATTTTACTCTCTACAATTTTAAACAACACATTGTATGTGTCAAAACCAAAAAATACAAACGAATGTTATATTTCAATTAAAAATTCAACATGGAAACAAATGGATATGGACTATATTTACCATCCAAAAACATGCAAAACCTCAATAAATGCCAACAACCATTTAGGATACAACATCATTTATAGGTTAAAAAATAATACAAACATAACAGCAAGTTTTCAAAATACCATTAGTTTTAATAATTCAACATTGTACAATTTTGTTAACATATTATCAATTATTATTCTAACATTGTTTCTTACTTATATATTATATTTTATTACAAATAAAATGTACACTAAATATATTACTTATTAATAAATATTTTTAAAAAGTTACGAGTGCTTCATTCTCAACCACTTTCCATAATAGATCTATATTACTTTGCCAAAGTGATTTATTATTTACACTAAATAATGTCTCTACATTTTGTTCAGATTCTTCTTTTTCAATTTCTTCTGCTACTTCAAAAAACATATCAATATTTTGTTTCCAAGGGTCACTATCTAATAATTTATGCCCCCAAGCTAATGTTTTCATGGAATCAGGAATTATATATCTTTTATCATCAAAGTTGGTCAATGCTACTTTATTTTTTAATTCAGTGTACATATTGTGTAAATGTGACCGAAAAATAAACATTCTACATAACTTGTTATTACCTTTTAGAATATTTTGGAAATCATGCACCGTTAATTGTTTATCAATAGCACACTTTTTAACCCCTTTTGCTTTTTTTGTTACTGATGTCGGTGTTACCACACAATATGCCTTTGCTCCGGTACCATAGAAACTTTGAATAGGTTCACCAACATATTCATCTTTCATTTTACCCAAAATAGATTTATTTCTTTGTATGTCATGAATATTACCATCCTTGTAATTGGATGTGTCAAAATAATTTAAATTTTGTTTCATATCATCATAAAAATTATCAGTTTTTACATCTAATATTAGTGAATCGGTATCCGTATATAATAATGACACGTTTTCATTATACATTGGTTTTAAATAGTTATAATAAAAATCATACATAACTGTCTTTGATAAATCTAATATAGAAAATCCAACATATATTGGTTTATTATAATACACTTTTACTTTATTCATCTGAATTGCAACTAAATTTTCCGAAAATATTGAACAATTTTTAAAATTTGGTTTGGCTATAAATACTTCTGCTCCGAATTGTTTACCTAACTTACTCCAATGGCTAACAAGTTTTATATCAATTCGATTGTCTAAATTTTCCATTGTTTTCCCAAATACGCTATTGTTCATAAGTTTAAAGAATAATTTCTCAAAATCATTTTTTGATGCATTTCGCATCTTAGTATTTAAATCAATATATCCTTTAAGCCAATGTGATTGTTTGAATTGAATAACACGATGAATTTTTTTCAATTTTAAACCATTATTTAAACATTGCTTTAAGTTTCTGTAATGAATAATGTATTTATTTTTATCATATAAATTTGGAATCAATTTTGCAAATTTACTGTTTGGTGGAATTATGTTTTCTGGACAAAATGGAAAATCATTATGAGTATCATGTAATTCAGATGGATATTCTAAGTCAACTTCCAAAACATAACCTATATCGGATGTATCAGATATATCAAATACATTTAACTGTTCTATTTCTTCAGGTGTTAACCAATTAAAATCTTTTTCGGGTAAATATTCAGACATAGAACCACCATATAAATTAGTTGCATCAAGGTACATTAAAAATGAGATTAGTTTAGTGGGATCATAGTTTGGTAAAAATTTGTTGTTTGCTTCAGCTTGTCTACCAACACATGTACTAACACCACCACGGATACCCTTTTTGAAAAAATGTAACATATCAATGTCAGTTAGTAGTTCTAATTTTACCTTGGTAAATTTTAGCATAGCATCCCAACTTAAACCAGGGGCAGTAAAGTAATGTGCCGGGTCTAGTTTATAATTTTTCAAACAAATTTTACGAAAATTTTCAAAAACGTCTGCTAAAATTAGAACATCTGATTTTAAATATATGTCAGCATAATCACCAATAGTTTGACATTTGAATAAATCCCATACATCACAAGCTCGTTGGTAATCTTCTATCGAAATATTTTCTTCTCTTAATTTATCATAAAATTCTTCAATTGCAGGCAGTTTTCTTTCATTTAATTTTAAACAATTATCAATGTAGGAGTAAGGAAATACACCTTTTTGTCTTATAAAATTGAATTGTTTTGAATCTTTAAAATATTTTTTTACTTCAATACATTCTTGAGGACTTAAATTTTTTGATAATTTTTCTAATGATTGTGGCATAAATTTAAAAGAGTCTAAGAACCTCATTTGAATGTGTACGTTTTCTTTATTAATTACATCAACCAGAACTTGTTTTGTAAAGGATATATATTTTTCTTTTGTTTGTGCAATAACATTAATTTTTTCATTATTTAAAGCCAAATTTCTAATAAACAAATGAGAGTCATAATTTAAATTGTGAAAAAATATAGGTATATGATTTGGATTTTTATATTGTAAATTACAGTTGGAGTGAGCGGCACCTCTGAATTTTCCGGTCAAATGACAATGATCTCTTACTTTTATATCTTTATCAGAAAAGGTTGTATCACAAATATGACAAACTGTTGAATTTTGATATTCATTTTTGTCTTGCATCGTCATTATCATCAACTTTATTGGTTTCAAATGTTTGTGATATATATTTTTTAAATCAGTTTCTAATTTCTCAATAAATATTAGTTCGGGGTTAAGACCACGATAAATTTCTAATTTTGATAATGAATCATCATAATTACATTTAATATAGTATGCAAAAGAATATGGTTCATGTTCATATGTTTTAGTACTGAAAGACTTTGTTGGATCAGGAGAGCAAGTTAACATTGGTTTTAAAGCACATTCAAAGTCAGCGTAAACAACAAATGGTACCGATAATTGTTTTTGGAAATTTTCAAATTCTAATATATTTTCTGGCACTGATTTTCCAAATTTATTAATTTTTGTTTCCGTGCAAGGAATTTGTGTATACAAGTAATTGCAATCATTTTCTAAATGTCTTAATAATTTAAAATTAGTTTTAAAGTATTGTAGACATCCATCACAAAAGTGTTTTGCTTGATGATGATTAGAAATTTGAGTTGAAACTAATTTAGATAAGTTTTTAATGTAGCAGTAGTGATTAATACCATCATCATCACTGAATAATAGCAAATTTATGTGAATAGGTTTTTTTAATTTTGTGTAATGCATAGGACCAACAATTTCATATTTCCTGATTCCATCTTTAAAGTAATACTCTAAACCATAAACATTAATTGACACATTATTACTTTTTTCAAATTTTTCGATATCACTTAACTTAATTGGAAAATTTATATCATTAAAATTAAATACCTCACTATAATGTTCATATGATGAAGTTTTACTGGGGTTTCCAGTCGGTTGGCGTACTGCTGCAACAACACTCCATGCAAAACAGCAATCATCTTCATTTTTAATGTTTATAATTGCTTGCTTTCTTTTAATTTCTGTAGGCAGTGGAATGTATGATGAAGCACGGAGAGGATTATACTTGTTGAAGTTGACTTCTAAAAACAGTATTTTTTCTAACGCCCAACCTATAATAATATATTTATTAAGTTAAATAATATATAACTTACAACTTAGCACTTACCTGAATCACGTTCTTGAAATTCAGACATTTTTGTGTCGATAATTTGTCTAAAAGTATCATACAACTCTTCAAATGATGTAGAGATAGTTGCAACTTTGTTAGCAGTATTGAACGATTTTATTTCAAATAATTCTTTTTCACTAATTGTGTACATACCAAATAATTCAAAACTTATTTTAACAGCACAAAATTTATTTACAACTTTGTTTGTTAATTTATTTACTTTATCTTTAATTTCATTCATAAAATCAGTTAAATTTAAATAGTCGCGGTTTGATTTGACTCTATATGTAACAATTCTGCTTTTAAATGCAGTTGTTATTAACTCTACACCATCATCTATAGCCAGACAACAATTCTTCTTATGGTGAAAGCTTTTTAGATGACTGTTGTATGAACGTGACGGAATGATAGTTTTACAATCATTGCAAAACTTATCTGAAAAATATTATAACTTAATAGATTTAAAAATTATTAAAAAAATAAACTTACCTGGATTTGTTTTTTGTTGTTTGCTCGGAGGTGAATCATTGTTTAAACCACAACTCTCTTTATAGTGTCTTTTTAGCGACCTTTCACTTTTGTATAATTTATTACACTTAAAGCAGTTCATGATGTGTATTATGTTTGAAAGATGCACACTGAATGTTTCTATTTTCTTCGGAGAATTTTATTTAAAGGAAGCTGATCTTGGCGTTACCCAACAATACCACGGGGAGGTGTCAGCACATTGTCAGGAATGATAGGAAATAATGGAAAGGGTTGATGGGAGGTTACTATAAATAAAAAGGAAACTACTTTTTAATTAAACGTTCTTTTAAATCAGATAGTTCTTGATGTCTAACTATTCGATTGTCTATTGAATTTTCGAGAGCATGCAATTCTCGATCAATATCACTAACCGCACGCACTATAGCTGTGTCCATTGCATTGTTTATTAAGGAAGTATTAAAACTTTCACTTGGATTAAATTGTTCAATAGAACCCATACTTAGATCCAAATCGATAGTATTTGGATTTAAATTTGGGGGGGGAATCTCCGACTCACTACACATTAAATTATTTGGAGGAAAGTCACTTCCACACGAGGAATTGTCAATTAATATGACTTCGGGGATAATCTCCGAGTCACTACACGAAGAACTGTCTATAGTAATCGCGAGGAGAGACTCACTACACTTATGTTTATTGTTAGAAAAATCACTACCGCACCAAGAACTAGTCGTGCCGTAGATGTTGTCCCCTTGATATGGAGTTGAACAACGTTTAACTCCATTTTCAAAATTGCTGTAGTTCTCACTATCATCACTATCACACGAAACACACATGAAATTGTCAATTGATGTTGTTGTTGAGGCACGGGAAGAAGAACCGTCATTGGGATTAATGACATTCATAATAATGCTGTCAACACTATATGAACAATCCATTAATCCCTCTTGAAGAATAGATGATGGATTGATTCCTTCTTGATCCATGCACACACTCACTATACTTTGTGGACACGGAGTTAAAACTATATTAGTTAAATTGCTGTTAACAGTTACAGCACTAGAAATATTTAAAATTTCAGGCAAAGGGGGTGGCCCGAAAAAGAATTCATAAAGTTGAGGTTGATTATCAACATTCAACTCGTAGTCGCACCCATCGCGCCTTAACGGAGTTTCTAACAATCCCCGTAAGATGGAGTTAGGTGCTTCTTGAGAATTCATTTTGCAACTATCTTAAAGATTGAAAATACACACGGTTTTATACAAGTAAAATAAGAAATAAAAAAGTATTGGAATGTGGTTTCGCCTTTATACAGATAGGTAGTAAAGCAATAAATAAAAAAAAGTATTGGAATGTGGTTTTAATTGCATGCATTTGCAGACTAGATCACCTTGTAAAACACCACCTTGCCCCCAGCCGCCAACTCACAGCCCCCTGCCCCAACTCACAGTCCATGCCCCTTGCCGCCCCCACCCCCACCGCCCCCGGCCGCCCCCACCCCCCTGCCACCCCCGCCGCCCCCGGACCAGGGGGGGCTCTGCCCCCCCTGGACCCCCCCGAAAACTGGAATCCGATTTCAATGCAAAACCTCACACTACATTTTGAAAGTTATAAAAACAGAAAAATTATTAAAATTTCTGAAACAGATAGTTCGTTTGTAATGTTAGCAAATGAATCAGTTATGGAATTATGGAAATTGCTACCGCTGGTAAAAGATCTTCTAGAGAAACTCAAAAAGCAACAATTTTCAACGTTTTACAATAATTTAATTTGGAATTTGGTTAATATGACTGGTGATAGTTTACAAAACATTGAGGCATTAATGATACCATTTATTGCAAACGATAATGCATATGGAATAAAAGAACTTTTATATATTTTTCCTGATTTATTGGAGCAAGATGTTAAAAAGCGTAAATTATCTATTAATGCAAATGAAATTATTTCCGAAGCAATTGATAATTTGTAATTTTGTTTTAATAAATTTGTGACCGCATTTTTTTTTTTTTTTTTTTTTTTTTTTTTTTTTTTTTTTTTTTTTTTTTTTTGTGCGTAAAATATATGTTGTGACCTTGAACTGCACATCTGCACTTGTTCATGGTCATCAACTTTGTTTTCCCCACTACTAAGAAAAATAGTGGGATTGATATAGTATAAATACTTGCACTACCAGTATGCATTTTATCTGCAAATTGTGAAGTGCAAACAGTTAAGTTGTAGTGCAAACAGTTAAGTGAAAAAACAAAAAGTAAAATGCCCTGTTTTGTTGATTCCCCCGACTTCATAGCCGAGATTGGCTACCTGCTAGAGTATCTGGATTTTAAAATAAATTTGTGGGAAGAAGAAAGGAGTTTGTTTCCATTCTTTGAAAACGGAGTAAGTAAATTTTATTTATTCAATTTTATTTTATTTATTCAGTTTTTTTATTATGTTTATATAATATTTATTTATATGTTTTCTTTTTTTGTTTGCAGTGGACAAGGGGTCAATTAAAGACCTTTAAACTCGCGACGATTTTTTGTCGCGAGTTTTTAGAGGATGAGATCTGCATGATGCAGTTCGTATCGAAAGTGAGCGTGCATCCTGAAATTAGGATGTTCTTGTCGAGAGCTGCTGGATACATCCCCGAGCGAGTATTGAGTGCTGTGGGGATGTACGAGTTTCAAGATGCCGAGTACATGGCAATGTGGGAGATGGACTGCCTGTTGTACGGGCTCACTCCACCTCGACACCCTGTTGGAACGGAAAACTCCCCAGACTCCACTGCAAGCAGCCCCCTAGACTCCACTGTAAGCAGCCCCCTAGACTCCACTGTAAGCAGCCCCCCAGACTCCTCTGCAATCAGCCCCCCAGACTCCAATGCAAGCCCCCCTGTTTAGTTTTTAATTTTTTTTTGTATTTTGTCTTTTGTATTTTTTTTGTATTTTTATATTTTTTTTTTGTATTTTTTTATATTTTTTATATTTTTTTGTATTTTTAATTATACATTTTTATATTTTTTAATATTTTTTTTTGTATTTTTTAATATATATAATAATAAAAGTAAATCTATTTTACATTTTGTGTTTATTTTTTTTTTTCTTATTTTACAGCTTTCTTTAAATAAAACTATTTATTTAAACTCCCCACCCCTCACTCTACTCTTTGCAAGAATTCCGTCATTTATAATGGAAAAAAATGTTTAATGCTTTACCTTTAAATATAAAGTCTGAAAAACTTACCGTAAATTTAGAACAAGTGCCAAACATTATTTACAAAATAAATTTTTTTGACGAATTTTTAAATTCCCAATAATTTTTATATTAGCTTTAAGTTTTAACTTTTGAACTATACAGTTTGTTTTATATGTATGGTGTATATTGTATTGTATTCTATATTAATGTTTTGCAATGCACTGATTTGTATTGTATTGTATTGTATTGTATTGTATTGTATTGTTTTGTATTGTATTTCCATATATTATAGATAATTAGATTAAGTTAGTTTTAAAATTTAAATTGTAAAACATCATGTTTATCAATAAATACTACTACTACTATTTTAACATTAATTATAATTTTTTTTTTTATAAATAAAATAAAACAATTTAAAATAAAATATTAAATTTATTAAAAAGTAATTACAAAATATTTTTGTTTATTAGTTTCATAGTTATTCAAGTAATTGAATTACTAATGATACACTACCAAGCTTTTCTTCTATTATGTTAAAGATTTTTATTTGTTGTTCTAGTTTTCTATTTTCCTGTTTGTTTTCCGCTTCTTTTATTACCAATTCTTCTTTTTTTTTATTGAATAAAAATAATAAACGTAAGCACTGTCCTTCTAATATGTTTATTAATTGTTTTGATCTAATACTCATTTCTTTATTTTTTGATTCTTCTTTTTTTTTTGTTTCACCTTGATTAATTAGTTTTACAAATTCACAACTTGGTGAAAATTTTATATGTTCCCCCATAGCCGTATCGCTTGGTTCCCAACGTGAAATATTGACTCCACAACAAAAGCATTGAACATGGTCCAAATGTTGCAAATAAACAAAACCAGCTTCGGCAAGTGATTTGGGTGTTATAATTCCAACCCAGTTTTTAAATGTTTGCAACCGATCTTCAAATATTGAAAACTTTCTAAGACATGCACCATCATCCAAAGACATTTTAACCAACACTAAATTTTTGTATTTTTTGAAATCTCTTAAACCAACACTAAATTTTTGTATTTTTTGAAATCTCTTAAATGCTAAACATGGTGAGGGAAGAGTGGGGAGGGGGTCACAAAAGTGTATTTTAAATAAAAGTCGTTTATATTATTATATTGTTTTATTACAATTTTTTAATTATTATTAGTTGCATTTATGACACAAATATAATGGTGGTGGTGTTTCAAGATTACTATCGTAATGTATATAACAGGGTAGATGATGTCTGCATTTTTGTAAATAAAATAAAAGACAATTTAAAATAAAATATTAAATTTATTAAAAGATCTTACAAAATACTTTTATTCAATAGTTTTATAGTTATTTAAGTAATTCATTTAATTTTTTTTGTTTATAATATAATACTAATACATTCATATAATGTGGTTTCATTATTTTTTCCACATGTTTATAGTCTTCCTCTTCTTCTTCTTCTGTTTGTTTATATTCTTGGTTAAATTGTTGTTCAAACAATACTAATAAATTATAATAATGTTCTCCTATTGTTTCTCTCAATGGTTTTAATTCAAAACTTATTTTTTTATTGATTGATTCTTGCTTTTTTGGGTCTTTTTTTTTCTTCTTTCATAAACAAATTGTAAATCTCGCTTGGTGACAATCTTTTATGTTTTCCCATAGTTGTATCGGTTGTTTGCCAATCTCCTATATCAATACCACAACGAAAGCAATTTTAACAAACACTGAGCTTGTGTGCGTTTAAAATCTCTTAAATAATAAACATAAAAGAGGTGGGGGTTTATTGTACATTATCCTTCGAAATCCAAGAGTTATGTGACGAGTCAAACCCTAACCATTTAACAAATACTTTATTTCCTTTTCTTCTAATTACTTTTTCAACTAAATAAATATCTGGATATTTTACTTTCTGAAGTTCGTATTCATAAAAACCACCCTTAATCTCTTGTTTATTTTGATCCGTTAATAAGTATGTTGATGGATACGTTGCTTGAATTTTATTTATAGTAAATATTTCATTTGACCAGTTTGGAGTATATCCTTTAGCAAATTCACTTCTATATTTACTAATACGTACGCTGTCACCAACGCGAAATTTCTTAGCCTTAGAGTCAACCAATTTTAAATGATTGTATGAATTTTGTAAGATAGCTTTTTCTGTTTTATTGTCAACATTAATGGGTTTCATGCCAATAGTGCTATGTTTGGTATTATTGTATTTGTTAACAATTTCTGGTAAAATATCTAACCATTTATAATTTCCTTGTAAACTAAACTGTTTCCACATGTTGTTCTTTAGAGTGCGATTAACTCTTTCTACAACGGACGCCTTTTGAATTGAATATGTGCTATAGTGATTTATGTTGTATTTTTTCATTAACGTTTGAAAGTCTTTATTGTAAAATTCCGTACCCATATCTGTTTGAACATTTTTTACAACATTTTTTTTAATTAGAAATATCTTTTCCATGGCAGATGAAACATCTTTTCCAGTCTTTCTTTTTACTGGAAATGCCCAAACAAATTTTGAAAATACATTAATAACTACTAAAATATATCTAAATCCTTTATTGAATTTAGCATAGGGTATCATTTCCACTAAATCTGCTTGAATTAAATCTTTAAGACCCTTTACTATAACATGTCTTCGCTTGAAATTTTTACGAGCTGGTTTGTGAATTTCTTCAACAATTTCTTGTTTAACATTTGTTATCTTATTCTTAACCATTTTCTTCAACAACTGGACTATATTCTTCTTCCACAGGACATTTAAGTACTAACTCAGCATATAACGTTACCATATTTCCACCAACATATTGTTCTGGAAATTCTATAGTATCCCCCCTTTTTAAAGGTAAATTACGTAAAGCATTCTCATAGAATGGTGAACCGTTTATTCTTATTTGAGAATTATTACTAATGAAAGCCGATACAATTGTAGCCGATTTGTGTGGAAAAATGTAATTTGATAAAGTATTATATAAAAGATATCTATTGTTGAGCGTTGTATCACTAAAAAAATTTAGTGTAATTGTATAACTGTATTTTTTTGGTGATGTTGATTGAAGTATTATGTCGATATCGTTATGTTTCGAATATAGTGTTCTTCCAAATTTATCAATGGTCATGTTTATTTCTTAAAACTCAATCAGTTAATGAGAGTTTACATCTATGTTACCGTTATTTAATAATTTTCGCTTCTCGCAACTCTTCAATTATTAAAGTAATTTCATTATTATGTCCAGTATGCCCAGCAGCTTGGGAAGAAATTAGAAGGCGCAGACGATTAACTAATTCATTAGGATTGTCCCAATATATAAATTCTAATGGCTTATTGTCGTATTCAAGTAGTGCTTTACCTGTACGAAATGATTGAGGTGTGAGTCTAACCGGAATTGCTTTTCGCCTATCAAGCAAAGGTGCAATTATGTTATTATATTTTGGTAGTTTAGTTCCTATTAATTTACCGGTTGGTATATAACCATGTTTTGCTGCATTTGTTTTATTAACAATTTCCATATAATTAGTTACATCCACACTCCTAAATCCTGTTGGTACCTTCTTGAATAATAACTCATACAAACCCGGTGTACCTGTATATATGCGTTCAAAAGTTTGCCCATTTATAACTGTTTTAATAACTACATCATCACCTCTGAAGGTAACAACTCCATTACCAATAGCATAATTATGTTTGTCTCCATCTTCAGTTGGTACCACTCTTATTCCATATGTGTGATCCATAGCCCTCGTTGTATCAGATATCATGTCGTAAATGTAGGCTTTAGGTAATGTGGAAAATTGTTTTACATATTCATCCAAATCACTCATCTTTTTAGTTTGGACTTCAACATTTGCATATTCATCATCATCATCATCATCATCATCATCATCATTATCAGCAACATATAGGTCTTCGACTATTGGCTGTGTATTGGATGTAGAAGGGGTGTGTTCGTAAACTTGTGGAAGAATACTTGTATCAATGGTAGTATTAGTTGGTGTTACAAATTCTTCCATTTTAATAGGGGATGACCTTCTACCATACTTTTTCTTTTTTGGTGTTTCATTTTTAATTTCTTCAGTTTCCTCAATTTTTTCAAATTTTGGTTCCAATTTAACTTTGAGATTTGCAATAAGGTCTTCTATTGGTTTGGTTATTGGTTGATAGGCCGATCGCATATGTGACTGCGACTGTGCATAATCAGATTTCAAATCTTGAAACTTTTTTTTTACAATACGTCGAGTTTTTAATAACTGCTTGACTAATTGCTTGTCCATGATGTTTATTAAACTACATGTAGATGCAAACTGTTGGAACTCAAACATACAATATATTTATATATTGTTTATAAATAAATAAATGAATCAAATCCTTTTCTATAGCGTCCAGATTTTATTTCACTTTCTTTATCAATAACTAAAAATCCATATTTCTCTTTCCAACAATAGGAACAAATATCTCTAAATTGTTGGTATGACAT
The DNA here is from genome assembly GCA_963932245.1 of Tachinus rufipes. Lineage (NCBI taxonomy): Eukaryota > Metazoa > Arthropoda > Insecta > Coleoptera > Staphylinidae > Tachinus > Tachinus rufipes. Next base: position 20,694,767 of record OZ010742.1, on the reverse strand, counting down.
ATCTACACCTACATGATCATCGTAAATGTGTTTTAAATTGGTATTATCTTGCTCAAATATAATCAATATATTAGCATTATCTCTTATAAGTTGTTTTGGTATTTTAGTGTATGTTTGACAAATATAAAAGCAATCTATGTTATTGTGTCGACCAAAACTAAAATAATCCCTCATTATGCTTTGATTGCAACATACAACATCATCAAATATAAAAACTGAATTTTCTTTGGTTTCTTGTGGTGATGAAATCTGATCACTGTTATCATATTCAAAATAACCCATACCCTTTATAGGTTCAATAACTTTTTTTAAATATTGATATTTTGATTGATGTAATGTTTTTGAGTAAATATAAACATTTTGAAATCTTAAACCGTTTGGATGTAAAAGTAAACTAATTATAATATTTGTTTTTCCACACCCAGAACAACCAATAATCAATCCTCTTTTACAACCACCACTAAGCAACTCACTATGTCGTTGAAACGTATTCTCAGAACAATCTACATCTTGATTGTTAATTGGTAAAGATTGAGTTTGTTTTACAACTCTCATTATGCTTCTAAATCTGTAGTTAAACTGATCAATTTGTCAATACTTCATAGAATATATAAGTACACCTACATTCTGTATTGTTATTTAGTATATTATGTTAACTCGTAAAAGAAAGACTAAACGTACCAAAAAAATTAACGGACGTGGATTTGTCAACAAATTAATTAATAAAACTACACGGGAATTTCATATTCCGGGATACAATTTTTGTGGTCCAGGAACAAAATTAGAAAAAAGACTCAAAAGAGGTGATAAAGGCATAAACCCATTAGACGAACATTGCAAACAACACGATATTGCATATTCAAAATATTCCGATATTTCTAAGCGGCACGAAGCGGATAGATTGCTAAGCAGACAGGCAGTGTTAAGATTAAAAGCATCTGACGCTGGTATTGGTGAAAAGTTTGCCGCGCTAGGTGTGTCTGGTATTATGAAATTAAAAACCAAATTAGGTATGAGTCTAAGACGTCGAAAAACTTCAAAACGAAAAATTTCAAAATCAAAGTCTAATGTAATGTTAGCAAAAATTAAAGGCATAACAACCAAATTAGGTATGAGTCTAAGACGTCGAAAAGCTTTAAAAAAAAGAAGAACTCTAAAATCCAAGTCTAATGTATATATGGCAAAAATTAAATTAGGTAAAGGCGGTAAACGTAAAACAAAATATATAAGAAAAAAAAAAATGCCTTCAAGGATTATTAAAATACCACACAGTGGTGGCTTTTTAGGAGCTATAATTTCTGGCGCTATTGGAATTGCAAATGCTATGATGAAAAAAAGAGCATTAAAAAGACAACTAGAAGAACAACAACGACATAACAAAGTAGAAGAAGATGTATTAAAATCCAAAGTAAATAGTAAAGAGGGTTATAAAATTGGTGATGGTTTATATGTGAAACCATACAAAAGTGGTCACGGTCTTTACATTTATCCCTATAAAAAAAACTAATAGGAAAGCTACCACAAAGAGCATTAACCAATATTGACTTGTATAAATATGCAAAAAACATTCCACATTTTAGAGGTGTATACATGCTAGATGAATTACCAACTAAAATGAATGCAAAAGAATGTGGTATTGTAAATTTAGAAAAAAAATCAAAAATTGGTTCTCATTGGGTAGCTTATATTAGAAATAATAATAATATTAAATATTTTGACAGTTTTGGTAATTTAAAACCACCTCTAGAATTATTAAGATATTTTTATAGAGATGGTAAAAAGAATATTTTATATAATCACGATGCTTTTCAAAAGTATAACACCTATAATTGTGGACATTTATGTTTAAATTTTTTATATAAAAATACATTATAAAAAATTCATCATTTGTATGTTTGATGTCAAACGAGTATGTCTTATAATATTACTTTTACTGGCAAAAATTCAATCCTGGAGGCAGATTTCAATCCTCCATTATATCTAAAAGAAGATGAAAATTTTGTATTGGGCTTAACAAATTTTGAATCATTTTATTCAATTGCAAACGTAGATGAAAGCAATAACAAATTTTACTATGGTGGCAATAAAGAAATTACAATTCCTGTAGGATCTTATGAAATTACTGACTTAAACAACTATTTACAAAAACAACTTCAAAAGCATAACGAAGATATCAAAATTAGAGGAAATAATAATACATTAAAAGTGCATATAAAGTGTACAGCATCTATTGATTTTACTAAGGATAATACAATTGGAACATTATTGGGTTTTAATAAAAAATTATTACCAAAAGATATTTCGACTGAATCAGACTTTTCAACAGATATTTTAAAAATAAATTCTTTATGTGTGGATTGTAGTATTACAACCAGTTCTTATAGAAACGGAAGATTGGGTCATACATTGTTCCAGTTTTTTCCCACGGTACCACCGGGTTATAAAATTGTACAGTCCCCTGAGACGGTTATATATTTACCAATTAATACATCAACTATTACTAACATAACACTTAAAATAGTGGACCAAGATGGAAATATAGTCAATTTCAGAGGAGAGACCATCACAGTAGGACTTCATTTAAAGAAAGTGTCTTGAATATGGTAGTGCAATATCATAGTATGCGTAATTATGGTTACAAAAATTTACCTTATAACTTGAAGACAACAACTAATTCTATCATTAGACAATCTGCACGCAACAGATTAACATCAGAAAACATTATATTTTTAAAATCTTTAGGATTTAAACTATATTAAATAATGAGCATACTTAATGTTAAAGAAAATGTCTTTATTGACAACTCAATCGCAAATTCTCAATTTCACACACATCAACCATATGCATCAACAAGTTTCAACAACAACGATGAAATCAGAATTCCGATTCAACAACAAGATATGTACACATTGCCGAGTGAAAGCTTTATTTACATAGAAGGGAAATTGCAAGGAACTGCTGATAGTAAAAAACCGAAGAAAACAAAGTTTATTAACAACGGTATTGCTTATCTATTTAGTGAACTTCGCTATGAATTAAATGGTGTTGTAATTGACTCTACTAGAAATGTTGGTTTAACATCAACATTGAAAGGTTACTTGTCCTTTAATTCTAATCAAAAATTACAAAATGCTGGATGGTTTTCAAAAACTGCTACAGAGCAAGATGATATGGTAGATGCGGATGGAAATTTCAATGTTTGCATACCACTTAAAATGTTATTAGGATTTGCTGAGGATTATAAGAAAATTATAATAAACACAAAACAAGAACTAGTTTTAATACGTAGTAATACTGATCTTGATGCACTCATATCCACCGAAGATGAAACTGTTAAAGTGACAATTAATAAAATCAATTGGAAAGTTCCTCACATTTCTGTAGGATTAGCTGAACAACTTAGATTGACAAAATTATTGGGAAAAAATGAGGATTTATCTATAGCTTTCAGATCTTGGGAATTACATGAATATCCTTCGTTGCCAGAAACAACAAGACATACATGGGCTGTGAAAACAGCTACTCAATTAGAAACACCGAGATATATAATTTTCGGGTTACAGACAGATCGTAAAAACAAAAATAAAATGGATATGAGTCAATTTGATCATAATGAACTTACAAATCTTCGAGTTTATTTAAATTCTGAAAGATATCCTTATGATAATTTAAATTTAAATTTTAAAACAAATCAAATTGCGCAATTATATGAAATGTATGCAAATTTTCAACAATCTTATTATCACAAAGAAATTGAACCTCTTTTTAATCGCAAAGAATTTAAGGAAACAACACCAATAGTACTAATTGATTGTAGTAATCAAAACGAAACATTGCAATCAAATGCTGTTGAAATTAGAATTGAATTTGACACAAGTGAATCTACAAAAGCTAACACTTCTGCTGTATGCCTCATTCTTCACGATAAGATGATCAGTTACAATCCATTTACCAAGGCGGTCAGACAGTTGTAAATGGAAAAGGAATTTAATAAAAGATTAATTATTCATAAAACAAAATTAAAAAGGTTAAAAAAACAAATTTATTTGTACTCTCTTAAAAATAAACTTTTTAAAGAGTTTTCTAAATTGAAAATAAAATGTTAATTATTGATGTCCAAGGATTTAAAATTGGTTCTAAAGAGTTTTCACCAAAAGAATTGGCAATTTTTGATGGCACTCGAATAGCCCACTACGTATTTAAACCCCCCTTTCCATTCCACTTATTGGAAGCAGAATTTAAAAAGCAAGCTATATGGTTAATCAATAATCACCACTGCATTGAATGGAATCAAGGATTTACACCACAACACCAACTTAAAAATATACTACAAGACATCAAGGGGGATACAATTTATGTTAAAGGAAGAGAAAAAGTTATTTTTTTACAAAAATTTACAAAGATCCCTATACAAGAATTTGATGAACATCCAGCTTTAACTCTAACTGAATCAAAATGCTTATATCACTCAAAACATGTCTCTATGTGTGCATTATCAAATGTTTATCAATTGTATAATGATTTTGTAATGAATTAATAAAAACATTTTTTAAATATATATTTTTTATTTTATTAAAACATCAATACATATATTACAGGTAAAGTTTAATATCAGCAGCAAATCTAAATAATACATCTACTTCTTGAAATCTATTGTACAGACAATTCAATGAAATAAATTCATTTAAAAAATCGGTACAATTATTTATCCCATATTCATATTTTTTCATTAAAGTATTCATATCTTGTTCAAAAAATGGGTGTATAATCTTATTATTAAACCAACCAACATCCTTGGATAAGTTTTCAAGTTTTTTATGTATTTTTTGAATTGTTGCGTTTACTTCTATCATATTGGGTTGATTGAAAATATTATCTGGAAGAAACTTTTTTATTTCTTTTAAATATTTGAATAAAACACTGGACTTTTCAAATTTTTCACAAAATTGCTTCAATGGAATATGATGTTGTAAAACTTTTTCACATAATTCTACCCCATATGTATACATTTTGTCAATTTTTCTTAAATCCATTTCCAAAACCTCATTTTCTATACTTCTTCGCATTCGATAACAATCTTCAGAAAGTTTTTTTAATATGTGCATTACTCTGGTGATTGATGAACATAAATCCACTGGTGTTAATTCATTTTTTTGACGAATGTTACATTTTATGTGTGTTGGTAAAAACTCTTCTATATCATAAATAAAATCATATAAAATATCAACTTTCAGTAATTGCTCACAAAATTCTTCTAATGAAATTATACCAAGATGATAATCGTAACAAATTTTCATCCCCAAACCATACTTTGTTTCTCTTATATGATAGACTTCATTACTTTCGAAACAATCTAATCGATTTTGGGCACGACAAGCATCCATACAAAAAATGTAAAACCGACCATGTAATGTTTCTATTGCACTTTTTAAATCTGTTGGTACTGATAAGTTCATCTCGGCGTATGCAGCCCACATGATTAAAACTAGAGAAGTTTAGTAAATATTTCTCATTTATATCTACACTTTTCCACTACCACCATATCTACATCCCCACTACCACTAAATCGTTCAAGGTAAATTCTTTGCCTATGTCCTTCATCCAAAACAGATGATATGGTCTTATTGATTTTTTCAATACGTTGTGCAAATCTACTTCTATCTAGAGATTTAAGCATCCAAACTCCTTTTCTAGCTTGTTGATGTGCAAAGTTCCAAAGATACATATATTTTATTTTGTTTTCGTCTACAAAGTGTACACGTTTCATTTTATAATAAGGTTTATAAATAAAAAAACTTAATTTTATAAACTCTTAAATATATTCATCTAATATATCTTTTTCAAAGTCATCTAATATTATTACAATATGGATTTTATAACACTCATCATACAGCTTTAATCGTAATATTTTTAAATTATGATTATACACAATAAGATCAGGATCCAGTTCCAAGTCGCCCAATTCTTCATCTGTGAATTCCACAATAACTTCTTCGTAGGTTTGTAAATCCACATTCATCATATCAAGCAAAATGTATGCTTTTTGTTGAAAATATTCCGTTGCAATATGGGGAAGCATTGGAATTTGCACACCATTGTTTATAATAAGGACCTCTACAGGTGGTAAATATACAACTGGTTCGGAAGACATTGGTGTAGTGATGCTCAACGTTGAACTGAATGGTATAAAATTTAATACTTATAGGAGTTTGTGTGGTGGGAGTGCGCTTAACGTGCCCATAGAGTGGCCTTGAGGAGGCGTGGCATTGGGCGCGGTGAGTTGCCCTTATGGTTGTGACCTTTTGAAAAAAGTGCACCGTGTTGACCTTGAGGCGTTGCCTTGACCTTGAAAAAAGTGCACCAAGTTGACCTTGAGGCGTGGCCTTGACCTTGAAAAAAGTGCACCAAGTTGACCTTGAGGCGTGGCCTTGACCTTGAAAAAAGTGGTGGGAGGTGCCCTAGCGCGCACCTTCTTTTACTACTACCATAGTTTGGCAAATGTTTGATGGTGAGCTTAATTCTCTAAAAGTTTTTTCCCAGGTTACGTTTCAATTTAACTACGAATTATTTGTTTTTCGGTATCGTATGGAATCCCAAAAAAACAAGTTCAGGTCCAATAAACGTCCCTGTGGTACCTTATTTGGCAAACAAAGTACGCCTTTTTACATCCTTTAGTATCTAAATCAGGCCTACTGTTATTTGTCGCTAATGCTTCTAGACTGGTTATTCAATCCATCCCCATTTTATTACTGGCGATCGCATCGTCTGTAGCGCCGCTTGGTTGTCAAACATAAAAGTTATCAGTCTGTTGAAGTGTTATCCCGATTCGATCATGTTTCTATCAAACCATTTAATCGCAGCTATTTCCACTTAAAAAACTAAGGCATGTTTGACCAAAAATTCTCCAGCAACTTGAATGACGACAATCACTGGACTAGTAAGCAGTACCAAGCAGTAGCGTTCAGTACTAAACGACACGTTGATGGATGGCAATAATTCTTCTGTAAGTTCCTCGTTTCAAAATTATATGGTATAATGTAAGTTCCTATCTACAGCATATTAAACCTACATCATCTCCAACTTGGCATAACCGCACCAAGAAACGCTTCATAAACTTTATACCATCTGAAACATCAAATACCAAACCTACATATTCTTGAATAATGTAGCATATCTCGAAAATCCAACAGACCTACCTTGTTTGGTAGCACCCTATTCAGATAACAACACCTACACTTTACAGAAGATATCGCCAAAAAACAACTTCTATCAAGAACAAATACAATACTCAAAAAAATCTTTTAGAGCTTAGAATAGAATAAAATATAGGTAGATATGCGTGGGAGCTGTTGTTGATACAAAACTGGCTCGTGTGGCATAAATCCTACAGTATTTTTTCATACGTGGCTGAACTTAGCTACGGCTACGGATTCGTTTAAGAAGCACATTTGTGAATCCGCGCTCTCACTCAAGCATCGCCCAGCTAAATCAGTAATATGCGTACCAGTATTGGAATTTAGCGGCGCTCTTATATTTGTTTTAGGTCAATATAAAACTTAATAATTTAAACAAATTGCTCTGTTGTTTAACTAAATAGTATTATTTAGCAATAATTAAATAAATAATAAATTTAAAACAACTGCGTTGTCAACAAAATATGTATATATAAATGGGTGTTATTAAATTATAAATATAACATTAAAACAGCGTTCAATATTTTTACATAAAAAATAATTTGTAGCTTTTAAACGTTTTTACATATATTTGCTTCTTATTATTTAACAAATAGAAATAAACTTATTTATGAAACAAAAATCTAAATAATTTGACTAATAATTTATTTTAAGGTTGGATGGCCATTGCTTGAGCTAATAAATATTTAATTAACCAATAATAATAAAACTTTAAACTTCCGGATATCCGAAAAAGATTTGTTTAAAAACGGAAAATGTAAAATATAGGAAAAATAAATGATTCAGTTTTTTGGCTGACCTTATTTATAAACGGATCCGCAATGTTTTTGCAAATAATTGTTTCTATTTAACTAACAAATGGGAATACAATTTTAATTTTCCGGATATTATTCAGGGGAAATTGGTTCAAAAACGGATAATGTAAAATATAGCAAAAATAAATTATTCAGTTTTTTGGCTGACACAACCTTATTTATGAACGGATCTGCAATGTTTTTGCTAATAATTGTTTTTATTTAACTGATAAATGGGAATACATATTCAATTTTTTGGATATCTCGGGGAAGATTGGATTAAAAACGGAAAATGTAAAATATAGCAAAAATAAATGATTCAGTTTTTTGGCTGACATAACCTTATTTATGAACGGATCCGCAATGTTTTTGCTAATAATTGTTTCTATTTAACTAACAAATGGGAATACAATTTTAATTTTCCGGATATCTCGGGGGAAATTAGTTTAAAAACGGAAAATGTAAAATATAGCAAAAATAAATTATTCAGTTTTTTGGCTGACACAACCATATTTATAAACGGATCCGCAATGTTTTTGCTAAAAAGTGTTTCTATTTAACTAATGAATAGGAATACATATTCAATTTTTCGGATATCTCGAGGGAGATTGGATTAAAACGGAAAATGTAAAATATAGCAAAAATAAATGATTCAGTTTTTTGGCTGACATAACCTTATTTATGAACGGATCCGCAATGTTTTTGCTAATAATTGTTTCTATTTAACTAATAAATAGGAATACATATTCAATTTTTCGGATATCTCGGGGGAAATTAGTTTAAAAACGGAAAATGTAAAATATAGCAAAAATAAATTTCAGTTTTTTTGTCTGACACAACCTTATTTATGAAAGGATCCACAATGTTTTTGCTAATAATTGTTTCTATTTGACTAATAAGTAAAAATATATTTTCAGTTTTCCGGATATCTCAGGGGAAATTGCTTTAAAACCGAAAAGTGTAAAATATAGCTAAAATAATATATTCAGTTTTTTGGCTGACACAACCTTATTTATGAACGGATCCGCAATGTTTTTGCTAATAATTGTTTCTATTTAACTAACAAATGGGAAAACAATTTTAATTTTCCGGATATCTCGGGGGAATTTAGTTTAAAAACGGAAAATGTAAAATATAGCAAAAATAAATTTCAGTTTTTTTGTCTGACACAACCTTATTTATGAAGGGATCCGCAATATTTTTGCTAATAATTGTTTCTATTTGTCTAATAAGTAAAAATATAATTTCAGTTTTCCGGATATCTCAGGGAAAATTGCTTTAAAGCCAAAAAATGTAAAATATAGCTAAAATAAATTATTCAGATTTTTGGCTGACACAACCTTATTTATGAACGGATCCGCAATGTTTTTACTAATGATTGTTTCTATTTGACTAGTAAATAAAAATATAATTTCAGTTTTCCGAATATCTCAGGGGAAATTGCTTTAAAACCGAAAAATGTAAAATGTAGCTAAAATAAATGATTCAGTTTTTTGGCTGACACAACCTTATTTATGAACGGATCCGCAATGTTTTTGCTAATAATTGTTTCTATTTAACTAACAAATGGGAATACAAATTTAATTTTCCGGATATCTCGGGGGAAATTAGTTTAAAAACGAAAAATGTAAAATATAGCAAAAATAATTTTCAGTTTTATTGTCTGACACAACCTTATTTATGAACGGATCCGCAATGTTTTTGCTGATTATTGTTTCTATTTGACTATTAAATGAAAATATAATTTCAGTTTTCCGGATATCTCAGGGGAAATTGGTTCAAAAACGGATATTGTAAAATATAGCAAAAATAAATGATTCAGTTTTTTGGCTGACACAACCTTATTTATGAACGGATCCGCAATGTGTTTGCTAATAAGTGTTTCTATTTAACTAATAAATGGGAATACATTTTCAATTTTTTGGATATCTCGAGGGAGATTGGATTAAAAACGGAAAATGTAAAATAGAGCAAAAATAAATGATTCAGTTTTTTGGCTGACACAACCTTATTTATGAACGGATCCGCAATGTTTTTGCTAATAAGTGTTTCTGTTTATCTAATAAATGGGAATACATATTCAATTTTTCGGATATCTCGAGGAAAATTGCTTTAAAACCGAAAAGTGTAAAATATAGCAAAAATAAATGATTTAGTTTTTTGGCTGACACAACCTTATTTATGAACGGATCCGCAATGTTTTTGCTAATAATTGTTTCTATTTAACTAACAAATAAGAATACAATTTGAATTTTCCAGATATCTCGGGGGAAATTAGTTTAAATACGGAAAATGTAAAATATAGCAAAAATAAATTTCAGTTTTTTTGTCTGACACAACCTTATTTATGAACGGATCCGCAATGTTTTTGTTAATAATTGTTTCTATTTGACTATTAAATAAAAATTTAATTTCAGTTTTCCGGATATCTCAGGGGAAATTGCTTTAAAACCGGAAAATGTAAAATATAGATAAAATAAATGATTCAGGTTTTTTTGGCTGACACAACCTTATTTATGAACGGATTTGCAATGTTTTTGCTTATAATTGTTTCTATTCAACTAATAAATGGGAATACATATTCAATTTTTTGGATATCTCGGGGGAGATTGGTTTAAAAACGGAAAATGTAAAATAGAGCAAAAATAAATTATTCAGTTTTTTGGCTGACACAACCTTATTTATGAACGGATCCGCAATGTCTTTGCTAATAAGTGTTTCTATTTAACTATTTAATGGGAATACATATTCAATTTTTTGGATATCTCAGGGGAAAGTGGTTTAAAAACAGAAATTGTAAAATATAGCTAAAATAAATTATTCAGTTTTTTGGCTGACACACCCTTATTTGTAAACGGATCCGCAATGTTTTTGCTAATAATTGTATTCCCATTTGTTAGTTAAATAGAAACAATTATTAGCAAAAACATTGCGGATCCGTTCATAAATAAGGTTGTGTCAAACAAAAAAACTGAAATTTATTTTTGCTATATTTTACATTTTCCGTTTTTAAACTAATTTCCCCCGAGATATCCGGAAAATTAAAATTGTATTCCCATTTGTTAGTTAAATAGAAACGATTATTAGCAAAAACATTGCGGATCCGTTCATAATTAAGGTTGTGTCAGCTAAAAAACTGAATCATTTATTTTTGCTATATTTTACATTTTCCGTTTTTAAACTAATTTCCCCCAAGATATCCGGAAAATTAAAATTGTAATCTCATTTGTTAGTTAAATAGAAACAATTATTAGCAAAAACATTGCGGATCCCTTCATAAATAAGGTTGTGTCAGCCAAAAAACTGAATCATTTATTTTTGCTATATTTTACATTTTTCGTTTTTAAACTAATTTCTCCCGAGATATCCGGAAAATTAAAATTGTATTCCCATTTGTTAGTTAAATAGAAACAATTATTAGCAAAAACATTGCAGATCCGTTCATAAATAAGGTTGTGTCAGCCAAAAAACTGAATCATTTATTTTTGCAATATTTTACATTATCCGTTTTTGAACCAATTTCCCCTGAGATATCCGGAAAATTAAAATTGTATTCCCATTTGTTAGTTAAATAGAAACAATTATTAGCAAAAACATTGCGGATCCGTTTATAAATAAGGTCAGCCAAAAAACTGAATCATTTATTTTTCCTATATTTTACATTTTCCGTTTTTAATAAACAAATCTTTTTCGGATATCCGGAAGTTTAAAGTTTTATTATTTTAGGTTAATTAAATATTTATTAGCTTAAGCAATGGCCATCCAACCTTAAATTAAATTATTATTCAAATTATTATTATTATTATTAATTATAATAATTCTATTTGTTAAATAATAAGAAGCAATCATATGTAAAAACGTTTAAAAGCTACAAATTATTTTTTATGTAAAAATATTGAACGCTGTTTTAATGTTATATTTATAATTTAATAACACCCATTTATATCTACATATTTTGTTGACAACGCAGTTGTTTTAAATTTATTATTTATTAAATTATTGCTAAATAATACTATTTAGTTAAACAACAGAGCAATTTGTTTAAATTATTAAGTTTTATATTGATCTAAAACAAATATAAGAGCGCCGCTAAATTCCAATACTGGTACGCATGTTAATGATTTAGCTGGGCGATGCTTGAGTGAGAGCGCGGATTCACAAATGTGCTTCTTAAACGAATCCGTAGCCGTAGCTAAGTCCAGCCACGTTTTTTTCATCAACAGATAGTGATCAAAATTAGTTCCTAAAAATTGCATAAACGGTTGTTCAGTAGATGAAAAAAAACGTTAACTTTAGCAAAGTAATATTACCTTGCCCTTACCACAAATCCGCGCCTGGTATGTAGTTTGTTTCAAATAAGAAGACCTTAATGATGAACAATAAAATCTATCTCATCTCTAAAAAGAAAACACTTAATTTGAAAATATACTTTAATGTTTTTTTACATTAATTACATCTTAAAATCAATAAATTAAAAGTGCACATAAAGAAAACAGTACAAAAAATATCCACAAAAACTCGATTGCTCTACACGAAAACAATCGGCAATAAAATCTCGAGTCATAATAAAGATCTTGACATTACAGAAAATCCAAATTTATATTCTAATTGTCTTGTACAAACCCAATTATTTTTTTGGTAAAAATTTAATGCCCAATTATTAAAACAACAACTTAAATCAGAATAAATATATGTACAAAAATTATAGTAACAACTTAACAAGATCACAGCAGTTATTTCAGATTAGCTTCACAGTTTCAATCATCTGGAATACTCTTCAAATCCCGTGTTTGCAATGAAAGTGCATCCACCTTTGCAATATTAACATTCAAATCGAATTCAGGGAATGTATCTGTATCCGTACCATTTTTCTCGCAATGTTCTTGTTCAGTGTCACGTTTTCGTCGTTTATAATCATCTTTTGCAAGTATATCGCGACGCATAGATTCAGCATCATTTGAATTCTTTTTTGCTTCCAATGCATCAGATTTAATAATCGGTGATATGGGTGCAGCAATAACGGGAGATTTTGATGCTTCAATTGGAGATTTGATATCTTTATCAGAAGATTGTGATAGTTTGGTATCTTGAATTTGCAATTCAACCGTTTCAGGTTTCGCATCAGGAATTATGTTATTTTTAGCTAGAGGCTTTATACTATCCTGTTGAGATTTAATTTGATCTTGTAAAGCATTGTCCTGTTGACGACTATCATTATCCTTTCGAGTTTTATCCTTATCTTGTTGACTAATAACGTTATCCTTAACATTAACTTCAGCATCTTTAGATTTAATTTCAAGTTTGGCTATAGTCTCTTTAGGTACATCAAGTTTAGCATTCACATTTTGTGAATTTACTATAGCTTCTGGGTGCACATTTACTTCAGATTTTTTGGCTTCCTCAGGTTTTATTGTAGCATTATTGGAAACCTTTATAGTATTATTAAAATTTCCTCCACTTAAAATATTAAGTATATTAGCTCCTTTGAGAATTGGAACATCAGCCATATCTAATTTAGGTTTATCAAGTTTTAAGCCTAATTTATAGGATAATGGTTCTGGTATATTTATCTTCTTTTCGCTTTTGGAAGGAGTATCAGCCAAACTTTCAATTGCTAATTTTGCAATACTTTCAATATTTTTGACAACTTTCATTTTCTCTTCTTTGACTTTCTTCAATTCTTCTTTTTCTTGCTCATGTTGCAACTGTAATTCCTCCAAAAAGTGTTGATTCTGCTCAACTATTTTCTGTTGGTATTCGACTAGCTTCTTTTCTAAGTTAGCATCAACAATTTTCTTTTCTTGTTCAAGTTCATTGTCTTCTTTCTTTATGGCTTCCTCTGCTATATCTTCACTTTTTCTTTTAACTTCTACTATAGCATCTTTAATTTCCTTTGTAGGTAATTTTGATGGTGCTTCTTCATTTTTATTTTCTGGTTGAAGTATGTCTGGTTGTAATATTACAATTTCTTTAGATATATTGCCTTTTGTATCCGATTTTTCGTTGTCTGGTGGTATTGGTTGAGGCGGTTCTTTTCTGCTTTCCTTTGCATCATCGGATATTTTCTTTTCGATTGCTTCTAATGCTTTTTGTTCATGCGCCTTTATTTCAGCTTGAGATTCTTCTACAGGCGCTTCGGGTTGTACTGGTTCATGTCGAACTTCCTTCAAATTTTCTTCTTTATCCACAACATTCGCAGCTATATTTTTCACTAAACATACAAATTAGTAAGTAAAAAGTTATTCATTTCATTAAGAACTATATTGGTAAAAAGGTTTTATTAAATGAAAATTACTTAAAGTACCTTTGTACGTGCAGTGGTTTAGCAATGTTGATAAAATTTACATTTGCCCTCAATTAGTCAAACTAGATTAGTTACAGTAATTTTAGACACTGCATTTATAAAGATAGTTTAAGCATTTATTCCACTTAAACCATAAACAAGTTTGTATCTAAATGTAACCATTAGAACATTAGTTTACTTTAAACTTCTAAACCAGTTATTCAAACAGAACTAAAACTAACCGTTTTTAATAAGACGCAATAGAAATTAAAATTTACAAATGCTATTTATTAAAAAACCAGTAACAAAATAAAAGTATTAGAACGATGATTGTATGATGACGTAACAACGTGCACACACAGAACACATCGACAAAGTAGACTCTTCACCTCACCGATTTACTTCAAGAACAGAGTTTCGCCAAAATATAACCCGCCTTTTTTAAGACTTGCGAGGCTTCAATTTTCTCCCTTCTCGGTCGTGCCGTCCGAACAAACAACGCGCCTAAGTAGATTTTTTTTTGTATTCTCCGACCAAAACTAGCCTACACCCTTTCCGTCTTCGATGCATTCAAGCATTAAAACACCACCAACCAGCAATATAGCTGCATATTCGACTGTTCCGTTTATCTTGACCACAACTTGCCAGTAGCCAGAAGTATAATTCAGACATGCCTAAATTTGGTGATATGCCACACAATTCTTCATCGAATAGTTTGAGATCTTTGGAACACCAACTGCATGACGCCAATTGCGGTGAGATCAGTTCTCAACGCCCTCATACAAAGAAACCAAACCACAACCACAACTCCTCCAAACCTTTAATGACTCGTTAAAAACTTTGCACGAATGCTATGATCCGGTCATACAACCTAAAAAACAATTACTTAAATTTTAGGATATGCCAGACAATTCTAAATCAAATTGGAGACCATTTCGAAAAAATCAACCTCAAACGAAGAAAGCACGACTCTTCCAAACAGCTCTTTGCAAGAAAATCCACCAAGAAACGGACAAACAATTAATGACGGATATGCTCTTGACACTTCAAATAGATATCATACAAGATATTCTACGTAGAATCGCGGTCTGCATCAACGGACAAACCAAAACGGTATTCAACAACGAAATTAAGCTTTGTATGCTTTTCGCTACCTCAGCTACACCACTACTGTAGTCCAAGCAGATTGGAATACCCTCCAATTCACCAAAGTTGTCAAGTAAAAATGGTAACAACCATGTCAGCATCAAGTACGACCGATTAAATATCCGGTTAAAAAAAAAAAACTCGCGCATCAGTATGCGGAACCCGGTTTAATGTTACGGCCGCTACGTGACGCTATCTACCCTCTTCGCAATAAGCGTACAAAAAAAAACTACTCAAAAAATTCCAATCAGTCGAGTTCGAGGCAGAAAGCAGCCAACATCTCTCCAAAGAGACCACCACTTACATCCAGGCAAAAACTAAAGCTCCATCTCTATTAGTCTAGAAGCCAAACCTACGACAAAGACACAGTATAGCTACTCCTGGTCAGAGTCGTACATCCCGATAAAAAAACACCATCTTTTATAAGCAGAAAACATTGGTGAAGCCTGACTTTACAAATATGAATTTGAATTCGAGGTATTGGCAGGTCCCTAAACCTTCACATCATATCTAAACAATGCCAGTGTCTTTTCCTAAAACTATTTCAAATACCAATTGCGATGAGTGTTTGAGCGACTCCAAGAGCATGGACCTGGTTGAGGGAATAGAGTATGTACTAAAACTTATAGCTGCTCCCGACAACCCGTAAGTGTCAATACCCAGTCATAGTGAATAGGATAGACCCAGACAAGACCCGTTGCGTACATAAGTCTATATTACAGCCTGCCTAGCATCGGGAAGGTCGTCAAAAACTTCGCTCACCGTTGGCTTGCACAAGCAAAAAAGTGATGCACCTCAAAAACGGACACCGATGCTGCCAATAAACCCAAAAACAAAATCGTCGCCATTGATAACGTGGGCCCAAACAATATTATTCGAGAAAAACTGCATTAACAAAACAACCAAAAGTCTCGACGGAGAAAGAGCATACGTTGTTCTGTATTTTCAGCTCCGGTTTAAAACAAATCAAAATGACTCCTTTATTCGTCAGAATCAAAATCGTACCACCATTCTTGTCGGAGTAGCAAGTCTACAAATTTCCCGTAGTCGCCCTGTCCGGTCGCGCGGTCCGAGTACTGATCGGAAAAACCATCCTAAACCTGGGGTATGCCTAACAATTTTCCATCAAATTAGTTCCATTTCAAAATATTCAAAATGCCAAAAATCCAACTGCATGATCAAGTTCTTGACCTCCTTATACAAAAAAACAAAGCATGAGCCATTAGGGGGTGTGAAGCAAAACCAGTAGAATAGAGCCAATTTTGATTTGCCAGTCAGCTCTTGCAAGAGAATACATTAAAAAACAAAGAAAGAATAGGCATCCTACAAGACACTCTGCATAGAATCACCGTCTGCATCGGCGGACAAACCAAAACGATACTCGTCAACATCGGGACAAGATTAAACTTTGTACGCTTCCAGCTCAGCTTCGCAAAGACCCAATTACAGTTATCCAAAGGGACCAGAATGTCCACCAAATCACCAAATAAATAATAGAAGTCTCAACCATCCAAAAACGACTACCGGCAACCACTCCTGGTTAGCAATGCCAGCATCAAGTACAATCGACAAAAAAAACACGGTTCTTCATCGATTATCGGCAACTTAACTGGGACGAGTATAAAACGCTGCACATCAAGACTTTGGTGTAGTGCGAGTCTTTACAAAGATAGATTTAAAGTCAAATTATAGGCAAATCCCCATAGTAGATACCTTTGCTACCCAAGCCAGACAGTACCGCATACCACCAATTGAGCAACCCCAAGAACATAAGCTGCATTGCAGGCTGAACAAGGACAATTTTGAAAAAACAAGTGTAGCCTAGCATCGGGTGAGATGACAAAGGGTCGCTAACCCTTGCCTTGCCCAAGATAAAAAGTGCTGCAGCTCAGCAATGCACCCTGAAAACAAGTGAACCCTAACCATGATATTATGACATATGCAACACGACTGAATGGAATAGTCACCAAAAATAATAAATACTTGCGACTTGTATCCAAAGAGTTCTATAACTGGAGATTCCAAGCCAGCGTTTTGCCATACAATCTCAGTATCTCTGTTCTTGTCGCACAACACTCTACCCTCTCCCTCTCTCTACTAGTGTTCGAGCGACTATACGTTGTAGATGATAGAGGGACGTCATGATGTGACAAAGACGGAGATACTGAGAGTGTACGCTGCTTATACATTGTATAAACGGCAGCTTAGAATCTCTAGTTATAGAACTCTTTGCTTGTATCACGCAATGACGTAATGTGCACTGACAACCATCGTTCGTTAAAACATAACGTGCACTAACAGTCATCAACTTGTACACAAAGTGAATAGAAGCTTTTCTGATATCGTCCGCAAATGAGTGCACGTGCATACTCTTCGATAAGTAAGTCTTCCATCAATATAGAATCCCACAACTCGCCCTCTAGAACAATGTCGGACACAGACAAATCCCGTAGAGCAAAGACAAGTATATGCGGATATTAACGGTAGCTAATCTAAAAAAAACTTGGGACAAGCTTCTGTCCTTACAGCACCAACGTCAAACAAAATCACAGGCTTATCCCCAGGTAATACCTTAGGCTCATTTCACACGTATACAGTTTCCATTCGGTTCGGTTCGTTTTCAACTCGTTTTCGGTTCATTTTCGATATCGAATACTCCCTCATAAAGTGATAAGAAGGTGCACCCAATGAATTCCTCTTTCGTTTTTTTATTTTTCTATAGAGAAACAACATGGCAACAACTTAACTTCTCTCCATTATGATTAGTACCGAGCTTGCGAACGAAATAAACACAAAACCTGATACAAACTGTATATCACGTATATGTCTGAAAAAATTTCATTCGTTTTCAGTTGCAACCAAAAACAAGCCAAAAACAAACCGAACCGAATGGAAACCGTATATGTGTGAAACGAGCCTCAGTCTGTTAAGACTCTACAGACGGAACAGAAGCTAGAAACCTGCTGGAAGACAGAAAAAAACTCCTGAAGACGCAAGTCACCGGAAAACCACGTACCAACAGTGTAAGCAAGCAAACGGCCTGATATATCCTTCAGGAACACAAATCCTAATACAAACTAGGAAAAGTAGATTTACGTCAAAGTAGCTCGGACGTTCAGGCCGATAACAGAAAGCATGCTCATCGAGAAAGAAAGAACCTGCTTAAGACCCAGATGTGCAATGTCTGTGCATAAGTACAAGGGATTGTTGTGAGCGCAGCAATTTTCCAGGAGACAAAGACTTCGATAACTGGCATTTCAACAACAATCCATGCAGCTTTACTATTACTAGGTGTAGCCAGAAATCACTAGTCTGATAATGAACTAATGCTCGCCAGAAAGCTGTAGGGAATGTAGTGTGTGTATTGCAGACTAAGACAGTGCCGTAGCTAAGGTTTTGAGTCACAAAGCTGTTATTCTGCATTGTAGACTCTTGCTGCAGGTAGCTTCGCCATTCCTTTTCCCTGAAGACACACTACAGAAGAAAAAAGTCAGAAGCAAAAGAGAATATAGAAGAACAAAGATAGTTATCAAAAAATTGTGCTACACCACAATCATCCCCGATGACAACCAACACCAAAAAGCACTCCACGTTCCCGAACCCAATCAGCGATCATGCTGTTTCTCCGTAGCCGAGCAGCATGTTTCGATGTTACACCAGGTTCTCGCAAACTGTTACTGCGATGCGTGTTGTTTCGTTGCGTTTCTGGTTACTGCTACTTAATTTAACATTATTGTTTACGTAAGCAATAATAATAATTATCTTCAGTGACTTCGTAAAAAACAAGTTCCAAAATACATTTTCGGAAAATGAAATACAAATTAAGACTATTACCAATAAGAGAAAAGGCATATCTCAAAATTTAACCTAACTCCAGCGAGTACCATCGCCTTAATTGTGGAAAATCACGGTTCTTCGTCCGATTATCGGCGACCACTGCCAAAAATCCAAGAAGCAATTTGGTGGAGCCCGAGCTTATACGTATATAAATTTAAAGTCAAGATATTGGCCAAACCCAATATCTTCAAGAAGCTAAGCAAAGTATCCTTAGTATGTCTAAGCGGCAAAATCATGTCAAATTCGCAATAGGTAATTGAGCAAGTCAAAGAGCATGTGATTCATTGTAGCCTAAACAAGAGCGAGTTTGTAGAATACATCGGACGCCGCATTACAAAGACAATTATATTGTATAAGTAGTAAGAAAAAATGCTTACCTCAAGCATAATTGAATCTAGTTCCAGCAAAGTGGTACTGTCGCTGCATTAACTGTAAGAAAATGAACGGAAAACCACTGTTCTGCGTCGATTATTACCACTGCCAAAAATTCACAAAGCACTCCAAGGCTTTGGTGAAACCCGAGTCTTTATAAAGATGAAATTAAAATCAAAGTATTGGCAAACCCCCATACCTTCAAGAAGCTAGGCAAAGTATAAATTATTCACCATTTGCAACAAGTGTTGGAACGACTCCAGAAGCATGCGCAGAATACTTGGAAAGCCATATTAGAGCTAACGGCAACCAACCAAGAGACGCAACTTCAAAGCTTCCTCGGTACTTGCAGCTGTATGTAATAAAACAAATGGCTGCACCAGCCTCTACCAACGACGACCCATAGAGCAACTTCTTACACTTGAAGTTTGTAAATTGGGAGTATCCTGATTGAAGTGAATACTGGCTACTAAGCTCTGACTGGCATACTGGCAAAACGTGTTCAGCTGATAGTGTCACAGACTCCTTAAGTCTAATTTAAATCCTACCAATCTAGCATCGAGAGATGTCAATAACTTCGATAACCGTTGGGTAGCCCAGAACAAAATAGAGGCCAAGTATACACTAACGGTTATCAACCTGTGCAGAAAGTGAATAGAAACTTTCCAGTTACCGGCCACTAGTGAATGCATGCAAGTGCGTTTACTCCTCGAGAATAAATCTCCATGCAAAGCTATAATAGAACTCGTCTCTTAGAACAGGACATAAGCTAGAAATAGACTGTAAGACAGAAAAAATTCCTGAAAGATGATAGTCACCAAAAAATTAAGCATCGTCTATACCCCCGGTAAGTGACGTACCCAGGAACACAAATCCTAATACAAAAGAAAAAAGTAGATTTGCTGCAAAGTGGCTCAAATGTAATAAGTCCTTTATTACACAAGAAGTAAATTGCTACTAGGTCAAAAAGTTCAGGCCACAACCCTTTTTTGATTGTTCCAGGTGGAAAGATATTAATTTCCAAAGTATAAATTGGGACACGCCATATTGGGTACTTTTACTAACACAAAGCGTAACCATAAATCTGATAATAAGCCGGACAATTTTGTCAAAAAATTTATTTATACTTTGCGAAACTGACATAGTTTTAAAGTTGAGATTTTCAAACTTTCTAATTAACTAGAACGTCAATATATTTTTTTTTAATTGCTAAAACTGACATAGTTGGCTTAGTTTTTAAGTTGAGTTCTTCAAACTTTCATTACATTTATAAAAAAAATTGATATTTTCTAAAAATTTGAAACTTTTTTTTTTTTTTATTACTAAAACTCACATAGTTGGCTTAGTTTTTGAGTTAAAAATTTTAAACTTCCTAATTAACTAGATAGTCATTTTGACAAAAAATTAAATGAATAATAAAATTTCATATTTTGTGAGTGAAATTTTGAAAATATTTTAAAATTAATTAATTTTTTTTTAATTTAAAAAACAGGAGTAGTTGTTTATTACTGTCCGACATCACCCTTTATGTTTGTATTTGAAGCCCCAAAAACAGTTTTACACCTGGGCCCCTTATAGAGAATGGCCCTGTTCAAAATAAAAAAGCATAATTAAAAAAAAAAACAAACTTCTTCACAGTTCAAATAAAATCTCCATACTAAATCTATCACAAAAACCTTAAATTCAACAAATAAATACTTACAAGTTGTTAAAAAACTTCTTTCTTCATTTGGAGATGCAATATTGACATTAACATGAATATCTTTTCCAGCAAACGATTTTTCTGTTGTCGTATGAGCTACTTGATCAATAGCATACAAATTAGCATAAGTACCCAAAACCATCACAACAATTCCAATCATTAACATAACTTGAGCTATAAGTCTTTCATTTGTATTTTTTGAAGTAATACAAATAAAACATGCAGCTGGAAATATAACACAAACCATAATACCAATTGTAGACCCAACCAATCCAAGTACTAACTCAATATTCGGTATTAATACTCCAATCACTAATGAGATCAAAACTATTATAAAAGTTAAAAGACGAAATTTGCCTTCTGGAATGTATACAGATGAAGATTCATGTAAAGCTGAATATGTCTAAAATATTAAATACATTTATACAACGTAACATGTCAATTTAAATAACTTACCGGTTTGTATAACAAAGAATATAAACTTGCTCTACATGGAAAAATACAAAGTGGGAAACTGAAAGCAACCGATAAAACAAAACCAATTTTCATAACTTCCGTCATAATAGATGGCTTAAAATTGAGTAAAATATTTCCACTAAAATTGGCCTCATGTGATATGGCTATGTATCCAAAAACTCCTACAAATATGTAAACACTGGTACAAATATAAACAGCCAATCGTACTACATCGTTCATTTTTTCTAATGATGCATTCTGGATTACTTGATATATTTCAAATAATTGTCTGAAATATAATTTATAAATTTATTTAACTATAAAATAATAAATTTATTACGTTTGACAGCACAGAGCCATTGAAAATATAGGCAAACACTGCAACACACCAGCTGGTCTCCAGAAATTCACTTGATCCATCCAATCACCAAGCAATAAATGCGGAGCCGATTCCCCCATAATCTAAAATATAATAAAATCAGGAGCATGATTATATTGAACCAACTTTGTACCTTTAATACGAGACAAGCATAAAATCCTATAGTCGCAGTGCAGACACCAGTTAAACTATCAACATTCCTCAACAATCCCAATGGTAATACACAGAAAACAGCCAAAATAATCAATATTGAAGTCCTCAATGTATCAGTAACCTGTGTTTCTGTTAACTGTGCAATAATCTGTGGCCCCAAATCACCCATAACCACAAAATATGCAATACACGTCCCAATTAAAAACCCAATCAGACCAATTTCCACAAATAATTTCCCTAAAGATCCAAAAACATGATATGCTAGAAATTCGAATGTTCTCAATCGTGCTTTCATAGCAGATTTCATTAAGAAATGACATGCCAGTCGGGAAATAGCGCTGCTTATTATGAGCAACACTATCGATAGAATAATTCCACACTAAAATTTAAAGCCATTAGTATTTGTAATTTCAATTTTTAATTGAATTTACCTGTTTGAAACAGTAAGGCATAGCCAGAATACTCACACCGATGATACTGTTTGCAAGAGTCATAACATGAACCCCAATTTTGGAGTCCATGTTGTTGAATAGGAACTTAAAACTTGCTTTGAAAAATACAAACGTGGAAAATCACATTTTTAGTTGGTTTAGTTAATTGTCAACGTCAGTCAAAATTTACAAACCAAAACAAAACTGATTGCAATGAAGTTAGAATATTAAAATAGTAATTTCTGAATTTCAACTATTTAATTATTCAGTGTTCCCATAACTATAAAAATTAATTATTTAGTTACCTAGAGTATTAGCGTTGCCAGATTTACTTTAATTCCTGTAATTATTTTATAATCAATAAATAATTGAAGAGTTTGATACAAAAATTGGTTTTTTATTATTTTAACAAAAAAATACTTTTTGTAAATTACAAAGTAATGTACTTTTATTCAGCATCTTATTATTATTTGAAAAAGTGAAATTGTTGAACACAACAAAAATTGGAATAAAAACTAAATTATTGTTAAAAAAAATGTTTTCCTTTAATTATTACCACAGAATTTGCAAAAAAATGTTTTTTGTACAAAAGTTAAAAAAGCGATTGTTTGTTTAAAATGTGCCAATTAATCATCTGCGTCTACAAATACCTTCTTAATGTTCAAAAGTATTCCATACGCCTTTGAATCAGCTAAAAGATTTGAGCATACTGACACTATCTCTGAAACCGGAAGAACTAAAAAAAAGATTTGATCTTTTCCTACAAAAAAACGGGAAAACCTAGCTACAAGAAGGTTGAAGTTCAACAACCTGACGCACTCTCTGGGTAAAACCATCAATGAGCAAGCCAAACTAAATAATACTGAATCTACCCCAAGGAAAACATCTCCTACTTACAGTGAGCTGTCACACACAGGAGCAATTCTTAAGATCACTTGAAATAAAAACGTCTGACTAGGTGGCTTCAAAAAGTGATTTCCGATTTGCAACTTTTGTGGTCAGAATCACAACTAGACGTTATGTTATTGAGTCGGCTTCCAAGGCTGACAAAGGCTACTTATTAGTTTCCGGAAATACTAGATGTTTGTTAAGCTGGTTATGAGTTGCCTGTAAAAGCAGAACCAGTAGCTCAAAATTAAAGATCGGTGCATCTTTTTTACAGCCGAGTCAAAAGAACCAGAGAGCCAACCATTAAAATGTGCTACTGCATAAGGAAGCAATGAAAACGGAGGTGATAGGTCCACCCGGACAAAAATGAGATAGAGATATATTACTGTCTGTAAAGCTAACCGATGACACATTAAAGTTATCCAGTGCAACTTGCATTACTGTCGGTCTCAATGTCAAATCATAGATGAGTAAAATTCAATTTAGAACATAAAAACAAAATATATTTAAGCCTTTTAAGACAACTTGTTGGAGAGTTTTTGTTACTGTGCAGATTTAAGTAAACCCATTAATGTAGACAAAATAGTAAGTAAGTTAAAAAATTCTTCAACATTAGCGTACAAGGATTTATGCTCACTTAAGCTAGCTATTAAATTCAACCTTAATGGTGCAAGGAACTTGATTAAAAAACACAAATGTTAAAAACATCTTACCTGCTGCAAATCTTAAAAACACCTAACAGCAACTAAGTTGCATAAGTAAAATCGATGGCTTATACACAGTCAATCTATCGTAAGCAACAGAGATATTTTTAGGAACCAACTTCCCAGGCTGTACACAGGTACAAGTCTGGTCTAACACTGCAACCCTAATCAGAGAAAGACCGAGTAACT
Source organism: Tachinus rufipes (assembly GCA_963932245.1). Classification (NCBI taxonomy): domain Eukaryota; kingdom Metazoa; phylum Arthropoda; class Insecta; order Coleoptera; family Staphylinidae; genus Tachinus; species Tachinus rufipes. Next base: position 20,670,240 of record OZ010742.1, on the reverse strand, counting down.
GCTTTCTTGCTTGTTAAAGAGACAAATATAGCATAAAGAATTAAAAACTTTTATGTATACAAAACGCAGGATTAGATCAAGTTATTTCTGCTTTTTTACAATAAATATATCATCTTAACTTACCTGGCAAGAATCTATAGGACATGCATTGCTTTTTGATACATATCTATAACATAGAAGTAAAAGTTGTATTTGTTGACTAATCAACATTACGTTGTTTTTTTAAACATTAGAGAGATTGTGCAAAAGATCAATTCAAATTTAAATTATCACTAAGCTAATACACCCAAACCAACATGCATACAAGCAAAAAAGATTCACCGAATGAGCATTTACATCTTGTAACGGACATTCAAAAACCCCACAATTAATGAATTGATAAAATTGGAGAAAAGAGCTATGACTGTTATTGTAGGGAATCTAACAATCAGAAAAGTTATTGCTAAAAGTTGTCCCCAGGAAGGTATATTGTCTCTACTACTATGGAATCGTGGTATACAATTGATGACATACCGATTTTGATAAGCGGTAAATTTAAAGGCATACTTTGCAATTTAATACAAAATCTAAAATTAGTTCAAAGACCAAACTCTTATGGTTAACTAATCAGATTCTCTTCACAAAAAAAAAAGAAAAATTGGAAAACAAAACTTACCAAAACTTCTAAATACCCACTATCGCTATTAACTAAAGTAAAATATCTTGAGGTAATTTTTGACAATAAGCTTACATAGGGACTACATTTAAATATGAGATGCAAGCAAGTTTATATGTTTTTAAAAATAGTGTTATGGTTTCAGACAGCAAGCAAACTAAATCAATTGCAACAAATGGCATGTCTAAGTATAATAGGTGACATGCAAACAACACCATCTGCAGCTATAAAAGCAATGTTGTGTCTGTCGTCTTTCAACATTTACATGATGAAGATGACAACAATAACAGTTTTGCGCCTGAACGCGGTTGGATTTTGGCGCATTCTGTTTTAGGTTAGCAGTTGCTGTCTTAGCACATGAGAAGTCTGTCATGTTGGAAAGGGGATTTATTTGCTTTTCAGCAGCAAAACGCGTTTTATTTGTTTTTTTGACTCAGCTTCACTAATCTTGTAAAGTGTAGTTTAAAGACAGAATAGTTTTGGACGTCTATAAAGTCTCCTTAAACGCACTCACCAAATTTGTAGTTTTCAGAGTATCCAAAGATTTATGTGATAAACTAGTTTTGAGATGCTTGTTCTGCATAGATAAAAAACTAAAAATTTATTGTTTTTGGTTTTCACTTGCAATGAAGCTTGTAAATTGAGGGTGTTTAAAATTGATAACCAGAGTTACCACTACACTACTACTACTACGTTGTGGAGTGTCCAAAACAAAGAAGTTTTTTTCCGTCCGGACCCACTGACTAGTTCTAAAACTGCGGCAAAGTTACATCTTTGAAAAAATAGTGCGTTGCGTTTAATCAGCTATTGCTTTTTTCTTATGGTATACAAAACAAACCTTAAAGTTTGTGATTTTTTGTATGGGCTTGCATCCCGTGGGAGTTCAAAGTTTTTGCCGGCTTGCTAGGGAAGACCGGGGTAATAAAATACCCTGCGTGATACAAAAACTTTTAGCCAGAGGGGTGATGACCAAATCAAGGTAAAACAAGTAAACCGCTAAAACGGCGCTAGGCGGTAAGCAAGGTAAGCGCCGTTTTGGGGCGCAATACATTGAGGGGCGCCTTAGCCCACAACAATCCACATTTATATTGTATTATTGTCAAACATATATATTTTAAATATAACAAGTCATAATCTTACTATGACTAGTAAGTTATGAGATCAGATTGAAGATAGTAAGAGAGCTACCGCCACACAAGTCAATGTACAGTTAAGCAGCCTCGAGTTTAATATTCTACGGCGTTGGGGTTCTCCTGCGTCTTACTATCTTGTACAACATTTGTAACTATTTTGCATCATACCTGCTCACATAAAGTGCGGGTTGTTCATATCTACTCATACGGAGTGCGGTTCTAATTAAAGCAAAAATTTGTTTTGTGTTGCACGACGTGATGCTGCTTAAAACAAGCAACAGATACAGTGTGCAAATAAAGAGATGTGCAAGTACAGCAAATTGAGTGCTTAGTTTTTGGTTTATCTATCAAAAGGTTTAAACTGGTAGTAGAATCGACTGGACCAGGCTAATAGTCGCTCATTGAAAGCTGCAACGTCGTATAAAAATTGTGACTTAACATGGCACAAGACAGTAAATTTAGTATATAATGTACATTAATAGTTTTTTAAAGTTGGTATGCTAAAAATCCAAAACTAATAGTCTATGATGTGACCTTGGCAAGAAAAATGAGGTATTTATAGAAATAGACACCTACCGGTCACAATTTTGTAATACTCTAGAGTAACCGCTGTTTTCATCTTTAGGACATAATTCTCTGAAAAAAACGTGGAATAACTTTAGGTAAAAGCGTTTCAACCCGTCACTACATAAAACTCTCAATATCTAAAGAAATTTTTCCTCAAACCAATTTTTAGCTAAAAATTGAACAGTTGCGTTTTACCTTATCAGAATGACGTTTAGATGCTCAAAACTATCACAGCAAAAAATGTATACCTTAGTATAGCTTTGGATTAAAACCAGCAATGTCTTTTTCTTTAAAATTTGATCTGCTTGATCTGATTACGTTTAAGGTAAGATAAGATGATAAGATGTTTATTAATGTTACTACACAAGTAATTGCGTTTACACACCTCAGAATTAAATACAATACAATTAAATATTACAATTAAAGTTTAAATTAAACATATTAGACTAGACCTGGTAGCTAAATTTAGATAAAGTCACCCTGTTGGTGATGGTTCACTAATCAACATAATTTTCTTGTTTTTAAACGCGGACCTAGAACCGTATGAAAATTATGGGGCAGCACCAGAATAATCTTAGCTTACTTAAGGCTCAGGTGCGTCTATAAAGAACCGGCAAACGTCGTCAGAAAAAGCCGAGGCAAAATAGAGCACAACTGCTTTATATTGCTTTGGCTTTCCACCGATTTCACAATGAAGCAGCTCTCAAACTTTAGAAAACGCTCTAAACAAGTCAAAAGTCTCCGCAAGGCACTAAAGCCAAGTGAATGTAAACTGAGAAGAAACTATAATAACTCAAATCACGACCATCTAATAGTGACAATACCAAAAATTACTTTTGGACATGATATTAATTTTATTAACCAAAACTGAGTTTAACACGTAATCTATTTCTTGACGTAAGTATCCAGGAGGATTAAATACTAAAGTAGTAACATTTTTTCTTATTTACCGATTGGAGAGTAAAACCACATAAGTGCGTGCTATAAAGACGCACAACTTGTGATACTCAGCTAATGAGTTGCAAAAGTGGGATTGAAAAGGAAAAAGATTGTTGCAAGCACAAGTTCCGCAAGATGCGTAGCTTTAAAGTGAAGAAAACTGTTACGCGTTGACATCAACAATGCACGCTCACTTTGCAACGCGCTTGACCAAGATGCATAAATAGAATTTGTTCCAGAATTTTGCAGTCACACAGCAGCAACAAACGCAGTCACATCTTTGTTAAAAACAAAGTTTGCTTTAATCAACGCGTTTTTACTTAAAAAAAAGAGCACCATAGCTCCTGAACGCAAGAAGAAGAGACGTTCACACACTATACAGTCACGACGACCAAGCCTTGACAGAAACATGTAGATACCATTTATCAATACTAATCCATTTTACATTATATAAATTGGATTTACAAACGAATGATTAAATTAAAAGCGGGCATGGCAAACGCACATATAGTGATCATCGTTTTGCAAAAGAGTTGTAAATATGCAACCGTAGAAACCCTAATTTCTACTGCAATTACTGATTAGCCTTTGATGCTAGGAACAACTTGCATTATGCTGTAGATATACTTTTTAAATACATTACTATCCCGGATCAATTTGCTTCACAAACGTAAGCAAATCTGACGGCAAAGAAACTTGAAAATATGCACCCTTATACTACTTACCCGGTACCCGGTTTATGATGACAAATTAACCGACGTAGGCGCAATAGAATACAAAAGTACTAAACAGTTATATTTGGAAAGGACTGCAACAAAGAATGCAATTTGCATTGTCAAAGACGGAAGCTGCTTTACAGATAAAGTCATCATACCGAACGTGATAAAAGCAAACACCGGACGTTAAAAAAAAAAAAATGCAGGTTAATCACAACGAACAACATCCTGACTGATGCTTACCGTCAGTGAACAAACCTCTAGTGCTAAAAGTGAGTATAATAGACATTAACAAGTATGGAAAAAGAAAGAAGAAAAACGATGAGCCAAAACCATCCATTTTAAGACGCCTAACTTTAGAGAATGTCTCTGGAAATCTGCCAAGACCTAGTGAAACCCTAGACGGTAACCGATGCCCCCACCTTCAAGATGTAATTCCCTGGAAAGACAGCCAACTCTTTCGTAACCGTTTTCATTTCCTGTTGTAATTAAAAAAAAAATCAATAACTAGAAACCCAACATTAATTCTTATCTTTTCAGACATTAACACTAGCTCAAAACGTAACGGACGACACAATTGGCTATTTTTCTCTTAGTCCGAGAGATATGTGTAATCTTGACTTTTTTTGTTTCTTTTGTTGATGCAAGCGCGCGCAAACTGAGTGCATATACATTTTTGTATTATTTATTTTTTTAACTATGCAAGAGGGCGGCTTAGTATGTAGTGCCGCCTTTAAGATTAGGCTACATAGATTAAATTAATGCCTCGCGCGTTTTGTCTAGGTTAAATTCTATAAAAAGCGTATTCTGTTAGAAAAATAATATTGTAAATTTTTCACAATACTTGCAATAATATAAAACACAATCGATGTTATTAAAACGTAATAATATTCTAAAATAACTAATATAAACTTGTAAAAAAAAAACAAAATATACACAATAATTAATAAACTATTCAAATAATATTTTAATCATATACAAAATAAATTGCTTTAAACGCATAATTGCTATCTTTATTTTTTAATCCGACATATCCGTATACATACTACAAGAACAGTGAATAGAAATAACCTTATCGGCGCGTCCATTTGGCAATCTGACAACATTGCTTCTCGAATAATTAATGATCCTACTACTGGCAACACTGATAAATTTGCGCGCGATTAACTCACTTCACATAACCTTAACTATTGATCCATAGAAAGAATCTTATAAAATTCTTTAAATAAAGTATTATCAATAAATTAAATAAATTTGTTGAAATATTATTGTCAATTAAATATGGAAGCAGCAAATATTAGCATTGGTATATATTTAAATAATGAAAGTGATTGTAAAGATATTATTAAAAAAGATTGGGAGAAGATTCCTTTGTTAAATGCAAATGATGTACAGCATTTGGAGGATCACAGATTGGTAAGATTTAGAGGTATGGTTCAAGATATGTACAACCCGGAATATTATTTTGAGAAATATGAGGTTGTTAATGAAGTTACTACTGATAGGACGATGAAGATTGGAAAATATATGGATACGGCTGATTGTAAGGTGAGAGATTAATTAATAAATGTATAATTGATATGTTTCTTAGTTATTGCTTGAGTTTTAGATTAATAATTTAGTACTTTCTTTGTTCTATTGTCTTAAATGAAGCAACTTTTTGTAATATTTTAATTGCTATTAATTTTGTTTCAGCAGTTATTAGAATGGTTTGGATAATTATGTGAATAACATGTAGTTTATTTATGAATGTTATTTGACTGCTAGTACAAGCTTTATAAAATCAGATTTGATTTCTAATAGTGGCACTTCAGTTTAAATATATTGTTATAATTAACTCTGGGGAAAATTATTTTACTAAATATCTGGCTTAGAATCTGAAAGGTTGATTTCTTATTTATTTGAAATTGACATGAAGTCTTAGCCTATATTATAATATGCAAATCCAGGTGCGAATTATAGTTGAGTTTATATGATTTGCGTATGCGTTTGCTGACATTATCAAAAATATTAATTGCACATATTTCTAATAATTGGAATTAGAATTATGCTGATCTGTAATCATAATTTAAATATTAACAATGTAAATTTCTTGCATTTTTTTTTTATTTACTGTTTTTTTGTTTTTAAATGGTATGAAGAATTATTGCAATATCTTTTTGATATATTATTATTTCTGAATAGTTTTGCATATTGCTTCTATATTTAAGAGATATCAAAACTGTTATAACTATTATTTTGTTGTGGCTTATAATAAGATGAATTGTCACTTATTCCGCAATAAGTGAATATGTGTTCTGAAAAAAAAAATCAAATTAATATGAACCTAAACTGGTATTAATGCTGTGACAGGTAGAAGCATTACTTGGATCACTGGAAACTCAAAATGAAACAAAGTTACTAACTCGGCCGGAGGTTTTAAATTTGTTATTGCCAAAGTAACATCAACCTTCAGCATTTAGAAATAGCTATCATATATTATAATTTAAATTTATAAAATATTGGTTCTACAATGGTTACCATAAAGTAAAGCAATCTTGAAGCTGAAGTTGATTCTCCAGCTCCAAAGAATAAATAACTAAAAAAAAAACAGTTGTTTACAGCATCTTTAAGAGAGAAATCTGAACATTTTAGTAAAAAAATCGACCATTTTGTAAAAAATCGGCTTTTAATCAAAATTGTTCATAATCAACTCTAATTTAGTAGAATGTCTGAACATTTTAGTAATAAATCTAGCCATTTTGTAAAAAATCCGACCCTATTAATTAAAAATTCTGCAATTTTAATAGAGTATAATCTATGTACAACATCTAAACATTTTAGTCATAAACCTGGCTATTTGTATAAAATCTGGTCGTATTAATCAAAAATCCAATTTAGTAGAATATCCAAATATTTTAGTAATAAATCTGGGCGTTTTGTAAAAAATCCAGCTATATTGTTAAAGATCTGGTAATTTTAATAGAAATTGACATTCTAGTAATAAATCTGGTCATTTTGTAAATAATCCCGTCATTTTAAACACACATAGACATAGACAACTCTTATGTTAGTAGAATTTTATTTAAAAATTTGGCAATTAGTTCTTATTAATCAAAATCTGACAAATTTTTGCAGTTATTTTATTTTTAAGACATAAAATTTTGAAATTTATCATTTTGATCATTAAATTAATGCTTGCCACTTATTTCATATATTATGTTTGGAAATTACGACATTTTTAACACAAACTTTGTGGGCGTGTAGTTTGGATTTGTGTTGCCCGCTCATTTGCCTAAGTGTTTGTAATCCAATTTCTTGATCATACTTTGTAGTTTGGAATAGTAATCTCCGCCCACTCGCTTGTAGGGGAAATAATAATGTAATTAAATAGGTGCATAGTTTGGATTGGTGCTCCGCACCAACCGGCTCGAGTGTTTGTGATGTAACCTCTTGACAACAAACACTTGGGTGGGTGGGCGGGAACTAAGTTTATTTAATTTAATGAGCGCGTGGTTTGGATTAGTGGTCCCGCCCACCCGTCCGAGTGTTTGTTATCAAATTGCGTGATCACTAACACTTAGGTGGGTGCACAGATCATACAATAGAAGATAAGTCAATTCCCTATAAATATTTCGCCACGAGTTTTAGCGCCTCTTCGGTCCTGGGAAGAAACATTAAGTTTGTAAAACGGACGCCTAGCGGCGCTGAGTTACGTTGCTTGCCATTTTCCCTCTTTATTTTCGGGCTGGGAACTAACAACGGCAAAGTTAAAAATGGCAAATCCTCACAGAATTTGCAAATAAATAAAAATTCTATTAAAATAAATAATAATTCTTTAAAATAAACAAAATATAAATTCTGTAAAAATAAATAATAATACATATTATAGTCCTATAACTGCTATCAGTTATAGAACTGTAATATATATTATTACAAAATGACACTTTTAATTTATATTTGCAAATACCTGGTGGTGACATTGCCTTTGAGGCAATCCCTAAAACTAAACTATAAAACTAATAACAATAATAACTAAAAACCTATTGTATGATCTGTGCTAAAAACTATGGAAACATCGAAGTAAACGCGAATAGGTTATGCCCGTTACGCCGGCATTCATGGCATGATGCTCATGAAATTGTGCGTCTAAATAAACAGCTGTTCGACCTTGACGGAAATAAAATAAAACCATTATTCGAGCCACTGCTTGGATCCTGGGTCAGTGCAGTTCGTGAATTATACGTGTGGCCATATCCGCTATACCTATTGATACCCCCAGGGTGGGTGGGCGGGAACTAAGTTTACATAAAGTAGGCGCGTGGTTTGGATTTGTGCTCCCCATCTACCCGCCCGTGTGTTTGTTATCAAATTTCTTGAGCACAAACACTTGGATGGGTGTGGGGGAACTAAGTTTACAATTAGTGGACGCGTGGTTTAGATTTGTGCTCCCGCCCACAGCTCGAGTCAAATTTGATCACAAACAATTGGGTGGGTGGGCTGGTACCAATTTTATATAAAATAAGCGCGTGGTTACATTAAGTGGGCGCGTAGTTTGGATTGGTGCTTTACACCAACCGGCTCGAGTGTTTGTTATCAAACCTTTTGACAACAAACACTTGGGTGGGTGGGCGGGTACCAAGTTTATAATTAGTGACCGTGTGGTTTGGATTAGTGCTGCCGCCCACCCACTCGAGTGTTTGTTATCAAATTTCGTGATCACTAACACTTGAGTGGGTGGGCGGAAACTAAGTTTACATTAACAAGGTGTCTGATTTGGATTTGTGCTCTTCGCACTCGCCCAAGTGTTTGTAATCCAATTTCTTGATCACAAACACTTGGATGGGTGGGCGGGAACTAAGTTTACAATTAGTGAGCGCGTGGTTTGGATTCGTGCTCTCGCCCTCGTCAAATTTCTTGATTACAAACACTTGAGTGGGCGGGCTGGAACTACGTTTGGATTTGTGTTCCCACCTACTCGCCCAAATGTTTGTAATCCAATTTCTTGATCTCAAACACTTGGGTGTGTGGGCTGGAACCAAGTTTACAATTAGTAGGCGCGTTTTTTGGATTTGTGCTCCCGATCACCCGCCTGAATCAAAAACCGTATATTTTGTAAATACATATTTTAGTTTATTTTAAAATTAAATGTTGTTAAATTGAAGCCTATTTGTATCGATAACCACGAGAATTTACATTTTTGTAAATGCAAAAAATGTTTTGCACTCTTAAGAGTAGGTTGACCCTGATGATTACGATGAGTACACAATCCTTATAAACCATGATTCACAATACCATATCTATGTTTTGATATTGGACTCTTTCTTGACTTGTTTTTTTATTTTGTTTTCAGGACAATGAAGTGGTAAACATGGAAAGTTCCAATAATGTAACTGGAGAACGTCACACCTTTATTCTAATCACTGTACCAGGCTTGAATAAATGGGCTGAAGATGTATCCTTTTTATAATTAGTTTTAAAAATAATTTAATATAAATATTTGGTTGGCCGCTTTGGGTTTGAGCTTCTTAGACTGTATACACTTATAGAGACGCCATTTGTCGACGCGGTAAAGCCTACATAGTTTGTACGTTTGACGTCAGTTGTGGGCAAGAACGCGCATATTGCAAGTCTTGATTTAAAACGCGTATATAAAAACACATTTTCACGAACTTAATCTACCAAAATGACTATAAAACTATATGTGACGAGTGGAAAATAGCACACGCTTCTAATAAGTGTATATGGTCTAAAGTTTTGAGTAATTGATTTAAAATTTGTTTTTGATTAATATGTATGGCTTTTAATTTCTAAAGTGAAAATCTTCTTTATCGATTTCCACATGAAAATTTCAAGCCTATAGCAACAATACAAAACAGGTGCGGACTTTTATGCAGCTTAAACTGTTCGTGTATGAGTTTGCAGACATTCTTAACCATAACCATCTTTTCTATCAAACTACTAAAATTATAACCTTAATTAATTATAAGATGGAAACCAAAAAATACAAAATATCACACAGAAAAGATGCCACTACATCACCATCAAAATCTTCCAAACGTGTTTTGGAAGAAGATGTAATGGAAACTGAACAACCCACTACTTCAACAACATCACCATCAACTAGCACCAAGAAACAATGCACAAAAACTAACCTTGCTGAAAATCCACCCATTGTATCTCCAGAACACATATTAAACTTCCCATTACCAGGCAGATCTGGCAAAGCATGCCATTTAAAGCTCTACACTAATCCAGATGAAATTAAACTCAATGATGTTATTGAGTGTGCTGGATTTCTATCCGTTAGTCCAATACTAAGTCAATCAGGATATGTAGCTGATGAGGATAATGGAGATTCAGCCATGGAATTGCAAACACACAATCCTCCACCTTCATTAGTGCCAAGATTACATTGTGTATCGTTTAAGAAGTTTTCAAATTACAATCCTTTAGTTGATAATAGTATTCCAATGACGGTTGAATCTATGCAATTTTTAAGGAAGGAATTGCATATTGTGTTGACATCGCTTATGTTTGGAGATGAATTAGTTGGCGAATATTTGTTATATCATTTGATTTCTCGAGTGTAAGTTGATTTATTGAAATGTTCATAGTGATTAGGTTAATTTTGTGTTTATTTTTCAGTTATCTAAGAAAAGATTTAATGGCTCTTGGAAAATTCACTCTAAACATTTCCAACATTCCTAATCAGATAGTTCCTAATTTCGGGGAAACTTTTTACAAATTCCTGGAGCAATTAGTGCCTAAAAGTCATTACCTACCAATGACATTAGAAAATATGAACGATTTAACATTTATACCCAAGTAAGTCATCTACTTATTGTCACCACAAACCAAACTCAATCAACATTTTAGGAAAGATTATGAATGCGATAGAATTACCAGTGGCATCTTACAATTGAGCGAGAATACGCATGTGATATTAGATGAAACCAAATTAACAGCAGGGAAAATGAATGAAGCCGGTGTTAGAGCTGTCGGTGCTTTGGCTAATGTCATCAAGAATCAAAGAATTAATTACGATTTTAATTATTATCAAATGGAATTTGATTGTGATGTTCCATTTTTGATTTTATCTGAAGGGAAATCAATGTTACCAGTAAGTTTGAGTTTATTTTATTAATAATTTGGCTTTCAATTTCTAGAGTAGAAATCTTTTAATATAGATTTTTACATGAAAATTTAAGCCTATAGCAATAATGCAAAACAGGTGCGGGCTTTTATGCAGCTTAAACTGCCCGTGTATGATTTTGCAGACATTTAAGAATATTGTAGCTGTTTTATCTTTACATGATTCAAAGTTAAGGACAAGGCAATTAAATGAATACACTTGATGTGCACCTCTATATGTGACCTACTTTTTGGGGTAGAAAATTCTACACTTAGGTTCTTGAATCTGGGTCGTTATTGGGTAATTCTTTTACTCAATGGGAGAGTATTGATGTGATCGTCGAAAGACAATGCGTCAATCTGCACGGACCGATAACGAAACGCCTCGATGCAGGGGAAGTCTTGCGTGGTTGGAATTAATTATCTGCAATATTGTCCATTAACGTTGTTGATAAGTCTTTAACTAACTTTAAGTTAAGTTAAAGTCGTCAGTGTGTATGTTGATCCAACCACGCTGCTTCTATTATCGTTGTTTCCCTGTACTATTTTTGGGCATAACCTAGACAACAACAAGTGTTTTATAAATTATATATAAATCCACTATTATTATTAGTACTTAAAACAGCTCCATCTATATTAATATTATTATTTTTTAGAGCGATTCCCATATAGTTTTGGCCCCTGAAGAAGCTCATTTACGTACTTTTAACGAAACTTCAGCTGCAATGAAAGTCTATCTCAAACCAGAACTTTTAGATCTGATTCGGACTTATCTGTCGGTTAGAAGGCATGCTGAATATGAATTATCAGATGATATACATGAGGTAACGTTTTATTATTTACTATTATTTTATTCTTTGTTATTATTATTATATCTTTTTTAGCTTGTTCAAGCTGAGTTTTTAAAGATGCGACAATCCGATAATGCAACTGCTGATGATTTACATCAGTTGTTGGTTCTTGCAAGGTTAGTTTGCCTTGCTGAAGGAAAAGGTGTTTTAGATGAAGCTTGTTGGAAAAGGGCATGTCAATTGGAGGTTGATAGGAAAACGAGACTTCATTAAAAAAATTGTTATTGTATTTGGTTATGCTTTGTAATATTTTTGTATTAAACTATTTATTAATTGTTTTGTTTTTAAACCTAAATAGATAATGCACCTAGTTTGATTAAGATGAAGTCTTACTATCTTTCCTTACCTATCTATTTAAGAAGGTAAGTTAAATCAGTTTAAAACCAATAAAGATCTAGATGTTAAAAATCGAGCGTGTTGGACTTTTTTGAGTGGTCATGCCTTATTCTGCAGACGTCTTGTAGTTTTATGCACCTCTACTTTTTCATCATTGGTGATAGTTAGGATATGGACTACCCTTGTCTGTGAATTAAGGTAATTATAAGTAAAGCGAAAAATAGTGTGGAAGCGCGTCAATACAAGTTCGTAAATTCATCGAAATGGAAATAAATGTAGCGTTGGACAGCTGGAAGTGTACTATTCCAGTACGAAAACACGTTTTTGTCGTTGTAGTAGTATTTTTTCTATAGAGGTTAGAAACTAACGTGTTATTTCTCGTGCCCATAAGAATGTGTGATGAAAAACACGAGCAACGGATGAAAGTGAAATTTCTTGTTTAATAAAAAAAAAAACTTCGACTGAGTGCTATAAGTTGTTGAAAGAGGCCTAAGGTGAGATTTCTCTATCTTGTGCGTGTGTTTTCCAATGGTATAAACGGTTTTCTGAAGGCCGAAAGAGCACCGAAGGTGACTAACGTCCAGGTCTACCTGTCTCTGTTTCAATTCTGCAAACAGTGATCAATTGTGATGACTGAATGGGTTCCAGACGGTCGAACTGTAAACCATACTTACTATTTGAAAGTTTTGGCAACACTGCGAGAGTGAGTTTGTAAGAAACAGCCGGAGTTGTGGAAAAACGCTTTGTCTGTGAACTGTGTCGAGCGTTATTTAGCCTCTAGAGGCACTGCAGTGCTCGACACGCGCCATACTTTCTTGATTTAGCACTCTGTGACATTTTTCTGTTTCCGAAGATAAAGTTCGATCGCATGATCTTGGTGGCCAATTCACAACGCCGCTTTGCGAGATAACTCTCCCTTCAAATGTTGTCTGCAACAGTTCCATTGTTTTGTTTGCTGTGTGGCAGGTTGCGCAGTCTTGTCGAAACCACAAGTTTTTGAGATCGATTTCGGTAATTTGAGGTCAGAAGAAGTTGTTATCATTACACTTTAACGAACAGTGGCTCGTGATGGATGCGTGGGACGTTGAAAGATCACTCGTAAGATTTTTAGCTCACCAATTAAGACAGTTCTGTTTTTATCATAGCCATCAAGCATGCAAATGCAGAACTTTAGTCAAAATTTGCTGTAAACTGCATCGTGAAAGTATCAATTACTGAGAATGATGGCACATTGAGGAAGAAGAATTCTGGTTAGCACTAACGGCTACAATGTTTTCATTACACCGACCTGCACGATTACAGACTTATCTTTTCTGGAATTGCCTCAAATTTCTTAATTAATCGCACAATTGTACGGCGGGAAGCAAAAATCTCACCATTTTGGTAGTGGATTTTCACAATTTCTATGCAGTCGTATAATTCTCCATAACTAAACCTCAATGTTTACAAATGACAGGTGCAAAAAAGACAGAAAAATAGTGCCAAATTCAAAATAATGGGAAACCTTATACTTATTTGGTTTTTAGAAGCAGTTATTATTAAACAAATTAAGTTTTGATTAAACATTGATAAAATTGCTTAATAAATATTTGGTATTCTGATTTTTATGCAATTAAAAACTAACAATTACTTTTTATTTAAACATTTAACTTTTTTGCAATTTATCTTGGTACGCCTATGCTAATCCGTTTCAGATTTTTTGTCAGAGTATACCAATATGTACATTTGGTTGCCTACATCGTTTCTTGCTTACTCTATTATAAAACTAACTAATCAATACTAATTGCAAATTCTACAGAAGTATTATAATAAACACATTAGTAAAAGTTTTTGTATAAAATTTTAAGATATAATAATTTATAATTGCATTCTTTTCTTATGAACCATATTTTATTCATATAAACGACAAACAAATGTTTGCAAGAACAGTCAGGTTGGCCGAGCGGTCTAAGGCGCCAGATTTAAGCTCTGGTTCCCGATTGGGAGCGTGGGTTCGAACCCCACACCTGACAGAATTTTTTAAATAAATATTGTTTGATTTTTAATTATATTTTATTAAAGTTGTAGATTAAATAGTTTTTTATGTTAATTTTTTTGATAACAATTTTTTACTCTAAATTAAATGAATGCATTGTTATTCCAAAAATAACTTTTAAAATTGATCTCAATAAAATCTATATTTAAAAATGTGTTGTAAATTAAATTCTTGATATTTATTTATTTGTTGGATAAACGTGATATTTAAATTAATAATTATAATTAATTGCAGTTTTTACTACATATATTTAAAAGCGACATCTGTACGCGGTTTTATTAAGCAAGCGTTTCCTAAAGATTGCAATAGATGGCAGTAGCGACAAATAATTAAAAAATAATTCAAATGCATAGAAATATATACAATAGTAGCTGTTTTCTATTTGATAAAATAGTCACACTTGGTGGCACTAAATCAGTAATTTTTGAATTCATTTACCAAGTAGAGAACGTCCCACAAACGCCAAATATTTTCTGGAGCGTAAGTGTGAAACGCTTTTGCCCTTAAAATTTAAAAATGTAAAAATGTTTCAATTGAAACGTACATCCAGTGATGTTGCTTCTATCAAAAAAATTACAACGCGGGGAGAGGAAACGTACTAATTCGTTAATACAGAACACTTGGGCGGGAACACTATAACATAGTCACGCCCAATTATTGAAATACTGTGGCTCACCCACCCGCCCAAGTGTTAGTTATCTAGTGATTGGATAATAAACCACCGGTGATGTTGCTTCTGTCAAAAAAAACACAAGAAAATGTCGCTTATCACTAATACTCGTGGGGAGAGGGAACGTACTAATTGCTTGACAACTAACGCTTGGGCGGGTGGGCGGGGAAACTATAAACATAGTCACGCCTAATTGTTTAAATACTGTTGCCCGCCCACCTGCCTGAGTGTTCGTTATCCAGTAATTGGATAATAAACCACCGGTGATGTTGCTTCTGTCAAAAAAACAAACAAGAAATCAAATGTCACTTATCACTAATATTTGCGGGGAGAGGGAACGTACTAATTGCTTGTCAACTAACACTTGGGCGGGCGGGCGGGAACACTATAAACATAGTCACGCCTAATTGTTTAAATACTGTTGCCTGCCCACCTGCCTGAGTGTTAGTTATCTAGTGATTAAATAATAAACCACCGCTGATGTTGCTTCTGTCAAAATAACACAAGAAATAAAATGTCACTTATCACTAATATGCGCGAGGAAGAGAAACGTTTTAATTCTTTGTTAACTAACACTTGGGCGGGCGGGCGGGAACACTATAAACATAGTCACGCCCAATTGTTTAAATACTGTTGCCCGCCTACCCGCCCAAATGTTAGTTATCCAGTGATTAGATAATAAATCATCGGTGATGTTGCTTCTGTCAAAAGAACACAAGAAGAAATCAAATGTCACTAATCACTAATGTGCGCGGGAAGAGGGAACGTACTAATTCTTTGATAACTAACACTTGGGCGGGTGGGCGGAAACACTATAAACATAGTAACGCCCAATTGTTCTAATACTGTTGTAATTAGATAATAAACCACCGGTGATGTTGCTTCTGTAAAAAAAATACAAGAAATCAAATGTCACTAATCACTAATATGCGCGGGAAGAGGGAACGTACTAATTCCTTGATAACTAACATATTTGCGGGTGGGCGGGAACACTATAAACATAGTCACGCCCAGTTGTTCAAACACTGTCAAAAAACACAAGAGATCAAATGTCCCTTATCACTAATATGCGCGAGAACAGGGAACGTACTAATTCCTTGATAACACTTGGGCAGATGGGCGGGAATATTATAAACATAGTCACGCCCAATTATTGAAATACTGTGGCCTACCCATCCGCCCAAATGTTAGTGTTCCAGTTATTGATTTATAAACCACCGATTATGTTGCTTTTGTCAAAAAAACACAAGAGATCAAATCTCACTTATCACTAATATGCGCGGGGAGAGGAAAGGTACTAATTCTTTGATAATGAACACATGGGCGGGTGGGCGGGAACACTATAAACGTTGTCACGCCCAATTGTTTAAATACTGCGGTCCACCCACCCGCCCAAGTGTTAGTGATTCAGTGATTGGATAATAAAACACCGATGTTTCTTCTGTCAAAAAAACACTAGAAATCAAATGTCACTTATCCCTCCGGGTGAAGCAGAAAAAGTGCGTATTATTAAAGGACCTGTGAAGGCTACTCTCTTTACTTCATTTACGCGCTCTTATGGATCAATTTAGACAAAAAAAGGTATTTAGTTGTCTTTTGTAATTAACTTGGACTTTTAAAAACTTGGAAATACATTGATAACAAGTAATACATTCCAAGGATTAAAAATATTTTAGTCTGCCAGCACGAGTATGTGTATTAGCGTAAAACCGAACCAACCGGTTCGGCAGGGCTTCTGCTGGGTTTGGTGGCAAAAAAAATTGTTTTGGTGATTATCTTAAAATTTACAGTTAAATGCTAAAAATATCGGAGTCGGACCCTAAAATCGTAATCTGGAGTTAATTTTAAGTCAGGAAACGCAAAAAAACGACGTTTTTTTTTAAACTAACCAAATGTTCGAAAAAAACTTATATATACTCCTCCTCCCCTCGACCTACAAACATCCGGTTTGCAAGAGCATTTATCGGGGTCTGTTGACTTGAAGAAGTAAGTTTGTTTTACAATTTTCACAGGTGAAGTGTTGATAGCATCAAAACGGCGATTCCGGAATTGCAAACAGTCCAAATTACCTCAGAAACCAAAAAATTACAAAACTTTGGTTTTACATTTGCAAATTTTAGTCTGTCGGCATGAGCATATGTACGTACTGACGATAAAACCAAACATTTAATCGATTGCCGAAGAAAAATCTTTCAACTTCCGGATTTCCGGTTTGGTGGGCAACCTGCCAGGGTCTTTGGCTTGCCACAGGAGCCACCGCTTCTTCCTCTGCCGGCTAAAAGTATGTTAGTTTTACACTTTTTTGAAATAAAAAAACCGCTTTGGATTGAAAGTGAATTGTTAATAATATCGAAACGGCAATTTACAAACACATTGGTAAGTGGGCGGGAACTTCAGTTGCAACTACTGTCTCGTAAAAAATGAACTGTGTTCGTTGCCTACCAAAGTTGAAACTACTGTCCCGCAGTTATTGAACTTAGTGTAATAAAAAAATTAGATTACAAACACTTGGGCGGGTGGACGGAAACTTCAGTTGCAACTACTGTCTTGTAACTAATAAACTGTATCTCCCGCCCACTTACTCAATCAAGAAATTGAATCAGAAACACTTGGGTGGGTGGTCAGGAACTAATCTTGAAACTACTGTTGCGCCATAATGACACTTAGTGTCACGCCCGATTGTTTGTAATCAGGAAATTGGATTACGAACACTTGGGTAGGTGGGCGGGAACTAAAGTTGAAACTAGAGTCCCGGAATCATTGAACTTAGTGCCATCCAATTGTTTGTGATCAGGAAATTGGACACCAACACTTGAGTGGGTGGGCGGTAACTAAAGTTAAAACTACTGTCCCACAATCAATGAACCACCCGCCCACCCACCCAAATGTTTGTGATCAAGAAATTAGATTACAAACACTTGGGTGAGTGGAAACTCCAGTTGCAACTACTGTCTCGGAGCAACTGCGTCTCTCCCCTTTACCTTTTAGTGTCTTTTTTTGCAGTTCGAAACACAAAAAACGCACAAGAGCCCAACATCAAAACTATGGATGTACTATCATCAAATAGTTACTTTGGTAAAGAACTTCATAGACGCAAAAAGATCAGACAGTTGGGAGTTTCACCTCGATATCATCCAAAAGATGCAATCCCGTTTTCATGTCAACATGCCAACGGGCATTTCCTATTTCTAAAGTCTGCTCATTTATAATATGCAAATTCTGCATCAAAAAATATCGTCAGATTTTACGATTCTTTGGACGGACAAGTTTTGGTCTGGAATTATGTTAGACATGACAATACCATTGAGCACACACTGTTGCAGATATCTACATTTTTTATAGATATACTAAAGACATATAAGATATATGCCTTCTAGACAAATTTTAAGAAATTTTAACAATCTTTAATTTTTGTTTTCTTCACGACTCTTAGAATAGAATAACTGGTGTTTTGGTTTTAATAAAAGGTCAATGCATTTTTATTTTAAGTAATGTAAAAAAAATGTAATCACAAGATTTAATAATAAATACATATTTTATAAAAAGAAATTAAGTGTATATAGGGCCTTTTGCTTGCGGTGTTTTGTAGACGACATTTAAAAATATCATATAAAGAATATCAACATCCAAAAGACAAGCTTTAGTTAAATTGAGAAAATCCCAACCGAGCAATTTAGCCAACTCTGATAAAACTGGCTAAAATAATATAAATTAAATTTATATTTTTTACTTCTAAATGCTTACTTACCATCAATAAAAACCATTCGTGTACAGCCTCCAAAATATGAGTAATAGCACCATTCTCTTGAAATATCAGCTTTTTCAAATATAATTTTCTAAATTCACAATCGCCCGATTGAATAAAACAATTACATTGATGATTATTCTACAAATGATGATCATAAATATGAAATTTAAAGTGTATAAAAGTAGTGTACTGTTAGTAAAGTCTTCATTATTTGCATGTCTTGATCACTCATGTATTTTACTGTTAAAATTAAGTAGTTTTTCAGATATTGGTGAAAATATGCATTCTTTTCAACAAGTCTCCAATTCCACAAACGAGCAGCGTAATGACGCGCGTTTTTCTTTGTTTGAGTTTGTACGTCGGTGCTGATGATGGGGACGTCTGCATGAATGATGTGCAATCTGAGTATGAGAATTGAAAATGGAATTAATAAATTTATAGTTTAGTTTATTAAATCTTGGACTTGGATGGATCCATATTCTTTTTAAATTAGAGATATTTCTAGAAAGTAACAGCTAGACAAAGACTACAAAGCAGCGCTGCTAATCTTGATCAACAGTTTCGGTAAAACAATGTTCAAAACCCTGGCAACTTTGTAGAAAAAACTACAGTTCAGCTGACGCTTACTGCAGGACACAGTTGACGTCACCAAAACAGTATTCTGTCCAAACAAAAACATTGTAACCAGGAATGACCAAGTAACATCTTAGACGTTGTTGACTCTTATGATAAACAAAGACTACTGTACTAGTGTTCGATCTAAATCTATTTATTTTTATATTATGTATATCAATATGAAATAAATATATTTACTACTACTACTATTATATTTACTTTGGATTGCTCATCAATTGTTTATAAATCTTCTCCTTCTCCAGGTCACATATCTTATTATCACATTCCACTTTTCCCTCTACTTTTTCCAGACCTAAATATTTTCCAATATTTCCAACTTGTGATAAAATGAGTTTAGGATTTATCTTCCACAAATTAACAACAGTTGCACAGTAAGCCTTAGTTTTATTAAATCTAGATTTTAACGATTGCAATCCACTAATTTTCTGGTTATTAGTATACTTTCTGCAAGGAGCCATTGTAAAAAAAGGTAAAATGACATTGACATTTCATTGACGTTTTTAAGGATTATTAACAATTTTTTAATAATAATAATATAATAATAATAATAACAAACTAAGTGATACAATAATGAGTAAATATGATATTCTACAAATGATACATGCTTTTCAGTTCACCGTTCTATTTCAATTGGTTGAAATGTGTGAGCTTATTGTTATTTCTTGTATATTTTAGTTTTATCCTTTGAAGCAATATTGTTGAAAATATTGAAAGGATTAAATGTCTCGGTTATAATCGTATGGTTGATAATCTTTTAAAATACTTTTGATTTTCTTTTCTGTTGATTTTAAATAGTTTCGATTTTCGCGTTCTTCTTTTAACAACGTTAGGCTTCTTTTGACTACGTTGTTGTAGCGCTGCGATAAGGATTCTTCATTTCCTTTGACTTTTGGTATGTAGCCAGTATAGCCGGCGATTGGTGGAAAATCCGCGGATACTGCCCTCTCTGAAAATGTATAATTAATACTATTAATAATGTCTAAAAAATTAATTACCTTTGAATGTTTGGGGCTCACGCTCTTCTTTAAGCGTATATTTCACCTCGTCGGCATTTCTGATTGGTGTTAATTTTGGTGCGCTTTGTGCTCTTAATCTATCTGATTCCATTTTTTGTTCGCGTATTCTGCGTTGCTTTGTACTAAATTCATACATGCTATCATCTGCTGCTTTTCCATAAGATTTCCCATAGCGGAAATTTAATGTTGGCACAAATCCTGAAGAAAATATTTTTTGTTAATGATAAAAAAAAGTATTATACTAAAATATTTACCAGTATATCCTATAATATACTTTGGTGATCTATTCTTATAACATAAATTTGGATCAGGCGTTTGCCCTTTGTTCCTTTCAATCGGCTGCAGGATTGCTTTATCATGTTCATTATGTTGCCTGTACGGGGTCCTATGGACGCTTTTAATTACCTTTTTATCTCGTAACTCCTTAAAAATATTTTTTGTTAAAATATGCTATTGAATAGAAATATGGATGTAACATTTACTTGTAAAATTTCTTTTGTTTTTGTACCATAGGGTGCTCCATAATGGAACCTTAACGTCGGACAATGGCCTGTGTATCTGAAACAAGAAAGAAACATTAAAATATTGTTAGAATTGAGTGGATGAAATAATTATTTAAAAAATAAGTCAAAAAGACTAATCAGTATAGATTATTACAAAATTACAGCTTTGATAAATTATTTAAGTGATAATAATATTTTCTTAATTATACAGGTCTAAACAAATGTTACTAATTTCTAAGAAAATGCCGAAAAAAGTTTTTAGTAGTCTAAACTTATTTCTCAGTGTCTAAAACGACTATTTATGGAAATTAAGACTCTTTTTCATTTCAGTTTTGGTATTCAATGATAGGAATGAGTTTTACGTTATTAAACTTATCATATTTATTTGTTCATCGCACAGCGATTTGATCCTGAAACACGGAAACTTCAATCCAAACTTATTACTTTCACTCATTGATTATCGTATTTATATATTTCCAGGATTGAATCTTTGATCCAGGGTCGGAGGGCCTAGCAATGGTATGATGATATGATCCCATTTGGAAGAGATTAATGGGAATTAAGCGGTCAGACAAGAATATAAGTGTCACTAAAAAAATCAAAATTGTTGGACAATTTTAAGTAAAAAAATGCACTAAAATTCGTAAATTTCATAAAAATTATTACCAATCAAAAACCACAAAACTCCAGGATGTTAACTTTAATAGAGTAGCTGCTGGTTTTGTGTCTAGCAACAGAAGCGGTCAAGTATCCCGGCTTCATCTGAAAAAGTTTTGTGTTTCTCAGACACAAATATGGATCAGCTATTCTTTGTTTGTAAAAAAAAAAAACTGATGATAACTAAAGATACGAATAAAATGTCAAAGCGGAAGCTGCGGAATCAAAATCTGGAGATCATTTTCTGAAGGAAACCAAAAAATATCAAACACTCACCTCCAACTTTCCAAATGTTTATCATTTAATGGACGGATTTTTGTATTTTTAACATTTTATCGCTGAATGATAATGAATAATTTTTGTTTGTTTTTTTTGTTTATTTTGATGCCTGATTTAACTATTTTTGAATTTCGTAGCCGGAGTATTGTTCTTTTTGATCATTTTTACATTTCATTGTTGAATTTTTTTACTAATTGAATGAATTATGGTTTTTTTACCAAATTTTTGTACTCTACTATCAATTTTTACATTTTATGGCCGGATGTTTGTGTTTTTTTTGAGACCTTATTTAGTTACTTTTGAATTTTGCAGCCGGGTTTTTGTTCTTTTGATCATTTTCACATTTCATAGTACTTTTTTATCAAATTTGTCTAGTTTTTAACTAATGTTTGTACTTTTTTACTAGTTTTTATATTTTAAAGTCGGATATTTGTATTTAGTACGTTTTACGCCTAACTTTTTGACCGATTTTTTGTACCTTTGGATCAATTATAGTTTTTTACTTATTTTTGTATTTAATGGCCGGATTTTTGTGTTCTTTCTTATTTTTAATTTTTACAGTTTAGTATTTGTTCATTTTTATATATATTTTATTGCTGAATATTGAATATTTTTTATGGAATTTTTGTATTTTTAAACTTTTTGGGTGGATCACAATAGAAGAAGTAACTCGCCCACAAATTAAATTTTGTTCCAACCCACATACCCAAGCGTTAGTTATCATGGGTTTTATTGTTAAACAATTGTCTCAGATCTAAATCCAAGCACATAAGAGGTGGGACAAACAATGGATCCTTTGATGTCCAACACTTGGGTGGGTGGGTGGGTCACAGTAGAAAAAGTAACTTGCCTACAAATTAAACTTTGTTCGCACCCACCCACCCAAGCGTTCGTTATCCAGAGATTTATATTTGAACAATTCTCTTATATTTAAATCCAAACACAGAAAAGGTGGGATGAACAATAGATAGTTATCATGAGTTTTATTGTTAAACAATTCTCTCATATCTAAATCCAAGCTCGCACGAGGTGAAACAAACAGTAAATCCTTTGATGATTAACACTTGGGCGGGTGGGTGGGTCCCAGTAAAAACAGTGCGGGTGGGTGAGTCCCAGTAAAAACAGTAATTTAAACACAACTTTGTTCCTTCCCATCCATCCAAGCGTTAATTATCAAGAGATTTATAAAAGAATTCTCTCAAATCTATAAATCCAAGCACACAAGAAGTGGGCCAAAGAATAGATCCTTTGATAACTAACACTTAAGCGGATGGGTGGATCACAGTAGAAAAAGTAATTTGCCTAAAAATTAAACTTTATTTCCACCTACCCACCAAAGCGTTAGTTAACATGAAATTTATTGTTGAACAGTTTTCTTATATCAAAATCCAAGCACACAAGAGGTAAAACGAACAAAAGATTTTTGATAACTGACAATTTGGCGGGTGGATAGGTCACAGTAGAAGAAGCAACTCGCCCACAAATTAAACTTTGTTCCCACCCACCCACCCAAGCGTTACTTATCATGAGAATTATTGTTAAACAATTCTCTCATATCTAAACCCAAGCACGCACGAGATAGGACATACAGTAGTTCTTTTAATTATTAACACTTGGGCGGGTAGGTGGTCACAGTAAAAAAAGTAACTCACCCACAGATGTAACTTTGTTCCTACCCATCCACCCAAGCGTTAGTTACCAAGAGATTTATGTTTAAAGAATCCTCTCAAATCTAAATCCTAGCACACAAGAGGTGGGACAAAGAATAAATCCTTTGATAACTAACACTTGGGCGGGTGGGTGAGTCACAGTAGAAAAAGTACCTCGTCTAAAATTAAACTTTGATCCCACCTACCTACCAAAGCGTTAGTTATCATGAGGTTTATTGTTAAACAATATTCTCATATCTAAATCTAAGCACACAAGAAGTAGAACGAACAAAAGATCCTTTGAAGAAAAAGTAATTTGCCTAAAAATTAAACTTTATTTCTACCTACCCACCAAAGCGTTAGTTAACATGAAATTTATTGATGAACAATTTTCTTATATCAAAATCCAAGCACACAAGAGGTAAAACGAACAAAAGATTTTTGATAACTGACAATTGGGCGGGTGGGTAGGACACAGTAGAAGAAGTAACTCGTCCACAAATTAAACTATGTTCCCACCCACCCACCCACCCAAGCGTTAGTTATCATGAGTTTTAATGTTTAAAAATTCTTTCATATCGAAATCCAAGAGGTGGGACGGACAATAGATCCTTTGATGACTAACACTTGGGCGGGTGGATAGGTCACAGTAGAAGAAGTAACTCGCCCTCAAAATAAACTTTGTTCCCATCCCACCCTCCCAAGCGTTCGTTATCCAGAGATTTATATTTGAAGAATTCTCTTATATTTAAATCCAAACACAGAAGAGGTGGGTGGGAGGGTTAAAGTAGAAGAAGTAACTCACCCACAAATTAAATTTTGTTCCCACCCCTAGCGTTAGTTATCAATAAATTTATGTTTAAACAATTCTCTCATATTTAAATCCAAGCACATAAGAGGTGAGACAAACAATTGATCCTTAGATGACTAACACTTGGGCGGGTGGGTGGGTCACAGAAGAAGAAGTAACTCGCCCATAAATTAAACTTTGTTCCAACCCACCCATCCAAGCGTCAGTTATCAAAAGATTTATTTTTAAACAATTTTCTCATATCTAAATCCAACCATACAAGAGGCGGGACGAACAATAGATCCTTTGATGTCTAACACTTGGGCGTGTGGGTGGGTCACAGTAGAAGAAGTAAATCCCTTACAAATTAAACTTTGTTCCAACCCACCCATCCAAGCGTTAGTTATCAAAAGATTTATTTTTAAACAATTCTCTCATATTTAAATCTAAGCCCACAAGAGGTGGGACAAAGAATAGTTCTTTTAATAACTAACACTTGAGCGGGTGGGCGGGTCACAGTAAAAGAAGTAACTCACCCACAAATTAAACTTTGTTCCCGCCCACCCACCCAAGCGTTAGTTATCAAGAGATTTATGTTTAAACAATTCTCTCATATCTAAATCCAACTATACAAGAGGCGGGACAAACAATAGATCCTTTGATGTCTAACACTTAGGCGTGTGGGTGGGTAACAGTAGAAGAAGTAACTTCCTTACAAATTAAACTTTGTTCTTACCCACCCACCCAAGCGTTAGTTATCATGAGATTTATTGTTAAACAATTCTCTCATATCTAAATCCAAGCACGCACGAGATGGGACAAACAGTAGATCCTTTAATGATTAACACTTGGGCAGGTAGGTGGGTCACAGTAAAAAAAGTAACTCACCCACAAATGAAACTTTGTTAATACCCATCCAGCCAAGCGTTAGTTACCAAGAGATTTATGTTTAAAGAATTCTCTCAAATCTAAGTCTTAGCACACAAGAAGTGGGACAAAGAATAGATCCTTTGATAACTAATGTCCACAATTTAAACTTTGTTGAAAGCATCTATGCCTATTTTTGCCGCCCAAAACCCAAAAAGACGTAGAATTTAAAAACTATAAAAAAGCTAAAATTATCTGTTTCAGATCCAGCTATCTGACTTAGGTAAGTAATTTTTTGACAGTAAATTTATTGTCAATTGTGAGATTATAAGATTATTATAACGCTTTAATAAATGATGGTTCATTTAGTGATCCTTTTTAAAAATTCAAAAATATAAGCAAAAATTATTTTTTTTTGGTATATTATTGGTTTGTTTGAAAGAGCAAACATTCAATTTTTTCATCATGTGGCTACTTCGGCTGGCTTTGCAGTAGAGCATTCTGTTAACCCAGTTTTCCAAAACCTTGGTGACGGTTTCTGGCTCTATCTCACGAATCGCTAGCTCGATATTACCGTTAAGGGCCTAAATTGTTAATGGATTGTTCGCATAATATTAGTCCTTCTCGGCACCTCACAAAAAAAGTCTAACGACGTCAATTCGCAGCTCCGAGGTGGCCAATTCAATTCGCCGAAACAGCTGATAACATGATTACCAAACTTGGCGCGCAAAAGATCGATTGTGGCATGGGCTGTGTGGCATGACGCGCCATCCTGTTGAAACCAAAGATCGTCCAAGTCCATGTCTTCAATTTCCGGCCACAAAAAATTGTTTATCATGCCTCTGTAGCGCTCACCGTTGACCAAAATGGCGTTTCCAGCAGGATTTTCAAAGAAAATGGGCCAATGATGCCACCGCTAGAAAATCCGCACCAAACTTTCACTCTCTGAGGATGCATTGGTTTCTCAACAATCACGTGCGGGTTTTCCGATCCCCAGATGCGACAGTTTTGCTTGGTAACATAGCCGCCGAGATGAAAATGCGCTTTGACAGAAAAGATGATTTTTTGAGCAAAATCGTTGTCCATTTCAAGCTGCTCTAAGGTCCATACTGAGAAGCGATAACGAACCGGATAGTCATGTGCCTTCAATTGCTGAGTCAATTGGACCTTATAAGCAAATAATGCAAGGTCGTTGTGCAAAATTCGCATCAAGCTGAAATGTTGAGTTGTTGAGATTGATGGCGAGTCGATGTCTCAGGACTGAGTATCTTGGCTACGGCAGCCACATTCTTGTCAGTACACACCGTACGACGCGGCGACGGCGGGGACCGTGTGTGTTGGCCACCAGCATACCAGTCTCACAAATTTTTCCACAAGCTTGCGTACAGCACGCGCGGTGAGGGCTTCATTTTGGCCAAAACTTCTTTTCAATAAACGCACTGTTTGGGCTACACAACATTGACTTTGGAAATAAGTATGCAATATTTCCCAACGTTGTTCAAGCGTAAAGCATTTCATTTCGTTCCGCGGAGATATAATACTGTCAAAATAACAAATTATCATAAAGATACTACTAGATGGGCCACCCTTTACATTGATCAACTGGTTCTACTGTCCCCAGAGGTTTAAATAAAGAGACTGTAAATCTATGCATTACTTATATATTGAAAATGTAAGCATTTACTGGCTGTTTTAATTAACTGGACAATAATTTGTTTCCTAAGATTTTTTTTTATCTATATTAAAAAGCTGAAAAATAAAAATAGTGAATGGAACCCATATTTGTCATTTTTGTTTATTTGCGTTACGCTAAAAACTATTTAATTCACTTTTTACTCATTCCTAGTTTTGTAAAGTTTTAGAAATGCTTCCTAGGCCAATTATATTCAAAGCATATAATATGTAGTTATTGCACACGCAACGCCATGCAATTCCCGATGAAACCATTAGTAATTAAAAACTATTGACCCAACCAACCTGCTTACACCCCACACTCAGATATAAAGTGTTGTGGTCGTTTTGAAAATGATATAATATTCTAAATAAAATTACTGAACAACTTCTTTTAAATACAGAAAGCATAGGTTTTTCACATTCTTTAAATACAATTCATTTCTCATCAAATTATCACGTAATCAATTTTACCGTAAAATTAATGTAATTTGCTCTAATGTACCCAAAGTAAAAGTACTTTTATCATTTGAAAGATCTCTCATCATCGAGGAATTGAAGCAAGTAGAAATTTCCAGGACATTAAGTAATAATGTATGGGAATTATGCAGATCAACATTATATAACTGCGTGAAATTATTAAAGTAATAAAAGCAACTATCCATAATATAAGTGTTAAATTATTTAAAAACGCACATCATTAACAAAAATTATATAGAAATAATATAATAATTCTTAAAACATTCTAGAAATAGTTGCAGTCATAAATATACTCCTCCCATACATAATCTAAATTTTCCCCCATTTACTGAGATAATAGTGCTACTGGGTTCCTGGCACACCCACACTCGAATCACGTTAATCCTGAAGGAAAATCTCACGCTATATGTATAACTATCATTTAAATCGAAACGTAACTGTATAGCTGCAAAATTTACTAAAACAATTAGTTTTCGACACCTTGAAAACCGCGTACCATCCACCGAAATTATTGCAAATGGAATTTATTTATAAATAGATTAGGTTTGATTGCTGACATTAATCGGATAATGGTTTAATTATTATGAAATGGAATTATATTGCTAATTCTAGAAGCGCATTTGTAGCCTTGAAGTACATTTTTATTTCTGTAAACGAATTGAATTATAATGAAATGTTATTGAACTAATATAGTTCGAAATAGTACAAACATTAAATCAATGTAGACTTGACAAAGTATGTAAGTATGTAAATAAGTGTAGATTAATCTAAAATCATTATTTACGTGCAGAAGTCACACGAATTACTATAAATAATTCATATTTTTTATAATTGTTGATTTTTCTTCAAATGTAAAAGCAGATCTGATTGTAAACATTTTCCTAGCAAATGAAAAGTGGGTCTTGTATGCCCAGTATACAAAAAAAGAACAAAAGGAGCTAGTTTAAAAATGTAGAGGAATAACATTAGTTAATACGGCATACAAGATATACGCCATGACGCTAGAGGAAAGATTGAATGAACAATTAGAGATGAAAGCAATTTTGCCGGATGAGCAGGCAAGGTTTAGAAAAGGGAGAGGTACTATAGCCAACGTATGTATACTTAAACGTATAGTAGAAAAAGAATTAGCTGTAAAACAAGGAAAAATATATGCATTGTTTGTGGACCTTAAGGCGGCTTTCGATAGTGTGAATAGAGGAAAATTATGTCTGAGAGAAAAAGGTATTAGTGAGCATCTGGTAAGAAGAATGGAAGATGTATATGCAGAAACAGTGAGCAGAGTATGTGTAAATGGTAGAATGAGTGAAAATTTTTGGACAACAAAAGGTGCTGCATATATTGCACATAGAAAAAAAGCTAACTCTTGCACAAGCAGGTGGTGAAAGTAAGGTCGTTAGCATACGCAGATGACATGGTGATTGTGGCAAAAAAAATGAAAGAAATGATTAGATGTTTGAAAAAATATTTCAGAAAAAAAAGGTTAAGAGTGAATGTTGATAAAACAAAAAATATGATGTTTAGGAAAGGGGGAGGAAGACATAAGAAAGAAGATTGAAAATGGGAGGAAAAAAACATCGAAAAAGTAAAATCATTTAAATATTAAGGATATGTATTCAGTGCAAATAACGGCAAACACGAGCACATACAAGAGTTAGCAAAAAGGCAAAGAAGTTTGAATGTGAGTATGAAAATAAAGGGAACAATGTTTGATAGTCTAGTTAAAAGTATGATGTTTTATGGGTCGGAAATTTGGAGTTGGAACGAACAAAATAAATTAGAAGCGATGCAGGCAAAATACTGGAGATGGGTACTGGGATTAAATAGGGAAACTCCAGCATACATTGTGTTAGAGGAAGTAAAAAGAGATAAAATAAAGGTAGAAGCAGGAAAAACAGCGGTAAGATATGAAGAAAAAAGAGAGAAAGAAATGAATGCAAAATTTTGCAAGAATGTCTGAAAGAAAAAATGAATGAAAGTTATGAAAGAGTAGGAGTAGATAGAAAGTAATATTACAATAAAAAGGGATATGACTGTAAAGAAGTAGAAAGAATGAGATATAGTTGAAGAGTTGTATGGAAAGAAATAACAATGCGTGATAGAGATATAGAAATGCAAGAAAGAAGAACTAGAGTAAATGAATCAAGCTACAATGAGAAGTATGCAATTATTATAGAAAATAATATCCCAAAATACCTTAATAACTCAATGTATACAAAAACAGAAAAAAGATACTAGCAAGATTTAGATGTGGAAATGAAGAAAAAGTTTGTAAATTTTGAATGAATAAATGAAGCAAATTGTGTAGAATGTGTAGAGAAGCCAATGAAACAATAGAACATATGTTAAAAGAATGTGTTGAGATGAGAGAAGAACAAATGGAAAGAAAGGAGGTGTTAAAAAAATATGAAAGAGGAATAGTATGGATGAGAATCGTCATTAAAAGAAGACAGGAAATTGACAATTGTATAGTGTAAATTGTAATTATATTATGTTGATTGCCTAGTGTAAATGCAGATAGTTATAAATTATGATGTTAAGTTTTATCAAATATTGAGGTATAAGTTTTATTGTAAAATGTAAATACTTTTCAAGGCAAAAAAATAAACTATTATTATTATTGTAAACATTGGCCAAATAATTTTTTTACTGTACAATAAAAGTAGTGATTTGATAGCACAACTACAAATTATCTTGGAAACCAAGACTCAAAAATGTTTATGCTTTTTTGCTTGTACTCGTTGTGAATTTTAATAATGACCATTTTTTTAAATGCTTTAAGTCTTACAGCTCACGTTGCGACTAAGAGATAAGGGCCATCTAAGTACCGAACTTCAGATTTTAAAAAATTCCTTTTTATAAGTGCATTCCTGGCTAATGCCTCTTTATTAGCTCATCTATTTTACCAAAAACGTTGGTCTTTATAGTTTCAACTTCTTCAAAATTGATGATCAGAGGGAGCACCCTTTTGGGATTATTGCTAGTGCAATACCTTTGATGGTATTTCTGAAATTCCTTTGTCCTTGCTCTTTTATGTTGATCGTTAAATATAATGAGAAGTTGCCTGGTAACTCAAGAGCACCATACGAAACGCAGCGTTCCTTGCGATATGTATAGCTCGGAACGATAGCTTTTACCATAGATTGGCTTGCTGCAGGTCAATGCAGTTGACTGAGGTGTGATATAAGAATTTGTCGTTATTTTAGTCATTTTCCTTGACGGTAAGATGTGACCGCTTTCTTCTTATAGTACATTCTCCTAACGGAGGTTAGCAATCATCATAGCAATATTTATTTTGGAAACTGCAGCTTTAAATAGTTCCACCGAAGTTTTTCCATACCATTCCCGGAGGTTTTTCAGCCAAGATGTTCTGCGGTGTCCTACGGATCTATTTCCCTGTATCTTTTCCTGCATAATTAGTTGGAGAGTTGAGTACCTTATTCCTCGTAAAATGTGCCCCAAATACTCGAGCTTTCTTTTTTTGATTGTAAGTAAAAGTTCTCTTTCCTTGTGCGTTCTTTGTAATACTTCTTCATTGCTTACAAGGTCCGTCCAGGGTATTTTTAGCATACGACGATAGAGCCACATTTCAAATGACTCGATTTTTTTTATGTTGTTTTTATTTTGTGTCCATGCTTCCATACCATACAATAAAGTCGAGAAGATATAACATCGCACCATTCGTATTCGCAGGGCTATATCGAGGTTCCTATCTACGAAAAATTTATTTATTTTAACGAACGTTGCTCTTGCTATTTCTATACGTTTATTGATTTCGCTGGTCTGGTCGTTGTTCTCTCCTATTCGTGTTCCCAAGTACTGATAGCTTCTCACTCTTTCTATTATGGTATTATCTATTGCGACGGCTGGGATATTGTTAGAGTCATTCTTTTTAAATACCATAATTATAGTTTTATTTAAATTCATTCTTAGTCCATAGGATTGGCTAACAGTATTTATGTCTACTAGCATTTTCTGAAGATCTTGGATGTTTGTTGCTATTACCGCGGTATCGTCTGCATATCGAATGTTATTGATAGTTTGCCCGTTTAAAACTATTCCCCCGCTGTCTTCGTTAATGGCTTCCTTAAATATGACCTCAGAGTACATATTAAATAGGACTGGCGATAGTATGCAGCTTTGTCGAACACCTAGGCGGAATTCTAATTCCCCAGAGTCATGTACTTCAACAGTTATTTGAGCTTTCTGATTCCAGTACAAATTTTTTATTATTCTGATGTCATTGTAGTCAAGACCTTTCTGTTGTGCTATTTCCATTAGGTGCTCGTGCTTAACTTTATCCAAGGCTTTCTCGTAGTCGATAAATCCGATGTATAGGTCGACGTTCATATCGAGACATTGTTGACATATGCAACTATGAGTAACTTTTAAGAACACTGTCTGAGCACTCCCTTGCGTTATGCTTTTTTGGTATTAGAACAAAAGTTGATTTAAGCCATTCTTGGGGTGATTCCGCTTTTGTAGATGGTATTATATAGATTTACTAGAATGTTCAATTTGTCGTCATCAATTAATTTGAGGAAGTCTACTGGTATCTCATCTGGACCTATCGCTTTCCTATCTTTTGAGTTCTTAATAGCATAGTTTACCTTTTCGGCAGTTATAAGGGGGCTTTTCGTAGTTTCTTGTACATTTATCTCATTAGTGTCATCAAATAGTTGTTGTATGTATTCCTCCCACCTTTTGATTTTTTTCTCTATGTGTCCATTATAATGTTTCCGTTTGTATCCTTTATTAAACCATTTTGTTTTTTCCTTCCTATGCCAGTAAACTTCTGTCTAATGAATGTTTTTTTGGCCTCTCTAATTTTTCGTCTTATTTGTTGTTGAATCTCTTTGTATGTATTCCTATTCTGTCCTTTGTATTGTTTTCTATTTTCCATTAGAATCAAGATTTCATCAGTCATCCATTGTTCTTTGGGAGACCGAGTACTGCATTTAAGTTCATTCTTGATTCCATCCAGCAAGGCTTCTTTAAGGGTCTTTCCATGTCTCGTTTACGTCTCTGTTCTCTACGCCTCCCTGTATGAATTGATTGAGGTTTTTGTTCATATTTGTCTTTACCCTTTGTCTTTCTTTAACTTAACTTTTAGGGTGGCTATATATATATATATATATATATATAGTATATTAAAATAATGGGGAAAAGTCCAATTCAAAATTTGCTGTATAATTAACCAGCAATAAAACAAGTTATGTTTGTGTTGACAATATTTATTCGCTGACGTTTCGTATATTAAATTTATACATCTTCTGAGCCTAGAAGCAATTATGACATAAAAACACAGGAAACAATTACAATATTAAGACACTAGCAATAAACACAAAACAAAGAATCAAACTCACTTACTTTAGTCAAATTACATATTACACTTTTTATTGTTAGGGACATATGCACCTCCGCCTTCTTGTTCTTTATTCCACATGGTTATTTTAAAAATATATATAAACATTACACCAGATTAAAAATAGTTAGTCAAAAGACTAAAACTAACAAATATGTATATGGGGACAGCACAATATATATGTAAATCACAAATGGAACCCCTTTATATGGGGAATACTTTTTGTTCTATGTAATTCGTTTGGATAGTATGTCTTAATGCCATGTGTTTTGTGAGTCTGATTTTTGTAGGGTTAACCGGCTCCGAGCTACGTCCGGTCGGTATTACAGGAACCTTTATGTGGGAATTGTAAATACAGGGTAGTGCAATTGTACATTATTGAATTATAAAACGAAAACAGACAACATCAACTGTATAACATATGAAAACAAGGTAAGTAATGACCATATCATGCCATTCATGAGCTCACAATCATCCATTGTTATATTATAAAATTTGCATTGTACATTATTAGTTAGTTATGGACACGACTTATACCATTATTAGGATTGCCACGAGTAGTCTGCTGTGATAGTAAGAAACTGTATATGCTGCTTAACCCGGCCACATCCTTCTTAAAATTCATTGGCTGATCTTGCGCTTGTATATGGCACATTTCGTAGAAATTACGTTTAAATAAATTATTTTCAGAAACTAGGATTTTTGTGTTTATGTAATCAGGTATATGACCAGTATCATTGCAATGAGTACTAAGTGCAGTCGATTTAGGTTTAAGTTTCACATCACTCTTATGTTGAGTTATGCGTTTTTCCAGTTTTTGTGAGGTCTGACCTATATATACCTGATCACAATGCTGGCAATTAATCGAATATACTACATCATGTTTATATTTAAGAGGCACTGGATCCTTAAGTTTTGTAAAATAAGAGTTGATAGTATTAATTTTGCTGTATACTATAATCATATTAGGATTTGCATCTCTGAGAATATTAGCCAGTTTTTGTGAAAGTCCATTAATGAAAGGTATTTTATGATATATTTTTTGGACTATAGTATTATCTACTTGATTGTTAGAAATTGCACGAACCTGACCTTCCCTCTCAGGGATACGAAACAGTAGTTTTTTTAACATTTCAGATGGATACAGATTGTTTTTTAAAATTTTAAAATTTATGAACTCAATACTCCGAATGGCAGGACCGGAGGCAGTAAAAAATATCAAGACATATATGAACACAATCCGCAAATTAGCTTCTACAAGAAACCGGCTAATTTTTCTTATGGAATGCAAAAGACGAAGACTAATTCCGAAGTTTATCAAAAACTATATAAACAGACAACACCCTTCAGATTGGACTAATACTAGTAATATTAAGAAAATGGATGACATCAATTGTATGGTAATGAACAAGGTACTTCTTATTTCTATTAACGAATGTAATTTTAATCTCAGATATCTAAATGGCCTGTTATGTAGTTTATTGAGCTCACTAACTGCAATATTACCAAGTACTTTGCTGGGTGGTTTTGTTGACATGCAAGAAAATAGATTTCAATATATATTTAACAAAATTAAACGCCAACATTTAAAAAAAATTGCCTTGTTAGAATCTCCTCCTGTCCATAAATCCAATATTAACAAATGGATTATAAATCTTACTGACAATTCAATACCCAAAGACATTGAAAGATTCCTAGCTTGTGGACCAAAATTTTGGATACCTATCACAAGAAAAAATGTTAATGTATATTCTCTGCTTGCGCATGTTGAGGAAGGCATCCAGCATGGGCCTGAATCCAAAAGGGAAGTAACTAGAGCAAAGGCTACTCATGCAATCACTAATTATATCAATTCTAAAGAGCATCATTCGCAATATCATAATATTGCTAAAACAACCAAATTATTTTTAAATAACAATCAGTCACTAATAGTGACAAATTCAGACAAGAGCAATGCTACAGTTATCATGAACAAAGCAGATTATATAACCAAATCATTAGAACTGTTACAAGATAACACAACCTACAAAGTGGTTAATAAGGACCCAATCCCGTCGCTTGAACGTAACCTCAATGCACTTATCGAGAATCTTGCAAAGAAAAACTTTGTAGAAAAAGATATTGCTAAACGGATCAAAAGTTATAAAGGCTCGTGCCCTAAGTATTATGGACTACCAAAGACACACAAGGCAGGTGTACCACTAAGACCTATAATCTCCTGTGTAAATTGTCCAACTAAAAAATTAGCCACTTTCTTAGCCAAGATCATTGACAAATCTTTTCATGTGTATAACAAATTTAAAATAAAAGATTCATTTGATTTTGCGGAAAAAATCAATAACTTTCAACTACCCCCTGATTTCAGACTAGTGTCCTTTGATGTAACTTCACTTTTTACGAACATCCCAATAGAATTGGTGATTAACATTATCACAGAGAACTTTAATCTCATTGAAGAACACACTGCTATTCCCTTGTCTGAATTTGTTACTCTTATAACTTTCCTTTTTAATTCAACTTTTTTTTCTTATAATAATATATATTACCAACAAATTAACGGTTGTCCCATGGGAGGGTCTATTAGCCCGTCAATTGCAGAAATTGTTATGAATACTTTACTTTATTATTGCTCGAGTCGTGTCCCTTTTGAATTCCCTTTTATCCACCAATATGTGGATGACTTAATATGTGCTGTGCCCTATAATCTAATTCATGAGACACTAGAAATCTTTAATTCGTTTAACCCAAAACTTAAGTTCACTGTAGAAGAAGAGAAAGAAATGGCTGTGCCCTTTCTGGACACTTTAGTAATTAGATCAGTAGACAATACCATCAAACTTAATTGGTATGTGAAACCTAGCAGCTCAGGAAGATATATCCCTTTCAATTCAGACCACCCTATAAAATATAAGCTAAACACGGTGTTGGCATTAAAAAATCGTATTCTACGAATTTCACATCCGTCTTTTCATGACGGTAATCTTAAAAAACTTTTTAAAATTTTAAAAAACAATCTGTATCCATCTGAAATGTTAAAAAAACTACTGTTTCGTATCCCTGAGAGGGAAGGTCAGGTTCGTGCAATTTCTAACAATCAAGTAGATAATACTATAGTCCAAAAAATATATCATAAAATACCTTTCATTAATGGACTTTCACAAAAACTGGCTAATATTCTCAGAGATGCAAATCCTAATATGATTATAGTATACAGCAAAATTAATACTATCAACTCTTATTTTACAAAACTTAAGGATCCAGTGCCTCTTAAATATAAACATGATGTAGTATATTCGATTAATTGCCAGCATTGTGATCAGGTATATATAGGTCAGACCTCACAAAAACTGGAAAAACGCATAACTCAACATAAGAGTGATGTGAAACTTAAACCTAAATCGACTGCACTTAGTACTCATTGCAATGATACTGGTCATATACCTGATTACATAAACACAAAAATCCTAGTTTCTGAAAATAATTTATTTAAACGTAATTTCTACGAAATGTGCCATATACAAGCGCAAGATCAGCCAATGAATTTTAAGAAGGATGTGGCCGGGTTAAGCAGCATATACAGTTTCTTACTATCACAGCAGACTACTCGTGGCAATCCTAATAATGGTATAAGTCGTGTCCATAACTAACTAATAATGTACAATGCAAATTTTATAATATAACAATGGATGATTGTGAGCTCATGAATGGCATGATATGGTCATTACTTACCTTGTTTTCATATGTTATACAGTTGATGTTGTCTGTTTTCGTTTTATAATTCAATAATGTACAATTGCACTACCCTGTATTTACAATTCCCACATAAAGGTTCCTGTAATACCGACCGGACGTAGCTCGGAGCCGGTTAACCCTACAAAAATCAGACTCACAAAACACATGGCATTAAGACATACTATCCAAACGAATTACATAGAACAAAAAGTATTCCCCATATAAAGGGGTTCCATTTGTGATTTACATATATATTGTGCTGTCCCCATATACATATTTGTTAGTTTTAGTCTTTTGACTAACTATTTTTAATCTGGTGTAATGTTTATATATATTTTTAAAATAACCATGTGGAATAAAGAACAAGAAGGCGGAGGTGCATATGTCCCTAACAATAAAAAGTGTAATATGTAATTTGACTAAAGTAAGTGAGTTTGATTCTTTGTTTTGTGTTTATTGCTAGTGTCTTAATATTGTAATTGTTTCCTGTGTTTTTATGTCATAATTGCTTCTAGGCTCAGAAGATGTATAAATTTAATATACGAAACGTCAGCGAATAAATATTGTCAACACAAACATAACTTGTTTTATTGCTGGTTAATTATACAGCAAATTTTGAATTGGACTTTTCCCCATTATTTTAATATACAATATAACACAGTCCGTGAAAGGTGCCAACTATATATATATATATATATATATATATATATATATATATATATAACTGCTAAGTGAGGAATAGTCTTAAACATATTTGTAGTGTAGGAACTTATTTAGCTTTATGATTCATATTTTTGATGTCCTAATTGCTTTTTTCTTCTTAAATGAAAGAAATAACTTTATCCAAAATATAATACAAAGAACGTCTAATTTACAAAACAAATTCAAAGATTAGGGAAGATTTTTGAGAAGCTAACTAATTTAATCTATAATATTGTTGCCACAACAATAAGTTAGTATTATCTAGTGCTGAAGAAGTATATGTTAAAAGTCCTGCTGGAAGAATTTAAGAGTATTAGTGATGCAAGTCACTTTAATAACGAGATTTAGGCAACCCGTGGCGGCCATTTTGTTTTGGTGACATCTATAAAATCTTTTGTTTATTAATCAGTTACTTATGCCAAATCACCATGGCAAGTTACACAATTGAACAGCACGTGCAAATGATAAAACTTTGTTATCAAAATGAGTGTTTGTTAGTGCAAACGTTGCGCGCATTGCGCCCATTTTACGGTAGACGTGGTGGCCCTTCACAGTCGACTCTTTAACGTTTGGTGGCCAAATTTGAAGACGACGGGTTCGGTAAATAATCAGCCAACACCTTAACGCTCAAGGAACGCAAGATTGGGGAACATCGCCGCGTTCCGTGAAAGTGCACAAGAACTCGGGCTTTCGCAGTCTTCAATTTGGCAAACTCACCCGTACAAGATCCAATTGACCTAGGAGCTCAAAGTTCATGACAACGTTGTTTGTTTGCTGACTGGGCTTCGAATAGTTTAGAAGAAATGCCCAATGAAAAATTATTTTTAGTGACAAGGCGCATTTTTGGATGAATGGCTACAAGCAAAATTGCCGTATATGGGATGACACCAACTCACATGAGGTTCACCAAGTAATAACGCATCTTCAAAAATGCGTAATTGATCCGAACTTTTCCAAAAACGACGTTTGTGAGGCGGTCACAGTCAACGGCAAACGATACAGAACGATAATAACCAATTTCTTATGGCCCAAATTAAACCTTATCGACCTAGACACTTTTGGTTCCAGCAGAACGGCGCCACGTGCCACCTAGCAGACGCCACAATTGACATTCTGCATGAACGTGTTGAGAGTAAGGTTATTTCTTGCAGGAGTGATGCGAATTGGCCACCAAAGTCATGCAATTTGACCCCGCCAGACTTTTTCTCGTGAGGTTTCTTGTCGCAGGTCTATGCAAATAAATCACAATCGACCAATGCCCTAAAGGTGAACATAACACAAGCCATCGCTCAAATTCAGCCGGATCTATGCGGACGAGTCATTGAAAATTAGATTACTCAAATCAGTGCCACCATAAGAAGCCGAGGCGAGTATTTGAACGATGTCATATTCCACACTTAATGGAATATATGGGCCATTCAAATAAAAAAAGAATTTTGTTAATACCTCACACACAGCTCGTTTTATTCCATCTCAACATCTACCCGCCCTTATTGAAAACTCCTTCAAAATTATGCAACAGTTATATTCTAAAATATTCAAATCATCAATCGTTTTTGTTAAGTTTTTTATTATGCAATTGAAGTTTTTTCATATTTCATTGTAAGTACTTGGTTATTCCTTATTGTAATGCAAACTCGCACAACCATATAGATTAATGACAATTTGAATTAATAACAGTAGATTTAATTATTTAAAATTTTCTTAACTACATCTTATTAAATTATTAGTATCGCAGTACCTAATGTCGGTGTTATTTAACATCCTTCTATGAATATATCTACGTATAAAGCAACTATGACCACATTCTCATCATCTACTATGAAATTATGCAATCAACAACACCTACAATAACTGCATCCTATATAATAAGTCAATACAATTGCATTTTTAAAACAATAATCAGTTTATTAGATGATAACAAAACGGTATGAAAAATATTATCGAAGACTATTGTTCTCTTAAATTACTGTACCTGTTATATCCGTAGCGTAAATAATTACACGGGCCCGTTTATACAACAAAAGAACGGAGAGTTGTATACATTTAAAATGAGTGTGTTTAAAAAGGATAAAAAAATTATAATAAACAAAATAATAAAAGATTAATTAACAGAAAACGGCCTCAAAATATTAAGTAGAAGTTTATTAGTTGCTAGTTACTATTTAATGAGTTAATATATCTTAAGCTAATTAATTTATTCTGGCATAATTAAGTCAATAATAATTACATTCAATTTTGATTAAGCAAATATTATACACACTATTTCATTATTCTATAAATTCTATGTAAATAGCGGAGGAGTGACCCAAACTAGAATAGCAGATAATGGGATGGGCTAATGCGATTGATACAGATCAATAGCTAGTTATTAGAAATCATCATTTCAAGCATTTTTTAGTAAAAATTTGAAATGAAAATAACATAAAAAGTGTTTTATGAATGAAAACTGTTGTAACTGATTTCTGACTATTCACTAATCCCAAGTTGTTGTAGGAACTAATGTATAGTTCCTACATTTCTACTTAACTATACAATGTCTTGTTGCAAATAATTGTGGTAATGTTAAAAAAACCGACTACTTTTGACTTTTAAAACTGATTTTATATATATTACACAGTCAATTTGATTGAAAATAAGGGTATGCTATTTTCCGTTTTTTGCATGGTGAACCTAAAATACCAACGTTATATTCCCAGTGCTGGCATCTTGCGTTGGTATAGGCCTTACAAATAGTTAATGTTAATTTTTAATATCATTTACAAAATTAATTTGTTTTTGACAATTTGAATGTTTATTATGCATTCATGTATTATGATTTTTCCACATTTCAGCAAAATCAGTTTCACTAGACAGTCTTATAAAGTGTTTTATGAAGAGAAGAAAGTACCTCCACTTACACACTAAAGCATATTGTTTGTTTAAATCATTTTAACTTTCATAATAACAATTTGTCGTGTTTTTGTAACAAATTGGTATGTGTCGATATATAAGACATATTACACAGTATAAATAATAATACTTATTCAACTTAAATTCAATTAACCCAATTCATTAAAGTTACGATAACGTGCAATACACAAACCTCTATAATTAAAAAAATAATAATTCAGACAAATTACATACATTTACGTAACAATTAATTAATCCCAATACATCATTCACCCATTCATACCGTACCGCAGATTGTTTACTCGGTTATAACTGTGCAGTAGCTCTTTCTGGAATACTTCCATTGTTGCGGAAAACTTAATCAATTGAAGCATGTCGTATATAATTTCTTTGCTTGTGTTTGCATACACATTTATTATGACCTTAATAACTGAGGTATCATATTATTCTATTTATCCCGTTCGACAAAACCGCAGCGATAAATGTTGATTAGAAGTTTTATCTATACAGTTCGGGAAACAAACATAATAACAGTGGAGCGTAACAGACATTTTCGTTGTATAATGGCAAATATCGATTACATATTTTCACGCCATGTGATGATTTTGCTAATAATTCATATTGATCGTATGAGTTCAATGATTTTATGATTACGTGAGCCATATTAGTAATGGATAGTTGGTGTTCATAATAAAATAAAAAATCAATTGGTGAGAACTTGTTCATATGGGAATTATTTATAAAGTGTATATCCTATATATATGTAGTATAATGTTGATATAAATGTATAGAATTACTTATAGCGTATCATTATGGTGGGAATAAAATTAGAATTTGTTCAACCTTCTTAAATTTTGAAGTTTAGTATATTGAAACCTGAATAATTTTTTTGATTTATTTACTATTTACAAATAAGCAAAATATTGAAATTAAAGAGCAAACAAAGAAACTGCACAAAAAAAAGCAAACACAGGAATAGTTGTTGATTACGGTCAACAGTGTTTATCTTTAAACCGTCAGTAAATAAGAGCGCTAGTCACAAGTAATCTTCTTCTTCTTCTCTAGGTCAAGTCCTGTTATTTTCTAACTACTATGCATTCTGCGATCCGACCGCGAGAAACACGGCTGCCTGTGCGCCTAACATAAATATGCCGCTTTTTGTAGTATAAAGTAAAGCTCATAAGATGATTCAAAATTTGTTTGCAATTTTTGAGAATCACCGCAAAGTATCCAAAGCTTCCATCAGTGTTTTATCTTACAATTAAATATACTATCTAACTACCCCCCCCCCCCACACATAAAGAAACCTAAAAATTCTAAAAATGCCTATAGACAAACATATGTTCAAAGATGTAATCACTAGCATATATACAAAGTTTTAGTTATGTTCGCAAATATGTGTTACGATAACAAATCAAGATATTTGATTTAACAAAAGTTAGAAGGACAGGTTCCCTAAAAACAGCTTAAACTTTCAGTCATTAACCTTCTTTTTCGTGAGTTTTCTGTAACATTTTTTGCACAAAATCACACAATTTTTATTATTTTTGGTTAAAAAACAGCATGTTTTGAAAACTTTAATCCAAAATTGCTTTTTTGTTTAAATGTTAGTCTAAAACATTATCTTCTAGTGTATTTTCTTTTTTTTTGCAAAAATTACATTTTTTTTATTATTTTTTGGTTTAAAAAGCATTATCTATTAAGTATTTTGTCAGAAACAACACTTTTTAAGACTTTTTAGACTAAAATTGTTTTTTGTTTAATTTTTAAGCTGAAACAGTATTTTTTTAAATTTTCTGTAATCTTTTTGCACAAAATTACATTTTTTAATTACTTTTTGTTCGACAGAATTTTTTGAACAAGTTTTAGTAAAAAATTGCCTTTTTTGTTTAATTTTTAGTCCAAAAGCAGTCTTTTCTATAAGTTTTTTGTAATTGTTTTTACACAAAATCACAATTATTATCACTTTTTGGTCTAAAAAGTTATCACTTTCTAGTCCAAGAAGAAAGTTTTACTCAAAAACAACATTTTCTGAAAACATTTTAGTTCAAAATTGCTTGTTTTGTTTCTTTTTTAGTTGAAAACATTAGTTTTCTATAATATTTTTGCACAAAATCACATATTATTATTACTTGTTGGTCTAAAAAGCATTTGTTATTAAGTTTTTAGCCAGAAACAGCATGTTCTGAACACTTTAATCCAAAATTGTTTTTTTGTTTAATTTATAGTTCAAAACGGTATTTTCTAATATTTTTTTTGTACCTTTCTTGTATAAAATCACATTTTTTAATTACTTTTTGGTCTAGAAAGCATTTTTTATTAAATTTGTAGTTAAAAACAACGTTTTTTAAAAATTTAATCCAAAATTGCATCTTTTGTTTAATTTTTATATGAAATTAGTATTTTTTGTTGAGTTTTCTTTAACTTGCTTG
Source organism: Tachinus rufipes (assembly GCA_963932245.1). Taxonomy (NCBI): domain Eukaryota; kingdom Metazoa; phylum Arthropoda; class Insecta; order Coleoptera; family Staphylinidae; genus Tachinus; species Tachinus rufipes. The sequence continues at coordinate 20,627,806 of OZ010742.1, read as the reverse complement.
CACAAAATCACATTATTTCCTTAATTTTAAGTTTAAAAAGCATGTTCTAAAATGTTTTTAGTCAAAAATGTCATTTTCTAAAAATCTCTTAAAATTGTTTTTTTTTTCTTGAAGTGGTACGTCTAACGTCCATGCACTGCAATCCTTTCGTTCTATTGTGCAATTTTGATTGTTATTCTTTTGGTAGATGCATTACCATAGTTATCAAAAACAGGTTCAGGTCCATTAAGAATTTCTGTGGTTTTTTATTTGCTAGTCCGCTTTAAGGTTAACTTTTTCTTCTTCTTGTTTGCAATTAAGAACTTAGTCCTGTTATCTGCCTTCTAGGCTTTCATTGATGCTGACGTCCAGCTTTCCATCTATCTGCCTAAGGTTTTCTACTTTGGGATCTTTGGGTCCTCTATTGCCATCTTTGTGATTTCACAAATCTAGCTATTTTTTTAATTTTTCTAATTTTATCAAGTTGTTTACTGTTTTTATTGGTCTAAGACTTTTTATTTCGGTGCTCCTAATTAGTCTTTAATTTTAAATGTTTCTGCATTGGTTTTAGCGTCTTAGGTTAGGATCGGCCGCACATAAGTTTTATAGATTCTAACTTTGCCCTGTTACCTTCTATACTCTAATCCTTTGGAATACAGCTCCTAATGTTCGACTACAAAACATTAAACAAGAAACTAACAACAAAGTCTAACCACCATTGACCCAGAGAGCAATCTAAGACAAAACAAGTCCAAAATGGCAAAAATAATATTTTGATAAAGCGACTATCTTTGCCACAGGAATAATAACTTGGTCACAGATACAAATTTACAAAATTTTTATAAATTATTTAACTCAATAATCAATTCAAATACATTTTTGGCCGCTTTATTCATTTGGTCGCCGTGTGCATCGCACGCACCGCACAATATGTTGTGACGGCTCTGCGTTCAAGGCGCCTCTTTGTATTTGGTTTTGCAGTTGAGGCTTCATTTGCTTGTCTGCTGCATTCAGGGCACTTAAACATTTCTCATCTCTACAAACATCAGTAGTCACTATGTCACAAGAAAAAGAAGTGATATCCTATCTCTTTATGACTGACACTTGTCCCGTCCAAATACTTGCTATCAAGAAATATAAAGTTTCTACTCCTTTCAAGCGGTATAAGTCTCTTTGTGCAAGAAAGAGAAAGTAATAACCAACACATAAGCGAGTGGTCAAGTCACTCTAGATCATGATTAACAAGAAATACTATAAATCCACCCGCCCAAGTTTTTGTTTTCAAAAAATTGGAAGTTTCTCATATATGCAAGTATTAGAAATCCTTGAGTCAGACGAAGAGGAAGTGATAAACAATCTCTTGATGACCAACACTTGGGAATTTAATTAGGTCATTCCAAATCATGATTACCATCGAGTAGATTAAATTGAAGTGCCCACCCACCTGTCCAAAAGTTTGGTAACAAAAAATTGCAAGTTTTTTTTTTTGCTAACGTTAAATATCTATGTTAAAAGAGATGATGAACTTATTCTCTTGACAACCAACATTTGGGTGGGTGGATGGTTGGGCCACTCCAGAGAGTTTGAACTGAAGTGCCTATCCACCCGCCCAAGAGTTTGTACCAAAACATTAAATTTTTTTTAAATTAGAAGTTTCTTTGTCTAAGAAAAAAGACGTGATATCCAAACTCTTGATGACCAATACTTGGGCACTTTGGATCATGATTCGAGCAGTTTACTCTAAAATACGCACACACCCGCCCGAGTGTTTGTTATCAAATAATTGAAGAATATCTTGTTTGCAAGCGTTAGAAGTCTCTTTGTCCAAGATAAAGAGATACTATTCAATCTTTTAATGAAAAACAATTAGGTCGAAAAGAAACGGTAATAAACTTTTGATGACCAACAGTTAGGCGAGAAGATCTCTCATTCCAGATCATGATTACCAACGAGTAGTTTAAACTGGCAAAGTTTCTCCTTTTTGGAAGAGTTTAAAATGTTCAAGAATGGGATAATTAATCCAATCTCTTGATGACATAACATTTGGGTAAGTTACTCCAGATCAAGACTACCATCGAGTAGTTTGAGTGGTCACCCACCCGTCCAACAGTTTGTTATCAAAACATTAAAAATTATTCCTCTTTGCAAGCGTTAGAAGTATCTGTGTCCAAGAAGGAAGAGTTAATATCTAATATCTTGATGACCAACATTTGGGCGGATAGAGAAGTCACTTGAGATTATAATTATTAGCGAGTAGTTTGAACTGAAATGCCCACTCCCACTAGAATAATTGTTATTAAAGAATTAGAAGTTTTTTTTTCTGCAAGTATTGAAAATCCCTTCCCAAATGAGGAAGAGGTTATATCCAATCTTTTGATGACCAACACTTGAGCGGGTGGTTGGGTCAATTCTGATCGTGGTTGCCATCAAGTTGTTTAATCTGGAGTACATATCAACCCGCCCAAGAGTTTTTTTATAAAAAAATTAGCAATCTCTATGTTAGAAGAGGGGACGATGAATCTAATCGCTTGATAATCAACGCTTTGGTGGGTGGGTGTGTCACTCCAGATCATGATCAATCAACAAGTACTTCAAATTGGAGTAAAGAATCAAACAAAATACATTTAAATTATCTCTTACTATATGGAAATCGTTCAAAGCAATGGATCACGTTACACAATTCTCCTTAAATATGTATATGCAAACGCTACCTTTCAGGTAAAAGTAGAGAAAGATATGACCACAGACAAATTACCTAGGGCGTCCGGCAAGACAACACCATCTCTTCAAAACTATTCACCTTGACCATGGAAGATATGTTCAAAACCTTACCTTGGGAGAACAAAGAGATTAACATAGATAGCAAAAACTTAAGCCACTTAAGGTTTGCGGACGATATAGCATGCTAGAAAAACTAAAAGCAGCGTCATCAGAAGTCGGCCTAAAAATGAATCCCGGAAAAACCTAGTTTGTCAGTCCGGATGAGACAAACACTCTATTTCTGGAAAGAGAAGTCATTAAAAAAGTAGAAGAGTATGTGTATTTAGGCTACCTAATCAAACTCGGTAAAGCAAACCAAAACACCGAAGTTATGAGAAGAGTACGCATGGCATGGGCGGCATTCGGAAAGTTTAACTTTATTCTGAAAGACCCCGAGATTCCTATAAATTTAAAAAAAAAAGTTTATGACATGTGTTTCCGTAATGTCATATGGTCTAGAGACTATGGCACTGACAATCAAAAGTGCCAATAAATTGCGAATCACAGTGCAAGCGATAGCCTAAGAGAAAAGATACAAAATGTGGAAATAAGGCAAAAAACGTGGTAAAACGTAGCTGCATCGAAATGGAAATGGGCAAGTCACGTCGCTAGGCAGCAGACTACCAGATAGGCAAAACTATTAATACAATGGAGACCAAGAACGCACAAGAAAAGCATAAGACGGCCGCAGAAGAGATGTTTGGGTGACATCTACCAGCAGGCAGAAAGTGACTGGGTCCAGCTGGCACAATATAGGAAGCCGTGAAAACTTAAAGAGGAGGGCTACGTCCAGAAGTGGACAGAGAAAGGCTGCTAAAGAAAGAAGAAGAAGAAAATATGAAAAACTATCCACATCATTGACAGCTTTTATGTTTTTTCAACAATTCCGTCTATCAGAAATCAAAAAATTAATCAAATCTTCGTTTATAATTTCCTTCAAAACACGTACAGCTTGCAAAGCTTTTTCACTAAAATCATCACTATTAGTAGTACAAGCATTCAGTTCAACAACAAAAACCATCGTTGTTTTGCACAAAGCAAATTTCAATGTTCTCATGAGATGCAGCTTTAATGTCCATGCAATAATTGAATAAATGTTTAAGCAAACTTGAACGTTTATTGAAACCGCATCAATAAGTGTGAATACTAATTGGTTATCAGGATGAACTCCTTTTTTTCTTTGTTAGTAATAAAAAATTGTATACATTTGAAGATTATTGGTGTACTGCAATAAAATCTTCTGACTAATTTTTATATAATTCTGATATGATTGTTTCATTACGGTTGAATTCAATTCTAAAGCGACTACATTCAATCGGCATGTTACAATTGAAAATTGTAAATGCTGTGGTAGGACACCAAGCCCAATGAATTGTATTGTTCTATATAATGCTTTGCATGTATCACTAATTTAACCAACTCATACAAAATATTTTCCCTGTATATTAAACATCAGTGATCTTTGTCCAGTGTTGTAAGACAATTTGCATGTTGTCGAGAAGGTGTCCAAAATGATATATACATATTTATTTATAAAAATAACGCAGTATAATAGATAGTATTTAATGGAGAAGTAATTGCTAACTTGGTTATATCACGAAATGAAAAAAAAAGCAGCAAACAACCTTCTAATTCCATCTCACTATAAAATTTGACAATTTAGATGCATCTGACTAACCAATAATTATGTCTCATGATTATCATAATAATTATACTCGTGGATAGAAAATACTTAATATCTTTTTCCATATCTTTCTACTTATCCATATTCACCTTAGATTATATTATAAATATTAAATGTTTTAGTACATAAGTCAATTATATATACATATGTAATAAACATATTAACGTATTACAATAACAATATTGATCTACTTGAAATAAATGTTGGAGTTACCATATCCTATACTTTTATACGCATTGTGGCCAAATTGTGTAACAATAAATTTAAATTATTCATATATATTCAATAAAATTTAAATTTATAATGAAGAACAAATTAATAACCTTAATATTGCGTACAACAATGTTCTAATTAATCTCAACACATTTTCAGTTAATTAACACTTGTGATTTAATTAAATTAATCCAGTTATTTTTTGCTTTGAAAGAAGCAGCGTATGACATACATTAAATGGGCATATAGTAAAAAAATACAGGTGTCATACATATCCAATAAGGTAATAATATATAGCTAATAATCGGTCTAGTTATTTATTGAAGTAACATGTGTAACTTAACATTAATTTATCTTGTAGAATGCATCAGTAATATCGACCGCATTTTCTCTCAAATGGTAGAGAAAATTCCATATTTTTTTTTATAATTGTTACTTTATACTTGTAATCCGTTTTCTTTTATAATTTGTTACACTTTGAAATTATATGAGTGACGTAGAATGAAAATATATGATAATTAATTTACTCTGTTGGAAAATAATAAAATATTCTAACTAATAGAAAAACATAATTATTTAATTAAATTAATCTATAATTTATTAAAATTAATTATTCTTTGAACTTGAATTCCATATTCCTCAATGATATCTGCAGTAGAATGTCTTGACATACAGATGTAATATGCGGCCTTGCAATAAAATTAACAATATAAAAAGTTTAAAGAAAGAAATATGTTTAAGAAACAACGACCAGGTGAGACCACTGATGCAAACAACGATGTTTCATGCACTTGCCTAATATAGGTGTTTAAAAATTATTATAGTTTCAAAATAAATTTAATTTCTTATATTTGGAAACCTATAAACTTTCATTTAAACAATGGTGATGATAAATACGATAACGAATAAACACAGATTAAGAAGTCAGTATTTTCAGTAGTATGCAAATATGTGTTGAATTGATTAGACAAGTTTGTACTTTTATAAGATAATCTTCAATTAAAATATTAGAAACAGACTAAAGTTTATTTTGTACTTTTTTTAAATCATTGTGTGTCGTTATATCCTGTGCGTAGCTGTAAATATTTTAACAATGAGTTCTCTTCAAAGCCACATTAAGGTCTTCACTTACAAATAATTATTTTATATTTAAGAAGTTAAAAATAACTTAGTATATTGTTAACCAGTATAATAAATACTTCCGATTAACAACTAATGTATGATGTCCTACACTGTATTATTTCTAAAAATACCGTCCTCGGCAGGTTTAGGTATCAGACCAGCCTCGACATCTTTGGTCGGTTTATTTTTTATTTTATAATTATACATCATTTTTATGATTGGACTAGAACCGTTAGTGTCGCTACTTAGTTTTGAGAACTACTGTCATACAGAGGCATGTCAAGTCAAACAGAACAAAACGTGTAACAACCAATTTTTAATTTATCATTTAGCAAAAAACAATTATTCCAAAAAAACAAATAATTTTTAAAGTTTTCATACTATTACATATGCATTTAGCATACAATACATATGGCTTAAAGCTAAACACAACAAAAAACAAAAATCATCGTTAGTAGTATACAGCAATGCTAATACTGCCTCCCATATAGAAGGAAGAGCCTTACAACAAATAAAGAATTTTACCTACCAGAGATGCTACCTACACAAAGACTCAATTCGATGCTACGTTTTCCCGATTCTGCACTACACACCAAAAGCATGGACATTATCGGTCACCTTTATAAAACGTTTGTAAGTCCTCTAATCATTGTGCTGTAGACAAATGCTCAGAATATAATGTACACACCACGTAACAAAAAAAAGAAGGTCTTAAAAAGAAATCCGCATACTTCGGTCACATTATAAAAAAAAAAAAAAACAAGGTAAAATAGCAAAAAAAGAGAAAACCTGGAAAGAATCGTATATTCTGGTTAAAAAAATTGAGAAAAAGGGCTTATGTGATCGCCAACTTCTATAGAAGATAATGAATGCATCAAAAGAAGAATTTAAAGTTGCAATTATGCTTTAGACTACTTGAAAATTCAACAATTGGGCAAAATTGATTGAAATAAAATTGTTGGCTGACGTAAATGTCGTTTTTCATTTAGAGAATCGTCTTAACCAAAACCACCATAAGAACAACAACAGATTGATAAAAAATGTTTGCTTAGTGTGTTTTTGAACAATTTACCGCCGCATTAGATCTTTTGGTTTACGATTATACAGGCCGTATCTTGTGTTAAATCTCAAATGACGCAGATAAATCAAGGTTTTATTTGATGCATAGTGGTTGCATGAAGGTTCGTCAAAGACCTGGTAAATAGCAAAGTGTTGAGTTCTCAATTGAAAGGCCTGTGCACAAAACTGTAGGCATTATAATATCGCTTAAGGAAATAAAGTAATCCCAGTTTAATTTGCCTCATGGAATGTGTCAAAAGATACAGTATACAATATTTTTGTGTATGTAAAGTTGTAGATCATTTAATCTACGTATATTCAACAATTGAGGTCGTTGAAAAGAGAACTAATACTAATATGGAAAAACCACAACATAACAAGAAACACCAAAATTAACCTCGTCCAAACACTAGTATTCTCTGTTCATATACGAAGCAGAAACGTGGACATTGCAAGCTGCAAATCGTCGACGCGCAGATACATTCAAAATGTGGTGCTAGAAAAGAATGCTAAAAATACCATGGACTACTATGCAAACTAATGTATCTGAGCTTAAAAAAATCAAACCTAATCAACAACTTTCAGGTACAGTCTATAGCAGCATTTTAAAGTTTTTTTGATCATATTACAAAAAGCAACAATATGAAGAAAATTATAGTACAAGAGGCAAACCTAGTAGCAAGAGAAGAAGAGGGAGGTCTCCCACCCGATAGACTGATACAAGCCGAAATCTGCTACTCAAATATTGAAACAGCAAACAGCAGCAGACAGCGTAACTCCATCAAACGGATAAAGGATAGCCTAAAGGGAAATGAGTAAAGTTAAAAAAAAAAATGTTACAAAAATATGTCACCACACATCTATCAACATGTTGGATAAGGAAGAAAAAGTTGTCTATTACAGCGGCCAATCTGTAGTTGGAGTTGTTTAGTCTTCATTAAAATAAGGTGCGTTAACCCCACGTGCAACACTAATTAAAGCGGCCTCTTTTCGGCATGTCCGTCTGCGTATTATTAGGATTTTTCAAAAATTCTTTCAAGATGCTCACTAACAAACTTGGCAACCCCCCGCAAATATTAGTAGCTCTTTGCCATGAATTGCAAGTGGTTTAGGACACATTAGTACAGATAGACCTAGACTACCTTTAGAAATAAATGTTACGGCGAGTTAGGCATTCCAGAAACAATAAGGGTGAGCCAATGCATTATTAATTAATTTAAATCTTTCATTATTTTTTTCTCAAATTTGAATCAAATGTTACTATTTTCTGCCAAACTTGGTTGAACATTTTTTACTCCTTGGTGTTGCAATTTTAATGTTACTCAATTTATTTTATCAAAGAAGTAACAATAAAAAAAAACTGAAGACAATAATACAAAAAAAACTTTTAAAGTTGTATATGACGGCCAGAATTTAAAGATGTGTTGCCAAAGTGATTTTATGTTATAAGTGTCCAACAAAGATATGGTCTATAAACTGCCGGGTAAACTTTTTAATAAAAATCGAGTAAAAAAAAGTTGTTTATTGTAATTATTGTTGAATATCTTATACATGTTTAAAATTTTCTGAAAACAAAAGAGTTAAATCTTTTAGTAGTCTCACGGCCAGGACTAATATCCGTCTATAATTCTAGCAATAAACTGTTCTTAACTTTTAAGATTTTCTGCATACACAAGCTTTTTAGCCACCTCCAAAACAAAGTAATCAAGAAAATTTAGGTTGAGGGACCTTGCTGACCAAGCCACTGAGCGTTAGAAGAGGATCGTATAATACTAATTTATATTGTAATTAAAAAAATGTGTTACTTGTCTACCATTGTGTTGAAGTGAAACTTATTCCATTTTTCCATTAAAAATTTCTATTTTGGAAAAGAGTTTTTCTAGTTTCCCGTAAATATTCAAGTACCCACAAATGTAAACTCTAGGCGTTATTGTGTTAGTAAGATGATTTTATCAGTTAAAAAAATGTGCCGACAAAACATTCAATTCCTCCATGACCACAAAATTCAAATTTTGTTGTATAGTTTGCAGGTTTTATAGCTTAAACAAGTAGAATGTGGCAGAGGTACAAACCCAAAAATAGTTTTCCATACTAGTGTGGCTAACATTAAGTCAGTTTTTTTTTATTTGCATGTGTCGATATTTTAGGGCTTATGCTTGTGTTACTAACGCACAAGCTGCCTTTGAATATGTACCTGAAAACACAAGTATATACTATCGCACCCATTAAATAAGAGAATAGAGGCGATGCAGATACTGACGAGGCCTAGTATCTAGTCCACCCACACTCTTATATTAAATGTAATTATGGTTAAATGAACACTATAATATATGAGACGTTATATAAAGTGGTCCATCTAGTAGTATTTTTTTAATCATTTGTTATGTTGACACGGACAGGTCTTTCCCGTAAGAAATCTTGACAGAAAGTCAGTATCATATCTTCGCGTATTGTTTTACGCTTGAACAACGTTGGGAAATATTGCAAACTTATTTCCAAAGTCAATGTTGTGTAGCCCAAACAGTGCGTTTATTGAACAAGTTTTGGCCAAAATGACGCCTCCACCGCGATGCTGTACGCAAGGTTGTGCAAAAAGTTCGTGAGACTGGCATGCTAGTGGACAACACACATGGTCCCCGCCGTCGTACGGTACACACTGACGAGAATGTGGCTGCCGTAACCGAGAGTGTGCGACTCAGTCCTAGAACATCAATTCGGCATCGATCTCAACAACTCAACATTTTACGCACCAGCCTGATATAAGGTCCAATTGACTAAGCAATTAAAGACACACAACGATCTGGTTCGTTATCGCTTCTCAGTTTGGGCAGCTCAAAAAGAACAACAATTTTGCTCAAAAAATCATATTTTCTTACGAAGCGTATTTTCATCTCGGCGGCTATGTTAACAAGCAAAACTGTTGCATCTGGGGATCGAAAAACCCGCACGTGATTGTCGAGAAGCCAATGCATCCTCAGAGAGTGACAGTTTGGTAAGGATTTTGGAGCGGTGGCATCATTGGCCCATTTTTCTCTGAATGATGATTGAAACTCCATTTCGGTCAACGGTGAGCGCTGCAGAGGCATGATAAACAATTTTAGGTGGAAATTGAAGACATGGACTTAAACAATCTTTGGTTTCAGCAGAATGGCGCGCCATGCCACACAGCCCATGCCACAATTGATCTTTTTCGCACCAAGTTCGGTAATCAAATTATCAGACGTCTCGGAGATGTCAATTCGGAGCTGCGATTTGACGCCGATAGACTTTTTTTTGTAGGGTGCCGTGAAGGACCAATATTATGCAAACAATCCATTAACGATTCAGGCCCTTAAGACAAATATCGAGCAAGCCATTCGTTAGATAAAGCCAGAAACCGTCACCAAGGTTTTGGAAAACTAGGTTAACAGGATGCGGTACTGCAAAACCAATCGAGGTATCCACAAAAATGAAATCGTGTTCCATAAATAATGGGAATGTGTCCTCTTTTAAATAAACCAATAATATACCGAAAAAAATTGATTTTTGTAAATTTTTTTGAATTTTTAAAAAGAAACCACCCTTTATATATATTAACGTCCGGAATTAATAAAACCCATAATTTCTTGAAATTTTCTGCCGGAGTTGGGGCTCGAACCTGCAACAAATTATGCGCAGCAGAGATTCGAGGCGGATTGCATAAAAAATACCAGACCAAATCAATAATAGAACTATAAGTATTAATAGTTTGTTAAATCTGATAAAAGTTTTGGAAAGGATACAAGAACACTGATTTTTGTGCAGTCTACCCAAGTGCGAGTTCGTTTTACAAAACTGCACAACATAACAAACTCTTGAACTACTACCAACTGTTAATCTGGGACTATCCAAGGCTAACAAACAAAAAACAAATCCAACGTTTTATGACCATATGAATTTGGTTGCATGAGTATATACTAAGCTTTAGTAAAAATTAATACTAAAAAAAAAAACTGACAAAGCTCTTGAACAGACCTCTAAAGCTTTTCCAGCCAAAACCTGGACTATGGTTTGTCTAGTAAACCAACGCCTGTCACTCAGGTACAAAGCTATTCTTTATAAAAACAAAAAGTATTGGAAATATATTGTCCCTTATGCCAGCTCTAAACTCACCTTAGCGCTATCACTAAAATGAACAGTAAGATCTGGAAAACAACAACAACTTGCTTCCAGCAAAGACACAAACTACTCAACACTACTCAGAGTGAAAGTTGAAACTAACAGAAATGGTACTAAACAAGGAAAACGCTCGTCTATTTCCATTACAGAATCTATAAACGTAGTATATGTCGGTGTGTTCATCATTTGAAAAATCTTTATCATTCAGTCTCCTGAAGCATGGAACAAAGCTTTAAAAAAGTCTCCCAATATCCGGAAAAAAGACCTAAGTCTCGTAGAATCGCTGACAAGCAAATCCTGCTTATTAACAGCAAAAAAATAAAAATGCAGAAACAATAAATAATAAATAAATAAGACTTAAAAATAAAATACTTCAAAGCAATACGGCCCAACCTTCTGGCAGAGCAAAATCTAACAGTTTTATATAAATTTAATAATTTGTATGTAAACCAGCATTCAAGATGTTTTTATTTAACAACCAAATCTTAAAAGTTGTGAAAGCACATCATTCTCACATTAGTCAATATAATATGTTTGCAATATTACAAGCAATTTTTTTTAATCAAATAAACTCTTCTATGAATCACAATTTCGTTTTCGCAATGATTATAATACAATCGATGATGTAATAAGCATTGTTGATGAAATTGTAAATACATTTGATAAAGGTTTAAGTATGACTAGCTTTTTTCTATTCTCATAAAAATATTAATAATATATTTGAGTAATAGAATGAGTTAGTTTTAATAAAAAATATCTGACATGTTATTTATTGAATATAGACATCAACGGTTTAAGTAAAGTGATAATGTATGCGGATGATACAACTTTGTCAAACGTAGCACAAAATTGTACAGATGTGATCAAAACAAAAACGTTCTGATCTAGGCGTAGCTCTAAATAATGAAAAAATATAAACATGGTTAAATTATCGTTAACTTTCAATTGAGTTGGAAATATTACGGCAATGTTATTAGTCGCATAGATTTTAACAATATTTAACTTTCAAAAAATCTTTTTTATTTGGTGTTATATTAAGATCAACATATTTTGCTAAAGTAAAGTGAGCAGAAAAAAATGATTGTCTCAATAGCTTTTCATTTGTAGTGTTACATGTAGATCTCCTGTTGACAGTTGGTTATCTGTTTTTAACTGAACCATTATTGATCACTTACGCAAGAAATACGAAATTATATTTCAAACCGGAACTTAACGAACATCAAATTAACGACAAAATAACCGTTGAATTACAATTATGGAACCAAATCTGATAAGGTTTTCAAAATATGGATATTCCAAAAGTTCGTTTTAATGATTTTTACGATTGATAATAATATATTTCTTATGTCGTTTTAAAAACGAACAAATTATTTTCGCTCTCACTGTACTTTCAATAAAATTTTGAAAAATCGTCGAAAAATGTTATATATTTATATTTCGATTTCGTGACCCCACTTCAATTTTTTTAAAGTTTCCGAAGTTATCGCTTCTTCGCCTATTTAGCATATTAAATATAAAATCCTTTTTTATTTGCTCAGAATTGTAAATTATAAAATTTAGCAATATAATATAATAGAAATTATTTCTTGTACTAAGCTGTTCCGTCTATGGCCATAACATGTAAAGTACATTGTTTTACATAAAAGATATATTATTAAAATAATTATTAGCTCTTTTATAACGTAAGAACATGTTCAAATTTAGTTAATGTTATGAAACGGTTTGCAATTAATATGATATAATAAAGTTAATAATAGATTATTTATTTAGTACTTAAATAAGATATACGCTTCAATAAATTTATTATAACAATATGGCAAAAATAATATTTATACAGGTGTAATTTATAACTTATCCAAACACAATGTAAATATACTTATTACAAGTAGTAATTACAAATCATTACAAATTAATTGAAAAGGATGTTTTATTTATTAAGTAGTTGATATAATGTGCTTCAGAGCTCAAATTTATTGTTGTATTGACAAGTAGTTGCTATATTTCACATACATGTATGATATCTATTCTTGTAATTTAATTATATATTATTTCATCATTAATAATAAATAGATTTATTCATTTCAAATTTAAATTACATACATTGTTAGTGAGAATCCTACCATTGAGTTATTTTACTGTAACACAATGATTGATAAAATATTATCATTTTTTAAATTCTAATAAATACTAAACATAACATACATTACAGTACACTTTGTTGATGATTAAATATAAATTAAAATCAATTAATCTGCTCATTCCAATGATTTATGCATTGAAAAATGTATTTTCTATACATTTATAATTCTGGTCCACAATCTTAAAACATATTAATTTTATTAATATAATTTTAGAAATTCAATTTTGCTATTAATGAATACTAATTAAATAATTCATATATTAATATTTTGTGTTGATTATCCAGTTATTTATATTGGCTATTTGAATATATTATAATAATTGTATGAATAAACTGTATAGATTAAAATATTAATTTTAAGACAATAAAATATTCATTAAAATGATAATTATTAAGCATTGAAGCGGAAAGACATATTTACATAGTAATAATGTAGTCATAAAATTCGATTAAATTAATAGTTTTTTCTAAAACGGCCATTGACTTAATTGATTTAATTGATTAATTGATTCTATTTAATTGTATGGCTGAAATCGTTTAATGGTATGGAGATATATTATAGTTATTGGAAAACCTGCATTCTTATATTTATTTCTTTAAATTTCTGAAAGTGTTATTTAGAAAATTACTTATTACAACAACATAAAAATCCCTTTCAATTTCAATAAGTGAAACCACATTCGTTAAAACAATCACACAAAAGGCAAGCAGTCTGTAGACCTTGAATAGTTGCGGATTATATTTATCGAGAAATAATGAGTTTGGAAGCTTATTTCATAAAAACCTCTTTTAAAGTTTTCAGTCTACATCTCTGAATAATTGTTAGAATTCCTAGCCAAGCTTTCTACTACTATCAATATATGTTTAGATGGCAATATGTATTTCTTTAATTAAATGTTCACAAAAATATCTATAGAAAATGTAAAAATTTGCAACAATCTAAATCAATTTTAAATGGGCAATAATTCAAATACATTTACAAAGAATGGATTAATAAACAAAAAAAAGCCACTCTTGGAATGAATTTGGAAAACCCAAACAAAACTACAAATTCAAATTATCATCATAGGTTTTCAGAGAATGTCAATCTATTAAGAAATCCTAGTTTTTTAGATACTTTCAAAGCTATATAGTCGTTTTCAAAAAAGTAAAGTTAGATGACAGTGTTTGTATGAATATTTTATAATGAATAGTAAAATGTGCAGTATTGTTGTACTTCTTGATTTTGATATTTTCATTGTCCGTTTAATTTAAATAAGTTTTATTGTCAAAGATAAGTGAAATGTAACTGGTCTTCATAATGTTGTATTTATTTAAATAGCATTTAAATTGTTCAATATATTATTATAAAAAGTGAATTCCGTGCATAAATTATTTTAAATATTTCATCATTAATATAATTATTCGGCAAAATTATATTTTTACGATTGTTTAACAATCCGTAATTAGCCAAACCAAACAGTTGTAGTAATAAATTATTCTTTATTTCACACCTATCATGTTTTCATAATTTAAATAAATAACTACACCTAGTGTTAATATGAATTAAAAATGCATTAAAATTTTGATAAGAAAATGTCTGATTATTCATAACAAAAATAAATTAGTTACACAAAATGTGTATTTAAATGAGAATCGGAATAAGTCTGATTGATGTAAGATGGTGATAAGTTAATAGTTACCGATGACAAATTGGATAGATTATATTGGATATGTATTAAAAATTCCCGTGGAAATTCAAACTTTACATAATGGTGTCTTTTAGTATGTCGCAGTGCTAGTTCTAAAGTAAAACATGTTGAAAAAATAATTTTGTGTAAAATGACATCTTCTTTTCAAAATAGAAGTAGTACAGCGATGTGATATTCCATTATAAAATACTACAAGTTTTCTATGGTATATCAGGAGCATATTTGTTAACTGTAATTAGTTTCAACAAATATAGATCATCAGACACATACAAACAAAGTATATAATAAACAGATGAGAAAATAATAATAGTAAATTAACATTTTTTTATTGCAATATTCCTATTATTTTATATAAAAAAATATATAAAAACTACAACGACATTAAGTAGATCAAATAAGTGTATATACGAGATTAAAGAATTCGTGACTAAATATGATTATTACTCAGAACTTTATTATAAATTATTGTAAAACAAAAGGCAAAATAAATAATCATTACGTATAGAAGAATTATACTTTATTTTGATATTTCAAAAGCAAATTTTGTTTACAACCGTTACATCAATAGTGAAAAATGTTAGATTTATTAATATTTGAGAAAGTGTGATTATCATAACGATGTTTGCAAGTTTTTTCATAAAATATATACACACCCCGGCAAATTTGAAAGAAAAATACAGAACTATTTATTTTTATTCATTTCTTTTTGATAAGTGTAAACATCGTTAAATTTTCTACTACCAATAATTTTTAAAATATTTGCTAAAACTTATAACTACATATTAAGTTTATAATGGATGATTTAATAATCAAAGAATATTGTCCAAATATTTAGCAATTAATTATCAAAATCGACGATGTATTGTAATGTTAAACTTTAGAGGCAAACTAGGATGTATGTAAGAAAACAAAATCAATGCTCAACCAATGCTATAAATGATCAATTTATAGCGTTGCATATACTCCAAAAAAACAGTCAAACTATTCAAACAAGAATTGTCATAGAAGAAGTTTGTGTAACCATCATAAGTGAGCTTACTTATTCAATCAAATGAGTTGGTTTGAATTCGTATCTGCTAACAAAAATCTTAAAACTTTGAAGACGGCATTGAATAGCGCGAATAAACTTTGGTCAAGAATAGCCAAAGTTTTGTTTACATATGAAGTCATTCTTCGTAAATTGATACTAGGAAAATATTATATCAACGTCAAGAAGAACAAAATGCACAGTTTAATTTTGCTCCTACTGTATTTTTTGGTGAAGATTCAGTTATGGTGTGGAGCGGCATATGTTTAGTAGTGGTGATTGAAAACCCCGCAGATAAGTACATTAAACATATTCCGTAATACACGTTATTAAAAAAATAATTTTTAACAGACAATTGCTCAAAACTTTGCAAGAAAAAAAATGCTTAGTTAGAATAAATTCGTAATCAAATTTATCTCCGTTCCATTAAATTTGACGATTTCTATATTAAAAAAATATATATTTTAATTTGACTTAAATTAACTATTTCAGTTATTTTATTCAGCTCAATTTTCCTGAAGTTGTATGATATGCTTTATGAAATCATTGAATAAACTTGTGAATTTTAAGTCCGTGAAGGTTATTGCTGTTAGATCTAAGAAATTAATTTGGGTTTTACTACTACAAAATATTTGAAATGTATTCTATTGATGTCAGTTAAGAAAACTTGTAATTTGCGTTGGGTGCCATTAAAGCAAGCTATCATACAAAGGTTGCAATGTTTTTTAGCAATGGTAGCCTGATCCTTCGGTATAATTAGTCATGTGGCAACTGTGCCTTTAGATCAACGTAGAACGGTCAACTCTAAATGGTACACAACCGTTTGTTTGCCAGAAGTCGTCAGTAAAATAAGTAAAACAAACCGCCAACAAAGAATCATGTAATTAACATCGGTTCAAACAACAGCTATTTGGGCACTCAAAATGTCGACGCTACAAAAAGCTGTCAATGCATTCAAAAATCATGTTTTGAAGATATCTACTTCGGGGTGAAAAAACTGCTATGCCAATTATTCAAATGCAATAATGTGTAGATTTTAAAGAAGAATATATTGAAAAATAATAAATAAATTTCTACATCTCAATTATTGTTTATTTATAAAAATTAAGGCTTCTTATCAATTAAGAATTTAGTAATGGTTGATTTTTGTAGTTTTAAATATATTTCAGAATAGTTCAATAAATTCATTTGGGAAGAATAAAGTTTTTGTTTAATACAATCTTCTTTTTTTGATACATGTATTAAAATCCTTGGAAAACAATGTTCTAAAATTTCTATACAGTTTTTATTATTCACATACGCTCTGATTACTTTACAGACGATCAAGAACTTACTGACAACTTCTAAAATACGCTGACTTTATATTTATAATATTAGTCCCTTCAAATTAGACAAAAAATCGACGATTTAGAAAAATTTTATCCACAGTTTAGCGGCCTGTATACTTAGGTATATTTGGACTGCCTGAAGACTATTTTCACCTTGCGCACGCATAAAAAAGGGTAGTTTTGGAGTAATAGTCATATTTATATAAATATTTGCGTTTTTGAATAGTTTTTTGCAATTTTAGCAAAAACTATGCGTTTTCTGCAAACATTACTTCTATTAAAAGTTGTAGAGCGGAAAATTTCCAATCGATATAGGTTATTTAAATGTTTTTATAATTTTCCGTTTTTCCGATAGAAGACGCGGAAAATAAAATCACTATTTGCACGCATTATTAGAAAAATCGAAAAATTTATATCGATCAAAAATTTTTCGCTCTAAAACTTTGGTCTCTTATAATTTTTACAGAAAATGTATAGTTTTAGTTGAAAATCCAAAAGATCAGCAAAAGGTCACAATTTGCGACATTTTTCAACACTCTTTAGCGGAAAATGCTCTCACTATCAGGAAATCCAAATAACAAATATCAATCAAAAATTTTTTGCTCTGCAATTTTGATCTCTTGTAATTTCACCAAAATGCATAGTTTTGGCTCTAAGTGCAAAAAAATAAAATATATATTTTATTTTCCACGCCTTCTAGCAAAAAAACGGAAAATGATAGAAAAATTCAAATGATCTATGTCGATTGGAAATTTTCCGCTCTACAACATTTAATAGCGATAAAAGCAAGAAACTCCAAAACCACCATTTTTCATGCGTGCGCTAGGTGTAAATAGTAATAGACATTCCAAACACACCTAAGTATGCAGGTCGCTAAGCTGTAAAATATAAAAATTTCAATACGCAGATACAAGCAAATATTTCAATTATTTTTACTATCATCAAATTTCATGTCAGAAGTCAACTCTCCAACCTTTTATCAATTGATTACTGAAAAAAAACTCTATCTATGTGTCACTGAACATCTTAAGTTTAAGTTTGATCTTCTCGTCTGTAAAATAGTCAAATATATGTGGATTTATTTGATAATTTGGTTTTGCTGTTAAAAATTATATTTTCTTATTTTTAAAATGTTCTTTGTTACTTGATAGTTGGACTATATCGCAAGGATCATGCTATATTCATTTTGTTAAATTTGAGTTGTACATTACGTGTAAGCTGTAATCAAAAATTACATTTATTGCTCAGAACAGGAAAAGTAAAAGATTGGAGTTTGATAATACGAATACTAGAAGCAAGTAAAGAAAGCACTCTTACTTTTTGTTTCTACATCGTTTCAGTAACAACATTTTTTTGTTCACGATGTAAACGTAAACGCAACAACGCCAATCTCCTGATTTATACTGAAGGCAATGACAACAACTGTATACTAAGTTTGTTCCTACTTGGTTGTCATTAATTTTATGAGAAAGGTATCTTCTTTAGTAGCACCCATTACAAAATGTTCTTAATCACGCTCTTATCTCGGTTCACAAATACTGAGTCTGCTAGGTATTCAAACCTACTAACAGGGTTTGACTGTGCTATATTTCGGCAAACAAGGCTGTACGGAAAAAAATTATAATAGAACCTTAAAACTCACCGGCACAAAAAACCCCACCCAAGTTTTTTTTAAAGCGCAAAATTTTAGAATTTTTTAAATAAATAAGTAAACTGTTGTCTAAAATCAAATAAAACAACGTGTAAACAAGTGCATTAACAATTGCTCGCATTATTTGAAGCATCCCTAAAATTAACAGTGTAATACAAAAGACAGTGCCAAAGTTCGCTGAAAATGTAAAGCATAACACAAATTACGTTATGTAAATCACTTTATTGCTTCTCAAAATATTCTCCTTTAAAATCTTTACTTTTTTGCATCCGATGAAACCTATCTTCAAAACAATTTTGCCACTCTGAGCAAGGTACCTCCAAAACAAGTGATTTAAATGCTTCAACAGCCTCTTTAATCGATGAAAAACGTTCAGCGCATTTTATTTTTGATATGTCAAAATAGGAAAAAGTTATTGGGCAATAAACCAGGCAAATATGGGCAATGAGTCATTAATTGGATGTTGTTACTGGTCAAAACTCTACAGTTCGTTGTGCCGTGTAAAAGCTTGCATTGTCATGATAAAAAATGATTTGCCGGTTTATGTTGTTCCTTCTGATTTCAGCGATAACTTCCGGCAAACAAATTGAAGTGTACCAGTCAGCATTATCTGTCCTTTTTCTGAACGCTTTGTGAACGCACCACTTTTGTGGGTTTAGGTTCATTTTGAAACACCCATACAGTTGATTGCTGTTTAGTTTCAGACTCATATGAATATATCCAAGATTCGTCACCTGTTACGATAACATATACTAAATTTGAACGACCCCCTTCGAATTTCTTTTTAGCATTTCCTTGCACCACTTGACACGTGCCTGTTTTTGTTCTTCTTCAAATTGTGTGGGATCCAACGACTGCAAAGCTTCGTGACATGCAAATGATTGTGCAAAATCGTATGTATTTGTTTCGATGCAATGCCTAAGTATGCCTCTATCTCACCATAGGTCACATGCCGATCTGACAAAATCATTTCACGCACAGCATCAATATTTTTTGCGACAACAGAGGTTAATGGACGACCTTCGCAAACATCGTCATCAAACGTTGGTCTTCCATGCTTGAATTCTGCTAACCATTTGTAAACCATAGTTTTGGATGGTGCTTCATCCCTAAACCATTAAATCGTATCGAAAATCATAAAAAATCATCACTTGGAAGTCACGATTCAAAATTTTCATTTTTTACACAATTATTACTTTTGTTAAATTTTGTTGAAACGAAACCGATCAGTTTAAAATCAAACTCTCAACTGAATTATAGGTGAAAAACGTCAAATTTTACAAATATGACAATCGCAGAACGCTGGCAATACTGGCAGTACTTGATTCCGCAAACTTTGGCAGTGCCCCTCGTATCTTCCAGAAAAATAATTTTCCAACTCTCTAAAAAGTTACAAAAACACGGATTCAAATTCGTCGATCAAGCATGTCCCAAACATGTTAAGATTAACGTCTTGACATAATGCGGCCCACTCCATAATAGATAGTTAACTTCGTCCAAATTTTGTTAAGTGACTGCGGTGTAAATTATAATGCATTTAGAAAAAGTAATCTCCAACAAGAGAAACACATAAAACAACCAAATTTTGAAGAATCTTATACCAGATAGCTCTCAAGAACGGTAAACTCTGTACGTGCGATTACTTCCTTAATAGCTGGCTCTAGGGCTAAAGTTACATTAAGCAAATTCCTCTCTTGTTTATTGCCATACTCTTTCACAACATCGCAGTATAGCAAAAAAAACTAGACTAGTCTGTAAATAAAATGCCTCCATTCGTTTTCTCCTCTGTTTATGTGATTCCTGGCAAATTGAAGTCGCGCTACTTGATGACTGAAGAAATTCTGGACCTGTAGCAAGTCTGCGACTGTTTTTTTTCTGCAAATCCTCTTCTAACAGTCCGCTTGTTTACGTTTAAATTATAGATGCAATAAAGACTTGTAATGTCTACAGCTGTAGAATGACAATTTCTAAAACTTTGTCACATA
Organism: Tachinus rufipes; assembly: GCA_963932245.1. Classification (NCBI taxonomy): domain Eukaryota; kingdom Metazoa; phylum Arthropoda; class Insecta; order Coleoptera; family Staphylinidae; genus Tachinus; species Tachinus rufipes. The sequence continues at coordinate 20,607,030 of OZ010742.1, read as the reverse complement.
ATGAACAAAAAACATGTATAAACTTGTTGCACTTTCATTTTGTCAAACAGTAAAAACAATTAAATATGCTACAATAACTTTGCACAAATGCAATACTTTCTGCGTTATTTTTACCCAAATACAACACATACATAAAACCAAACAAACAAACAATTTAAAAACAAATTGAAAGCAGTTACAGTAGAATCTAAACAGATTAGAAAAAAAGTTAAATTTTAAAACTTTAATGTATTATTTTAGTATTTTACATTTTCCCTGTTGAAAGTGTAAGAGACCTGGTTCTTGCAAAAATAACACTATTACTAATATTTTACACCTTAGCCAGTATCTAAAATAGCTCCAAAATTCTTTGCTATACTCTTGAATACGTTGGTAGGTTCATAACTTACATCTTGTTTTTACAGGTACCAATCGGTCAAACTTACAAAAAATGCTTGTAGCTATTTAAATCTATTTTTAGTTTAAATTTTTAATATATTAGTAACCGCAGCAAAAGGTCCATGGTCGACTACAGTGCGTAGTTTTCTTGGTATAAAACTTTGTCGATTTTTATTCTATTTATCTACTGATCCGAAGTACGTGTTTTCCAATTATTCTTATATACTAGAGAACTTAAATTCCCAAAGAAATCCTCAATTAGACAATATTGCGGTAGATTTGTAGAAAAATATATTGTTATTCGTCAGAAATTTCAGTTATTTTGACGTAATGAAAAGACGTAATGACCGTCAGAATAATGTTTCTCAATAAATGGAAGCAAGACTTTCCTCAGACAATGTTTTTCATACACTTCACACTCTTGGTTAATGACGAAACCGCTTAGTTTGAACGATGGGTTGAAAAATGCTCTTTCACACAATGTACAACATAACTTTTGGATTATTTTTTTTTTTAACTTATATTTTACATCAAAACTTGTCTTCCAAATATTGTTTGTGTAAAATATGTTATTTTCAGGCATTTGCAACCACCCACCCAAGTGATTGTTGTCAAGCAGATAGATCACAAAAAGTAGAGTGTGTGGATGGGAACACCTTTTCAAACCACCGGTCCAACATTTATAAACTGAATACTCGCGCACCCACTCAATTGTTAGTTGTCGTGAAAGTAGATCAAAGACACTTAGACGGGAACACCTTTTTAAACCAATTGTCCAAAAACTAAGTGCCCACCCAAGTGTTTGTTGTTAAGCAGCTGAATCACAAATACTTGAGCGGGTGGGATAAAACAAAGTTTCAAACCACCGGTCCAACATTCTTGAACTGTGTGCCCGCCCAACCTCCAAGTATTTGTTGTTAAGCAGCTGGATCACAAACACTTGGGCGGGTAAACAGTTTCAAACTACCGGTCCAACATTCTTTAACTGAGGTCCGCCCAACTACCTAAATGTTTGTTGTTAAGCAGCTGGATCACAAACACTTGAGCAGGTAGGCGGGTACACAGTTTCGAACCACCAATCCAACATTCTTGAACTGTGACACGCCCACCCACCCAAGTATTTTTTTACAAGCAGTTAGATCACAAACAGTTGAGCAGGAACATCTTTTTAAACCACCGGCCCAACATTCTTAAACTGGGTGACCGCCCACCCACCCAATTGTTTGTGATCCAGCTGCTTGGCAACAAACACTTGGCCGGGTGGACGGGAACACAGTTTCAAACCACCGGTCCAACATTCTTGAACTGAGTGCCCACCCACCCACCCAAGTGTTTGTTGCCAAGCAGCTAAATCACAAACACTTGGGCGGGTGGGCGGAAACACAATTTCTAAACTAAACTGGAACTTTTGTGTAAAAAAATTAACTTGTTCCTTGATAATTTCTAAGCATCAACCCGCACTAAGATTAAACCTTTGTGATCTGTTTTTTTGTGTATTCTTGTGGGTAATTTAAAATGTTTGTGGCTTTGCGCTGTTTAATTTTGTCTTGATTGTTAAATTGTATTTTAACTATTAGATATTTAGATATTTTTTACATATCATGGAAGCTTTTCTGAGGCTACCAACCTTCCTAACAGTTCTCTGTTTACTCAAAACATTGTAGGTAGTGCTTCTAGAGATTTTATTCTTCATAAAATGTTATTATAAAATTTTCTAACGCGCAAGTGCTTGTTTTGTTGGTATTTTAACAATTGAAAAAAAAATTAATATTCCAAATTGACACAAAACTGTGAATTAAACATCAATTACATCATTTTGTGTCATATGCAGCATTGGTTTACTGTTTTAATTGAGTTTTTAAGCTAAGCTAACTCAGTCCAAATTTTTACTTATCACCCGTTATAAAAATGTGTGTCTTCTTTGATTCAAAACTCAGATGACGCAGATATTAGAATTCTTATTATACAGATACAATATACAGCTAGAATTCTTATTATACAGGGTGTAATAGGTTTGAAATTAAATAAATGATTTATAGTAAAAATAATGTTTATATCAAAAACTTTGGTATTATTGAGATATAACAAAACAAACTTAACAAATGTGTTGGTTGAAAACAGCAGATATACTCTGCTTGTCTCAATTCTACTGACCGAAAAAATGGAATTATATTATTTTTACAAATTCTGCTCAAATGACATTATTTTCGAAACTTGCTGTTGATATGAGCAATAATAATAGTAACAGAGCGAAAAACGTTGATGTCTGTCTCACAACTTCAAAAACATTTTCAATTTATCTACAAATAGCAGTAATATCACTAACCTGTTTCTTGCAATCTTCTGATAACAACAAGAAAAGTTTGTTTATGATGTAATCGGCTATCAGAAAACTGTAAAACATTGACAGTATTGTCCATAAAGCAGAACTCTATCCTATATATTTATAACAACTTCCTTGCATAATTTAATTTTATTGTGATAACAATACATTGATTCTTCGCCATCAGCTCAGGATTGGTTTGGAGTTTATTGTCATGCGAGTTAAAAAAACTCCAAAGAAATAAGCCAAATGATGTCAAATTAAGTCATATTTCAGGTCATATCTCGAAAACAACTTTCAACTGTCAATATTCTTGTATTCATGTGCGTTTTTGGACATAAGTTTAGTTTACTTTTTTTTGATAATAATGTGAGCGTAAAATCTAAAATTAGATCTTTGCAAGCACTTCAAGACTTCAAATAGCCACGATCGACTCATGATTATTATATATCAATATTATTTCAAATTTCAATAACCGATCAAGAGTTTGCCAACATATGTGCCCCACATTATGTCTGATATTTGAATTCATACATAATTGCAATATTTTTCATTTTAAAACAATAAAATATTACAACATTTTGAATAAATAATGTATTTATTTCAAAAATTAAATCCAGTGATTTTATTGTAACACCTTTTTCAATAAATCAATATTATTATTAATTAATCATAAACATACAAATTTTCCATAAGTTTATGCATACACTAAACGCATTTAAGCATCGGCTCTATAATTATGACATTAAACTATTGTTATTGTTGTCCTCATAAAATTTATTGGATAATTGATTTTCAATGAATGATAATTGTTTTGTACATTTTCTTAATTATATATTTTCTATGATGATTACATCATACTTTCCAAATATCTTTTTTTAGCTGAAAGATATTACGACTAAGAATTTAACAAAATTTATTACAAATATTTGTGCCCAGTATTACTAAATGTAATTGTTCGATATTCAATCGGTAGCCGTTAACTATTATTATATTTGATGGTCCTTGAGAGTGAAAATGAACGACCAGAAACCTAATTTTTATATCAGAATTTGTTTATAGCGGAAACCACAATGCCATACAGAGATTAAAATGATGATTATAATAATTTTAAGGCCTGAGTACCGAACCCAGAACCTCCAGAATAGCACTGAAGCTTCTTTACTGAATCAACCACAATATAACAAGTTTAATATTTTATTATTAAAAGTCAATAAAACTAACATTATAATTGTTATATTTGTATGTTTAATCATTCAATATCATTTGTAATATTTTTGATTAAGAGAATTCGTCTATTTTCGTCCAGTTAATAAAGCAATAAAAAAATAGACGCGCGTAAACCATAAAATATGTAAGACTAACATCAAGAAATATCGATTAGTAATTATTAGCCCTTAAGTAATTGATACCGTCTAGCTACATTAAAAAGCCGCACTATAAAAAAAGTAAATACGGAAGCACGTGTTATAGTCCTTGGCACTTACCCTGGAATATAACATCCTGGATTCTGATTGAAAAACGTATGCCGCTCCTTATCCGACAATGGCACAAACATTACGCAATTAACTTTAAACTTCTACATAATACAATAAACAATTTAATGATAGCAATCAGCGGACGATGAAACTCCACACTACCTGTCGCACGTTAATTTCGCACCTGAGCCTCGGTACGTTTAGCAGGAGAAATGGCAGGAAACAGTAAACAATTCTATCGCTGTGGCAACTAAATATTGCCCGTGACGCTGCTTCTGCGCGCCTCACCTTAACTCAACATTCTACTTTATTTCCGCTTTATTATTTCGTATTTTTTTGTGTTATGTATAGAAAAGTATATGTTTTTGCAGCACTGATATCGCGTATTATTGTCCAAACTTTGTGTGTTTTGTTCGCGACGCTTCTATGCACACACGCGGCGTTACTAATTCCAATGGAAAAACGTCTAAATAAAACAAACAGGATTGTATAATTTTACATTCAATACGATAATAACAAAAATAATTGTATTGTTAAACAATTTAATTTAATTGGTTAGAACAATGCCGTAAATTTAACCGTAATTTTAATTGTTCAAATTATATTGTAAACAAATGTTATATAAATTTACGTGGAAATTCAAGTGAAAATCCACGTGCGAGTATTGAAGATAAAACAAGATTTATTCAGTATTGATACTGATATTTTAAATAATCGTTGACGATTTCTTCGAATTTTATCAATCACTTATAAATTGATTGTTTTAAATGTTAAAGTATTCAGCGTATGTTATTAATTACTTAATTAAATATCACCTACTAAAGCCTGAAACTATTAACTACACTGAAGACAATAATAGAGCTGTATATAAACATAAATTTTGAATCTAAAAAGTTGCAGATTTTAGTTAGCTAAGAATTACACTGTTTTTTTTATGCAAACCAAACAATGTTTATGAATCAATCAATACCTCGTCTTTGAATAGAATTTACTAAGACTGTATGACATAAATTCGCTCCGCTGTAAACCTAAAAAATAGAACTTTATTAATGTTAGTATGTCACAATTGTTAGTGTAATTCAACCCTTCAAAACAAGTAAAATATAATTAATAAACTATGTCTACAAAGTACATCTTAGTAAGAACTTTTTTTTGGTTATAAGCGCTGTTATTTTAAGTTTTACGCTTGTTTTACTTTTACCTTACAGCTGTAAATATTTACTTACAAACACAAATATGTACTACCAAGCCCGGAAATTTATAAAATAGTGATACTAGAGATACTGATGAGACGCCTAGTATCCGGTACATCTAGTGTCGCTCCTGCACTGCGGACTGTTATTGTGCACCACTAGTTCTTACTGCTCTAGTTTTGCAAAAAGACTGTCTTGAAATCTTTGTTGGTTAGCTATTCTTGTAGTCTAGGAAGAGAATCTTCTATATATCTTCAATAAACCACTTTAAGATGATAGTTGGTTTACCGGTAAGACTTAGCAAGTTTGGCTAGATCAGAGTTTAAGTGAGTCTCAGGATTTGCAAAGTATTATATATGCTGTCGCAACAAAGGGATACCTGGGTTATTACAAATACTTTTGTTTCTCACGTACTATAGGGTTTTGACAATCCATGGCAAGATTAGATTTTGAAAAGCATTGAGACGGTTGAGGTAAGTGTTTGCAGCCGTTCTCCAGACTGGGGTTGTAATCGTGATTTAAGGTCTGATGATGGTCGTGTACATCTGGAGCAACATTTTGCTGTTTTGCCAAAGCATTAGAATTAGCAAGTTTTTGCCAATTTGACTTTGTTTAAAATTGTACTTGCAATTTGTACAAATTTCATTTATCAGAAGTGATTTCCGGATACTTTGCAGAATTGGACTACAGAATAGGTATGTCGTTGAGAATGACCTTTTTGTAAGGTGTGGTAAAAAAAAAACATTTTTGCTCTTCTCTGGGTTCTCTTTGACTCCCCAATCAATCCTAAAAATTACTGGTAGTTTTTCAAAGCTGACCATATTTGGTGACTTTAAGCTGCATAGTAGTATTAAACTTCCACGACGTTTAGGTCAAATAGCATAAGCAAAAAAAGAAAACCTTGAAGTATTACTGCCGTAATCTGCCGTGAGGTAGAAATATGGTTTAAGAGTTCTGCATTTTAGATATAAAATTATTAGCGTTATAAAACGCAGAAAAAAAATTATTCTGTGCAGTTTTAGTAGTAAACCTTTGTGTCAAAAGATTTTTTGACGACAAAAAACCATTTTTGTAGTTTCTTTAGTCTAAAGCCTGACAATGTGTTCCGTCACGTAGTTTAGCTAATGTACAACAGAGTATTCACATCAAAACCTATGTTGATTGGCGGGTAAAAAAATAGTATATTTCCGCGTGTTTTTTAATTTAATCCAAAATAACTCTTTCTATAACTTTGCTTAAGGTGTATAAAAGACTGATTGGCCTGTAGTTTTGGGGAACCTGGCAAAAATTAAGCTTTAAGTTTTGATATAATTTCTCTGATTTGAGGTCAAACGCTGTTCAGAGGTGTCGTTGTCAGTGTCTTCCAAGAAGTTGTTAATTTGTCGGTGGACTTTTGCGATGTGCTTCAGTTTGACCGCTTCTTCAACATTTGCAACCGGTCCTACTACGGTTAGTTTGCCTATGATATTTTTCAGATATCTTGAGAAAAAAGTCTAATCCGTGTGTGTAACAAATTTTCATTTCCTTTAATTAATCTCGTAAAACTCCAGTAATAATGTGCTGTGGTCGAATCGTAGGTCATTGATTGCCCTAATCTCAATTTGTAAGTTGTCGTTCTTGAATATTGCAAGTATTAAGAGCTTATCTTTTAAAAATTATTAAACTTGCATTGCATTATCGCAGACATATTTGAAGTAGCCCGAGAGTGTGTTCTTGTTGGACAAGACAAATGCTTTAGGGCGGTACTTAGAAGACTCGATTGTAGGTTGGGTACGGTTAGAGGTATCGTTGTCACCGGCGGGGTTGAGGTCTAAGGCGGCAGGATTAAACCTCACTTAAGTAAATGCCCTTTTGGCATTCTCCTTTATAGCAGAAACAGTGTCTATTTTAGAAAGATGGCTCTTTGGCCTTTTTGCCTGAAAGGCCTGTAAAGTTAGCCGCTGATTGTTGTGAAGAAGCAGTTGTTAAGAGCAACTAGAAGTTGGTTGATGGCCGATAGCCGGTTAGATAAGTTTAAGAAAGAAGACTCACCCCCTTATCTTGGCACTTCTTCTAGACGATAGTAAATTCTTCTAAGTTGTGTGGAGTTGCAAAATTTCTTGTGTTGGTGTTGTTTATCACAAAGGCGGTATTTTTTAGAACAAAGAGGTAAAAGAAGTCAGCGGCGATGGTAATCTCTTTAGGCACTTAAAGGAGGCTAGCAAGCTTACTCTCGTTTTTTAAGAAAAAGTGCAAGATTACCCCTGGATGGGCTGTTTTGGTTTCTTCTTTTTTGTTGGAATTGGCCATCTCCATGCTCTGCGGGTAAGAGTGCAGGAGCGCTTGCGATGAAGGCTATCGACGCTATAGTGTCTATTAAGGTCATGATGGTGGCGCTAAGAGTTTTCAGTTTCTGGTCAAATCTGATTTTTTAACTCCTAAACCTGGCTTGCTGTTGCGTAGTTGATGTCGAGCTGTTGATGTGCTGGCTGTGCCATTACAGCAGTTTAACTTTTGTTGATAGAAGGATTTTTTAAATATTGTCTAGATTTATTTTGACAAAATAAGAATTAAGTATTAATAATTATTATTTGAAAGGTGATTTGAATGATTGTTGGGTTTTAAAGTTGTTCTGCGTACACTCGTGTAAAGCGTTAGTTCTTAAGAGAACACTGATTATATTTGTGTAGTACAACGTATTGTAGCGTAAAACTGACAAAAGTGACCGTGACATTTACTCTTGGCAAAGTGAGCAATGCCAAAAAGTATAGAAACAAGCCTATGTGCAGATAATAGTGCCTAACCTAGAAATCTGGTTCATAAAAGGTTTAAGATAAGTAAGAAAACGAAAACGGCGTTTGTACAGCGGTGTAGAAGGCAACGGGAAACCACTACACAACACTTCCCCAGGATAATCATGATAATGGCTGCAAACACAAACGGCCCCGAGTACGGGCGTCCTTTAAATGGGACAGGGGTGCAAAGAATCTCCCGGACAGCCACTCTCAAATTAAACAAAACAATACCTACGAAAATCGATACATGGAATGTCAGAAGCATGTACCAGACAGGAAAAATACACAACACTATCAAGGAGATGAAAAGACTAGATATCTCAATTCTTGGTATAAGTGAAATGCGGTGGGAAAAATCGGGACGACGCGAAGTGGAAGAGCACGTTGTTTATTACTCAGGAGAAGATAGCAAACATCACAGAAATGGTGTTGCCATAATAATCACCAAAGACGTTGCTAAAGCCGTTTTAAACGTTGTTCCTTTCTCAGACAGGATTATTATGCTACAGATTCAGGCAAACCCAATCAATATAAACTTCATTCAAGTTTACGCACCAACTTCAGATAGTGATGAGGAAGAATTAGAAAAATTCTACGAAGAAATAGATCAAGTGCTGCAGATAAGTAAGAGAAATGAAATCACAATTTTACTTGGAGATCTGAATGCGAAGGTTGGATCTGGAAAAGAGGGTGAAACGGTCGGAGAATACGGACTTGGACAGAGAAACGAAAGAGGCGATAGATTTGTAAGTTTCTGTGGAGAAAACGGATTAGCCATTATGAACACCTTCTATAAGCTTCCAAAACGCCGCTTATACACTTGGCAATCCCCTGTACATACACCCACAAAGATTGTACGTAACCAAATAGACTATATTACCATAAATTCTAGATACAAGAATACAATTAAAGCAGTCAAGACATATCCAGGCGCTGATGTATTTACAGACCACAGCTTATTAGTAGCGCATATGCTAATTAAATTTAAAAAACTGAAGAATGCCAAACACAAAACACATTTAGACCTAACAAAGCTAAAAGATGTGCACATTGCACAGGAAATATCTGAAATAGTGTAAAGTCAGCTACTGGAGATACATAGTACAGGGACATTGGATATCGAGACATCATGGAACCATTTCAAAACAACGGTGATGGACGCAGGAAAAGCTAAGTTAAAAAATGATAAACTTAGCATAAATAAAAAGAAATGGATGACAACCGAGATTCTGAACCTAATGGAGACAAGAAGAAAATACAAGAATAGAGATGAAAAGGCATACAAGGAAGTAAACAAAGAGATCAGAAAGGAAATAAGGAGAGCTAAGTCAGAATGGTTCAGCAATGAATGTAGGTAAATCGAAGAACTTGAAAAAAAATATAACAGCCTCCATTTGCACAAAAAAGTCAAAGAATTAGTTGGTGTCAAACGTAACAGCAACTCCAACAGTGGACTAGCAGATCGCGAAGGTAACATAATCCTTGATATCGACCAAAAACTGATCAGGTGGAAAGAATATGTAACAGAGCTTTTTACCGATGAGAGAAATGTAGAACACGAAATAACAAATGCAGTAACTGGTCTTTCTATAACAACTGAAGAAGTAGAAAGAGCAATTACGAATGCAAAGAATAGGAAAGCTACCGGACCAGATGAAATCCTAGCAGAGATGTTAAAGCTATTAGAAGGAAAGGGAAAGAAACTACTGTTGCAACTCTTTAATGCAATCTATAACACTGGAATTATTCCGAACGATTGGCTGCAGTCGACATTCATCACAATACCAAAGAAGACCAACGCAAAAAATTGTAGTGATCACAGAACAATAAGTTTGATGAGCCATGTCCTTAAGATATTTCTGAGCATCATTCATCAACGAATATATCATAAGATAGAAGACCACGTCGGTGATACACAATTTGGGTTCCGAAAAGGACTGGGAACTCGAGAAGCACTATTTAGCATAGAAGTGTTGGTACAGAGAAGTAGGGACGTCAATAGCGACGTATTTCTGTGTTTTATCAACTTTGAAAAAGCGTTTGATAGAGTCTGACATGAGAAGATGATTGAGGTCTTAAAGACAACAGGTATTGATGACAAAGATCTAAGAATCATTGCCAACCTATATTGGCAGCAAAAGGCAGTTATCAGAGTAGGTGAACGCTCAACCGAAGAAATAGAAATCCGGAGAGGAGTGAGACAGGGATGCATTCTGTCACCATTAATTTTTAATCTATACTCCGAAAAAATATTCGATGAGGCAGTTCAGCAGGCACAAGAAGGAATAGTAATTAATGGAGTAACACTTAACAACCTACGTTACGCGGATGATACTGTACTAATGGCAGATAGTCTCGAAGGACTTATACGACTTCTCCATAGCGTTACTGAAGCTTGCTCACTCTCCGGCTTAACGTTAAATACAAAAAAGACGAAGTACATGATTATCAGCAAACAAATAATCGATACCGGTATTCAAGTCAACGGAATACAGCTGGAACGCGTTAAGAAATTCACCTACCTTGGGCACACGCTTGATGAACAATGGGATCATACTCTCGAAATCAGATGCCGCATAGAAAGAGCAAGAGCGGCGTTTAATCAGATGAAGAGAATACTGTGCGGGCATGACTTAAACCTGAGTCTCAGAATGCGGTTGGTGCGTTGTTATGTCTTTTCGGTTTTTCTTTACGGGGTTGAATCCTGGACTCTCACGGAAGCCGCACTCAAAAAACTACAAGCATTCGAAATGTGGGTGTACAGGCATATGCTAAAAATCAGCTGGATGGACCACATACGTAACAAAGACGTGATGAGAAGGATGAACAAAGATCTAGAAGTAGTCCCAAACATCATAATAAGAAAATTACAATATTTCGGTCACGTCATGAGGCATCCCGAAAAATACGGTATCCTGCATTTAATAATGCAGGGTAAAATAAATAGTAAAAGAGAGCCCGGAAGGAGACGAACATCGTGGTTGAAAAACTTAAGACAATGGTTTGGAAAAACATCAACCAAACTCTTTTGCGCCGCTGTCAACAAAATTATTATAGCTAACATGATACCCAACGTCCGCTAAGCGGATACGGCACTTCAAGAAGAAGAAGAAGCATTTTTGTTGCGTATAGCAAATGAGCATGTTCTCCGTACCATTTCTGGCACACGTGGCAAGTGACCTACGACTGATAGTCACTTTCCACTTTAATAGGAAAAAACTAAAAACGGCAACTACAAAAAAATCTAATTCTAGAATACAGCTTTTGGCATATATTTTACCAAAAAGCCTAACCTTTACAACTTGTCACGTTTAACCCAGATTTGGCAAAACCACCTATACAGAGACTTGCTTCTATTCTTTTTGCATTGCACATCTTGCCAAGAGTAATATTTAGCACGATCACTGTGAGTAGCTTTAAGCTTTTTTACGTCGTACCACACTACCACTCTGCCTTAGGGCCTACGAGTTAATAATAATAATAATATAATAATAAGCTTACGTAACTTAACAAACACACTTATTATTTGATTTCTCAAACCCCTTTACTAAAAGCCGTTTGACTGTTCCCGGACTTAGACCAACTGCCATTCCGTTTTGTCTTAAAATGGTAATTCTATTCAAATTTGGAGTCTGTTGAATCTAAGGCAGCAGGTAGCCAACATCTATCCAAAAAAAACATTGCTTACACCCAGAGAAAGATCAAAAACATTGCTACTCTAAGCACTAACCTTAGCAACTTTTACATGCTTTGCAATCTTACATCTTTTACACATATTGCTTGTGTTACCTAAAAGTACGATCAGCCCTAACCTAACCTAACTTAACTTTCCTAATGTCAAAAAAAGTGTAAACAATATTTTTTTATAATTTTTATTTTCACTATACCATGTTTATGAGTAGATAACCTAACCTAATCTAACTTTTTTTTTGAGAAGGTGAAAATCTTTTATAAGACACCCCGAGAAGTAGTGTCAGATTTTTACTGACTAAAAACCACCTCTCCCTCTTCTTGCAGAAATAACAATCTTTCTCTACCTCGGGATTGCATTTAAGTATTACGTTTAGGTAGAGAGTCCCGCGCGCTAGTCTTCAGGCGCACACACAGTTCTTTGAGAAATCAACATTTACATTTTACATCATTTTTTTTGTGGTTTTACTTGCTTATCCAATTGGGTTCTTTTTTTTTAATATCTTTGACAAAACAGTTTACAAAACATAACAACTGAATTTACATTAACAAAAAACATTAAGGAATAGCTACGGCCAAACTCCCCTGCCCGCTTCATTCTTTTCTTCCTTTTTCATACGTAACATAGACCTTATAATGGTGACCACAATGTTCCAATTGAACACCGAAGACTACTACTACTACTACCAGCATGTTATCCGGGTTCAAGCTCTCTCCCATCAGTTTAACTCTTGCTCTTTTACGCGTCTTCAACCATTTCTTGCCATAGAACACGGTGTGCTCAACCGTATTTTGTTGCCCACAGTACAGGCCATCTTTACTTGCACTAGAGTGACCCAACGGCTTCGTGCCTGCCGCAACCAAAAAGCCTGCCGTCGACGCTGTCTTATATGCGCTGCAAACCCTCTAGCAGCACTTCCTCTGAGTCAACAGAACCAATTCCTTGTACCTTTTCTTGCTGCACACTGCATCCCCTTATAAAGCACTATGGAGGAGACTACCGAGCACATTAGGTGTTTGGTGAAAGATTGCGTTTTTTGAGCAAAAAAGCACTACAAATTCCGTCTTTTCTGGAGCCAATTCTAAACACAACTCATTGGTTTTCCGCTCTATGAGGGCAAGAGCGCAATTCCCCGTCTTCTCCAGTTCCTCCCTTTGTAACGATAACCGCCAGGTCGTCGGCATAATCCACTCTACCTCTAGAGGCAGTTCTAAGCTTACCACGTTGTCGTACAGGACGTTCTATAACGTTACCTCTTCCCTTTCTCCACCATCCTCCACTAACAAAACCCTGTTCCACAAACAGCTACTGATAATATTCAGCAGGTATTTGGGAACACCCCAGCCCTCCAATGCCTTCAAAATTCTTCCCCAATTGGCCGTGTTAATGGCGTTTTTAACCTAACCTAACATAACCTAACCTAACTTTCCTAATGTCAAAAAAATTTGACTGTGTTAGGTTCCAAAAATTTTAATGAACTCTTGATTAATTGCCAAAAAAGTAGAGTAAATTATTATTGTTTCAAAGCAAAAAAAAAGTTTTTCTCTAATTTTTACATCTTGATGATAGAAGGAGAAACGTTTAAAATATGGGAGTGCAGAATTGTAATCAAAAGACCAATTTACGAAAAAAAAAAAATTATAAACATTTGTCTAAATTTGCAAAATTATTACCCAAAACACGAATCAATGTTTTAATGTTTTTTTATATCATTATTCATAACCTATTTTGTTACAAAATACATAACATTTTAATGTTTACATGTGCGAATTACGTTTTACTATGAATAGGTTTCATCAAAAGGACCTTCACTACATTTCAGTACGCCTAGATATGATACATAAATTAGAATGATGATATACGATTGTTTTGTTAAACAGTATAAATAATAGCATGCGGAATGAAGAGGCGAATAAATGTTGTCTATTAAGATTTATGTTGTTTTTGTTTAGAATAAACAGGTCTGGCTTCATGCTCCACATGTGTATGCTATTATTTAGTAAACATATACTATTTCAACAGTCCGTTAAATTCCCTTCAGATTGAATTAAAAATATTAAGAAAAAACAGTATAATCTTACTGCACAGCTCTTAAGTAAACGATCACATACAATTGCCACCAGCAATTTGAAAAGTATAAATAAATTAACAACATTTAATGAAATGATTTCATGGATTTATACTTTTTGCCTAATTATCAATAAAACTATAAAAACATTTTTAATTTATTTAATTTTGAGGTATCATCCGTTCTAATCGGTTTGGAAAGAACCCAAAAAATGCTGCATAATTTTAGTTAATTGTAAACATTAAATTTATTGCAAATCATTTTATATTTTTGCATTATACTAACGTACGATATAAATCAACATTTCATCTTAAAACATTTATTACATTATGATAAAACAATAGTTTCGAGATGTTCATCACAAATCAGATCTAATAAAACACTGTAAATTATGAAAGCGCATCAAAACATCTCAACTTCTCACAATTCTTATTATAATATTTTCCTTAAATACATACAAAACATTTCACCGTAGTAATTTAACACTTATGCAACAAAAGAAGTACACGAGACTCTTAAAGTCGTGCGAACAACTAACAATATATCAATTAATCTTTTAAAAAGTAATTATTAGGAGATAGGAAGCTGTTTACTTTCATTATTAAACAGATTAAAATAAAATTTATTGTTATTTTAATTAAATGTTATTTTTGTGTTAATTAGATGCCTTCTTTATTGTTATTTTATACGAGAGGTGTTTGTATATTTATTAATTTAGATAATTATATGCTGGTATTAGAATTATTTTTTTATTGTATTAATAAATTATAATATAAATGTAGCGTTTTTGATATTAATATGGAATTTGTATAAGGACGCATCACGAGGACAAAATTTCACCTTCTAATTTGTGCAAATAAAAATAAAAAGATTATGTGTAAATAGATAATCTAATTATAATTGCTAATCATAATGCAATCGTAATTGAACCGGTGACATCCGTTAATACAAGGAAACGTATAAAATGCAGCCCGGTCAAATTTTCAATAATAAATAATCTTTAATAAATTGAATCGGGTTTATTTGTGTAGGATTAGATATATGTTTATGTACACAAAAAATGTTAAAAAAGTCCACACGATCATTTCCTAAAATGCTCATTATTCTACTACGGACAATTTTACTTTTATTGATCCAAAACTTATCTCTTTCATTTACGTAGTTGAGGCATATTAATCACTTCCTTGTAGTTTGTATTTACACATTTTGTTTGTTATATGTTTTTTTAAATATGTATTGCCTTTAAGATATGTATGATGTACGCCCACTTCAAATACTCGCCCTAAGGGAGAGTGGTTTGAAAAAAACATGTTTTTTGTCGATTATAACAAGCAATCAATAACAGATAAGGAAAAGGACTTTTGTTATTATAAATAGTACTGTATGCATAAAATATATAAAATATTTTTATTAACAAATGTTTCAGTTTGTGTCTTGGTTTGCTTTAAAGACATAAAATTATGCACAAGAAAGCAGCTTAAACAAGCTCTGAAAAAACAAAATTTTGTAGAGTCTAAATCAAACCCAAATCAGGAAAACAAACCAAACCAAAAATAAATGGTTAAAATAGCCAATAAGCAAATACAACTCAATCCACTTATAAAGGGTTTTTCAATAAGGGCGAGTAGATGATGAAATGGAATAAAAAAAACTGTGTGTGAGATATTAACAAATTTTTTTTTTTATTTGAAAGGCCTATGTATGCCATAAGTGTGGAATATGACATTGAACAAATGCCCGCCACGGCTTTTTATGGTAAAACAAATCCAAGTGGTCCAATTTTTAATGACTTTTCCGCATAGATCCGGCTGAATTTGAGCGATGGCCTGTGTTATGTTCATCATTAGGGCATAGGTTGATTGTGGTTTATTTGCATAGACCTGCAATTTCAAGATACCTCACAAGAAAAAGTCTAGCAGGGTCAAATTGCATGACCTTGGTGGCTAATTCACATCTACCCTGCGAGAGATAACCTTACTCTCAAAACGTTCATGCAAAATGCCAATTGTGGCGTCCGCTCTGTGGCACGTGGCGCCGTCCGACTAGAACCAAATGTCGCCTAGGTTCATATGGTTTAATTTGGGCCATAAGAAATTGCTTATCATCGTTCTGTAGCGCTCGCCGTTGACGGTGACTGCCTCACCAAAGTCGTTTTCAAAAAAGTACAAACCAATGACGCCGTGGCCAAAAATCCACACCAAACTGTAACTTTTTGAGAATGTATTATCACCTGGTAAAGCTCGTGTGAGTTGGTGTCGTCCCATATACGGCAATTTTGCTTGTTAACATAGCCATTCATCCAAAAATGCACCTCGTTGCTAAAGATGATTTTTTTGCCAAAATTGGGGTCTTCTTCGAAACAATTTGAAGCCCAGTCAGCAAACAACAATGTTGTCTATAGTCATTAACTTTGAACTCTTGGGTCAATTGGATCTGGTACGGGTGTAAGCCTAATTCCTAACTCAAAATTTACTAAATTGAAGTCTGCAAAAGCCCGAGTTTGTGTGCACGGCAAGGAATCGACTGCCTTGGGTTTTGCTGTACACTTTCACGGATTGCAGCAATGTTCTCCGCCGATCTTGCGTTTCTTGAACGTACAGGTGTTGGCTGATTATTTAGCAAACCCGTCGTCTTAAATTTGGCCACCAAACATTGAAGAGTCGACTGTGAAAAGTCACCACGTCTACTATAAAATGAGCGCAATGAGTGCAGGGTTTGCACTAACAAACACTCATTTTGATAATAAAGTTTTATGATTTGAACCTGCTGTTTAAACGTGTAACTTGATATGGTGATTTGGCATAAGTAACTGAATAATAAACAAAAAATTTGATAGATGTCACAAAAATAAAATGGCCGCTAAAATTTACTTGCGCCAATTAAAAACCCTTTATTACCCTAAACGAGCTATCTTGGTTATATTATTTCTACACATATGACAATGTTTGAAAAAAATATTCTAGACTAAAAAACTATGCACTTACAGAGCTCAGTATGAGAACTAATTAAGTATTAAGTAGAATATGCTGATTTTCTAGTATTTAAAGAAAAAAGTATTTTATACATAATAACAATTATTGACAGTTTGATGAACTTGTATTGCTATTAATTGAATTGAGTTAAAATATTTGTGTATCTAACCAAATTTATGTTCTTAACGCTTGTATTGTCATTTCATTCACTACTGTTCTTGAATATTATCCAGTAAACTATTCTGAATATACAGTGTGCTATAGCTATAGTGGTGTGTTTACCAAGACAATTTTGTATAAAAATGCCAAAATATTCCTTAAGCTTAATTATAATTTTCTTACACAATCTAGTTTGAAAGCTCGGCATGCTTTCCATAAAAAACCAATTTCCACTATTCTTATACCATTTGTATATTCTCATTTTTGTATATAATTTCATTTCCTTAGACCACAATATTGAATTTTTTAATGAATTTTTCTTGTCCAAGTTTGTTTTCTGTATTCTTTTTTGTTGTTTCTTTTTCTAAGATGATAGTTTCTAAGTATTTGTATGCCCTACATTTCTTATGCCCGGTTGCACCAACGCACCTTAAGCTAGCTACAGCTTAAGCTTAAAACTTGCTTACATCTTAAAGTCTTCTTAAAACGTTGCACCAACACAAAATTATCTCACATTGACACAATAATGTATATAAAAATAAATTATTTTAAAATAATAATATAAGTGAAATTAACTTTGATATTTAGAACAATATTAGAGTAAGTAATTAAATAATTATAAAATAATACTATTACAAATTATTTTCATTGCGTTTTAGGGCTTTTAAGATACAACTTGTTGTGTCTACATCTATTGTTAATTTATTGAATTGCATTTTGCGCAGTTGCCAAACATATTTTAATGCTAAGGTAAGACGCTGACACATTTAATTGGTACAACAAAATGTAAAACTTAAGGCGCCCTTATTGCAAAACCGCTTTAGCTAAGTTTTACCTTAAGTTGCGTTGGTGCAACCGGGCATTAATCTTTTTTAATTCTAATTCCACATCTTTTTCTTCTTGTCTTACACATAAGTATTTTGTTTTTGTCATATTCATGCTTCCAAATACTCTTTTCTTTTTTAACATATAATCTATATCTTTTTCATTACTTGTTATTATCATTTGGTTGTTAACAAACGACAAGCTCGTCAAACAATATTCATATTCCCATTCCTGCTGTTTTCCTTCTCCAGTTTGTTAGTGCTTCTTCTATATAAATTGGTCAAGATGTAACCTTTTCTATCTTAACTGCACATTTTAATTCTTTATAAAGGGTAGTACGTTTTTAATCGTTTGTTATTTTGACAGTGACAGGTCTTTCCCGTAAGAAATCTTGACAGAAAGTCAGTATCATATCTCCGCGGAACAAAATGAATTGCTTTACGCTTGAACAAGGTTGGAAAATATTGCAAACTTATTTCCAAAGTCAATGTTGTGTAGCCCAAACAGTGCATTTATTGAAAAAAAGTTTTGGCCGAAATGAAACTCCCACCGCGCGTGCTGTACGCAAGCTTGTGCAAAAAAATTGTGAGACGGGCATGCTAGTGGGCAACACAAACGGTCCCCGCCGTCGTACGGTGCGCACTGCCGAGAAAGTGGCTGCCGTATCCGAGAGTGTGCGACTCAGTCCTGGAACATTGATCGATCTCAACAACTCAACATTTCACGTAGCAGCCTGATGCAAATTTTGTACAAAAACCTTGCATTATTTGCTAATAAGGTCCAATTGACTCAGCAATTGAAGGCACACGACAATCCGGTTCGTAATTGCTTCTCAGTTTAGGCTTTAGAGCAGCTCAAAATAGACAACGATTTTGCTCAAAAATTTCAACTTTTCTGACAAAACGCATTTTTATCTTGGCAGCTATGTTAACAAGCAAAACTGTTGCATCTGGGAATTGGAAAACCCGCACGTGGTTGTCGAAAAGCCAATGCATAATCAGAGAGTAACAGTTTGGTGCGGATTTTGAAGCGGCTGCATTATTGGCTCATTTTTCTTTAAAAATGCTGCTGGAAACGCCATTTTAGTCAACGGTGAGCGCTAAAGAAACGTGATAAACAATTTTTGTGGTCAGAAATAGAACATGGACTTGGACAATCTTTGGTTTCAACAGGATCGATCTTTTGTACGCCAAGTTTGGTAATCATGTTATCAGCCGTCTCGGCAATGTGAATTGGCCACTTTGGAGCTGCGATTTAACGCCATTAGACTTTTTTTGTGGGGTGCCGTGAAGGACCGATGTTATGCAATAGATCCATTAACAAATCAGGCTCTTAAGACAAATATCGAGCAAGCCATTCGTGAGATAGAGTCAGAAACCATCAGCAAAGTTTTGGAAAACTAAGTTAACAGGATGCTCTACGGCAAATCCAGCCGAGGTAGCCACATGAATGAAGTATATAATAAATAATGGAAATGTTTGTTCTTTGGAATAAACCAATAATATACTAAAAAAAAATAATTCATGTTCATTTTTTTGAATTTTTAAGGGAGCACTAAATGGACCATTTATTTGTTTTTTAATCCCAACTCTTGTCAATGTTTCAAAAAACTTTTTCCAAGGTACCGTATCCAAGTCAACAAATAATAGTTGCGTGGGTAAATTTCTAGCCTTTTTCTTTTCTACAATTTATTTAAAATAAATATATTGTCAATGCATGATCCTCCCGCTAAAAAGCCACTTTGTTCTTCTATTTCTATGATGCTGCTGTCAATGTGTTTTTTAGTATTCGGCCGTAGAACCTCTTAAAGGCAATAGTGACGCTAATACCTCTATAGTCACAAAATTGTCTCTTGTTCCTTTTTTATATATTGAGCATATATGAGCAATCTTCCGGGATGTTGTCACCTTCTATCAGACATTTGTTAAAAATCTTGGTTACCAGCTCAAACAATACTGATCCGTTTTTCACTAGTTCAATTGGAATGTTTCCTGATCTTACTTCCATTTTATTTTTAGATTATTTTAGTTTTTTTTTAAATTTTGTCTGTTGTTATCTTATTGATTTTTTCTTCATTTGTGGATGATATACACGTTGTTAGTGTGGAACTCTTTTCTGCTTTCTGTTAGGAGTTTTTTGTAATATAATTCCCACTTTTCCATACTTATTAGCTATGTGGTCTTTAATGAGTTTTATATGTTCTTGGTGTATGGCTCTTTACTCTTTTTTAATTCAATATAAGAAAAAATACACTAATTTTTTAATCGAGTTCTAATAATTCCAATTGTTTCAACAAAAAAATTGTTCTGTAAATCCGGCTTTTAAAAGCGTAAATCCGGGCTTTGTATTATTAAACTTTACTGCCAAATTGTTAATCTTTAATTAGATTAAAATAACAAAATCCGGTCATAAAGTATTAAAATATTTTCAAAAAGAACTAAAATCTGGACTATATTATATAATTATTATATTACTTCAAAAATAGAATAGAATGTAATAAAACTGTTAAAAAACAAAAAAATTGCACCATAAAATATCAAGAATAGCAAAATGCGGTCTTAAAACATTAAAATATTTTTAGAATGTAATAAAACTGTTGAAAAACAAAAAATTGCATCATAAAATTTCAAAAGTAGCAAAATTTGGCTTTAATTCATTAAAAAATTGTTAAAAAGTAACAAACTTCGGCTATAAACTATTGAAGAGTGCAAAATGCTTTTCATAGAACGTCAAAAATTAGTCATTAACTGTTAAAAAGTGCAAACTTCTATCATAAAAAATAAAAAATAACTAAAACATTTTCAGATAGATTCAAAATCCGGTCCAAATCCGGTCAAAAACAAAAAAAACTTTAAATATGACTTTTTTATAAAATGTCAAAAATAGCAAATTCCTGCCATAAATCATTCAAATGTTGTTTGAAAGCACCAAAACCCGGCCATAAACTGTTCAAAAAGTGCAAAAACAGCAAAATTTGGCTACAAAACATCAAAATGTTGTCAGAAAAATTCAAAATCTGGTCTTAAATTATTGAAGAAGTGTCAAATTTTATACATAGAATGCTATAAATAGCAAAATCCAGCCATAAAGTAAAAAATATTTGTCAAAAAATATCAAAACTTACTGTTAAAATGTACGACATTTTACTTTAGAAAATTACAATGTAGAATACAACTCTAGAAACACAAAAGGAGCAGGAATTGCAATGTACATTAAAAAAGATACAAAATATAAATTAATAACTAGTAAAACAATCAAAGACATACAAATATTAACAATACAACTAAAAGAGGAAAATACTGCAATAACTCTAATATACAAACTACCTAGAATAAACTTTAAAAATCTTAAAACTACACTAAAAAACAATATAATCAACAGAAAGAAACCACAAATAATAATAGGTGATTTAAACGTCAACATTGCAGAAAATGATAATACAACAAAAGAATACAAGAACATGATATTAGAAAATAGATATAAAATAGTAAATAAAACATCTATAAAATACTACACAAGAAAGAATCCAGATCCAAATGGAAAAAATTCCATATTAAATCATGTTATTACAAACAACAAACAGGAAATAGAAGATTTAAAAATATTACCTTCAAACATATCAGATCATTGTGAATTAATAACCAAAATAAAAAGAAAACAAAAAACCAAACAAATATGTCAGTACTTTGAGCACACACTCACAGATTACAAAAAAATAACAAAAGATATCAATAACATGTACACAAATGATATAAATCATTTTCAAGATCTATAAAAAAATACTGCAAGCAATTATAGAAAACAACCAAACCAAAATAAAAATCAAACGAACAGAAAAAAGCCCATGGATCAACAAAGAAGTGTTGGACAATATTGAAAAAAGAAACAAACTTCAAAAAAATCACCTTAAATATCCAAATAATGAAACAACAAAAAATGAATACTACAAACAGAAGAAAAAAACTACAAACATTATAAAGAATACTAAAATGTTATACTATAAAAGAAAATTTCTAACTAATAAAAATAACCCCACAAAAATATGGGAAATAATAAATAAACAACTTAACAAAAAAACTCCAAAACAAAACAACATTGAAGAAATAGTAAAACAAGATGAAACAAGAACTAAAGAACCGATAGAAATAGCAAACGAAATAAATGAATACTTTACAAATATTGGAAAAACTCTAGCAGAAAAACAAATTACAAAAACGAGCAACAAAACACATACAACCACAATAAAAAAAAAATAACCGACATACATTTTGAACACACATCACAAGAAGAAATCTACAAAATAATAATAAAACTGAAAGAAAACAAAACACCCGGCTTTCACAAAATTACAAACAACCTAATAAAACAAAATAAAACAACACTAACACCAGTTTTAGTACACATAATAAATAAAGTCATTGACACAGGTATATATCCAAATTACATGAAGAAAACAATAATAGTGCCTATACATAAAAAAGAAGATAAAACAAAACCAGAAAACTATCGACCAATTTCTCTACTATTAACATTAAATAAAATATTAGAAAAAGTAATCCATATTAGACTAACAGAACATATAAATCAAAACAGTATAATATACAAACAACAATATGCCTTTCAACAATACTCCGGAACAACAACAGCAGCTTATGATCTTGTAAATCACATAAAAAAAAAGTAGATCAGAAAGAAACCGTAGTTTTTGATACTGTATCAAAATCAAAGCATATAGAAAAACTAGACGCGATAGGAATAAATAGCAACAAACTGAACTTAATAAATACATACCTCAAAGACAGACCACAAAAAACAAAAATAAACTCTATAGAAAGCGAACCGATGCAAGCTGAATACGGAATTCCACATGGAGGAATCCTACCGCCAACATTATACATACTATATACTAATGACATATTAGAACTAAAACTACACGGTACACCTTACATATATGCCGACGACACCTGCATTATATACTCAGGAAAAGAAAACAAAGCAATAGAAAAACTTATCGAAGAAGACACAATAAAATTAGAAACATGGTATTATAATAACCTACTCACTATTAACGAAACAAAAACAGAATTCATGATCTTTAATAACAAACAAGAAGAAATTCCAATCACAATAAAAATAAATAACGAAATGATTAAACAAATTAAAGAAGTTAACTATCTAGGATTAACAATCCAAGATAACTTGAAATGGGATACCACATAAATAAACTTGTTAAACAAAATTCAGCAACTATAGCAGTAGTATGGAAAATAAAAAATTATCTCCGAAAACAATTAAAAAAATTTATATATCATGCATTATTTACATCATATAATACATACTTAAACCATATATGGGGAAACACAAGCAAAAAAACATTAATAAACTACAAAGACAACAAAACAAACTTATCAAAATTTTATACACAATGGATAGAAGAACACCAACAACCGAACTATACAAAGAAAAGCTAAATATTAACAAAATGATAACTTTAAACAACATATTAATGATATATAAAATAAACAACAAAATGATAAAAAGCAATATAACGTTACAGTCCAACAAAGAAATACACAATCACCAAACAAGAAGAAAATCATACATAAGAACAACAAAGTATTCAACAGTCAAGTGCAGCCAGATACTAACAACAGAAACACTAAAACAATATAACAGCCTACCAACATACATAAAAACTTTAAATTATGTACCATTTAAATTAAAAATAAAACATATGTTATTACATGACAAAACATGAAAAATAAACAAAAACAACAACAACCACGAGCCCTCAAAACAGATAACTTGAGATGGGAAAGAACTCGCAAACCTCAAGTGATGATAGAGGGAAGAATCTATTTTATTTTTATTATTATTATTATACATTTAGTATTGCTTTGTATTATATAAATTTTATCAATTAAAAAAAAATATTAAAAAAAAAAACATATAGAAAGTCATAAATATAAAATTTTGTCATAATATAAAGTTTATAAAATCTTAAATTACTGTAAAAACTTGTGATCTATACGTGATTCATACAAAATTCATCAAAAATAGCGTAGAAAACTTGTATATTGCATAAGACTTTCTTAAAAAACAAACATTTTTTGCATAAAACGCTGAAAAATAGTGTTTACCACATAAAATCGTCAAGAAAATAATTTTTTATCAAAAAACTTGTCAAAACTGGCCATAAAACAGGTTTATATTACAAAATTTATTTTTATAACTTTAAAATTACATAGAAACAACATTTATTACATTAAAATCGTGCAAAAAACTTATTTATAGCATAAAACTCATTTGTCAATCAGGTATAACATAAAATTTATGAAAGTTTGCGTAGTAAAACCAAATATTGCATTAGATTTAGATCAAATTTGCTTAAAAATCTCGTTTACTCATGGGTTTACAAAAAATCTAAATCATATTTACCACAAAAACTTGATCAATACTAGTCCAAAAAACCATTTAAAGCATAATATTTGCTTCAAAAATCCCAAAACTGCACAAAAAAACATTTATACCATTAAAACCGAGCAAAAAACTTATTTACAACATAAAATTTTCTTTGAAAGTCTTAAAACTGCACAGAAAAATATGAAAATCAAACCGAAAACTTATTTATAATATAAAATTCCGTGAATAATTACGTTTACCACATAAATTTTATCAAATTTGCACAGAAAATTCATTTTTAGATAAAAATTTGTTAAAATAACACAGAATATACTTTTATAACATCAATATTGCGCAGAAAACTTAATTCAATTTTGCTCAAATGTCACGTTTACCATAAAAATTTAACGCAACAAACCAAAAAATGCACAGATAAACATTTAGACTATAAACATCAAGCAAAAAACTAATTTTTAGCACAAAGTGTTTTCCAAAAATCGTACAGAATAAACATTTATAATATCAAAATTGCACTTTTATCATAAACTTTGCTGAACATCATTTTTAACACATGAATTAATATTGATAAGGAAAACTCGATTTAGTATAAAATTTGATTAAACAAAACTCAAAATTATTTTTTTAACATCAAAATTGAACAGAAAACTTAATACTAAAATAAAATATGCTAAAAAACCACAGTATCTTTAAAAATGCACGGAACAAACATTTATTACATACATTTTTAGCATAAAATTTGCTTCAAAAGTTGCAAAATTGCACAGAATGAACATTTATAATATTAAAATTGCCTAGTAAACTCATTTGTAGCATAAAAATCACGTTTAACACATAATATTGAAACAAAAACCTGATTTATACCATAAAATCTACATAGAAAACATCAAAAGTACACAGAAAAATTATTTGTAACAAGAAAATCTTTGAAAATTTACTCCGAAATTATGTTTCACATCAAATTTATTAAAATTTACGCATAAAACCCATTTATAGCTTTAGAAAACAAAACAATATGATTATATTATATTATGAAAAACTATTTCTTGCATAAAATCAAGAATATTACATGAAATTTATCAAAACTTAAGTAGAAAACCTAGATATCGCAAAAGATTTACTTAGAAAACCCCAAAATTACACAGAAAAGGCAATTATACCATGAAAATTGCGCACAAAACTTATTTTTTGCAAAAATTTTGCTAAAAAATTATGTTTATCACTTAATTTGTCAAAGCTAGCACCTAAAAAAAAACATATGTAAGATGAAAAAAACTTAATTTGAGCATAACATCACTTTGAATCACAAAAACAAAAAATACTAAAATCCGGTTATAAAATATTTAACATAATAAAAATAAACTATAAATATTACCAAAACCGTAAAAAAAAATTATACATTAAAATACGGGCACAAGATATGAGAATTGCGTGAAAAATACTAAAATTTGGCTATAAAACGTAAAAAATATTAAAACTTAGCTATAAAATATCAAAAATCCGATCAAAAAATTAAAAACTAAATCCGGCTATAAGATGTCAAAAAAAAATTAAGAATCACGTAAAAAATACCAAAATTTGGCAAAAAACGTCTTTATCTATAAAATAGCAACATAGAATTGAAAAATATTAAAATCCGGTCAGAAAACTGTAAAAAATGTAAAAGAAACAATAAGTTTGGCTATAAAATGTCAAAAACACGAAAATCCGGCCAAGAAATTTGAGAAAAGGGCTCTATTCAATCCTTTTGGCAATCAAAAGACAACGGCTTATGCAAAGCATGACTTCAAAACTCTCAAAAAAGACGTTCCGGCGTTGTTAGACTGTGGGTAGCCTAACAATAAATGAAAACAAAACAACAAACTTAAATACTTTGAAACATTATTTATTTTACGTTTTTTTATGAGGGAGTAAGAAGAGGTGTTAAAAAATTAGAATATGAGATTCAACAAAATTTTCTTATACTCTTTTTGCTTATAAAAATCTGGTCACCCTGCGCTGTACACATGTATATGGCCATGTCTGAGCCAAGTGTTCAGAACAAAAATTTGATTTTGCTCAAACCACTAAATATGCCTTTTTTACATGAGTCTTAATTTTGTAATTTTTTTTAAATTTTTTCAATAAACCATTTTCGAGTAATAAACAATCAAAATTAGAACTTCTCAGGATTGCATTTTTTAGAAAAAAACTGTAATAAATTTTTTTTCAAAATTTTTTATACAGAAAAAATTTTGCAGACCTTTAAAAAGTTTTTTTTTTAAAGATGACGGTTATTCTATTTTTTTTTTTTAAATATGGATAAAAACGTGCTTTTATATATGCAAAAGACACTCTAAAAATTTCAAGAAGTGCCGTGTGCTACGCTCCGAGATATTTTACAATGTATCCACAGTAAAACTTAAAAATAGCAAAAAAAGGTTGAATTACACAATTTTCACCAATTCAACCCTTCAAGAGCCAGGATTTGCTGTGGTTTTTTCCTTTAGCTGCCTTTCACTCCCTTACGACTGCTACACCACGCACATCCATTGTACGCAATTTATCCAGAAGTCACCACAAGAACGTGAAAGTGGGATTTGTTGAATTTGTTCTATTGGGACTGTGGGGAGTTTTGTTGCAGTAGAGATAACAAAACTTTCTACTACTCTTGAGACTCATACCAACTAGTTGGTCTCTTAAAACTAAAGTATACAATCCAAAAGATTCCGATTGTCATCTTGAATATGCTTTTGCTGACAAACAGAGTGTTTGTGCTTACATCCACAAACAACAAGCATATTATAGACTGCCAACGTACAAAATTTAAGAAATTAGTTATAATAGCATATTAATTAACTCAAATCTTCTCGATCAGACTAATTTTGTAATAGACATATATCTAAATAAGGCAATTTTGAGTTTTTTAAGAGTTTTTATTGTGCATTATACTTAATGATTAAACCACTCATCTTTTACAACACAGTCTGAACCAAAAACTATGATTTTTGCGCTTTTCATAATCTTTTTTGATTAGACTAACCAAATTTATAAAAAAACTTGTAAACATTGTGACAATCTAATACAATCTGAAAAAGGTAAGATTGACAAAAAGAATGTCCAACACATAACCACCTAAACTTTGAAAAAAGCGATTAGACGTTAAATCACTAAAACTTGCATTTTTTTAAAATAATCAATTGATTTTAGATTTCCAACTAGACACAAATACGCAGAAAAATTAACAGCAAATGAACCCGTTTTTATTTATTTTATTATTCATTAGTAAATAAAAATTAATAAAACAAATTTAAAAATCTTTTAAATTAATTCATTCAAATAATATTTAAACTATTATCTGGGCAACGTCTTTCTGATTTATTAAAAACTAAGATTAAATATTAATAGGATAGTCGATAGGCCATTGTTATTGTAACAATATAGATTGAAATAATTTTTATTTATTTACTAACCAAAAAAATCATTTTGATCGATTGTTATGTAGTAACAATGAAGATTGTTATTAATATTTTATTCAGTAAAATAATTTTACTTAGAAACCACACCTTTTGATATTAGAAACCTTGTCACTACAAATGGTAACGCAATAAAATCAAATTTTTTTGACAATTTGTTTAAAACATCATACTTTCTCATATACCATAACAGTCCATATTTATAACATGTGAGATTTCATTATCGTTTTCCAAATCATTACTATTTGCGGATAAGTATTTGATGCCTGACGATTATATAAAACCATATTAAATGAATAAAAGGCAAAGTCATTTCTAAATTTTGTTGTTATTTCTGCGGTGACATGAAATTAGATATTTTATGAGAGCAGACAGAAAATTGTGGCTCTCTTAAATTGAATTACTTTCTTCATCCGTTTCTCGTATATTATATCTCCGTCCGTATGTTGTGCTCTATTAGCGCAAGCCGGATTTGATATTGAATTTATTGTAATTTCAAAAGTAATTTTCAACAAAAGTAAAATGATTTAATTTCAAAATATTTTTATTAAATCTGTATAAAAATTATTTTAAAATGTATAATATAATAATAATTTTTTCAAATAGTTTTTGTAATTAATTGTTTTATTTATAAATGGATTAATAAGCGCTGCTTGTTATATTGAAATGAAAGGTAAACGTTTACTTTTATTAATGGTTTATCCTGCGAGAGACCATTAATTACATTTAAATTATCTGTTGTTTCAATTATGGCAATTTAATTAAATAATATGATTATTGAATTAATATTATAGAAAATGTTGTTTGCATGATTGCATCTATGGTTTATTGATTGAAAGTGTAAACGAAAGTAAAGTTAGAAATAATAGTAACAGCTTTTTAATAAGTATGCAATTTCATTTTTAATAATAGTTCATTCATACCATGTCAATCAATATCGGTAAACAGTTTTTCATCTACGCATATAAATGATGTTATTACAAATTTACTTTTAAGAACTGATGCTGTTAGTTCTACTTTTAAAAGGCTTAGTTGCAGACTGTGGTCCAAATATTCTTAATAGTATTTAAAATAAAATAGTGATTTTAGTGTTTACAGGTTTCTTAACCTGTTTATAACCTTTATGTTGCCAATTAAAAAATAGAAACAATTTATTTATTCATATATTATTCTTATAATCATTGAAATTGCAGTTAAAAAAATTTAATAATTCATCACCGTGTATTAAAAACTTTAAATTTTAATTGTTTATAATTACCACAAAAAAATAATTTTGTGTTACGCTTATGATGATTTTTTTAATATTTACAAGTGTATATTTGGTTGCTTACATCGTAAAAAATATAAAAAAATATTAAGTATAAATAAATAAAGCCATACTGATGAGAGGTAAACCTCGAAACGCGTCTATGGATGTTTTTAGTTTAGGATAATTTTTTCATAAATTTGATTTTTTAATGTTTTATCGTAAAACTCAGTTTTTTTCGTTCACTTTCTATGTTAGCAAAACATATAAATATATAAAAGTAAACCGCTTTTATATATACAAAAATATATTAGAGTTAAAATGTCAGCACTTGAAATAACTGATTCAATTGCAAATCAAACTAAATGCAATTATAATGACATCCAGGCCATACCGATTATATAATTTTATGTTTTGTAAAACTATTGCAAGAACATTGCAAACACATTAGTAGTTGTAAATAATGAAACGAAAGATTATAGGAGCAGTAACGTATGATAGTGATAATGCATTTACACTAAAACAACAATAGTTTTAGATAATAGCACATTGAATGGGTTACAACTGTTAGTAAACATTTTAACATTAGATTCTCGTCAATGCTATTCGTTACTTAATCTTTCGTACATTTTGTTTACCGTTGAGTTATAATAATTTTTTTCATGAAGTAGTAGTACTAATATTATTACTTATATATTGATTGCATAACGCGCTCCTGAAGTTAATAATTATATTTCTCAATAAGGTTTGTACTTATTATCGTCTACTTGCTGCCCTATATTGTCATTTTATAATTGCAAATTTATATATATATATTGTGACATGAATGGTTACTTTCCATTTGTAATATACAAGTTTAAGGTTTCTTGATTGCATTCACAGATTGTTCGAGTTAAATATAGAAAATTGATAAACATGGCGCAAGATAAGTTTCGCACACAGTATGAGCAATAGAAAGTAATTTAATTAAATTGTGTGGGAGTCGCGTTTCCTTCACAGCAGGGCCGACTTAGTAATAATTCGTATTAGATTAAAAAAGATTTATGTTTGAGATGGAAATTTAATAAATTTTAATTAGTATATATTGAAATTAATTATAATAAATATAAAATAAGTGACAGAATAAGTTTATAAGCATGCTGGTTTGATTTCATTACAGTATTTGTTTATAAACAGAAAAGTCGGTAATTGCTAACTTTCTTTATCTTGTCCACACAGTTCTGTACACACATTGCAGCTTTGTTGATAAAAAAGGGTTTATAAAGAGATGGATATTAATTTGCTCTTAGTATATATAAATCTGCAAATCAAGTCTGACGTTATTTAACAAGTGATTAATGAGTTTTTATATGTGTATTAGTATATTGTGCATCTAGCAGGTAATGATACCAGTTTTTCATAAATATTGCTGCACGAGCTTTAAGCAAGTTTATTAATATAAGTGCAAAATGATGAATACGTTCAAGTTGCACACTAAACTTATTCTACGACTACAATAAATAAAAAAAGAACTAACAATGTATTAATAGTATATTGTTGAGCACAAGCGTTGGAGAATGGTTAAATTTATACAAATAAAAAATGGAAACTACGTAGAAGTTGTTAATATTACTTTTTTATATGGCTTTGTGCGTAATGGTAAGATCTAAAATAAAATTTAGAAATCGTCATATTTTGGTATCTCAAACATGTGTACAATATTTGTACCAAATTGGAGATGTCGAAGTAGGGACGTTTATCCGAACTATCGTGGAATAACTCCTAAAAGATTAATTTTATCTTTAGCATTAAAAAATATATTTAATAATTTGCAACTTAGTTTAAAAGCAATTTGTTGATTTTGTTTTCAAACAATGTGCGCTATGTTCTCTATGGCAGACTAGCCAAAGTTTTGAAACACAATATACAGAACATTTGAAAGCGTTAAGACTAAATCTCGATACAATTTCATTTGCAAATCATATCGCTTCCCGTGGCGGTGATTTTAACTATTCGTACCAGTGGCGTAACTTCCATTTTTTAACGTGTAATTTTAAAATTTTATTATTAATTTTTACAATCCTGCTGTCTCTTGTGTAACCTTACCGTGGTCTACCTGTATTTGTTTTTAGTCAGTCACCAGTGATCGACCGCACCGGTGTGAATTGTGTCCTTGTATCAACCTTATCCTGTTTTTATTTATTTATTGCTCTAGTCATTTTTGTTTTTGTAACTGTATCTGTTATTATGCAGTGTAAATGCAAAACTGTTGCACAATCAGGTGTAACCTGTAGTAATTGTGGCGTTATCTTCCATAACAGTTGCGCTATTCGTTACAAGAAATGTAATTGCGGTAATTTATTTGAATTGGATGATTCCGAACTTCCTAAACTTTATAAAGAAAATATTACTCTTTACCAAGTTTTATGTGATGAGTTGAGGTCGAGCAATAAATTACTCTTAGATAAAATTACTTATCTTGAAGAGAAGATCACCGAAAAAGATAAAACTATTCTTCAATACGAAGCTCGCAGTAAACAACTAACTGCTCCCACTACTGCGCCGCTCACTAATGATACGGTGCAATTGATTCAACCTGCAGTTTTTCCTTCTTTAGCAAGCTCTGTTGTTAAGGGAAAAACTAATCAAAAAACTCAGCCAAGAACTCAAACTATCTTTGGTTGTGGCCCAACCAATGACAAACTGCAGGCTTATGTGCCTACTTCTTACGTACATGTTTCTAAACTTAGACGTGGAACTAATAAAACTGATATAGTAAATCATATTAAATCTAAAATTTCTACGATATCAGTTGATGTTGTTGAGTTAAAAGTAAAATCTGGAAACTACAGCAGCTTTAAAGTTTCTGTTCCAGCTAATCATGCTCGATCTATTCTCTGCAAAGATTTTTGGCCTGCAAATATAGCGGTCAAGAAATTTTTAAATTATGGGCGAGTTAATAATGTTCCTGCTTCATCTTCGGTGGATTTTCAAAATCTGGATCCAGCAAACAATCTAAACCCGTCACCAGAAACACCAGCGGTATCTCCATCTATTACCAGAATGTCGGGGGTATAAAAACTAAACTTAAAGAACTTATGCTGGCTGTAGCTGTATCCAACTACGATATTATTGTACTGACCGAAACCTGGCTAAATCAGGACATCAGCGATGCGGAGCTACAATTAATTGGTTGCAGTTTGTTTAGATGTGATCGCTCTTCATTAACAAGCCCTAAGCTTGACGGAGGAGGTGTCTTAATTGCTACTAAAACTTGTTTTAATTGTACTTTATTACAACCTACATTTTTAAGTGTTGAACATTTGTTTGTAATTGTTAAGTTTAAGTTTGTATCATATATTATTAGTGCAGTCTACTTACCACCTAACTCGGCATGTGATAAATATTTAGATCACTGTTATTCCGTTGAATCTATCGCTGACAAATATCCAAACAGTAAACTAATTTCACTAGGCGATTATAATCTACCCGCAGCGGTATGGGTTAATGATGAGTTAGGCATAAGTGTTATTTGTAATGATACTTATTCTGCTCATTTTGTTTCCAACTGTTATGGATTTTTAAACTGCGCTCAATGTATTTCTATACCTAATGATGGTGGTGTGTTCTTAGATTTATGTTTTTCTAACATCTGTGATATTTCTGTGATTAAAGCTGTGGATGTTTTGTTAAAACTTAGCCAACATCATATTGCTTATGTGATTGATGTAAAAAGTGATACTAGCCGTGATATTTTAATGTGTAATTATGTTTTTAATGATTTTAAATATGCCGACTTTAACGCAATCAATATTTTTTTGTTGAATGTTGATTGGTCCGCCCTTTTTTATAATTGTGATGTTGATAATTGCGTTAATTTATTTTACTCTGTGTTGCATTTTGCTATTGACTATTTTGTTCCCAAAAAACAATGGCGAGAAACCAATTTTCCGGTTTGGTTTAATAAAGAATTGATTTCACTTACTAGACTCAAAAAAACTGTTCATAAACGTTATAAATCTTCAAGACTATTGTCTGATTATAACGAGTTTCAATCAATTCGTACTTCGTGTAAAAATCTCAGTACATGTCTATACAAGCAATATATTTCTCGAACAGAAAACAACATTCAAAGTAACCCTAAACATTTTTGGAAATTTGTTAGCGACTCTAGAAAAACTAATGATTTTCCAGCCACAATGTATTATAAACAAAAAACTTGCAGTAATGGAGATGACTATGTTAATAGTTTTGCTGAATTCTTTTCCTCTGTTTACGATACACAAACTCATCCAACTCCTTTGTTTGACTTTAAGAAAAACGTATTACATCGATCATTTTCAATTAGTTTGTTGGATGTATTTAAAGGGATTGAGAACCTTAAATGTAACTTTAGCACTGGACCGGACGGTGTTCCATCTATGCTGTTAAAACAATGTATTTATTCAATTTCTATGCCATTGCACTTACTTTTTGAGGCTTCTCTTAATGAAGCCAAGTTTCCTTCAGTTTGGAAACAAAGCTACATTATGCCTTTACATAAATCTGGAGCTAAGGAGGATATTACAAATTATAGAGGTATATGCATCCAGTCTGCTATTCCTAAGTTGTTTGATCAAATTGTAACTGGTCAAATACAATAGATGTGCAAAAGCATTTTAGTGGAACAGCAACATGGGTTTCGCGAGGGTCGTTCTACTCTTACAAATCTTCTTTGTTACGAAAATGATCTTTTGAATGCCTTTCAATCAAGAGTTCAAGTAGATTCTATTTACACAGATTTTTCTAAGGCTTTTGATCGCGTTAATCATAGTATTTTGATTGCTAAGCTTCGGGCTTTGGGTTTTCATGAATCTGTTGTTGCGTGGTTGTCGAGCTTTTTGGAAAATCGTACACAGTGTGTGAAAATTAATAACTTTTTATCACAACCAATTGTTGTTCCTTCTGGGGTTCCTCAAGGATCTCATTGTGGACCAATTCTGTTTTTACTCTTTATTAATGATCTTGTTTATTCTATTAATTCTTCGTCTTATCTTTTATTTGCTGACGATCTTAAAATTTATAAAAGAATAATAATAATAATAATAATAATAATAATAAACTTTATTCATGTTTGCCAACATATTTACAAAACGTAATATTGGATATGAAATGTCAAAAATGATAGTCCTAGAAAGAAAAAAAAAATACAATTCTAATATTGAAATATAGACTAACATATACTCTACTATACAATTTATATGTCTAAATTAGCAAAATTTAGAAATTCTTCGATGGAATAAAAAGCTTTCGAGATAAGATAATGTTTAATTAAAGTTTTAAATTTGCAAAAACTTAGTTGTCTAGTTTCAATTTTTAACTTATTAAATAATTTTACCCCGGTGTTAAAATAAGATTTTTGAAACAGTTGTGTTTTATGTACATCCACTGTAAGTAGTGATCCGTGTCGGGTATTATAATTATGGTACTCGGATAGAGCATGAAAAGATGTTTTATTTAATTTTATATAACAG
Organism: Tachinus rufipes; assembly: GCA_963932245.1. Classification (NCBI taxonomy): domain Eukaryota; kingdom Metazoa; phylum Arthropoda; class Insecta; order Coleoptera; family Staphylinidae; genus Tachinus; species Tachinus rufipes. The sequence continues at coordinate 20,572,556 of OZ010742.1, read as the reverse complement.
AGTGCTTTAAATATATATATTGAAGGAAAAGTTAAAATTTTATGTTTAATAAAAGTGTCCTTACATGACTCTCTATAACCCAGATCAAAAATTAATCTGAGAATTCTTTTCTGCATCAGAAATACTTTTTGAGATTCAGATGCGCGTCCCCATACTAAAATCATATAAGATACATAAGAGTATACAAGAGCATAGTACATATTTAATAGCGTTTGGTTTGTTATCAGCTGCTTTAATTGTAAAATTTGAAAATAAGATTTATTTAGTTTGTTCATTATACAAGTTATGTTTTCCGACCAAACTAACTTAGAATCAATAATCAGGCCTAAAAAAGTACAACTTTGTTTTAAATTATATAAAATTATATTATATCATCTATCGAGGACTGCATTAGTTTGCAAAATGATTTAGATTCTGTTCATTCACGGTGTCTTATTAATAACTTGTTGTTTAACGCAAATAAATGTTTTTCGATAAGCTTCAACAGAACTTTAAGTAAAGTATCGTTTGACTATACTATCGATAATAATGTTTTGGAGCATGTTACACAAATAAAAGATTTGGGCGTAATTTTTGATTCAAAACTAACTTTTGTTGAGCATATAAACTATATGTGCAACCGTGCTATGAAAATGTTAGGATTTGTTTACAGAATGTCTACTGACCTATCTCCTAGCACACTCAAATTACTTTATTGCGCTTTAGTACGTTCTCATTTAGAGTACGCTCCGTCAGTTTGGTGTCCATACTACAGCGTTCATATATGCAATATAGAACGTATTCAAAACAAATTTTTTCGTTTATTATCGTACAAATTAGGCATTTCATCCGAAAATTACGATTTTAACCTCATTGTATTGCAATATAATCTTCCGCCGCTGAAAATTCGGCGCAAAAGAGCCGATTTATCATTTTTACGTGGACTAATGATGTCTGAGATTGATTGCCAAGAGCTACTTGTAACTCTTCCATTTCAAGTCCCCAACAATAATCGCCGAACCAGACAGTCTCCATTATTTAGAGAATCTATACATTCTACCAATTATGGATTTAATAATCCAATTGGTAGAATGTGTAGAATTGCTAATAGTTTCTCTAATAATTTTGATTTATTTTGTGTTTCAAAATGTAGTTTTAAGTGTCATTTAAAATGTGTCGATGAATAGTTTTATATATTGTTTTTATTTATGTATACTTTTTTCCATGCTTTTATTTTTCAATATTCTTTTATATATTTTTGTGTAATTGTAATATTGTTTGTAATTCATCGTTATTTATGTATATAATGATGTAGATGTAAATGGTTTTTGTATATACCGTGAATAAAGTATTATTATTATTATTATTATTATTATATTATAAATTCCAATCATACTTTCCCCAAAATTAATAAAATTAAAATTTTAAACAACTGTACAAAAAGCACTAATTTGATACAAGCACAAAAAACAATAAAATCTTCTTGTTAATCTGCTGAATGATTAAAAGATTTACTGCATTATAAATCACCACTTTTTAAACGATGAAGTGACAACATTGCTATTGATAGAGACTGAAGGCACAAAAGACAAAAAAGCCTAAATCAAAAAAAAAAAGTAAAAGAAGAATGTAAAAACCGCCTAGAGTTCTATAAAAAAACTATTGCACAACCAATCAAAAAATTGATTGTTTTTTAAATTATTAACAAAACTAAAACCGTTGCAGTCTACTCTTCAAGTGATGATTTTAATGTAAAGATTCTTCCAATAGAATTCCCAAAATTTGTAAGTTTTATTATAGTATCATCTGTCAAATTTGTTTTGAATTGATCAGTAGTGTATTGCAAATCACCATAGAAGTTTATAGCGTTGAACAACGTGTGCATGTTATGAAAATCAGTGCTCTGTTCAAAAAAACGTCTTTGGGATTACGTGATTTTTATCCTGCCAAGTTGACTATTCGACGTTTGGTAGCCAAATTCAAGTAATTCGGTCAGTTAAACACATCGCTGTGTGTGAGAATGTACAAAAAACACAATTTCTTGTATTCCAATAATAAGCAACTTCTAAAAAAAAAACGGTGCTACTTGCCACACAGCGCATGCCACAATAAACATTCTGCATGGCTATCTTGAATTGCAGGTCTTTTCAAAATAAACTTCAAACAATTGATGCCTTCAAAATCAAAATATCAAATGCAATCCAGCAAGTTCAAAAAAATATGAAACAAAGTCATCAGAAATTGAACTTCCCGAATAAGTGTTTGTATTGTACAGCATAGACAACTTCTTAAGTTTAACGGTCCAAATTGCAACACTAAATGTTGCTGCTGTTTTTTTGGTTTAAATATACAGCTGAAAGAGGATCATAAGAATCGTATAGTTATCGCTCGTTCACATTGATGTAGTATCAATCTTTGAAGTTTAAAAATTTAATGTTTTATAAGAATTTGCCAAATTTTTTTTTAAAGAAGACATTAGTTTAAACGTATGCAACATAATTTCCATGAAACTTTTAACAAAGATAAAATTGAATAATAACAATCAAAAGAATGTCCACGAACGTATATGTCTTCTAAACTGAGCAATATAAAATCACCGTATCGACAGTGCCACAAAAAATGTCTTAACAGTAACAATTGGAGCATTCAAAAACATCCAATAACCCAACAAACATAAACTGTGCAGTGGTCAATCATCATATGTATCCACAACTTTTATCAGCAAACTGTTTTTGGTAGCGGATTTACATTAAGAAGAACCGAATCCAACTAAAAATCTTAACTGACAGTGCTCCTAATGTTTGATGCCACTCAAATAACAATTAAGATACCTGTAACGATGTATAACCACCGTGGATAGAGATCAAATACAGTCTTTCTGCTATAAGAATCTCTTAAGTAGTAAAAACAGAGCATTGATGGCATAGTTTGCCTAAAACTGTTTATCACTGCAACCTTCAAAAAAATTTCTAGGCAGCCACTCTTTGTAAAGAAATAAACCAACGCAATGTCTAAAGAAATGGAAGATAAAATGCATTTTAATCATCAAAATTCCTATCGACACCTATCATAAAACGTAATATAACACTACTATACTTTGTTTAATTCCATGGTAGAATGCAGGAAACAAACATTAATGCAAAATCTGCTGTACGTACTGGATGTAGAGTACATTTACCATTCCGCAGTATGGTATAATTTAAGCACTATGCATGTATGTTAAATGATATCGTTTATTAACCAAGCGCCAATAACGGAAAACTGTGACAAAAGTTGTATAAGAGTACCACCTAATAACTGCCAATTTACTGTCTTACAATAATTTTCAAATATTTCCATAAAAAAAGATACATACATATACATACCTAGTCACGTCATTCCCTTTCGGGGTAACATTGTACAATATCCTACTTTAGTTCATACTTCCTTTGCTTCATACATCTGGTTTTACATGCTCTCTAGTTCTTTCCACTTTTAATTTTTCTTTTTTGCACGCATTTACGTACAACATTCAATCAACTTTTACGTGGTCTTTTTCTGAATTTTGATCCAATTACATTTTCATCATAGATAAGTTTTGTTATTCTATCTTCACTCATTCTCTCGACATGTTCATAAAAGAAGATATCAAAAAAAACCTGTTCAATACAACATAAATTTGATGACTATATAAAAGTGTGTTACAATAACGAGTAAGACTTCTTGTCAATGACATCAATTGCAATGATGTATATACAAGATTACTGCAAACAACCGGCGTAAAAAGTATTGTTACGTGCTCAGAACAATCGACCTCAAACTATACATCAGCTCAACTACAGGATACTCATTGCTACGCAAACCAAATTTCAAAACTGTCCACTTACCAACTGCGTTATTTTGGTACATATTCTAAATATATCAAAAATAACAATAGTTTCATCTAACATTATTTCAATACCCGACCAAACAAAAACGGACGGAATATTTTCCGTCTACCGACGCACCACTTCAATTTCTATGCCTTACATGATTTCCATCAACAAACAATTTGAAAAGAAACATTAGCTTAAATAAATCAGAAAGACAAATCAATTTACCTACCAACTGCGCCATTTCAATTTCTATTCCAAACCCATTTCCATTTAATAAACAGTCCAAAAAATGTCAGCTTGAACATACCATGCAACAATACTAGCTTAAAGCAACATAATTCCTGACTGAATATGTACCAGACATAATTTTCATATTTAAATTAAGCTTCCACCTACTAATTGTATTTTTTATATAATTTCTTTCAAATTACAAATTAAAAAAAAAACATATCTTTGCGCAATATTGTTTTCTGCTAACAGAAAGTACGTAACGAAATGAGGAAACAGCAAGTAAGGTATGGGTTAACGGGAAAATGAGTGAAAGATTTTGGACAACAAAAGGAGTAAGACAGGGCTGTCCATTGAGTCCTACTTTATTTGCAACCTACATAGCAGATATTATTCGTGTCTAGCTGTATTTGGTAGAGAAAAAGTGTGGTCGCTAGTATATGCAGACGACATGGTAATACTAGCAAAAGAAGCGAAGGAAATGAAAGGGATGATGAAAAGTAAAAAAAATATTTTAGAAAAAAAAGTTTAAAAGTTAATGTAGAAAAAACAAAAATTATGGTGTTCAAAATGGGGGGTGGGAGAAAAAAGGTAGAGGACTGGAAATAGAATAGGCAAGGTATTACAAAAATATTTTTTTTTTAATATTTGGCATATGTTTTTTAGTACGAGTAACACCGAGAGAGTGCACATTAAAGAGATGACTCAAAAAGCAAATAAAGTAGTGAGACAAGTTTGTGGAATAAGTGAAAAAAATTTGAACGTATGAGAATAAAAAGACTTATGTTTGATAGTTTAGTTAGGAGTATGATATTGTATGGGTCAGAAATATGGAGATGGAAGGAACAAGAAAAATTAAAACAATACATGTAAAATATTGGAGATGGGTGCTAGGTTTAAATAGAGAAACTCTAGCATATATTGTGCTGGAAGAAGTCAAAAAAGATTAGTTAAGAGTAGAAGCAGAAAAAGGAGCAATGAAGTATGAAGAAAGAATAAGACAGAGACACAAATGCAAAATCTTACAAAAACACATGAAAGAGAAAATGAGAGCAAGAAATGAAAAGTTAGGAGCCAAATAACTGAAAGAATGAGAGAATCTGGGAGAGAGACATGGTACAAAAGATTTGAAAATGTGCAAAATGTGCGGAGAGACAAAGGAAGCTATGGAAGATATGATTAAAGAGTGTAACGAAATGAAAGAAGTACAAATGGGAAAAAATGAGATTTTGAATGGGGACGGAAGAGGGGTAAAATGGATGAGGGCAGTTAAAAAACGAATAAAAGAAGAAGAAAATATTTTTAATTGTGTTAATTTTATAAGGATTAAGTTTTATTATTTTGGGAAGTTGTAAATGTATTTGTAAATGTAATTTTCAAAGCTAAAAAGCAAGAAATAAACATATTATTATTAAGTACGTAACCAAACTGTAAAATTAAATGTTACATATCCCAAAAAACCTAATCTGTAGCGACTAATTGCTATTATCAAGTAAAACGTATTCAACAAGAACAGTAACGTTACAGTATTAAAAACGTTATCAAACGTTCACCTTTAAGAACTGAACCGTGACTACATTACCTATCCAACATTAACCAAATGTACACCCAATGTTTGACTGTAACTTTTAACAAACAAACAAGAAACTAGTAGACAGAAAAAAAATGCTATTTTGACAAAACGACTATTCAGTATTTATGCCACAGGTACAATGTCAAACATAATTTGGTTGCAGATATAAATGACATTCCTTTCATCAACAGACTCAATTTTATCAGCCTTCAAAAATGTTGACTGGAGAACTAGTTTGAAATCAATTTCAACATTGATTAAGAGTACCAAAAAACTCTTATTCTCATTTTCTGATAACATTCCAGAAAGACCACAATAAATAAAAAAATCAGTGAGTTATTACAAAGAAAACGTTTAATTTCTTCAGAATATTGATTGATAACATGATTTTCTTTAAATAAATCAAAGAACATCAGGATGCATAATGGCTTTAGCTAGTACTTAAACTAACTTCTTTCAAAACACTAAACAAGGCAGAATTAAATAATTTGCAATTTACAAAATGTTTAGAGTCTATGATAAAATTAGTAGCGTAGCTAGACTTGTTAGACTCTACCGCAAAATTTTGAGATGGCCTTCTTCAGAGTAAGTTTTTGAAAGAAAAATTAACTATACTTTGTTTTTAAACAAACGTTGCAGGCCCCCCAGGCTAATGAGCATTTCCGCATTGCAGATCCTGCTTACAAGTAGCTACGCCACTACGTTTATGTTATAATACTACAAATCTAAGTAGCGGTCAGAATGGTTTTAAGTAGGAAAATTATAACTGCAAGCTTATTTGGAAACAAGATAGATATGCCAAATATTCTGTCACTCAACGTCCTTGAGATAAGATCTGTTTTTGCGTAAATTGATGTTTATATACAAATTTACTCTTCTTCTTTATTAGCCTTGATATAGGCCTCTTCTAGTCTTTTATATGTTTTCATATCTTAGACTTTTCTCATCCACATTTTTCCAGCTATTTCCGTCACATCATCTAGCCATCTCATTTGTGGTCTTCTTCTACTCCTTTTGGTTTTCCGTCGTCTTCATTTGGTTGTTTTATGTGTCCATCTATCTTGGGTCAGTCTTGCTGTATGTCCAACCCATCTCCACTTAAGACTCGCAATGCGTTCCATCACTTCTGTTATTTTTGTTTTATTTCGGATTTTGATTGATTTTGAAATTTACTACGTTTGAGCAAATACATTAATTTTTGTCGGGTGCATATTAAAGTGGGCAAACAGTAACAATCTCTGAAAAATGCTGTAAATAAATAGATTAACCGTAACGCGAACATTTGTCAAACGTTTCCGGTAATACTTGTTATAACATTTTTTACTCAAAAGTTGTCACTGCACTAATACAGTATTCTTAAATATTGTGTTGTATATTTAATAAGACATATTAGTCTAATAAAAGTTAGGTGATTTATATTATAAAAAAAAACACAAAATTTGCAATGGTTTTATGTATATACAATTTATAAATTATAATAAATATAAAAGGTCTGCGCGCCCCTCTCATGTTAAATCTTTATTATATTAAAAATTTAGAATCTAAAACTATTAGATTTAGCGTAGAATAAAAATCTAACCTTATCTAAGCAGCACCTAACCACTGCATCAAGGTTTAACAAAAAAACTTTAAACCTTTTTTGCAAACAGACAGAAAACCTATTAAAACCCAATTCAGAAGCAGAAAAACTTGATTGATATTTGATTAAAACTTTGTAAGAAATGAGATGATTGGTGTTCCAAAATAATTACTAAAACCATTCTATTGCTTGATCACCAAAATTACCAACACAACGACAAAACAAAAGCATAATGTATCAAAATAAGTTGTCAAAAAATAAACCAAACCCACTAAAGAAAACCAACAATCAAACTCTACGCACACACCTCGGCCACAAGCAGATAGAACAAAAACAAGCATAGTGACTGCTACGCTCAAACTATGTTCGCTTAACTCTTACTTGATTTATAGAATGCAAAACAAATTAGATGGATCAATAATCATCAAGACTATAGCAAAAAAAAGTGGATGAGGACTGCAAAGGGCAGACAAAAATTAAAAAAAAACTGAAAAACTGCTATATCTAAAATTGCAGTAACTGAAAGATAAGAAAACAGAAAAAATAAAAAAAAAGTTTTTAATCTTTCAAAACTATAGAGTTTTTATTGATTATCTCAAAATGCTGTATTGTAATTTAGTCTCTTTTAATAATAAATGATTCATTTATTATTTTGGCTTGATTAAATCCAAGACTGTGCTTTAACTTTTTACCTAAATGAACTACTTATTCAACAGTTTGGTTAAATACAAAATGGATCATTACGTAAATGTACCATTTTATTTGCTTGCCTATGATTTTGATGTAAATGAAAATTTGTAACACGCAACAAATGGTTTCTCTAAAATCAAAGGTCAACACATTATAATTCAGAGGAAGAATTTGTATACAATATTTACAGAATGACAAACTGACAAACCTACAACAAACCATTAACCTTGCAACGTGGACTTTACCAATTTTCTAGCAAGTGCATCTAAAAACAACTACAACATTCAGCTTATTCTTAGAGATATTTTTTACTTTCTGTACAAAATCAAAGAGACAAACCTCATCAACAATAAGAATAAATTGTTTGGACCGCTTCAGCAATTTCTTAAATCAAAAATCACACCAACTTTTAGATCTAGTCAAAAGTGTGACCGTGATTAACGTATGAGAGACACAATGCAATAATAAGTTTCAAATTGTACTTTTGTAAGTAGTAACTATATGATTTTTGGTATTCACGGTAAATCTCCGTCCGATAATGCTGCAAAAAAAGTTTTTCCTTGTCTTTGAGCTATTGTATACGTATGTTATAAAATTCGTAATTGTGCTGTAGAGTGCTTACACCCACCTACCAAAGTGCTCCTCATCAATTAATTAAATATTACCTCCTCTTCTGACATTAAAACTTTTAACTCTTCCAGACAGAAGTCACTTTTAATCTTTTAATTAGAAACACTCGGACAAGTAGGTGAATACTCCAATTCAAACTACTCGATGCTAATCTTAATTTGTAGTGTCCCACCCACTCACCCAGTGTTGGTCATTACGAGTTCCTATTAACACATCTTCTTTCAATATAGAGATTTCTAACGCTAGCAGAAAGCTTTCAATCAACTAATAACAAGAATGAATGCTCTTTTAACTATCAGGAAAATTCCTAAACTGTCGAAAAGATTGCTCAATTAGATTTTTAAGTTATAAAAAAATCAAAACTGTAGGAATAATCTTCTCTAGTTGTTGTAATGATCTCAAAACTCTTGGAATCATTTTCAAACTGTCAGAATGATCTCTCAAACTGTTTAAACAACCTTCCAACAGTTTCCAAAAAATATAACAATAGCAATTTAAAATGATCTTCTAAGTTGTTTAAGAAATATTCTATTGTGATCTTTAATTTGTGAGAATAATCTTTTATTTGTTAGAATCAGCTTTCAACCTTCAGAAAAATCACAAAACTGACAAAACGATCTTTAAACTGTTTAATTAGATCTTTAAACTGTCAAAAAATCAAAACTGTTATAACAATCTTGTAGTTATTGGAATGATCATCCAACTGTGACAACAATCTCTACAACATCTTTAAACTGTTATAATGATTTTCAAACTTTTGTAGTAACTTTTATGAAAGAATACAACAAAAACATCTTAAACTTTTCTTTACTTATAAAAATCTTGCTTTTGCAACAAATTTATTTTTTAAAAATCGGGATACTGATAAAATAAAGATAATGAATAAATATTACGTAAATAATCATAAATTATTGCACATTTAATTGTTGATTTATATACATTGTGTAAACTTGTTGATAAGCGAATTTCGATTAGATTATCGCACTAAACAATCTAAATGTTTCACACTATGTGAGCACAAATTGTTCGGTTTTTGAACCTTACCGCAACTGCAGACTAAGCATAGCCAACCATTGAAACCATTCTACCTACTTCAGTCTGCAGACGTCAAGTGGGCGATTTAAGCCATCACCTCATTCCCCATCAAGAAAGTCAAATAAATGTAAAAATGTCGATAAATTTAGATAAATACCGCACAGAACTAACAGAGGCATGGAAGGATGTACTAAATGATAAAACCGGCACTGACTGGTAAGCCAAAACATAAATAAGTCTGACAATTAGAAACAATTAGGTTATGTTTACTATGTTTTGTATTGATAAACACTTTTCAGGGCACTTTTTGGATATGATAAACAAACCAATGACTTAAAAGTAGTCAGTAAAGGTGATGGGGGCATTGATGAATTACTAGAGGATTTAAACAGTGGCAAGATAATGTACGCCTTTGTCAAAATAAATGATGCGAAAACATCACTACCTAAGTGTGTTTTAATCAATTGGCAAGGTGAAGGGGCCAACACTGTTCGTAAAGGTGTATGTGCAAATCATTTACGTGATATTGAACGCTTTTTCACTGGTGCCAATCTCACCATAACTGCAAGAAATGAGGATGAAGTTGATCCACAATTAATCATCGATAAAGTAGCAAAAGCAGGCTCAGCATATAGTTTTAAAGCACCACGAGGCGATAATTCTGGTCCAACAGCACCAATTGGCTCAAATTACAAACGAGTAAATCCCATACAAGAAATCAATGCAACTGAAAGAGATCAATTCTGGTTGAAAGAAGAACAAGAAGAAAAGAAACGTGTTGAAGAAGAACGTAAACGACGAGATAATGAACGTATGAGAATAGATGAAGAATCGAAAAAACGCGATGCTTTCGAAGCAGAACAACGTGAAGTTAAAACTAAAATGCGTAATAGCGGGATTGATCAAATCAAAGAAGCTGAGAGGAATTCATTTGAATGTGAAAAATCAAATGAAGTTCAATATAATAATGAAGCGAACGATATTAAAGTAAATCAAAGCGACGTTATAAGACATGCGAGAAATCAGGAAGCACAGAGTTTGATAGCACAACGAACAATTGATGCTAGATCAATATTTGAAAAAAATACGGTAGCGGGTCAAATTAAGCGAACGCCTGAAAAACCGGTGAGGACGTCAATTTTAAGAGCACAACAACAACAACAAGCTCAACAGCAACAGAAGGTCGAGGAGGATAGTAAATGTGAAATTTTCGAGTAAGTCGTAATTATATTAGTTATATTGCTAAATTAATAATTGCTTTTTGTAGCACTAGCAGTGAAATTGGTTGAGACATTCTTGCATGACTATTAATATATTGCATGTGAAAACTTAATATATCGCTTTGCATGAATAATTTGCTTTTATCTTCAGATTTAAATAATAATAAATATTAATTATTTATAATATAATAAATGAATGTTACTAATTTTCTTGGTTTCTTTTTCTTAAAGGATCTAATTTCTAATCATTAGCATGTACATATAATTCCCGAGCCCCTGTAGTATTATTTTAGGTTTGGTTGTTGTATAGGTCCCTCCCAGTAAAGGTATGTATGTTTAATTTAGTATTAAAAAATGGCTACATAATTGGATTTTAAAAAATTGATGATAACTATAATTTTATTATTATTAACTATTATAAAAATCAAAATTAATTTTGATTACAACAAATTTAATTTCTGTCCCTTATAAATTTATCTCTTGCTCTTTCTTTTTTTCTCTTAGATCATGTTATAAGGAATATAATTAAAATTATGTTGAAAATATTACTAATTCAGTTAAAATTTACTCTTCAGATAGGGTAACTATATTAATGTTTTTTCAAAAGAGGACTAGGTTGGGTATGTCAACATTTATCATTTTTTAGTGGCTTAAAAATATTTCAAAAATTCTTTAATGAATCTTTCATAATGTTTGAAAGAAATGTAACATGCTAGGTATACTGGAAAAAAAATTCCTTTAAAAAAGAAAATTGTATTCAAATTTTGGCTTTAACTTCTTTTTCAATAATGTATCAAAGTCTTAATGATTGGAAATTAATGTAATCTATACTTAACTTAGGCCTATATTTTTATAAAAAAGCTTAAAATTTTTGGCTTTTAATTTAACGTTTCTAAGTTATAATTATCAGATATATGGAAAAAAAAAAAAAAATCTTTTTTAATCGTTAGTTTTGGTTTTTTTTTTTAGTGCATTAATGTCATAGGTTTTGTAAACAGAGGTAAATCATGCTAAACGTACTAGGAAAATTAATCTTTAAGAAAAAAAAAAAAAAAGAAAAAAAACTTAAAATTGTGGCTTAAAAATATAAAAAGTTATATCAAAGTTCTAATTTTTCCAAATACATACAAGTAAACTGGAAAAAATTGTTATAGAAGCAATTTAGAAAATCATTTTTTTATACAAAAAAATTGGTCAACTTTGAAAATTTATAAAAAGGGTTATGTGCAAAGTTTTATAAATTTGTTATAGCAAATCGTGCAATTGTTGTTCCTCTTTCAAATGAGAAAATCTCTATCTCAAAAACTGTAGGAAGAGTAGCCATTTGCGCAACATTATTTATAGTCCAAAATCACGGTTTTTTCAACCTTCACGAATCGCTTATGGATCTAAAAAAATCCTAAGAATAATAATACGCATAAGAAGGATGGATCTTAAATTTGAGACTAAGCAATCCGGGTTAGCCAGTAGCGCACTAACAAATAATGCTTATAAATTCTGTTTTTCGGTCGCCACTCTTTAAAAAGTCCTAACTCAAAAATGTTTTTAGAATCTTTATGATTAATGAACACATAATATTTATGCGATTGTGTCATAAGAAACGTTTTTTTGTTTTGATTGACAGACCAGTTCATCTTAATAGCATCCGATAACATTTCATTTCAGTTGTTACGCAACGCATTTTTCGGTACTTACTGTAAAATACTTTACGGACATTATGATCGTAGGTTATATTGACAGACATTTATTATTAGTTCCTATATTAAAACTACAATTAGTGCAATCAGGGATGGCGTTAAGCGGTAAGCGACGCTTTGGAACGCAATACGTCAGGGGCGCCGAGGCTCGCGATGATTCACGTTTGCATTAATTTGCTGTATCTTACTGCAATAATTGTAAAGTTTAGAAAAAATTAATTTGTTTTTGAAAATGTAACTCATATTATGTTAGACTTCGGGACTTGCAGTAAATGATTTGATGTGGGATTTGTTATGGCGGATGTGGAGTTTAGGGTGGTGGAATAGGAGTTTTTTTTTGTGCTTGTGTCATCCGTGTACTGCTTTAGTATCTATCGTATGTGGGTTTTTAGGTTGTTGTCATGGGCAGACATATATGTTGGGAATGGAAGAAAGGACTGAACCTTGTGGTACTATTGAGGAGAGCGAGAAGGAGAGATAAATATTTGTTGCACTGGGTTTGGGTGGACTTATTTTCCAGAAATGATTTGATGGTGGCTGTTACAAAGGTTATCTCAATATGCCGTATTTAATTAACAAATAAAAGCGCATGTTTTTTTTTAATTAAACAATTATTTTTATTTTACCGTGAAGAGGAATAATTGCGATATACATAAAATAGGACATTCGCCAAATGGCCACTCATGGTAATTTTTTTCTTAAAATTCTGGATAACGTTTTTGCATAACTGTGGCTTTATTTCGCCAATAACGCGCTGTTTGCATATATCTTTTCCTTCATGCAGCCTCAAAGAAAGAAGTCTATCGGCGTTAGGTTGCACGATCTTGGTGGTAAATTTTCATTGTCAAACCAAGAGATGACATTTCTTGGAAACTTAGTTTGCAGTAACACCATTATTTCGCGTGCTGTATGGCAGTTTTTTAAGATTTTCCGTCAATTGAACCTTGTACGCGTGCAAATGCAAATTACTTTTCAAAATTGTTGTTTTATTTGGCGCATTATTGCCACCGAAAATTGTACGTAAATTGTAAACTGTTGTTACAAAACTGTCTGCATTTTGTAGTGCGTTTTCAGAATAATTAAACGTTGCTTGTTTGAATACTTTTCTATAACTTCTAATCGCAAGGTCTGTACTTGACAGCTGTCAACAAATAACCATCGTACTACCCATACAAACAAAATGGCGGCAAATTAAAATTTGGCGCTTTTGTTGAGACACCTTTTATAAGGAGGGATTTGAATCGTTATTAATTAATTAAGTAGTTTATGGATGAAGCTGACAAATGTGCATTTTTTGGTATTTACTTTAACGACATGAAGTTGAAGAAGGACATTCCGATCTTGCAGAAAGCTTGGAAACGGGTTTGGATTAGCCGTTCTAGCAGTTTTGACGGATGGGGCCGCACGTGCTGGGGTCGTTTGTTTTTTTTTTAGGAGTAGGGACCTTTATAGTGCGGCTTGCTTAAGGCGGAGGGGTGGTGGGGGGGGGGTGACGGTTGGGTAGTCCGCGAAGAGATCCGCTTTGTTCTAGTGCTTGATCCTGCGTTCAGTGAGTAGGTGGAATCCATCATGGGAAGTAATCGTGTAAGCGTTCAATATGGGGACAAGCGATAGCAGTGGGGAGCAAATTTTTTAATACTATTTTTGTGATTTTGTTAGGTCCTGGGGCGATGCTTTTCTTGGGTGGGCCAAGGAGTCTGGGCTGCCAGGAACATCGGGTTCTGGGGGTGGTGAAGGTTGCTTGGAGGTGGTCCGCGAAGAGGTCGCTTTAATCTGGGGCGTGCAGTAGATATCGTTCTTGAGGGGTGATAGTGTTTGGGACCTGCGTTTAGTGAGTAGGTTGATTTCACTTCATCACGGAAATCCAGGTGGTCTGCATCCATTTTTTTCTCTAAAAAAATAATTTACGGCGGATCTTAGCGTTAAGGGGTCACGGGTGCGATGGAATTGTTTATAGGTGCGGTGTTTTTAATTGATGGGTGGGGGGGGGGGTTGGATTTTGTGACAGGGATTTAACTTTGGTGGGGATCTGGGAGGAGGAGGCAGAAGTTATTGCGTCAAAGTAGACGTCGATGGCATTGTCGATATCGTAAAGCGAGTTAGGGGGGGGGGGGTATCGGAATTTTATTAGAAATATTTCGTTGAACGAAAGCCTGTTAGCGTTCAAGTAGGCATGTTTTTCATGAAGGTTTGGAGAGGGGGAAGGGGTTAATTAGAGATGAGAAGCCTAGGAGGTGCATGTGGTTCCCGGTGATGCAGTTTAGGGATACTTGGGTGGAAAGATTGAAATTAGAAAATTAGAGAGGGTTCAGTCCGGTGGAGAGTTTTTAATATTACGAGCCCGTGGTTCAGTAGCGGGGTTAGAAGCGATGATGTTAATAAGGATGGTGAAGCGGTCTGTTGCGCGAGATTTGATTCTAATCGCTGTCAGTGGTTCCAAGCTCAGTTTCTACTAGGGCTTGGGCAACTTTGGCATCGGTAATGCTGTGAGATACATGCTGTGAGACGCATGCGAAGGTTGGGGTGGAGTCCAGGGGAAGGTTGTGATTGGCAGGGTTTAGGGTTGGTGAGTGTCAGTGACCAATGTCATCAGAGATGATATAGGTTTATTGGTCGAGGTCTAGGCGTGGGGAAGTGATACACGCGGTATTTTTGTAAATACGAATTTGAGTAATGGCGTTGTTGACAGCGGTAGAGTGCTTTTGAATCTTGGATAGGTTTAGGAAGGGGAGTAATTGTAAACTGATACGTTACCGCTTCCGGTTTTTTTGGGGGCGGTTGAACTTGAAGTCTGTCGTGTTTGATTTATTTTTTGCTGGTGTTGTTGCTGCTGGAATTTGCCCTCGACTTGTGCGTTGTCTTTCATTTGAACGACCGGTTTACGGGTGTTAGTTCTTGTGGGTTGAGAGATGCTTGGGTCGAACGTTGATTCCGATGAGTCGAAGGGGCGTTGATGAGGAAGCTGGCGGTGGTAGATAGAGAGTTGGCCGAGGTTGTAGTAATGATCGTAGCAAAGGTTGTTGTAGGGTTGGTGATGTCGGGGAGTTGCTTCATCACCTGGTGGTTTGTAGCGGTAGCGTATGACTGCGATTGTAGAAGTTGGTTCTGAATTCAATATTTGATTGGCTACTTCCACTTTATTGCGAATGGAAATATCTATATAGTCTTTGACAACAATAGATAATTGTCATCCTCTATGACGTTTTAACGTCGTAAAATCGCCTCCTGCATCCACCAATAACTTTGCCAACGTTCTGCGAAAACAATGTCCAGTAAATTCATTGAGGTTTTTGAGTTCAAATTTTTTTGCAATTTCTTTCAATTTCTTCTTTGGTGATAAAATAAAAAGAATTGTTTTTCGCTCGTGTAATTTGTACATATTTTCTATAACTTAAGGAAATCTCTGTAACCGTAAAGGATCGTGGTTTGTTTGTTTTATTTTTAGGAATTTTTATTAATAAAATGGAACCCAAATTATCAATGTTATCTGTTGACATACGTATTTTTTCTTCACGGCGGCATGTGCTTGCAAGTCTAAAAATAAAAACAACCTGCAAATAATAGTAAATAATAATTTAAAGTTACATTTATCTTATGCATCAAATAATCAATATCCACAACATTTTTAAGAAATTTTTCAAAGTTTTTGGAAGATAATGTCTTTCATTTCTTTGCTGAATTATGTAAATTTTTTATTCAGTTCATGTATTTTGAAGTATTGATGTTATTCTTGATATTCCTCATCGTCTTTACCATCAAATAATTTGACCAAAGAGTCTATGAAATTGCAAAAATGTGCATGAAGAAATAACCGAACATTTTTTACCTGTTACACTTTCATACGCTTTTTTATACAGGGTGTGACAGAATAAGGACGGTTTTAAAAAGTCTGTTAAAAAGCAGATTTTTGTTTTTTCAAATAATTTTTTTATTTAGTTGAAGAACATAAAAAAACAATAAATTTTTTTTTTTTTTTTTGAAAATTATTCCGGAAAGATGATGTCCGTTTAGGCCTACACATTCTTCCAATCGTGATCTGAAATTATTCATTACGTTCCGCAGCATTGTTTGATTAATTTGGTCCACTTCCTGTCGGATCCGTTCTTTCAAGGCTTGAACTGTTTGTGGTGGGTTATCTTGAAACACTTTAGTCGCACGTTGTGAAGTCCGGTGAACGAGGAGGCAATTCTCACACGCTCGATATTCTAGGGAGTGCGTACTTGTTTTTGGTTTTCCAGGCTTCTTTCTTCTTGTTGACAAAGTCTCTTCAAAGTTCCTAACCCACTTTTAAATGGCACAGGCAGACGGAACCGGTCGATTGCCATTGATGTTGAAATGGTTGCGAACAGCACGACGCGCTCGTACGTTTTACCATTTTGATAAAACGCTTTCACAGCGTGCTGCTGTGGGTTCACTGGTCTATTACTAAATGCTAATATGCAGGAAACATGGCCGATAGCGCCCCTACCACCTCCCAACGATACGGTGCAGTTGGCGGGATTTTTAAAATTGCTCCTTATTCTGCCCCACCTTGTATATGGCCTTTGAGAATCTTTGTCGCTTGACATTATGACTGATAATTTGTTGAAATGTTACTGTCAATGACAGCTGAAATGTTTGCTTTGCCTCGTTCCTACATTCATCTGAAATATAGCACATCTTGTTTTTGTAACATAAATAACTAATTTTGATTTTAATTGAAAATATTTTGTTCTGGACAAAAAAAATTCAGTTAAGATAAATGATAGAGCTTGTCAGAAGGATTTTTTTGGTTTACACCTCACTTTCCTGCTATCAAAATTACTCAAGTTATTGCTACGTTTTAGGAAAAAAATTCTTACGCCGCCACTGATTTTTTTAAGTCTGTGTTTGGTTCTAATTGCAGTTACAGAGTGTCGTAAACGTGGGTGATATTTCAGATTTTGGTGTGTATTTAGAAAAAGTTAAAAATAAATGAACCCATGAAAGGAATTAGTTTTCGTAGAATTTCTTGAAAACGCGATGACAGAAAATTATTTTTGAGAGAAGAATTTTATTAATTAAAATTAATTAATAGCAGTGAGGCTATAAGTGTGCAATCGACAATAGAGTAGACTAAAATGTAGGTTGGACAGAGACCTGGAAAACCGTTGGTTATTTAGAAATTTGTTTACAAAAGGGTTGATTAAATCTAAATAGTAAAGACGGAATCGGAGTAAATTTAAAAAATCAATATAGAGGACAGTTAGACCAAAAAAAAAATGGAAATTCTTGGTATCTGTTTAAGAAATCTAAAATTATTAAATTTTTTTTTACTTTACTTCTTCAGAATAAAAGCCCTTAGCTTTATAAATATGATTAATATTTGTTAGATAGAAATAGTATTTTACAAGAAGCAGGAAATGAGTAAATTTTGTGTGAAATCCTCATGAGTTTTGGCGATTTGAGGGTTGTACACTATAATTTGTCTATAATTCCACACAGTTTTAAATTTATTATTATGACATCAACACTAATAAACACCCATTTTCCCAATTATATATATATCTCTAATTCTATTGATTTTGTAATAAACGTCGTGCGTTATAATATAACGAGCGAAATAGCATTATAATATCATATAACAGGAAATCCTTGTTTTTTGGCATCTTTAAGATATAATTCTATATTTTTATACTTTACAAATAAAAAAAGTTGATAACATGATTTGGACTTTTGTTTACTTTTTGAGGATTACTTTTAAACCTCAAAAAGCATCCCAAGCATGTCTCAAATTGAATATAAATGACAGTTGACACGTTAAGGGGGGTCCGATGCTACTTGGGGAAACCAACCAGTATCGTTCTACACATTATGAACCACAATTTGAAAACAATATAATTTCAGAAATTCTTCTTTTTAATTTTCTTTTTTATGATCAATGGGTTTTAAAACTCCTAAAATGTACGCTGATCAAACTTTATTTATTTTTCAGAACACAACAACCACCGGACATTGTTCCAACAATACAACCCGTCGAGATCAAACAAGTTGTAGTAGAAGAACAACAAAGTGATGAGGAGAGTGATCACTTTGCAACAATCAAAAGATCTCCAAAGGACATGGAGAAGAAAAATTCAGTTACAAGCCCAACCACTGAACAAGAAACAGTCAATGTCAATAATGTTATTAATAACATTACTACAACAACAACAAAAACAGAACAAACAACAGTTCAGCAATCAATTACTGAACAACAATTTGTAGACGAGGTGTTGTATGGAGACTTGGTGGACATTGGCATACAAGCGAGAGCACTGTATGATTATCAAGCAGGTAAGATATTTTTATTAATTTTTGAACCAGTGGATTTGTTCCAAATTTTTACTACATCTAAGTTTTTACCTCTTTATCGTCAAGAAATTGTCTACCCCGTTCTTTTTTTTAATTTTGAAAACAGGAAGTAGTCTCTAGTGGTCAAGTCTGGACTGTCGCCGATTTTTTTAAAGCCGCATTCTCTTCTGGAAAGTTGAGCAACCTCAGCGGTGTGCACAGATGTGTTGTGCAACAACCTGACTCCTAATTAATTTTCTTCGACGCTTTGCCCGAATATTTTTTTCTTTAAAATTAATCAATCAAGATGCCTTCACAATGCCAAAAGATTGTGCCATGGTCTTTTTGATTGACGGGGATACCTTGGCTTTTGTTGGTGGAGGTTCACCTGCATGCCACTATTTCATGGATTCCATTTTGGACAGAGGATCATGGCATAGTTTCATCTCCCGGAACAATAGATCTCAGAACTTTCTTGTCCACCCTCACAGAGCTTCAAAAAAGATCTATCACAATCAACTCGATGCTGTTTTTGAACAGCAGACAGTAGTTTTGGGACCCATCTTGCACTCAATTTATTCATACCCAAGTGGCCATGGAGTATTCGCCGAATCGGAACAAATAGTTTTCTGAATGCAATAAATTAATTTTAGGCTTATAATTAAATGTACTCTATCCAAATTAATATATTATGTATTATTATTTTTCAGCTGATGATACTGAAATTACATTCGATCCAGGTGATATCATCACACATATCGAATTGGTAGATGAAGGTTGGTGGCAAGGTTTAGGTCCTGATGGTACATATGGACTATTCCCGGCTAATTATGTTGAGCTCATTTAATAATGTGCAATATTAATGTTTAGGTTCTCATAGTTTATGTATAAACAGAAAGATGAACATAATGTACTAAAAAGAAGATAATTAATGTACTATATTATAATATATGTAAAAAATATATAAGCTATGTAACCTAACATTTAAAATTGATTTGAAAACGCTTTATTCTTTATTGGATTTCATAATTAAATAGGTTTTAAACTCATTTGGAAAATGTTTTGCACTCAGGGCTAGAAATTAAATTAAAATTGACCAAATTGTTTAATATTTTATTTTGTTAACATTTTCAGCCTTCTTAATAATTGAAAATGTTCTTGGTTAACTATAGATAACTATCTATAGTCTGCTTATAATACTCTCAAATATTATAAATTTAGTAATAATTATGAAACCCAATCTTCTGCTAGTTATTTTAAGTATTATTATTTTTATGCTAAACGAATTCCATAACTAAAAAAAAAATGATGTATTATTATTTAAATCATTTTATGACTGCTTAGACTTTATTTGTGCAATTAAGACCTATCTATTGTGATTTAAATTATTTCTAATCTACTGCCTTTTTTTTTAATAATTTTACTAATTTTTATAAATAATAATTGATGTATAGGGCATGTTAATGGATGAAAATATTAGTGTATTTAGTGCCAATTGGATAACCATAAAAAAGAAACAATTAACAAAAACACCACTTAGCTGAAAATAAAAATGAGATATAAAAATTGCTCCTGGTTAATATCTTTGCTCAAAAACTATTTTTATATCTTAATTTTAACCTTAAGCTTTATTTAACGATAATAATGTTTGGTTATAAAATGTCAAACATGTACATATGATGCGATGGAATTACTGCTTATTATAAGATGGTGACTTTGTTAATATAATTGTTATAATAAAACATGAATTGATAAATTTTAATCTTATATTGTATTGTTATATTTTATATATTATATTGTGTTATGATTGATAGCAGCATTACACATTTTATTGTACCACAATTGCGGTGCCAAAATAATACTAAAATTACAAATGAAATAATATTCTAAAAGTAATAATAATAAGGTGGTGCAATAATAATTTGGAAGGAGACCATCTCATAGCTCACTAGTATTTATTGTTAGGCACATTAGGGCACTCGAATTTTACTATTTCCCGATTCAATAGATACTGTGTAGGGGTAAATTGATTTTTTCGTATATATTTCTCGAAAGTCTTGTATTTAACATATTTATAAATCATTTTGCACATACTCACTTTGTCTACTTTGTGATACTGGTAATGAACAAAATAAATGTGAATGATATTACATAAATTTGATGTTTTCTTAATTAAATTATAAATATTTTTTGTAATGTTGATTTAAGAAGTTGAGTATATAAGATGTATTTAAATTTACAGTTTCAGTACCGAGTTTTGAAGAGGAATAATGCTATGTATAGTTTTAAATAATATTTCTGGAAACCAAGAAGAAACTATTATGTTAGTTTCGAATACTAACTGTTTGAAAATAATCGACAAACTTTGGAAGCTCATATATGATGTGTGGAATAAAAATTTCAATAAATTGGTATCTTAAGGATTGGGTTGTTTTTGGAATATTATAGAGTTTTATACTATATGAGACTAAACCAGGAAACAAGTGAACTTTCAACAGGTAAACCATGAAGGGAAAATATGCCACAGAAGGAGCTTTTCTTGGAATTATAAAGATAGGCGGCATCTCATCATTAACCTTGTATGTCTGAAATTTACCAAACAAATTTTATTAGTGTATCACCCACTCTGTTCAAAATATATATAGCAAAAGCACTAAGCACATGGAAAATGAAATGTAGTAGGACGGGTATCGATATTGGCGATGTGTGCCCGACGATCAGGTCGTGGTGGCAAGTGATAAAGATAACCTAGAGTAGATGACGCGGAAATTGCATGAGGAGTATACTAAATGGGGTTTAAAACTAAATATACAGAAAACGAAGTACCTACCAATTGGAGCAGAGATATCTAACATAAAATTAGAGACAGAGGAAATTGAAGCATGCACCTACTTAGGAGTGGACTTTGATGCATCTGGAAAGGATGACAAAAGATTTAAAAACGGGTAACACGTAAATTTACCATCTACGAAACTCTAATAAAAATACACTAATCTATGGTGCGGAGACGCGGAGAATTACAGAAGGAGATTGGAAGCAACCGAAACCGAAACGTGTTTAGGCGAACACTAGGAGTACCCAGAAGAGAAAGGATCCGGAACGAAGACATACGACAACGAATGGGAGTAGAAGGTTCATTTACAACGGATATTAAGAGAAAACAATTAATATGGTATGGATACGTTCAGAGGATCGATGAAACAAGACTACCAAAGAGATCTATGCACTGGATACCGTCAAATTGCAGAAAATATGAAAGCTTAAAAAATTGTGATGATGCAGTGCATGGATAACTTACTGCAGTGTTGGTGCTGGTATCAATGCAGTTTCATTATATTGTAATGGTGTTGTTCCTCAAAAATGCTTCTATATCTTTAACAAGGTAAAACATAGTTCAAGACTCCAAGATGAAACGGTTTTTCTCAATAGAAGTATTGTAGCTGGTGTTATTCATTCATCTGGTACATGACCGTCTTTTACCTATGTCTGATGCTCGATCAGCATTGCAAAACCTTGTTCGATTTTTACACCAATTATTACACTTCATACGATAATTTTGTTTAAAATTTTTTCTATGCTACTGTTTGTTTTTATATCAATTTGAATTTCTTGAATTCGTCCAAACGTACAAGACAAACTAATGCGTCGTTTGCTTCCGATAGAAGCCCGCAAACTGTTGTTGCGTTCTTTCTTTATCGAGGGATGGCGTTTGTTGTTCAATTCAATTGATAAGTGGTGGCTCTTCAACAGAAGCCTTCTCTAATTTTATTGAACAATATTTTTGACTTTTCGTGTAGGTTATTTTCCCTGTTTTATGTGGCGCTTTTTTCCTACGCTTGCTGTTGTGGTTTTTACGTTCATTCTGACTGTTTTTTTTTCGTAGTCTTTTTTTCTCAAAATTTGGTTATTCTTTTTGTTGTCTTTTACATGGGTGGTAGTAGTGGTTGCTGAATTAGTGGTGATGATGTTGTGCAGGTCGACACTACTACTGTTCTCCAGTGTTTCTTTGCAATTTTCTCGATGCCTACTACGATCCTTGCGTTTATTCTTTGCTGTTTGCGTTCATTACTGAAGCAGCACATCCAACCACCCAAGTGTTGGTTATTCAGAGATTGAATATTTATCTTATCTGCAAATGTTAGCTGTCTTTAATTTAAAGAGAAGAGGTGACAGATTAAATCTCTTGATGACAAAGAAACGGGTGGGTGGTTGGCACCTTTATTTCTTAGATTGCAAGCAAAAGTTTGAATTAAAATGACCCACCCAAAGATTGGAAGTTTTTTTATTTTTGCGAATCTCAAGTATCATAAGGTTAAGGAAAGAGGGCGACAGATTTAATACCTACGTCTTAGATTACGAGCAAATAGTTTTAATTAAATATACCAAAAAAACCGCTTTGGATTAGAAGGTAAAATGTTAAGAATATCAAAACGGCGCTTCCGGAATCGTAATCAGGGGTCCAAATACCCTCGGAAATCGGAAAAATTATAAACATTAGTTCACATTTGCAAGTTTTAGTCTGTCGGCACGAGCATATGTACGTACTGGCGATAAAACCGAACATTTTATCGATCTTTGAAGGAAATCGCTTTAAGCCAGGAGCCGATGGAATTTATCCCATCATGCTACAGAAAGGGTTTGCAGTGCTGAACGAGCCTCTATGCGAGATTCTCAGAGCAAGTTTTGCACTTTTGCAAATACTAAGCAGCTGGAGAGTGGTCAATTTGGTATTTATACCAAAGCCGGGAAGACCCACGTATGCCCTGGCTAAATTCTACAGACTAATCAGCTTGACATCTTTTATGCAAAAACTATTAGAAAAAATAGTCGATAGGCATATACGGGACAGGGTGCTAAAAGCCCGACCACTAAACTAGCATTAGTATGCTTACCAAACGGGTAAATCATGCGAACTAGCCATACACCAACTAGTCAGCAAATGCGAAAACATCATCCAAAGCAAAGAAATAGCTTTGGGTGCTTTTTTGAATATTGAGGAATCATTTGACAATACTACCTTCAAATCCATTGCAAAGGCAATGGAAAGCCGAGGAATAGACCTTCTCGTCCGACAATCCAACTCTATGCTCAAGAACCGGACTGTAATCATAACATTATATGGAAAAACTGTAGGAGCCAAAGTTGCCGGCGGGTGCCCACAGGAAGGCGTACTCTCACCCCTACTGTAGTGCTTAGTCATGGACGAATTACTACAGATACTTAACAACATGGGCATCTTTGCTCTAGGCATCATCTGCATGATCTCACAATCCTTGCATGCGGGAAGTTTAGAGCAACCGTGTCAGACGTGACACAGAGTGTGCCAAATACAGTAGAAAGGTGGTGTAAAAAGGAGGGGTTATTAGTGAACCCAAGCAAAACGACGATTCTACCGTTCATAAGACGGCGAAACACCACATACCTAAAAAACTTGAGGATCTATGGAGCCAATCTCCTGATGTTAAAGGAGGTAAAATATCTGGGACTAACGCTTGACGCTAAGTTAAACTTCAATTCACATCTGACAAATATAACAACAAAATCCATTCGGGTGCTTTTTGCTACCAAATAGATAGTTGGACGTAGCATGACCAAATGGTTATATACGGTGGTGGTAAGACCCATTATCACATACGGAGCGCTTGTATGGGGAGAAAAAACCACTCTCTAGAGAAAGTTTAGAGGCTAGCATGTCTGCTGATAACGGCAACAATGAGAACAACGCCAACGGCAGCTATGGAAGTACTATTATCATTACCGCCACTTAATCTGATGGTAATGACGGAGGCAATAATACCACAGCAAAACGAATGGATAATGATCAGATATTTAAGAACAAAAAAACTATCTGGTACACAGATGGGACCAATGACCAAAAAGGCACCGGGGCTGAAATTTACGAGGACAAACAACAAGAAAAGCAAACTTCTGGGTAAATCTGCCTCGACGTTTTAGGCTGAGGTGACTGTCATCGAGTGGTGTGTCAGAGACATGATCGAGAAGGGACTAGAACCTGACAGACCAATAACGATTATGTTATATGCCCTGCAATCGCCAGTAATAAAATCCAAATTGGTTATGACATGCATACATAGTCTGGAAACAGTACCACAACTTGCAAAGTTTACCTGGTATGGATACTCAAAGACTAGGGGATAAAAGAAAATCTCAGGGCAAATATAAAATTGCTATACAAGGTGCACAGGGGACATTTACTGGACCAGATCCCGCTATTGGGATTCCATATGAGGCCGGAAAAGCAACAATCCGCAGCAAACTTGAGGTGGAGCACAACCTGTGGAAAAACTGTAAGGGATTGACACATTTAAGAATATTCCTAGCAGGACCATTGTATGATACCAAAACAATGGTAATACAAATGAGTCGTATTAGATTCCGAAGGCTCACGGTCACCGGACACTGTATACTTAACACTTGTATAAAATGGAAAAGAGAACGAGCCCTCTATGCCGCGGGTGTATGGAAGAAGATGAGACTTTGATACACTTGCTGAATGAATGCGAAGCTTACAAACAGCAACGTATAGCCATTTTTGGCAAACACAACTTAAACAAAAACTTGCTAAAAGCAACATATTTTGTCGTAGTATGTTGGCTTGCCACAGAAGCATCCGGGTCTCTTTTCTCTTATTTTGCCGACCGGCGAAGGAAAACCTTCTGAGCCACGGACTTCCTGTTTGGCGGGGATTTAGATGGGTCTGTTGGCTAGCCTCAGGAGCAATTGCGTCGTAATTAGGGGTTAATTTCACTTTAGGAAATGCAAAAAAATATTTTTTTCAAAAATTAACAAAAATGCTACCCTCTTTTCTACACTTTACTTATTTTTATCACCGAAGAAAAACTTTTTGACCGCCTGTATAGCTGTAAAAAGCGCAATAAAGAAGAAACGTCGAATTGGGATTGTGACTCAAGGTTACACTAGATGGTAAATCCAATATATGATGTGGCTTTGGATGTTGTCCATGTAATGTTTGCTTTGGCTTGATTCACTTATGAGGGAAAAATGAATTTTTATAGCAATGGTATTTTTGACTACCTGTTCCGAGACCTTGTGATACTCTGGACGATAACCGCTTCTTCTTCAGGATGCAACCTTTTCTATTACTTGTGGCAATTTACAAGAACATACAGCAGCCAGAAATATTGCATAATCACAGACTAATTCCTACCATCGTCAACACCTTGAACCGTTGCTAGCCACCACCTCCAACAAAGCTACATTACAACAATTGGAGCCCATCGTGGAGCGAGTTGGAATAAAGACCCATTTACCAAGGAACTCCTGTGATTTAGGGATTGGTTTTTAGCTAATATTTTAAGTGTTCTGTTTTACGACTTTTGGACGCTTCTACCTCCAGAAGTTAACAACTCAAAATTGTACATCTTCCTTCAAACTCAAACCACAATTAACTTATTCTGTAATACTAACAATGCTTCCGCTTTGACTCTGGATCTGTAGGTGCTCGATCTCATCACTATTGATTTGATCGACCTAGACAACTCAGGAAAAGACTACTAAATCTAAAACTTAGCTAGTCAATTACCACTACTTGTCAACATGGGACAATACTCAAGGATAAACTTTTGCTTCTAGATTTAGAGTCGGAGAGTAAACCAAAGTTTACTTTCTTATTAGGCCTATTATAGCTTTTTCAGTGGTGACTTCACTTTGTTG
Organism: Tachinus rufipes; assembly: GCA_963932245.1. NCBI lineage: Eukaryota > Metazoa > Arthropoda > Insecta > Coleoptera > Staphylinidae > Tachinus > Tachinus rufipes. Next base: position 20,546,085 of record OZ010742.1, on the reverse strand, counting down.
TCTTGGCATTTAAACATTCTTTGTGGCTGGTGTATGCAAGTACAACGCTTGGAGGGGTCTTTCTTATACTGGCCATGTTAAGCCAGCAATTTCTTAACATGGAGTGTTATAGCATCGCCTTCTCAGTGCGTTGTGTATTTTGATTTGTAGGTTATTAAAGTTTTTGGTTGGTAAAGCGGTTCATGGTTCAGATCCAGACGGCATGAGGGTATACCGTTTACGCGCATACCTACTTTGTTGGAATGTCATTTCACCCAGAAATTTTTAGCTTGCCCAAGACTCAGGTGCCCACGGCTAGAGAGAACCGTTTTTCAAACCGGTAAACGTCATCAGTGAAAATCGAGCAGTTGTTAACATCAACTCGGTGAGATAGCTCAGTTATAGAGCGTTAGCGTAGCACGTTAACAGTCCGGGGTTCGATATCCGAATATGACTAAAATAATAATTTGTTCTTTCTTCACCGGGATGATTCGGAAGTCATCTAATAAGCCGTTGGTCTCATCAACCCCCTTTAAACGTAAGACTTCTAGGGCAATGTAAAATAGCTGTAAAAATGCGCAATAAAGAAAAACTCCATAACTACGTAGCATCTAAAACCTGGACCTGACACAGACACCCGCGTAGTGATTGTGAACCGAATGCTAACTATACTAAGTCAAACCACAAGTACTCAATAGTGACAATACCGAAAATGAGCTCATCATGTGATCTATTTCTGGACGTTTACGTTCTTGTCCAGTGCGCTCAGCTGAAAAAATTAATGATGTTGCTCAGAGTGTGAGTGAACATGCATCAACATCAACTTGTCATCGTTTTCAGGAACTGAACATTTCTCGCACTTTTTTTAGGAGAATTTTGCATAAAGACTTCGGTTTGAAGACGTACAACTTTCAATTAGTCTAAGAAATGAAGCATCATGACTATCTGATGCGTTTTCAGTTTGCTCAATGGACTAAAGATCGTTTAGCCAAAGATTAGCATTTTTATCAAAAAATCGTAATCGGAATTTAACTTATCAAGTGATTCATTTCTGGACGTTCTCGTCCAGTGCGCTCAGCCGGAAAAAATTATGATGTTACTCAGAGAGTGCGTGAACATGCATCAACATCAACTTGTCATCGTTCTCAGGAATTAAACATTTCTCTCGCACTTCTCTGAAGAGAATTTTGCATAAAGACCTTGGTTTGAAGACCTAAAACGTTCAATTAGTCTAAATAAATGATGCCTCATGACCATACGATGCGTTTTCAGTTTGCCCAATGGGCTAAAGATCGTTTGGCCGAAGATGAGTATTTTTATTGAAAAATCGTGTTTTTCGATGAAGCTTATTTTAATCACGGATGCTATGTCAATAAGCAAAATTGTTGCAGTTGGGCGTCAGAGAATCCACACATAAACAGCCTATGCATCCACAACGAGTAACCGTTTGGTGTGGTTTATGGTCCGGCGAAAATAAGCAAGGAGCCGCTGTTACCGTCATGATAAACGAATTTTTGTTTCTAAAAATTGACGATTTGAAATGGATGACATTTGGTTTCAATAGAACGGGGCCACTTGCCATACAGCCACCGTTACCATCGCTTTTTTGCGCACTGTTTTTGGATCCAATAATCAGCCGAAATGCTGATGCCAATTGGCCCCCTAGGAGCGGTGATTTGACTCCGTTGGTTTTTTTTTGTGGAGAGACCTTAAGGATAAGTGTTACGCTAACCATCCAGAGACGATTGATGTCTTGAAACACGAAATCGAAGTTGCCATTCATGCGGTTAGAGCCCAAACAATCGAAAATGTACTAAAAAATTGGGTTAATTTATAATGTTAACATATTCATACTTTAATTATTAAAATATATAACTATCATATTAATATTTTAGACTTCAAATTGCTTCTAAATACTGGCTGCGTTTGTTCTACTCTACATTAAATATTTTATGTAACTATTCTACAAAATAACAATTTTTATTTAATAAAATTACATTTGAGGTCTATTTTTGTGTCAGATACATGATCCAGAGTTTGCAACATAAAACAAAACCAACTAAAAAGTAAATCCTTAAACACTTCAGTATCAGACTTTATACCTGTCTCATATTCAAGTTTAATGCCTTTATAATTAAATTTACTCCTAAAAGTTTACAAATAAATCCTAAACTTAATAAATAAAACTTTATAGATGCGCAATTTTTCATTTCATATGAATATTTTCGGTTGAATTACCTACGTTATAAAATCCTTTTGATATGATTTTATCTTCTCAAATAAAAACCACAAATGAAATATTGTTATTTTAAATGTTCGCTATTGTATTCCATTTCAAAATTAAAAAATAAATTGATATCCCTATACGTATTGTACAGTTTTATTAGTCTAGAGTTTCTTTACGGTTGAAATGATCTTTCTCACGCAACTATAAACAATTTTTATTGCAATAGAATAATAAAAATGCATCCACGTCCTTTTTAATACGAACAATTGTTACTGCTATTTTTATGTACTTATACCGCCCTTCGACATTTACATTCATTTTATGAATGCATAAATATTATCGAGTGTAATGAACAATTTATTATATGAATGAAGCGTTTTTTTTTAATAAATAGAATGAGATTTATGGAATATGACATAAAGGTTTTTAATTAAATTCATTTACACAATATACACTTGAATACAGACAGAAACTAATTAGTTTTAGAAAATAATTAATTACATAAACAAAACAAACTTAATTATAAAAATTAATTTAAAGCTAGTATAATATTTTTTGCAACGTTTGTATTTATTCTTGCGATTATTTAATGATATATTAATAGGTTTTTATATTCTTGAAGAAAGTATTAAGAATTATGCCGTCGTCGGCGGGAATAATGATAAAGTATGTTCGTAACTCGTCCCGGCGCCTTCACCATTCCTCGTTTCAGCGCTTGGATTATGTTCGCACATATAAAGCGGCTATTATCCCATCCGATCTTTTTGCCGCAATTATCTCTCACAACATTTATTAGTTTATGGCATGAGAACTGCCTATTTTATGCCGGTGGTGCTTTTTTATTACCAAATCGACCAACAAATTTTCGTGTAATAATAGAGGTTGTATAAAAATTAATTCGTTTCATTATGTACTAAGGATATGTAACTGCCACGATATGGAATAATAAATGAAATATATACAATCCGAATATATGTTGGTTTATTAATATTTAACGTTTCCATTGATTTTTGTTTAATAGTTCTAAGTAGAAATATGAAACTAGAGAAAAAAAAAATGTTGTATTATATTTATAGAAAGCTTAGATCATTTCACGCTGTTGTTTGAACTCTTGAAAACGTATAACTAATGGTTAGTTAGTCGGGTAAAGACAACATCTAGTGTAGTGGTGTCCTGGATATACGTATCTGCCGTTTCAGTATTTGTAGATGATTCGCAAAAATAAAAATCCGGATCTGTATTTTTCAAAGTAGATCTGAAGCGGATTTCCAATAGGTAACTTAAAATTAATTTCATTGTTTCAAAAACTATGAATTTTATCATTTGATAGAAAAATTAAACAATTAAACTTTTTTCGCCGAATTTCTAAACCAGATTAGAACAGAAAAACAGTTTTATTAAAAAAAATTGTAAAAAGTGTCTCGCTAATGATAAACATGTTAATTATTAGTTTTTTCACAGTTTTCTGGATAAATTATTGTCACTTACTTTATTTACAACAATTACAACAAAGTGTAATTTTGAGCCGCTTTACAACATTGCTAACATGTACAATGATTCAATTTTAATATTAAAGACACCTCATCAAAACCCATATAATTCGTATCCGCGGATCTAGTTTTTATGTGATTTATGAGGGACACATTTAGACAATTTCCAAACGTTTTTTGAAATGATGAACAATTGTAAACTGATTAGTGTAAAAGTTCTCAACCAATGTCCTCTTTTATAGCCGCCAGAAGGGTCGTAATCAAAATTCAAAAATTGACCACTACTATTTTTGAAACAAACAAACCACTCTTGGTATGTTCTTTCCTTAATCGTTCTTTTGCCGAAAAAATTGTTGAAATCGCAAAATGACTCAGCGGTTTTTCATCTTTCCTTGAAGTGGTACTGCATAATGTGGCAAATTTGTGTTTGGTTTTTGATGCGCGTTTTAGTTAAGTAATCGTATTAAAGAATATATAATCACAAATAAAGAATGCTATACATTACCTTTAGAGACCACAAAAACCACACAAAACTTTCTTTGGACAGAAATGGAATTTTGCGAGACTTAATGTACAATACAAAGACCGTCGTTGAAATAACAACATTTAGCAATAGAGACTTTTATTTGGCAAAAGACCACGAGGCCAACCGAAAACTAGGTGGAGTGATGATGTGAAAAGGGTAGCTGGATTTGTCTTGATAAATGTAGCACAGGAACAATAAAGATAGACAGATATGAGAAAGGCCTACATCTAATAATGGGGCTAATAGATAAATAGATTATCACAAATGTTAATTAAATGCTAAATTCAAACAACAAAACGGCTTTTAAAAAACTGAGGACAATCATGCATTAACCTAATAACAACCGAAGAGCTGCAGACCGCATAACAATTACAACAGCAACACAAATAAGAGTAGATATACTGATCATAAGCAAATCCAACACACACAAAGATTGGCTCCTTGATCAAAACACTGGCGTGGCAATTAAATCATCAAAAAACGGAAAATAGTAAAAAAACAATAAAGGAAAAAGTGTTTTGTAAAGGTATAACTAATTAACAATTACCAACTGCTACATCAGCCCAAATTCAAACTTCTTTAAACGACAAGAAGAAAAATAAAAAGAACAAATTTCTTGCTAAAGTATTTAACGCAAAATAGGCACAACTTTAACAGATTTGATTGCAGGAAACAACTTAGAATTAGTGAACAAGGTAGAAAGAATGTAGTAAATTTTGAAAGAAGGAATATCATTGATATAACTATACTAAATTGTTATACTCAAAAAAAGCAATTAGAAATTTTATAAACAAACAATTTTTGATTTCTTGTAGTAATTAAAATTCTTTTGTTTTTTTGACAAATTATCATAACTTCTTTATTTTAAAGACTATCAAAAAAACTATGTCGGTTCTCTAAAACGTTTTATAAAATTCTTAATTTTTTCTATTACAACAGTTGTCCGAAAAATTGGTGGGGATTTCGGACTACGCTACGCAACAGGACTCTTTCTTTCAACCTACTTATTTGGGCATTTTCGATTATTTTTTGTGTCGGATCCAGTACCCCAATCAATGCCAAAACTAAAGTTTTTGTCTGATCTTTAATACAAGTCCTAAAGAAGGTCCGGTAGAACAGTATCTATAAAATTTTTTTTTTTCTATTTAAGCAATTTAGGAAAAAGTAAAGCCTAATTATATGCTCACCTGTGATTTTAGTTCATACTTTTGCTTTACAACAAGAATGTTGAAGAGTGGAAGAAAAACTCTAGAAAAGACACTGATTATCTTTCTCAACAGATGTGTAGAGAAGAAATCAAATCTGATACCTAAAGGAATGTCTGAATGTGTTTAGCATAAAACAGGTCAACGTGAAAAGAAATGGAAGAAGCTATGTCTGTGAAGGAGTAAATTAATACAGGCTGATGAAGATAAAGATTATTTTTAAAGTTGAATTTTATTAAATAGCAAGTTTTGTCTGAATAAATTTCTAAAATGCCTTTAAAGACTTTTTTTGATTTGATATAAATGGACTTTTTAGTTTCCAAAAATGAATGTTGTAGTAGATAATTAAAGAGTTGTATAAATGTTTTACTTTTTAATTTATGGAATAGTTATCAACTTAGTATTAACACCCAGTAAAGTCAAACTGACACGTGTTTGATGCTTACAGTTTCAGTGATCACACACTCATCTGCTACATAGTGATTGAAACTATTGAAGCGGCTCAGACACTAAAAATTAAATAGAACTTTGGGCAAATAGCAATTAGATGATAAAAACAACTAAATAACAAAGTAAAAAGAAGACGCACAACTCTAGTACGCTTTTCATGTGTAAACGTTTTAAAAAACTTATAACAGGGTTTCCGTGAGAACAAGGAGAAGGAGAAAAAGAAAAGTATAAAACAAAAGGAACCATGGGGTGTATCCACCAGACGACGTGCCATGCAATTGGGCATCGATCGGCGGTTTTTAAAGAGAATTTTGATGAAAGACTTGAAGATGTTCCTTTACAAAGTGTAGACAGTGCATCAGCTGCTAGCCGTTAACCGCCAAGCGCGTGTATCCTACGCTCAAGCCATCTTGAATCTTGACCACAAGAAAGACAACTTTTGATCAAAAATCATCATCAGCGACGAGGCCCATTTTTATCACTGTATACGTGAATAAACAGAATTATTGCTTTTGGGGTACCGAAAATCTGCGTATAACACACGAAGAGCCATTACATCCGCTCAAAGTTAGTGTATGGTGTGGTGTTTAAGCTGGAGGCGTCAACAGATCTTATTTTTTTGAAAACGCCGCGGGTCAAACGACTACTGAGAACGGCGGGCGCTACAGAGCAATACTTAACGACTTTCTTCTACCTCAACTGGACAAATTGGGACTGGAGAACATGTGGTTCCAGCAGGATGGAGCAACGGTACATACTGCACGACCCACAACCAAAATTCTGAGGTCTGCATTTCCGGGTCTCTTAATCTTTCATTTTGGTGATTTGCATTGGCCGGCAAGATTGCCCGATTTAACCGTTCTAGACTTCTTTTTGTGGGGTTTGTTGAAATCACGAGTCTATGTCAACAAGCCTCAGACTCCTGAAGCCCTCAAAAAGAATATCTGTCAGGGATGCGGGATAGGTTCCCGCATTTCGCCGGATTTTCTGGCAAGAGTGATGGAAAATAAAATAAATTGAGCCCGTATGGTCATCAATTCTGGCGGCGGCTACTTAATAAAAAAAATTTAGACTTAAATAAATCATAATCCTGTACACAAATCTGATATGAAACGACGCGCTCAAGTGGCAAAATATGCTCACAATATGCATTAAGTCAAATGGAAACAAACTGTAAAAGTCTGTAGGGCTTACACAACAATATTATTAAAAGCATTCCGTGTTGTAGCCAGATATGACACTCATAGATTTATTGATAGAAAAAAGATGCAAAACAATTAACAAAACAGAAAATATTATAGCCACAAATAGGGAATTAACAATTAAAGATGGCATAGATTAAAAAAAAAAAAAAACTTGGCATGTCGTACTGATACATACAGGCAAATGGATGCAGTAAAAGCACTTACTCCCGGTTTCTCCAACGTCACTTAAGACGTAGCTTGACCAAGCTCAGCTCAAACTCAAGCCCAGCTTATATCTTTTTTATTGCGCGTTTTTGAATCTATTTTACATCGCCCTAGGAGTATTACGACTTGTTTGAAGAGGCTTGATGGGACTAACAACTTATTAGGTGATTAGGTCCGAATAAAGAGCAAGTTATTATTTTAGTCATATTTGGGGATTGAACCCCGGACTGTTAGCGTGCTACGCTAACGCTCTATACCTGAGCTATCTTATTGTTCATCAAGTTTGCATTTTGAAAAGGTAGCTTGGCTAGGTTTTGGATACATTTGGAAATGTCGCAACGTCTTCTTCTTGCGCATCCGTTTTTGTTATGCGCTCTATGCCGAGCAATATTGAACGTTAAATATTTATTATTTCTTTTATATTTAAAGAGTGAATAAACATAACTCAACTTGCGTAACAAAGGTTTTCACAGTACATAAAGATGAGTCACATTTATGCTATGTCTTGTAATAATTTTGCAAGTATAATATACTTAGGCTGATATGCCAAAAATCTAAACTAAAAGTATAATATAATTTAAAAAATATTCTTTGAATATTTTAGAGACTACACATAACTCATTAAATGCTAAAATTTAATATGCAGTACAGTTTACAGAAGAAAGTAGTAGTAGTGGTAGTATTCAATTGTTTATATCTTAATAAAATAAGATTGATGACATTCATAGGTTACGTTTCAGAGTTTGAGCTCTCAAATCGGCGTTGTTTATTTGAGCTCTGCTTGACGCGAATAAGGTGAGATTTTGTTTTGGTGCATCGGAATATGCTTAGCTTTTGACTTAAGACCTAGCTTGAGGTCTAGTTAGAGCTTGAGACATGCTGGAGAAACCGGGCGTTAGAAACTACTCAGTTGACACTAGTGCTTCCAATCGTACCTCAAACAGTTTGGAAATATTTAAAGTTAAAAATGTATGTACCGCCCAACGGAGGTTACATCTGAACATACGCTGACCGCGTGATCAGCATGGATGCAAGCACAAAGAAGTATCCAAAATAACTATGATAGATTTTAAACCCAACAAAAAAAATTTGGTTAATTAAAGTAGATCCTAAAACTGGGTAAATGTATCTAATAAAATGTATTTTAGTGTTTAGCTTAAGTTATGCATGAAATAACTAATTAATGTATAGTATAGGAAACGTATTATAAAATGAATTTCAAAAAGGTTATTTATTTGTTAAATCCGGGATGCTTATTGATGACACTACAACAATATAATGATTGTTTTAAAAAAAGAGATATAACATCGAACTATTGGCTTTTTGATTATAAAGTAATTATTCATTGAAATTGGAAATAGCGGGTCAGCGGTCTTTAATAATTTTTCCATTAGTCGTTTTGCCTGTCATAGAAACATAATACACAAATCAAAACAATGATTCAGTTGCTAAATACCTACAAACAAAATGAATACATTATTAATTACGTAACTTACAAATATTTATGTAAGTAAATTTCTTAAACATTGTGAAAACGAATACGATCGGCCAATGATGCAAACGCATCAACATTTATTGCAACTTTCTCATCGAAATTCAAGATCCACATACAGAATCAAAACAACAATATACTATTCATGATTTTGAAAAAATGATTTAAAGTAACCAATTCACTTACCTTAAAGTAATTAATAAACGCTTCTTTGAGTTTTGATATTTTGTTTGTTATAAATGGCTTAGTCAAGTCTAACAATAATTTGTATGTGATAAGAATAAAACTTTTCTTCATCAAGCTTCAATTCTTAAGAAAACTTTTTTTAAAATAGCACTAACATCATTATATGGATAAATTAATTACTATATTAATAATTTGTCTTTGTAGGATGACGATGATGACGATGACATGATTGCAAACCAACAATTGTGGGCTAGTGTGCGTATTATTTCACAAATGAGTTTTTACATTTGTGGAAATTTTTCGTAGAACACGATGCCGCCTTTGGTTTTCCGAATTTTTTTGCGGAAAATGTGAAAAAAACCATTTTATTGAAAATTTTATATCTTTGATTGACAAAAATACTTAAAAATAGCGATAAAGGCTTAAATTTCACAATTTTCTGTGGATTCATTTTAAGATACCTTAGAGCGTAGTGCACAAAACTTTTTGAAGTTTTCAGGGTATATTTTGCACAATTAAAAGCACGTTTTTATCTATATTTGAGAAAAAAGAAAATACCCGTCATCTTATATACCTGTCTTCTAAATTTCAGCAAAACCTTCAAAATTTAAGGAAAAAAAAATTTGGTTATGAAAACTTATTCTTTGAACAATTTTGAAGAAAAAAGTACCTTATAATGTTTTTCTAAAAATGCAACTTTGAGAAGTAACAAACGAACAAAAAATAAAAAAGCTAAACTTTCAAATTTTTAACTATTTTTGTGGCTACTTCCTGTGGTACTTCCTGAAATTTTTGAAGTATCTTTTGCACACATAAAAATAGGTTTAAAAAAAACTGTTTTAAATTTTTGAAAATTTTTTAAAAATTTTGGCTGTAAAAACTTATTCTTTGGACAATTTTGAAAAAAAAAATCCTTAATAATTTTTTTTTTTAAAATGCTATCTTAAGAAGTTACAAACAATCAAAAATAAAAAAAGGCTTAAATTTTAAATTTTTAACTATTTGTGTGGATACATTCTAAAATATCTCGGAGCGTAGTGCACGGCATTTTTTTAAATTTTCAGGGTATTTTTGCACATATAAAAGCACGTTTTAATCCATATTTAAAAAAAAAAGAAAATACCCGTTATCTTTTTTAAGAAAAACTGTTTTTTAAAGTTTTGCTACATTTTCAAAATTTAAGGAAAAATTTTTGGTTGTGAAAACTTATTTAATGGACAATTTTGAAGAAAAAGTTTTTTATAATTTTTTTTTAAAAATGCTTCTTGAGAAGTTACAAACAATAAAAAAAAAATTTGTTTTTTTTTTTACTAGGAAAATGCGCACTGAAAAAATCTGAAAAAATTTACATAATCAGAATTTATGTAGAGGAAGGCATTTTTTTAGGGGTTTGAGCAAAAACATGATTATATATAGATACATATATGTTTTTTTTTTTTTTTTAATATATTAAAATATATGTTTTTTGTATTTTATTAAATTTAAATTTAATGACTTTATCCCGTCAACATTTTAATATATATATGGCCATGTCTGAGCCCAAGTGTACGGAACAAAAATTTGATTTTGCTTAAACTACTGAAAATGCTTTTCTCTACATGAGTTCTGTACTTGTAAATTTTTTTAGATTTTTTAACTAGCCATTTTTGAGTAATAAGTAATCAAAATTTGAAAATATTGTTTTTTTTTGCATTTTTTTTACATTTTTTGATCGTTTGTAACTGTTCAGGAAAAAAATGTAATTAATTTTTTTTTCAAAATTGTCTAAAGAATAATTTTTTATAGCCAATAATTTTTTTCATAAATTTTTAAAATTTTGCAGAATATTTTTTCTTTAAAAAACATGACTGGTGTTTTTTATTTTTTTCAAATATGGATAAAACGTGCTATTTATATGTGCAAAAAATACCCTTAAAATTTCAGAAAGTGCCGTGCACTACGCTCCGAGATATCTTACAATTTCACAGAAATACTCAAAAATAGCAAATAAGGCTTAAATTTTAAGTTTACATTTTTTGATCGTTTGTAACTTTTTAGAATTGCATTTTTAGGAAAAAATTAAAATAAATTTTTTTCTTCAAAATTATCTAAAGAATAAGTTTTTACAAAAAAAATTCATTTTCGCACATCTTGCAAACATTTTTTTTTTAATTTTTCTTTAACTATCTAGTAGCATTATACCTAGATTTATTTATCCGTGTTCTTTGCTTTTGCACTTGTATATCTCTATCTCTCATCGTAATTTTCTTTGACATACTTTTATCCATTCTCAATATTTCTACTTTTTTACTAGCTTATTCATTTCTGTTAATATTATAAAATACATATTTTTCTCTGCACGTTCCTGTTTTTTCGCATTTTCTGTTTATCTTCTTTTGCAAGCACTCTTGTAATACTTTACATTCATTTTATTTTTTCACTTTTTCTGTATACTTTATTAAACGTTTATCTGCTTTTACTCTTAATTTATCTATTTTGACTTCTTCTATTACAATGTATGCTGAACTTTTTTTGTTTATTGCTAATACATATTTTTAATATTTTGTTTGAATAGCTTATAACTGTTTTTGCTTTTTCCATCCCTAATTTTTGCTTTGCAAAATAACATAATTCTTATTCTTTTTATTCTCATTTATTCAAATTTTATTTTGTCAATCTCCATACTTGTTCTACCGCTTTATTTGCCTTTCTTGTTATATTTTTTATGTGTTTATTTTTATTATTGTTTATACAAAAAACTTATCTTAGATATTTAAATTTTATTTCTTCAATTTTTTTTCTATCCCATCTCCAGTGTTGTATTTTCCGTCTTCTTACTTTTTGTTAAACGTCTTAATTTTTGTTTTATTTACATTTATTTCCAACCCCTTTTTTCTAAAATATCTCAGGCATCTAATCATTTTGTTAATTTCATCTGCTTGTTTTGCAACAATTATCATATCTGCATAAACCAATGACCACACTTTTTCTCTGCCCACTACCACCCGTCATCGCAGATTTTGATAAAATTAAGTTAAAAAACATTATAAAATAATGTAATAGACGTTATTTTATTATTATCATTAATTAAAAGACTGATTTCACTTTATTATTTAATGAACGTAAAAAAATTCTGCGAAATAAGAACATAAAATATTACTTATATTACATTTTTTTCCGACAATATATCATTACAGTATGCTACATAAATAATAATAAAGTCTACAGTAATTCACCAAAGATAATTACAACATCTCATCAAGTGCTATCGCTTTAATCATGACATATAAATTGAATTGGTCTTAACATATTTCATTGAAAATATTTTACTTGTGCAATCAGGTGTAAAATTGAAGGGATTTCGTAGGTCTGGGCATAAACGTCTGGCACTTCTGATAATCGCCTGATTCTCGATACCCCATAAGCGTTTACCCAGACATATTAAAGTTATAAGTAACGGTGTTTTAACAAGCTCTTAGCGACGTTGCGTCGTTTCTATGCTGCACATTTTTTATATTAATATTACTAAAAGCTGTAGTTGGGATGGTAGCTTAGATGATTATGTACATCGTGGCGTTTAGTATTTTAATTATATAAGAAAGGAAAAGACAAAAGTGCTTCTGGAAGATTGTACAATAATGGGAGTTCATTAAGTTTAAATTAGCTATGGTTGAGTTTACCATTTTATAAAAAGTTTATGAACTATTTTCGTTGAGCAATTTAAAATCTAATTTGCAACTGCTCAAATACAACTATTCCGTCAAAGAGAAACTAAATGTTATTTTATTTAGTTATGTTGTAGTTTCAATAGACGTTTTAAGTAGTTTGAGAGTAAAGTTGTGTATAGGGTTAGTTATTATAATAATTAACAATAACAATAAATTTCAAAGTTAATTAAAATGGATTGTAATAAATAATAAAACAAGTAACAAGACGCTTATCTATACAACTCTTCATCAACTGAAAATATAATTGTGTTATTATGTTATTTTTAATGATTTTTGTTGTTCTTAACGAAGTTCCCAGAAAAATAATTATTAAAAATTACTAATGGAACATTTCATTTTGCTTTTCGGCTTGAGTGAATTAATTCCTGCGAGTGACATTAATTTCCTCTTTGTGTTTTTCAAGCAAGGATTATGAGAATTAAAGGCGTCTTTAAACTAACTGCTTGATATAAAAGTTAATGTGTCTCCTGGCTCTAGAATAATTTTTTAATATACTTTGATGATGTAACATAATTAATCAAAAAGTAATTATTTATTTTATCAATTTATTTAGATTTTATTATAATTAATAAATTATAAGTTGCGTTTTTATAAATTATTATTAAGAATAAAATTTTATACAATATTTTATAATTTCTCTATTGCTGAAAGTATGTTGGTGTTGTCCGGTATGTATCAATATCACTATACTAGAGCACATGTCTGCTGTAATGCTGTAAAAAAAAGTATTGCCACTATTGCAAATGACAAAACTCGAGTAAAAAAATATCATTGACACAATTCAAAAATATAATAATATAAACATCGGCATTTTCATAAAAAACGTCATAATGAGTTAATCGTGTTAGTCTCTCATACTAAGAGTCTCGAGATCGACTAACAAATTCTCACTAAGTATAAAATTCTCATTTTATTTTCATGTAATATTATTTATTATAGATAAATCCATTAATGCAAAACTACAATAAATAATATTGAATATAGAAAATTAATTCAATATAAAATAATCATTAATGGTATCATACAAAAGGCAAGGTCAAATAGTTAGTAGAAACTTTGCAATGCGAGCCACAAAACTCACTAAATTACAACCAAACCATGTCGTAAATTTATAACTTCGATTATAATTTATCTACATATTAATTAATCTAATTGCCGGTTATTTATAGTTCCAATTTAAACCAAGCAATTAATAAATTATAATTGAAAACAGTTTAAATTCATGCAATACTAAACCTTAATAAAATATATACTTTTCATATCTTTAATAACGTATAAAAACGTGTTTGCTACGGATAAAACGTATTGAATTGTTAATAATGTCTTGTCAGTCTGTATTTATCAATAACTTCATCTGCAGCAACCCCTACAGACAACGAATTTATCTGTACATGTTACAGTTAAGGGTAATTATATACCCGCACAGATAAAATCCCAGATTTAGTTTTATAATTTAATTTGTATAATTTGTATATAACTAATAATTTTAACAATTAAATGTGTAATTTAATTGTTATTAACAAATAATGTATTCAATTCAATCAATAAATATTTGTCAGTACATATATCTAAATCATGTAATCAATTTGCTCGGTTACAATTTTATTTGACAACAGTCGGCAAACTTATAATATATGTTTTATGCTTCATAAAATATTTAAGATCAAATACATCCATTCTCATATTGACAGGTATATTGTACGGTTAAAGTTTTACTTTGTTTTTGTTTGATTGAATATTATTTTGGCAGTTCTATAAAAATGCAAAACATCGTTTTATAAGAGAATGGTTTAAATATTTAATAAACTATTAAGTTATGATACGTATCAAAACACCGCACGTTGTGTATTATATGTTGTGCCAAATAAAGCATGTCAACATAATATGTCGATATTACTGACAAAGCTTTCAGTTTTTTTTATTCTGCGTATAATATTAAATTACGCACCTTCTGTTCTTTTTATCAGAAATTTTCAACTATTATTATATTTACTTGAAAATATAAGCAGATTTTAATATAAAATTTTTATGAAATGTAATATACGTTTAAAAAAAATGAATAACTCTAAAGATGATGATGTAGAACTAAGACATTTATTAGAAACAGTTAGTGTATGTTGATTAAATTTTAAAGACAATGTGTCACTAAAAGAAATTACCTTTTATATCATCTATAAACATATTTTTGTTTTTTACCTTATTTATCGCTTAGTTCAAAGTTTGATCTAATTAAATTTACAGCATTTGAAAGAGAACAAATTGTGGGAATGCACAAGAGATTGGTAGAAAGAATGGACGTTCCAGAGAGGCAGAAGAACATATCGACTTTTAAAAAGAAATGCAATTCAAAATCTGGTAGAAACAAAACAAGCAGTTGCAATAAATTACATAAAAGCAGTTGGTCATAACGTCTCTATGAGCACTATTTATACCCAAATTTGCTTATTTGGATTGCGCTCTTATTGTTCATATTTTTGTCTCTCTTTAACAATTCAACATAAGGCTGCAGTAATGCTAAGTCAGACAAGATTTGGTTTATGAGTTGGCAGAAATTGTTTTTATCAACAAATTTAGGTTTTGTTAATAGAACACATGTAGTTTTTTGTTAGTTTAAACTTCTTGAAACATCCGTGCTCATTCAGAAGCTGAGTTACTTGGTAGTTGACTTTGAGTTTTGGTCTACTTTTGACTTCTTTGTATTTTGCTTCCAATTGCTTTGACAACAGTTCAGTACTTTCTCATACATTTTCTGTTTTTTGTTAATCTTCTTTCTTGTGGTACTTAATCCTGTACTCTACTATGTATTCAATGGGCATGTCAGAGAATATAACTATGATGAGTCTGTTTATACAGTCCTATATGCACTTTCTTCTTTCTTTTAGCTACTAGTTTTCTTTGTTGTGATATAATCAATCGCATATAACTCTTGTATCTGCAAGCTTGTTTCCATATTGGTGCCTCATATAAAATCACTAAGTGAGCTACTGACTTTTTTATTTATGCCTGGCATTAGTTTGAAAAGTGCTGTGATCACTTTTTAGGTTTGTGTGTGGTTTTCCTTCATTTCTAGGTTATGGTCAAACCATACTATTTTTTCTTCTTCTTCTTCTTCTTGAAATAGACTTTTAGCCTGTTCTTCCAGTTTTAAGGAGTTCTTTGCAATGTCGACACCCAACTGTCTCTACATCTTTTCGGTGGTCTGCCTAGCGGCCTTTTAGACAGTGGTTTTCCGTCTCTTGCAGTTTTAGCAATTCTGTTGTCTTGCATTCTATTTATGTGTTGGTTCTATTCTTGCCGTCTCTGTCTTGTTCATTTTACTATGTTCTGTAAGTCGCACGTTTGCCTTAATTCTTGGTTGGGTATTTTGTCACGTAGCGTGTGTCACGTGATACTTTGGAGCGTTCTCATCTCTGCCGTTTGGGT
Organism: Tachinus rufipes; assembly: GCA_963932245.1. Lineage (NCBI taxonomy): Eukaryota > Metazoa > Arthropoda > Insecta > Coleoptera > Staphylinidae > Tachinus > Tachinus rufipes. Next base: position 20,529,991 of record OZ010742.1, on the reverse strand, counting down.
TATACTCTTAGTTCTGCTGGTGTCTGCCCAGGTTTTTGCTGCATATGTGTATTACTGGCATCACGCATGATTTATATATTCTGGTCTTTGCTTATATTTTTAGGAACTGGTTTTTCTATATACTGATTTTAAGCGTCCGGTTATGTTAGAGGTTTTATCTATTTAATTCTTTACTTTAGATCTCCTGTTTTGATGGGCGGTTATTTCTACTCCTTAGTATCTGAAGAACATCACCTGTTCTACTATTTTGTCGTTGATAACTAGTTTGCATCTTCTGTTTTTTTTTTTGCTACGACTAGTGATTTTGTCTTCTGTATTACAATCGACATATTGTAACGTTTGCTGTTAAATAGAATTGATGGAGTAGTCTATGTAATTCATCTTCGTTCGCTGATATAATTACTGCGTCATCTCCGTAGCACAGTATTGTTATTTTTTCTTTGTTAGTTCTGTAACCATGCCCCGCGTTTTTAACGTCTTCTATTATTTTATTTATAATTAGGTTGAAGAATACCGGGCTTAGAGAGTTTCCCTGTCTAATTTCTGTTAATATGAGGATTTCTTTGGTTAGGCTGTTGTTTACAAGTACTCTGGTCGTTGTTTTGGTGTTCATGTTTTCAATAGTTCTAACTATTTCTTCCGGAATATTGCCCTGTCTTAATATAGTTGTGATGTCATTTAGCCTCACTCGATCAAACGCTTTGCTTAAATCTATGAAACACATATAAGCTGGTTTCTCGTATTCGATTGATTTCTTGACTATTTGTCAGGTGATGAATATGGCGTCTGTGGTAGACCTGTTTTTTCTGAAACACTTCTGTTCTTCTTTTATGGATATGTATTCTGAGATGATATGCATATGATTTTTGTGAATAGTTTCATCACGGGAGTTATTTTTCTGTAGTTTCCTAATAGTTTTTTGTCGCTTTTTTTGAAAATAGGTATTATAATACCTTTCTTTCAGTCGGTTGTTATTTTTAGAGTCACTTCTTTTAGCTTTCTTTATCCGTACAGAATTACTACCTTTGTTTTATTTTTTGTTATTTTAAGTCTTTTTTGTTTTGTTTTTGTTTTTATGCATTCAATGCTTTGTTGGCTTTTGACACCAAATTTTCTTTGATTTGGTAATAACTATGGCAGCACACCATTTATACCTAATTAGCCTTTTCCATAAAGCGAAGCGTGGCTCAGTAGTGTAAGCATCCGGCTTTTACACCGATGATTGTAGGTTTGACAACTCTAACAACGGAAACTATTTCAAACGTTTATATACTTTCCCATTCCCAATTTGTCAGCGTGGGGCTTTATAACTACCGTAATAATAATGAGCTATTTTTATCTTCAGCATTTTGTTGAAGTATGTGCTCCATAAATAGGTTCTAGTATTGAGCCCTGTGGTATAACACACTACATCATCATATGCTTATCTAACTCCAGGTTCTCTTGTTTGTGAGATAATTTGAGATTATTTTCCTCGTAGCGTGCTTTACTTCCATTTCTATGAATGTAAATAATATATTTTTTTACGGAACTGAGTTAAAGGTATTTCTTATCTTAATGATAACCTGCAGACAAATTTTTAATCTTATTGTTCTGCTGACTATGTCTAGTACTTTTTTTATTACACCCAGCGTAGATATGTTTTTTCTGAATACAAGGTATTCTTAAAAAAAAACATGACTTCTGTTTTGTCGTAGAGTCTACTCATTATCATATGCTCGTATAGCTTACCAAAGCTGTTTGTCAAGCATGTTTGGATATATCCAGCTGTTCCATCTTCTTTCCTCGGCTTTTCGATAAGGACAAGTCTTGACTCTTTCCATTTCTTTGAAAAACTATCTTTTCTTCATTCTCAAATAAATATTTTCAAAATAATCTTTTTCGTTCTATTTAAGACTTTGCTTATTAGTTCAAGTTTTAGATTACTTGTGGCATTTTTAATTTGTCCATTATGTACAGTTTGACATCTTTAATCTCAATGTTTTTCTATGGGGTAATCTAATGTCTATGGGAACAATTGAGTCTTTGCCTTGTTGGGTGGCAACGAGCTATTATAAATCTATTGCTGGACTTTTGCTTTGTAAGAATATCTTAGTAGTGTACCCAGGTCTCATCCATAGTTACAATTTTATAAAATTTATTTTGGAACAATACAGTTAAATTTGTAATCTTTTGATGACTTTGTCAGTTTTTGCTTCTACAAATTTTTCATTTTTTGGTTCTCTATGAATGAATTCTCCGCTTTTTTTGTGCAAGCAGTTTACCAATATTTGACTTGAGTTGACTTTCTATACACCTTTATTATTTTCTTATGGATATGCTTTGGACGACTGTCTTATTTTGATAAAAAAATCATGACCAACTTTTTGCCATAGCAATAATATGCAAGACAAACATTGCTTGTCGACAAACGGAAACCGGGAATTAATCAAAAGTTTTTGAAACCTATCGTAAGCTCGAGTTTGGAGAATAGATTATGGGCCGGTTATCACTATCACCGGAAAGAAGGTGAAAGCGCTAGTTGACTTAAGAGCTTACCAAGTTGTAATTGCCAAAAACTAAAACACTGCAATCTCACAAGCCAATACTACGGCTTTTTTACAAACTACTAAGAGAAGTAAACACCCATATTGACGTCGGAGATAATTTTGCCACTGTCTACGCTATGGCAAGACTTGTAGCTTCACGGCGTATTTGATACAACTTAAGATAAGAATAACCGTCTTGCAAGACCCGATTAAACTGCTGTAATACGCCTTCTTAAACCCGCAGGTTTTGAACGGCTAGTTTGAGTACTCTCGGTGGTTTTTTGAGAAGATTTGACTTCTACGACGACGCCAACCATTAAACATCACATCAAACTAACCAATAACTTTCCTTTTTGATTGGCACGAGCAAAATTGTTTTAAAGACAGACTACTAGCAGATCCCAATGAGTAAAAGTCACAAGCATATCACCGCTTTTGAGACTTACTACATTAAAGTGAAGCTCTACAAGCTAAAAAACGCACCAGTAACATGATGTCGTAGGTGCTGACTAGGCGCGTTGAGAAACGCTTTGTTAAAAGGTGTCCAGGAAGTAGAGGCACACAAAATTTATTGAAAATGTAAAAATGTTTACAAGTTTTTTAAGTAACATTTCCCATTTATGTATGAAAAATTATATTCTCTATATCAGGGCAGTCCAACTGTGCTTTTGTACCGCACACTAGAACAATTATTAACTAACTTTGCCCATCCCGCTCGACTCAACCTTCTTATATACGTGCGCGAGGCTTCTCAAATATTTGAGGGTGATCGAGCAAGATTGGTCCGATTTCTAGTAACTTTGCTGTTACCTTCTATTTGTCGCCTGTGAAATTGTTCATATTTTGTATTTGAAGGTAATTTATACATTTAGAAGCTTGCTCCGCGGGTCACAAAAAGTGAGGTTGTGGGCCGCATGCGGCTCGAGGGCCTCATGTGGGATGCTGCTAATAACCTTTTGAATGTCTTCCTTCCATTAGTATATTGTTTATGGTTTGTTCACATACACTTTTAATTTTACAAATCCTTACAAAAAAATCGGGCAGGCCATTCCTGGTTGCTACGCAAAGAGATAATTTTTTGAGAAAACTTTTTATTCAGCAGAGCAATTGTTTACGGGATGTGTGACATGTCGCACCATCTTGTTGAAACCAAAAGTCGTCACTTTCATCCACAACTGGACAAAACCAATCAGAAAGCATGTTTCTGTAATGGTCGCCGTTTACAGTGACGGTAGCTTCTTCATCATTTTTTAAAAAATACGGGCCGATCACTCCTTCTGCTTAGAACCCACACTACACAGTCGTGCGTTGTGGATGCATCACAGTCAGTCGCGGATTGTCGGTACCCCAAATTCTGCAGCTCTGCTTATTGATGAATCTACTGAGGTGGAAGTGCGCCTCATCTGTGAAAATGATTCTTTTTGTAAAGTTATTGTTCTCCGCTTGTTGAGCCCAGACCCACTGAGCAAATAGATGTTTTTTTCTATGATAGGCAGGCTTCAACTATTGTGTAAGTTGAATGAACTTTGTGATAAATTCAATTGTTGGGCTCGTCGGCAAACCGATTTTATGAGGCTTACGATTGCATTACCACGTACGACAGCAATGTTTTCTTGTGCGCGAACAGAAAGCGGTTGTCCCGTTTTATTAACATTTGAAACAGAACCTGTGGTCTCAAATTTTTGGATTAACTTTTGAACTGTAGATTTGGTTAAAGCAACGTTACGTCCGAGTATCACACGTAATGCACGAACGGTTGCCGTGGGACTTTCACTGTTTTTGTAATAACTTCTTATCACTTGGATATACGTTGCTCAGTTGACATCTGCTTTATGACAAAAATAAACATCAAACAACAATGCTCACTAAACAAAAGCAATCAGGCTACTAATGGGAAGGTTATCAGATAACAAACATAAAAAACTCACGGCTCAAACCGTCACAGCACAAAATGGCGCCAAACTCAAGCTTGTTCCTACGTTCTGGACACTTTTTAGTATATTTGGATGACATCCTGGTTAATTCCAAGAACTATAAAGAACACCTGGGGCATCTTCGTTTAGTATTTGAAAAACTGCAAAGATTCGGTCAAATATTTGGAGTACCAAATCAGTGCAAAAAAATAGTAATTAACACACCACCTGAAGCTAATAAAAGAAGAAACGCCGCCCAAAAAAAAAAAACAGCTACTAAACTTTTTAGGTTTGTGCACCTGACTTTGGTAATATGTCTTGGGCTACTCAAAATTGGTAGCTCCTCTGACAAAAATTTCAAGGCACAACTAAACTTTTTGTGTGGATTGAGGTTGAATACAAAGCATTTGAAGACATTATGACCGCTTTAGATTAACCCCTAATGCTAACACGACTTAAACCAGGCCTGCTTTTTGTGTTGAAGACGGACGTCTGCTATATTGGCGCAATTTTGTATCAGAAAAAAGAGTTTAGATGTAAAAAAAAAACAGGAATTATTTAGAAGACAAAACGTTAACCAACCCTTAATTTGCTTAGAAAACTCAACCGACAACCGACACTGCAAGACTCGAAAACCGCCAAATTTGTTAGCCTGAAGTGCCTATGCCAAATTCTTGACAGAGTTTATAACCCAAAGCAAGCAAAACTATATTTTTTGAAAAAGAAAATTTTAGCCGTCAGCAGCAGTAGGCCGCCTAAACTCACACCCGCCAAGATCAAAGGCAAACTGTGAGAAAAAGTAGCATTTGTCTACATTGGCTTTATGGACGCAATACAAAAGAGAAATTGGTATGCCCTTACAATGATGCACCTATACACAAAGTGGGTCAAAGGAGTGCTTGATACACACCTGTTTTGCAGGTGAAGGTGTCCAATGGTTATATTGTCCGACAACGGACCTCAATTTAAGTGCCAACACTTCAAGAATGGTGAAACACCACAAACACCGCAAACTACCATCCGGACGCACGCAAATATTAAGAAAAGCATCCCTACTCTAAGAGAGTAATCTAATAAGCTATGTGACAAACTCATGACTCGTGGTATTTTGCTGCAATTGCAGAATTAATGCAGCAAAAAAGCAAACATTGAGCAAGTTGCTGTTAGGGCAAAACCTGGCGGAAGCAGAAAATTAAAATGCGCCACAGAAAGCACCTTAAGACAAAGATTTTTGTCTACAACAAGCCAAACAAAAACAGGCGGCGTACCAATAACTACGGTACCCAAGGCAAGTAATTGCTAGGGAGTACAAACCGGAAAAACCGAGTATGGTACACAGATGGGCAAAAAGACTATGTATAAATGGCTAAGCCTAAACCAATTATTAACACTGCGGAAACCCACTTCTACTGGGTAAAAAACACGTCCTACAGACCACCAGTAAAATTACAACTAGACGACCTGCGACCTATTTTACTAACGGAAACATCAATCTTATTAACAAAAGTTGCATTCCCGTTTGTAGTGAAAACATCAACGGCCTAATGAGGGATCAGCAAGAAAGTGTAAAGTTTTAACTATTGTTAGCCTGTTTCAGATTTGGGTTCTCTACAATCCATTAACTAACTAGAGTTACAGACCAAATAAAAACTGGTTTTTGTTTAAAACATGTTACGGGAGTCATATTCTTTGATGTCAAAAAGGCTTTTGATATGGTCTGGCACAAAGGATTACTTGCAAAAATGCATCGTTTTAAGTTTAATCGTAAACTGATCAAAATTATCGCTTTCTATCTGAAAGCATGACACTGGCTATAAAACTGTTTGGGCACGTGTCTACCGTTTGTGCTATCAATGCAATAGTTCTTCCAAGTTTAGTTCTATCACAAATGTTACAAACTCCTTATGACAACGTTTATTTTAACGGCGCTCCAATTCCATGGACAAATACTGCAAAGTATCCAGGAGCAGAGCTTGATCGTGGACTAACTCTTAGATTTTATATTAAGATCATCTTAGATAAAACTAGGATAGCAAGTAATATGTTAACACTACTTCTACGCAAGGACAATAACATGAACTCTATAAACAAGTTGCGATTATTTAAAATAAATCATTTGCCCAATACTGACATACGCATGTCCAGCATGGGGAATGGCTGTACCGTCCTATCTGAAAAGGATAGAATCGTTTCAAAATAAAATTTTGAGAAGGATTTTCAAAGCACCTTACTACGTACGGAATACACAACTAAGAATTGATGCGGGAATTGTTCTAATCAGGGATCACATGTTGGTACTCATTTGAAAAAGTCGCAAATCACTTAGATCCTGAGTTAGCAAACAATATTTTCAGGACAAAAGGTGTATCCACATGCTTGCTGTGTAAGAAAAAAATGTGGCTTTTCAACCGCTACCCCACTTAATCAACGCCTACAAGGCTGGCGCAGGACGCGCACTTGACTTTTCAAAAACGTCAGATTTGGAAGGTTGTACACATTGAAGTGTGAAACTTCCTGGTGTGACATTTTAAACCAGGGCGGGGGATGGGGGGGGGGGGGTTTAGTTGGTAGACGCTTCCAAACATTTGAAAAGTAAAACGTGAATCCGACACATTAAGTTTAAAAAAAAACCCTTCTTAGCAAAAAACAAAATAAAAGCATCTTTAGCTTACTGAAAAGACCCGTCCTTAACTGTTTTCACCAGAAACCACTACAATTTGTTGCACACACACTGCCGTGAGTTACGTCCCGACCCCTGGGTACCAAACACCAGGATGAAGGATGCCGTATGGAATGATGGCAGTGCTTTCACAGTGACCCCAAAGTGTCCCTTTAACTATATATTGGGGTGTGCATTCTTTTGGCTGCAAGTTTGTCTCTGATACTCGCAAGTTGCACTGACAACCGCAAGCTATGCACCAACCTTATACGCTTGACAGGCGTTGCTTTTACTAAGATGCTTCGGACATCAAAAAAAAAAAAAGGATTGCCTTTACTTTACTTTATATAGGAAAAGTTGTGTACGTTATATACAGTTGATCATAGTGTCAACAACTCTGACGGTATTTAGATTTTTTGTCAAATAGTTTTCAATACAAAAAAATGTTTTTATAAATGTTGCGTTACTGTAGTTAACGTACGGAATGACTGGATAGTGCAAGATCTAGTTGATCATAATGGTATATAGTTTTGTGTGCGATTTTCAAGCTGCCGTTAGCAGTAGTATTTACTAAAATTGTTGTCTTCAAGCAAGTTTACGACAGGTGTCTTCATTCTCATCTACTCGAAAATCTTTAGGGGCTGTTCTTTTACGCTCGTTTAGTAGCAATCTGGTTTTTATTTGTACTTACTATAGCAGATCAATCACAGAATACTCTGTTATTACTTAAACTTTTGAAAAAGTATATCCTCAAAAGTTATTAAGTGTTTTCAGACATTATTTGATTGAGACGTCACCTTTCTTAGTGTATGTTTGGTTGATAGATGTTGTTTTCATCTAATCTGCTATAGTTGTTGATTACCCAGGCTGAGATGTAGTTGGCACTTGCGTAGAACTCGTCAGTAGCGAGAATGCAGATAGACTAGCATCTATGCCTTTACTATTTTGACTTTTTGTGGGTTATTTCCATATTATTATGCCAATACACGTGTTATGCCGATACACCTTTTTGATTTAAAATTTTGAACTTCTTTCAAAAGTTGTGGTTAGTACACTGTGAGCGGTAATAAGCCTGTTTACTCTATAACATTCTATGTGATTGTTGTAGTTTTAAACTTAAAATTGTATAATTTGGCTTCTTCCACCCCATAAGAAAGAATTCTGGAATTATATGCATCTATAGTCGAGCCTAACCTAAGTTCTCCTGACGTGCGGTTATAATATCCCCAATCTCAATGTTAAAGTCAATTTGTTCATGCTCCTAAGTGTCCTCGGTCTATGTATAAAAAACATCAACACACTCAGCCACTCTACCTGTACGCAAACACAATGTATATAATACATTAATTATTATAAACAATGCCAACAATGAACACTGTTAACAATAGTTATAAATTTCAATTATAATACCTCACCGTTAAACGCTTGTTGTAAACCACAAGAATACATAATAATATTTCATTACATAATTACATAACAGCATTACATAGTTATATAAAATATAATTTCATCAACATAATAAAATATACAGTAAACTGGGGAAACAACGTATATAACAATAGTGTGAGCAACCAAAGTGGAAACAGAAGTATCTAGGGAGTAAATAACAACCTAGGAAATATAACAAGTCGGTAGAGAATCAAATAAATCCGGAAACAAAAAGACCGACAAAAGCTACGCATAAAAAAGGGAAATATATGGAATAACAATATGATATAAACAGAAAATACAGGAATTTCATAACGTAAATATTGCGTACATAAAGTAGAAAAAACTGTTGACATAATTAAGTAAAATGTATAAATAATATTTTATAATTTTATAAAATGTTGTGAAATGTTTTTATTTTTGATTACAATATTTTTTTATGTTCCCGGGAATTTTATTGAAATATATTTTAACTGTTAATCTTTATTACATGTACATACAGTTTGTTATACATGTTTAATGGGTCGGTAAACTATTAAATAAATTAATATCATTTTATTCGTGTTAAAATTAAAATTAGTGAGTAGAAACAGACAAGCTCATAAAAATTACACAACGTCATGATTGATCATGCTACATGTGGTCATTATAATAAGCAATAAATAAACATCAATTATAAACTGTCACAACGATCTCAAAACTATCAAAATGATCTTAAAACTGTCAAAATAATATTAAAACTGACAGAACAATCTTGAAACTGTACAAACAATAACTGTCCAAGTGTTTTTTAAACTGTACGAATTATTACATTATAATTTTATTTCTGGATTAATTTTATTTCATTTTAATTTAAGACTGAAACAACACGGACATAACCTTATTTGTCGTTAAAAAATAATACGCATCATTTATCTGTACCCAAAAAAGCAACAAAAAATATACGATTAATTAATCTAATTTAAAATGTACGCAGTTGAACGATTTTACTTTCTGTGACAATGGATTGACCCGATTATGTAAAACATGTAAACAATATTCAATTTAGATATGCAAATCTGTGATGTGGATTTCCCCTAAAAAAAGCCGCTATCAAATTAGATTTATCAATCTATAAAAATTACGAGCATCCATTGCGGAGCGAGAATAATGAACATTGAACGGACAATGTAATCCAACTCTGGCGATTACACTAACTATTTTTTGCAAACAGAAATTTGATATCCAATAATCTTTGCCATACGACTCCCTCATAAACGGTAAATTATTATGTGCCGATTTAATTAAATCAGTATTTATTACTACATGAATTATTATGATGAAACACTAGTTTAATTTTCATTATAACAATTATTAATTTTAATATGTTATATAAGATGTTATTAAATGCACTAGTAGTAAGTTAACTAGTTTCTCATAAACAGTGTAAATTACATTTTATATATCTAAGACGTATATAGCACTTATTAAACGTTTACAGGATGTTTATTGCCTGAAAATATTATGAAGAAAACATGTGCCGGCAACTTTAAAAATAAACGGTCCTAGTTTCTTTTTAATTAAACTCGTTTTGCTAAAAGTGTATTTTCGCAGTTGAGAATGTTTATAACTTCAATTGTATATTGCATACTGAAGGCCTGATTATGTAAGAGAGTATTTATGTCTGACACTATTTTTATAACATAAAAATGTGTTAATGATTCTTCTGTTTTAAAACATTTAAATTTCTGGGGATTCAATTATATAAATAATATGTTTTTTTCTTGGCTAGTTTTTACTTTGCTTTGTTGTGGGATATCGTTTATGTATTTATTGGTTCATAAACTAACTTGAAACTAATACAGCATATCAATTCTATATTTAGCATATGATAACGAAGGGAATATTGTACCCTTAGAAATAAGATAAGCTGATGTCGATGTCTAATACCGATAACTTGAGATGAGAATGAACCCGCAAACCTCAAGTGATGATAGAGGAAAGAAACAATTTTATTATTATTTATTACATATTATATGTACAGTATTGCATTATATAAATATTTTATTAATAAAATATATATAATATTAACTTTTGGAAGCTCTTAAAGACTTTACGAATATTTAAATAACTTAAACTTCAAAAGTGACACATGATATTATTAATTGACTTATAAAATATATTTGATGCAGTGGCAAACAATGGCTTATTACACTAATAAATATATTTAAACTGTCTTCAAATGCAGTCATTTAAAAATTACGACCAATTATATTTTGTGTTATGTAGTGTTGGGAAATAATAATATAATATACTTGTATGCTTTTTTCTCTGTAAAACAACAATATAATTATATTTTGTTTGTTTAATTACTAAAAAAGCATAAAAAAATTATTCCCCACATTTAATCTGATGCTTCCCAATTAATTGATGCGGAATGTCTTAGTATTCATATACATAATTTGAACTAATAAGACATAATCTAAAACAACATGAGTATCTAATCTGTTTCATGGTGATTAAAAAATATATTAGGGCAACAAACGCTAAACATGAGTTCTCGGATATTTTAGGTATTTTTTATTTAAAACGTCAGTTTTTTGAATGAAAAGAAATGTGATGTAATGAGTACGTCTTTTTTTGGAGAAACATTAGTCCTGTGTACTGTTAAAGAATCCAATAATTTAGACTACAATGTCTGAATTTGCGGCAAAATTCCTAGGTGGTAGTGTTACCGACACGTCTCTAGAGATTAATTATAGAGGGCGATGGTGAGGTCTGTGGAAATGGTAGACAAAGATCTATAGAAGTAATTAGTAGTGTTAAGCCGGAGCTTGGAGATTTAGAATTCGGCTCCCGTGCAATGACACGAATGGTCGGGAGTGAAAAGCGGCTATACAACTATCGGAAAATCAAACGGGATCTTGCCGATGCACTAGGAGTCTATGGGTTGGACTCGGAGAATGAGAGAAAAAAGGAGTGAGCGGCTTTTGTGCAATGACTTGTGTGAGATAATCAAGTCAAGCCGCAACATCTTTTTTCATCCAGAAACAATGTGTGCTAACAGTGGTTATTAACTTTGTTGAGCTCATTTATTTGTTGTTAAAGCCTTTTGCTTGGCCTTTTACTATCAACATATTATACTGCTGTGCTGTATTTTGTCGGCGTGGGTATCGGCGCTTCCGATAGGTGGCTTGATTCTGTTTAGCGTTTTGTAGCTTGGTGTCAAGGTCTAAGCACTGTTTATTGTTCTCGGGTTTATTTTGTTCTCCTGGTTGCTTTAGGTTCCTGCTGAGGTTCTGTCTGGTAGCGGCGTTGGTTTGGTGATTGTTGTGATACATTGCAATTAGTACGCGTTGAGTCTGTAGCAATATTACTAATTAATTCCACTCAACCTTGGTGCAAATTTTCTTCCACAATGTAGTTAAAATCAAAGTTATCGATTTCCAATTCTTTTATGTACTCCCAATATTTTCAAATAATTTCTTGGGTAAGTAGACAATTCCGCTGGGCCCAACGTATAGTCTCTGTCAGTGTTTTGGTTTCTAACACGTTTCTTTGCTAGTACAGGACGTTTAGGATTATTTTTTGTAGGTAATATGCGTTTTGTTGTTGACTTTATTGGTAACTAGCTTGTTGCCAGGGTTTTGCCACATTGCGTCAGATAGTAGGTTAATGTTATATGCTAAAGGCTAGTGGTAATGACCTCTGGGTCAAGTTTGGCTTGCTATCGGTGAAGTTTGCTAACCATACTAGACGTTACAGCCCGTTTGATTAAAATTTAGTCTGGGGGTTTATCAACTTGGCGCTGACGTAGGAGATTATATGTTTGCAAAAACCCTCCTTTTGAGTTCCATACTTAACCATGTTTTCAAGCGTCAATTTGTAGGGTGTATTAAAGGCCTGGGCAAAGGTGAGCTAGTTTTAGCTGTTTGTCCATACTGAGTTATTATTCCGAGGTTTTGTCCTACACAAAGAGCTTTTTGTTGCCCTGCATTTCCATCAGCGGCGTTGCCATCTGGGCATAAACAGCCAAGTATAAACTGCCAAGAATCTAAGTAATCAAGTTTTATTTGTTGGTCAGGCGTGGTCACAAACTCACCTAGCAAGCCCGCTAACATCCTTGACGTAAACTTTTGAAATGAAACAGTGGCACATTTCAAACCAATAGCCCGTTTTCAAATTTATATTAGTGTAAAATTATTGTATATTTGCGCAGAAGTCTTTGCTAAGCTGCAATTTATTGCTAAACTGCTTTTTATAACGCCAAGCCTTATGTTTCAAACCTTGGAGCAAGGTACGATGCTTGTTAGTTGTTGGGATTTGTTGTTAATCCTATTGGAAATAAGCCATGTCGGTAGGTAGCTAGCTGCTGCATTATTGGTAATTGTTTGGATGTAGTGTAATTTTGGAGCCGGCACGTGATCTAGTGGCATGCCCCATTTTTGATGTTGTTGGCAACCACTGTGCAGATCAACTTGTGGTTGCTTAGTTGCCTATCGTTTAGCCTAGGGTTTGGCTGGTAAGCGCGTAGTAATCTTGCTTGCCCAGAACTTGGCTTTTTGAATCCCGCCAATGCATCAGAAGTCCAAGGAGTAGACCCGGAAAAGGAGACAAAAACGGAGTGAGTAGCTCTCGTACAATGACCTAGTAGAAGATGATTCACTAGGTTGAGAGTATGATGTTGTAGAAATAAAGCAAAGCAACATCCCAATGCAGGCGACGGTGTAGCTAACAATATATTTGGTAAGTCCAAAGGCAGTGCAAATATCGTCATAGTTGTTCTCTGGTCAGTGGTTTGCTCGTGCGCTATGGGTCTAGCTGAGCAGCGAAAGGCATGTCGTGGCGGCCACACAAGTAGTATTTACTTCTAGTGTCGGTAGGTTTGAATTAGAACAGAAAAAAAAAACAAATAAACCATGGTGTTGGTTTTTATAAATTTTGTACGATACTCATAAAACCTGTTGTTTTGCAATTAACAGTTGTAGAAAATAATGTATCATGTAATGAAAAAATGTTGACAATTACATTTTTACAATTTTTGTTTCCTGGTACTGATATAACCTAAAAATAATAATCTTTTAATTTAGATCACAGTTATTATGCTAAAAATCATGACAATTTATATATTAATTTCCATTTCTTTTTTTTTTTTTATTGAGTCGTTTACATCTTTTTTTATTAAACTCAGCAATCTTACAACTTGTTTGAAGGAGATTTATGAAACCAACATTGTTACCGTCTTCTTGTCCTGGAGGTGATAAGGGTAGGGAGTGGTGATAGTAGAGAAAGCGGCGTGGCCCTTCTCCATGTAGTTTGATTGTGTTTGAGGCCATAGGCGCAGTTCCCGAAAGTGGTAGTTGCGTTACTGCCGTGTTTGCCAGGAGGTTGCACGTGAGGTACATCCTGGTGTTCACCTGGTAGAGGTGGTTGACTTGTTGAGTGCCTTTGTGGTTCAAAGTTTTTGACGAACAAAGCCAAGTGTCGGGTACGACTGGACCTCCGTCCGACCGTCACTACCTTCTATTCCGGCAGCTCACCAAAACGGCAACCATACGACATACTTTTCCGCCGCCGGCTTGCCTAGGACAACCCAACGACGCACCAAGATCCATATTTGGCATCCAACAACTGCACAGAGGCTTGCCTCTATTCTCACGGTATTGCACCCCCGCCGACCTGACATTCAGTACGGCCACTGTGGGTAGCTTTACTTCTTCAAGTTGTACCACACATTAATTATCAACTAGGACCTCAAGGGGACAGCACTCTGTGTGAGTGTGTCTGGGGTGATAGTGCACCGTGTGTGCGTGTTAGTGTGAAGGGTACTCTGGATGGGTACAAAGTGTGGGCTTTTTGGGTAAAGGCGTCCGTCGCATAATACCTTTTATCAGTTGCAGAACACCCACTATGCCGAAATCAACCCCAGAGAACACCATTATCGGGAGTGGCAACACCCTCGACCTTGAACCGGCCGTCTTCTACACCTCCATAGAAGAGACGCCGGTAACATTACCTCGGTAGATTAAGAACAAAATATTTGTTAGATTTATTTTAAAAATTAAACCCTGGACTGCTGGATTGCTAAACTAGTGCTTTATGATTAAACTATTCCAATGCCCAATAATAATTAAAAAAAAAAACGTTTTCACACACATTGCTTTTACAAATCTATAGAGCTAGAATTTTACGAGAATATAAAAAAAAGTATTTTTAAATGTTCAGTTTGACCAAAATGTCTTTTTTCTAAAATATATTTAATTTTTAGTTTTTGGATCAAATCCGTCTATTGCTTTCAAACGGGTAGTAGATAAGGACGCTGCTGCCGGAAAGAACAAAGAAACACAAACGCGTGCAGAAATCAAATTTTGACAATGCGTGATTGTCTAATGTAGGTAATTCTTTTATTGTAGTCAACGTTAAAAGGGGACTAAAAAAACAAAAATTTGTTTGTGGCGTTTTCGTCTTTAGATTACCTCTATTTTTTTGTTTTTTTTTAAATAATCTTGCTTGCCCTGCTAGTGATTTTTTAAAAGTTGCCAGCTTGTTCAAAATTCATTTTTTTTTGTAAAATCAAAAATTTGCTATTACTTTAGTAGGTTTTATTAAGATAGAGCGTGATTAAACTTTTTTTGCGGCAAATTCTTTGGAATCGTTCTGAATGCCGTCACGTAAATTTTAAACAATAGTGCTTACAAATAATATTTACGGTATTTTTTGTTCTTAATATTGTTTGTTTGATAAAAAAACATGCCTATATGTCGTCTTGGTCAACACCGTTTGGTTTCGATAACACCAAAACAGCTTTGTCAACCAATTTTGTAAAATTGCCGTTTTAAATTAGATCTTTTACGTTTTGACGCACAAACTGACTTTGTTGAAATTAATTGTTTTTTTGCTCCAAATCAATGTTTGAAGCAAATTTGGCATTAATTTTAATAGTTTTTATTGCGGTAGAGTGTAATACAGACTAAATTTTCTTTGCAACTAGTCCCGTCAGACAAAACTGCCGTTCTAGATTTAATTTTTTTAGTTTTTGCACAATCAAACCAATTTTGAGCGCTTAGAGTTGGACAAACTAACATAACCTAAAAAAAATGTTCATGTCTAATATGTAGTTTTGTAAACAAATTTACGTTTTTGTGACTTAACCTAACTTAAAATAAAAAAAAAAAAAATGTTAACACTTGTTTTAATATAATTGACAGTTACAGTACACACATATCCTAAAAATGTGTATACTCAATAAATTTTTTGTAATTATTGTGTACACGTAACTTGAAATAATCTTGACAACTTATTTGTTGTTTTAGTATTGACAAAGTTATAACTTGACTATAATTAATCTGTCGCTTTACATTTAATGTGTCACAAATCATAATATATACTAAACTTTTTAACATAATATTATTATGCAACTGATTTTTCTAAATTCACTTTGGCTGTTTTCTATTGTTGTGTCTAATTTGTTTCTTATCCTTTTTTCTATATTTATTGCTTGGAATGCTTGTGATTTGTCTGTAGTTTTCATATTTTCTTTATTTCTTTTTTATGTATGGGTAGTATTATTCTTTTATTCCGTTTTCCGTTTTCCGTTTATAATTATGTTATTTATAGTTTGTGCAATTTCTTCTTCTCCTGTAATTTTATCATTTCCGTCGTTATTTTATCTATTCCTAGAGCTTTTCCGTTTTTTGTTTTGGTTTTTTTTGTTCGTTGTTCTATTAGTTCTTTAAAGTATTGTCTTTATCTTCTTCCGTTATTATTTTTTCAATGTTATTGTCGATGTCTCAACAACAACCACTCTCCCGCGGTGTTAAGGGCAATTGAAAAATAACTCATTAGTGTCTAGAATAATCCCTAATGGAAGTACCCTGCTGGGTCAACGAATAATATTACGACCAAATTAAAACTAATAAATTATTTATATCTCCTATATCCTCCTAAATGACCTGATTATATCATAAACACATTTCTAAGAAGTATTGTGACACACCTGGGATCATCTAACAATCACCCCACTAAGAAATGGAAGGGATTGCTCAAAACATAAATATATATATATACATATATTTAATTATTTTGTTTTAACAAGTAGTTATAAACACGATCGATAAAGAGTCTATGCTCTCGATACACCCTACATCTTTTATATATCAGACTAATTGTTATTTAGTTTTTATGTTTTAATAATAAATCAGTTTGAAACATTTGTAAACGGACTTACATAACTGTGAAGTCAGCAACATATAAATTGGTTCTTCAAACCGGATTACGAACATTAATCCAATCATAATCAGTGCGAAAACAGTCTGAAACATGACTCCTACCCCAGATGAAGTACGAACGCGTCGCGCTAATGTTAAAAAATGCTAACGCGATTTCAACGTTTTTAAACAAACCTGAATGCAACAAGGAAGAGCTGATTGTAAGATTAAAAAAAGCTGAGTTCATATTGAGCGAATTCAACGAAATTCAAAGCAAAATAGATGTTCTCAACAAATCAATCGATGAAAAACAAAGCGAAGATTTTGAAGAAAGCTACTACTCTACCATAGCAAAAGCACACTTTATGATTAAGAAGTCACAGTCTATGAAATCAACGAAACACCTGTTAACGTATTCACAACAGAAGCAAACATTTGCTTACCTCCGATAAATATTCCAAAGTTTTCTGGAAACTATGAAGATTGGCTGCATTTTTATGACACGTTCAATTCTCTAATCAATAATAATGAATTTTTGTCAGACATTCAGAGGTTTCACTATCTCCGCACTAGTCTAACGGGTGATGCCATACACGTCTTGAATTCATTGGAAACGTCATCCGCAAATTACACCATTGCATGGGATCTTTTGCGCTCCAGAATCGAAAATAAAAGATTGTTAGTTACTAATCATATACGAGCAATCTTTGAACAATCGACAATCTATAAAGAAACGCACCATTCGTTACGACTACTCATTGACAACACAACAAAGCATCTACATGCATTAAAATCAATGGGAAAAGATACGGACCATTGGGATCGACTTCTTAACTACCTGTTAACAACAAAACTAGATTTTGCAACTAAAAAGGAATTGGAACATCACACGCAAAACTTATTGCTATCATTCCAACAATTGATTGAATTTCTAACTCGTAAGTGCAACACACTGGAAGCAATGTCTTTATCAAAAGTTACGCATCATAATCAAGTAGACCACCTAGACCAGCAACAAAAATGCATATATCTACTCAACAACCTATATGTGTTTTTTGCAAGTGCAATCACTACATCAATCAATGCAAACAGTTCACCGAACTATCAACAACCGAGAGAAATAGTGAAGCAAAATGGCTAAAATTATGCAATAACTGTTTGCGTGCAAACCATAACGCCAGTCAATGCAAATCGGCTTTTACATGCAAAACGTGCAACCGCCGTCACCATACGTTGTTACACATCGATTATGCACAACCTAACTTTTGTGACATTGACACTGTGCCTTTATCCAGTCAAACGCATCACTCAACACAATCAAGCGAAGAACTCAGCTATACCTTTCTGTCAACAGCTTTAGTAAAGATCAGTGATTCACAAGGAAGATTACATCTATGCCAAGCTTTACTGGACTCTGGTTCACAAAGCAATTTCATAAATGAAGAAGTAGTAAATTGTCTAAACTTACCAAAAAATGCTACTTGTATCCAAGTCATTGAAATCAATTCTACCACTGAAGGTACGCCGGCATTGTATTGTGGAATCAATGGTTTTATGTAGTATCTGAAGACAATCCAGCTGACATTGTTTCACGAGGCAAGTCATGCAAAGAATTCATGCAGACAACACTATGGTGGAATGGACTCTCATGGTTATCAAAATCTTCATCACACTGGCCAAGTCAACCACCATTGCTAAATGACTTCCAGAAGAAAGAACTCAACAACAATGTTAGCCACAATTACAAATACAACCAATCAAAGCTTATTTGAAAAGCATTCCAAATTAGAACAAGCTAGAATAAATTGGCATTTTATCCCACCAAGAGCACCAATGTTTGGAGGGTTGTGGAAAGTGGCTGTAAAATCTACCAAACTACTACTAAAACAAACATTGGGCAACGCGTCAGTCACATTAGAAGAACTAACAACTATCTTAACACAAATTGAAGCTATACTCAATTCTCGACCGTTGATGCCACTGTCAGAAGATCCAAATGATCAGGAAATTTTAACTCCTGGACATTTCCTAATTGGGGATGCCCTTACTGCACCAGTATATCCAAATCTACAAGACATCAACCTAAATAGACTTTCTCGATGGCAAAGGATGGAACAACTCAGACAACATTTTTGGGCCCGTTCGAGCAAAAAGTATTTAGGATGCCTTCAAACAAGAAGCAAATGGAGAAACAACCCAGCAAACATCGTAGTGGGTGAACTTGTTATGATCAAAGAAAATAACCTACCATCACTAAAATGGAGAAGAGGGCAAATCACTGAAGTCCACTTCGGTTTAGATGGAGTTATTCGAGCAGCAACCGTTCAGTTTAGAGATGTGTCTTATAAAAGACCAGTTACAAAACTTTGTCCACTTCCTATTTATTAAAAGAGAATCTTTCAAGGCCGCCGGAATGTTGATGTCTCAACAACAACCACTCTCCCGCGGTGTTAAGGGCAATTGAAAAATAACTCATTAGTGTCTAGAATAATCCCTAAAGGAAGTACCCTGCTGGGTCAACAAATAATATTACGACCAGATTAAAACTAATAAATTAATTATATTCCTTATATCCTCTTAAATGACCAGATTACATCATAAAAACATTTCTAAGAAGTATTGTGACAGACCTGGGATCATCTAACAATCACCTCACTAAGAAATGGAAGGGATTTTTCAAAACATATATATTTAATTATATTGTTTTAACAAGTAACAATGCTCTCGATACACCCTACATCTTTTATATATCAAATTAATTGTTATTTAGTTTTTATGTTTTATTAATAAATCAGTTTGAAACATTTGTGAATTTTATTAAACGGACTTACACAACTGTGAAGTCAGCAACAGTTATCTTTTATTTTTATCATATTATGTCTTTTGTTTTAGATGTTTTAACGTTCCGTAAAATAGTTTTTGGTTTTGGTTAAAGTTCCCATTCTTTTTTTTTTTAAATTTTGTCAATGATTTTGTTTTGGTTTTTTTATTATTCTTTTTGTTTTATTTTTTTGTATTTTATCGAGAATTTTTTTTATTTAGTTTATTTTTTTATTTTTCTTTTTTTGTCTCTTATCTCTTTCTTGACTTTGTCTGTACAAAAAAAGTTTTTTAAAAATAATTTTGTTTATTATTATGTTGTTCCACAGCTTCTAGAATGATCCTTTTGGTGATCGCTTCCTACCTCCGGCTGTTTGATACTTTTACAATATTTATCTTGTTTCAGTTGTTTCTGTTAACTAAGTAGTAGTTGATAATTTTTTTTTGTTTATCTTTTATTTCCTCGTCTATTTCTTGTTGTATTTTTTATAAAAAACTGTTTTTTTTTGTTTCTTTGCTTCTTTATTTGGTCCGGATGCTATTATCATGGTTCATGCTTCATTCTTTACTAGCTTCATTTTTACTGTCATAATTTTCTTCTTTATGCGTTTATCTCTTATTGCAGCTTTTATTTTTTCTGAAGCTATATATCATTCTCACTCCTCTTTTTGCTCTTTCTTTTTCCTCCACTCTTGTCCACATTTACCAGTATCTTGTATGTATTCTTTCCATCATTTGCTTTTTCATTTTTGTTTTCGTTATTCCTAGTATTTTTATTTTTTGGTTTATAATTTTCTTCACTAGTTCTGCTTTTTTTTTATGTATCCTCTTATATTTTAACTTTCAATTCTTTTTATTTTATTTTTTAATTTTCTTTGTTATTAATGTTTTTTTATTGTTTGTTTGCTGTTGTGTCTTTTTTTCTTGTACTATTTTCTTGCCGTGTCTTGTTGAGTATCTTATTCTTTTTTTTTTATTGTTTTAACTTTTTATTCCTTTAATTGTTAATTTTCTATTTTTACCCTCTTTCCATTTGCTTTTTTTTTCTCTTGCTATGTCTCTAACTTAGTCAAATTATATTTTGTATTGCATTAAAATGTATTTAAAAGTACCTAAAAACGCATTTATTTTTATATTTGGACTTTTTCGGCTATTTTTTGTCAAAATACTGGAAATCAAGGTAGCGCTCGGAATGCTCGTAATATTTTAAAATTTGGCTACCCATTGTTCTTAATAGAATCTATTTGTCTGAGTGTTTATACCAGCATGAGAATTTTTATAGTTTTTTTGCGGTTACTTTGTTTTATTATTTAAAAAATTAGAACACTGAATCCGTAAAATTACTTTTAGCAAATTTGTTGTGTGTCATTGACATTTTTCAAAACTGCCATCCTAAATATTATATACCGGTGGTATAAAAATGCTTTTGCGGATTCAAAATCAACTAAATTCACTCAAAGATAGTAATTTAAAATTAAGTCAACATCAAAAGCAGCAAGTGTGCTCTTGAATGCTTGCTTTGATATACATGACTAGATATTGTAATGCAATATCCCAAGGGTATCGTTTAGCATATGATTAATAGTCCAAACACTGCCGAATTAATTCCGGGAATACTTTCATGTAATGTCATAATATTACAATAGACTCATAGTTCTCAAACTGTGGTACATTAATACTATTTAATCGGAAAATGAAAAATACTGTTGATTTCCGTTAGCTTCCTGCCGTTTTGTTGACCACGGCTCATTTTATGCTCGTGCTGCTAAACCCCACAACGAAAATGCAGCTTTATTTGCTTGTCGCAAGAAAATATTGTATTTTACAAAATTTTATCTTGATAATGATGGGGATTATGCAATTTAATTTATTTACAGCTCACCTTGATATTTGAAATCTTAGAAATAAATAGATTAAAATTTACTAACTTTATATGTGTGTACTGAAAAGTATTACTTGGATGTAATTTGCAACTTTAATAATCTCTCTTTGAACACAAATTTGTGTATATTATAAATAAAATTACTAGCTTGGAGACTTATTACATAATATTTTCATATGCTAAATATATCTCGGATTTTCCATTTAATAATAATATTTTCAAGATTGGAAAACCATATATTCGATTGAATTATTGCGGAGCGAGTTGAAAATCTGAAACTCCAATTTGAAGTTTGTACATTATTGGGATTATACAATTTTCCTAGAAAATGTAAACTTACGAGAAAAATCCACGTCAATTCGATATTTTGCTATATTGGAATTTGTGTTTGAATATACAAATATGATTAAAAATATAATAATAACGTATATAAAGTTTTATAATTAAAATCTTTATCATCTAACTATATTTTAATATAAAATGTTTACATCACTAATAATAAGTTCAAACTTGAAACATATCCAATAGATAATTGTTAAAAATTGAAACTCATTATATATTCTTTCATGTGAAACTTTATTATATTATTTATTTTATTCAGTTTATTTTTTATTTACAACTAGTTTTGATATTGAAAGTAGTTAGATTTATTATTTTTATACTTAAAAAAAACATAAATAATTTTAGAAAAAGAAGAGTTTTAAATTGGAAATTTTGTATTGTGTTTTGTTTGTAATTTTCGCTGAATAAAATATAATTATAGGTTCATTAAAACTAAAATGTGGGTCAATCGGTAAATGCAATTAATTTAAAAATTTCATTCTCTTTTAATTTGTAAAATTTAGGTCTGTGATTAATTAATATTTAACAATTGCGTTTCCATTTATATCAATAATAATTAACTAAAAAGCTCAATGTAAAATTTATAGCAATTATTTATTAATACTACAAACAATTTCATAAATATTGTAGATCGTAAATAATATTTATATGTAAGTTTTAATCTTTGGATGTGCGAGTATTGACAAAGCATGTTACTACTATGAGTAACTAGATTTAGTGGTCGACACCAGAACACAATTAGATCACTAATTCATACACAAATCGATTGAGAGTGGTTTCTATTTTGGGGACAGTAATTGGGAAAATTGAATTTTGTTAATTGGAAATTAGAGTTGTTAAGTAATGTGGACGAAAATATAAAGGGCAACATAATCAAATGAAACAATTAACGGAAATACTATATTATATTTTGAACAATAGAATTAAGTATGAGGTTTTATTTTAGAATTTTTATAAATCAAATACAAAACATATTAAAACTAGAAAACTTTGAATGGTTTAAAACCTTTTTTAATAATGCTTTTTGCAATATGTAGCAAAGAATTTATGTTGAAATATTGATTAAAATGCTAAGCCAAAACTAATAATGTATTTGTAAGGATAAAATTGTGATAAAAATGATATTAAATTGGTTTATTATTTCATAAACATAAATCATTACGTAGTAGAGGTCATAGCCATCAGTTATATTAAATCTGCTAGTACGGCAATTGGCTGCGTCCAAGGATATGTTGTTTTCGGTTGTTCAATTTGTCGAACTTCAAGTCCGCAATGTCAATTATCAGTGATTGACTAACTGCGGAAGCAGATATAATTCTTAAATTTTGGCCCGTCTTGGTTTGAATAGTCGTCAGGAACAATATCGCTTTTTTGAGAATCAGTGAAAACTTGCTAAAGAGTTGAGTCGCGGCAGTGTTTGTGAAGATTTAAGCCAGGCTTTTTTGATACGTGCGCCTGCAACAATCTCTCGCCCCCCACTTTTTCGACATCGTTTATGTCCAACGGAGAAGTTTGCGTGATTTGCAAAGTACCATACCTTTGTCTGACTTTGCAGTCGCACTAAAGTTCTAGATTGTTAAACACACAGAAAAAGTGTGTTTAAGTTTAGCACTAAAGTTTGTGGTTACATTATTGTTCTCAGTATTACAGTCTACCCGGTCACAGATCATACAATAGAAGATAAGTCAATTCCCTATAAATATTTCGCCACGAGTTTTAGCGCCTCTTCGCTCCTGGGAAGAAACATTAAGTTTGTAAAACGGACGCCTAGCGGCGCTGAGTTACGTTTGCGTCAATAAAAGGCGCTATTTTTAAATTTTCCCTCTTTATTTTCGGGCTGGGAACTGACAACGGCAGAGTTAAAAATTGCAAATCCACACGGAATTTGCAAATAAATAAAAATTCTATTAAAATAAATAATAATTCTTTAAAATAAACAAAATATAAATTCTGTAAAAATAAATAATAATACATATTATAGTCCTATAACTGCTATCAGTTATAGAACTATAATATATATTATTACAAAATGACACTTTTAATTTATATTTGCAAATACCTGGTGGTGACATTGCCCTTGAGGCAATCCTTAAATTTAAACTACAAAACTAATAACAATAATAACTAAAAGCTATGGAAACATCGAAGTAAACGCAAATAGGTTATGCCCGTTATGCCGGCATTCATGGCATGATGCGCATGAAATTGTGCGTCTAAATAAACAGCTGTTCGACCTTGACGGAAATAAAATAAAACCATTATTCGAGCCACTGATTGGCTCTCGGGTCAGTGCAGTTCGTGAATTATACGTGTGGTTGAGGACAGCCCTTGGTAGGTTTGTTTAAGGAATGCACTGTTTTAGTTCATCCGGGTGGTTTGGTGGTATGAAGCTGACTTCATATCGTCGTAGTGACAGTGTATTCCAGCGGCGGTAATTAAGCGCTTTGAGCCTATTCATTTGGCCGCTAGACCAATCTCCCGTTCTGCACTATGACTTGGTAGGCGGGTCAATGTTGACAGCGGCGTTGCGCCGCTTGGGATATCGCCGTCGGCTAACTTGTCGGCTGCTTTGGTTTTGCCGCAATAGTCAATAGTATAATCCCGTAAGCTTAACAAGTTGAACCATAACGTCGGAAAACACCAATCGATCTAGACCGTTTGGTTTTATTGCCGGCGTTTTTGTTGCTGGGGGCTTGCATAAAGCTATGTAGTTGCTTGAGGGTAGTGGGCCGGAGGTAGTTACAGATGAACCAAACGGCTTGTTTCCATAACCTGTGACCTTGTGTCTCAGGTATTTGATTTCCAGCTGGCCAAAGTTGCATTTCTCTTGAAGCAGCGTAGCTCATACTCCTGTAACTTTTCTATCTTTCGCCTTAAGTACCTTATGTGGTTGTGATGGTTGATGGAGTATACAACAATATTGTCAAAACATACTAGTACAAATTTGCCTATGCATCTTTTTAATACTTTGGCCATCAGTTTTTTAACAATAACTGGGGCATTTTGAATTGCATGACTTTAAAGAGTAGGTAGTTTTGACTGGTGTAGTAAAAGCAGTCAGTTGTTAGCTAGTCAGGTGCACTGGGATTTGCCAATAACCGGTGATCAAGCATAATTTAGAAAAAACGGCCGCCACTCCAAAATCTTTAAGATTCTCTTAAATTTTGGAAGCGGCGCCGCTTCATCTTGGCAGGCTGTGTTGGGGGCGCGTAAATCGACGCAAAAACTTGGTTTTCTGTTTTTTTTAATGATGATTACCGGTGAGCAGTAGTTGCTTGTGGAAGGGTTGATAAAGCCTTTAGCTTTTGCCTACTTGTCCGTATGAAGGTTTTTTTTAGCGTTATACCCGTACGGTTGGATCCGTATGGAAGTAGTGTTTATTATTTTGATGTAATTCTTTCAATAAAAAGGCTGGAAAAATTCTTACACTAGGTTGTGAAATCCATGTTGGCATGTCATATTTGGGTGTATGCCTTATAGACTACTTCTCTGATTTTGTGTAAGCCACGGGTGACCAAAAACTATTTTTTTGCCAAGGTCCGGCGCTTACAGGAAGGTGATTTGTTATTGTTGGGTGCCGATCTAGATGGTAATAGTTGCTTCCTTACTCACGGCAAGTTTGTTGCATGGGTTGACTTGGTGAACAACATAGACTGTCATGTGCAATCCAGGTAGGGTTAGCTGGGTAATGTTCTGGCAAGTCTTATAGTCTATCAGAGCAAGTGTTTGTTACTTCAAATCCACAATCAGGTCTGGATCCGCATACTTTTGCAAGAGGGTCTGGTTTGTTTTCTCGTCGCCATTTGCCTGTTCCAGCAAAGTTTTTGCTTTTTTGTTCACAGCTTTTACTAGGTAGTTGTGATATATCAGCTGGTGTCCTTGAATGGCCGCGTTTGGCGTTTGTTGGTACAATTGAGTTTAAATTGTGCTAGTTTAGTCTCTATTTTTGTGGTTGTTTCACTGAGGTGGAGCTGGAGGCCTTTAAACTCCGTAATGCTAACTATTTGTTAAATTTGCTGGTCAACCGGGTTAATCAATTTATTGGAAACGGCTTCTTTAGATGCGTTGGTATAACGCAATCTTGCGGAGCAGAATAACGATGAGTTCTTTGGCTTGATGCTTCCTTGTCCGTAATTGTTACTTCAAATCCACAATCAGGTTTGGATCCGCATACTTCTGCAGAACGGCCTGGTTTGTTTCCTCGTCACCATCCGTTTGTTCCTGCCTCCAAGCTTTTACTAGGCAGTTGTGATGTATCAGCTCGGGCATCTGAAAAACCAAAAATTAACCTTTGAGTTTGGTGAAAAAACGGTAAGGGTTTATATGGACAAGTCTTTGGATTGACGGTAAATGATCTTTATGTCGGATTTTGTTACACATGGTTTTTGTTTTTTTTTTAATATTTTTTTATCTTGACTAGTGTACACTTTTATTGAAAATTGTTTTTTGCAACTGGAGTGCCAATTGTTGCTGCAGAGCTGCGTTAATTGCATGAAAGTGGTGATTCGGGTGTTGGCGATAATAATTTTGCCCCAGAAGATGATGTTTTCTAATTGTTTAGAGGCTTTGGATATTTTTCTAAAGCATTTCAAGGCGTACTGCATTTGATCTAGAAATCCTTGGAAAACAGTCAATCTGGAGATAGAAAACCTCAATATTAAAATTACCCCTTTTAGCAGTAAAGGTTAAGAAGATGGGACGGTTTCCTATTTCTTATAAAGATATACAATTTACTAAAAAACTCAAACATTGCTCTAAAGTACAGAATGGACATCAAGAAAACCAACACAAGCAACGAAAAAGGATTGAATCGAAGGGCTTGGAATGAACAAGGTCTGAAAAAAGAAATTGCAAAATTGTCTTTTTTTATTAGATAGACATAGTAAAAAGCTATAAAAAATATTAATAACTTGCTATGACGGTATTCTTAATAAATCCTTAAAATTAATTTTAGCTGAGATAATGTCTTTAACAAACAACATAAACGCGATTCTTTGTCTCGGATATTTTGCAACTAAATAGAAACATTTAACATACTACAACCAAGTAGTTTTCTCAACATTCCCGACCTATAAGTCTTCATTCAGTGCACCTTAATCAAAGTCAAAGAAAAAAATGTTTTGAAAAAATTTCAAAACCACATTAGCGAAAAGCGCTTGCTGCCGGACTACCAGCACGGTTTCCGTTAGTAACACTCTGCAGTTCATCAGTTGATTTGTGTGAGATCATGTTTCTAGAGTTTAGACATAAAAAAACCACGGAAATCTTCTGTACAAACTAAAACACTAATTTTGCAACAAAACCTATTCGATTAATTACGTTATTTAAATAGCAGAACATTGGCAGTTAAGTTAAATGCTTTAATTTTTTTGATAATTTAATTTATTTGTTTTTGATTCAAAAATTAACACACCACACTAACACTATTATGTATTCCTTTAGACTACCAATGGTAATCACACTAAGATTACAGGTAGCAGCTCTTGAATACAAAAATAGAATAAACCTCTGGCGCATCCAAGTTAATTTAGAAAAAAGGTAAAACTGATTTTTTTCCCAAAGGAGATCTACGCCACACGAGAACGTAAGCCTAAACATCACCAAAATACTATAGAAGGACTTAGCAAAATACTTAGGAATACATTTAGACAAAGCTAAAATGGCAACCAACTGTCTATTGCCGTTACTAAAATTCAACAGAAAAATGAGCCAAAAAAACAAACTAAAACTATACACACAATTATCTGCCTCAACTAATTTATTTTAGTTAGCATAAAGTATAATAGCCACCTATCGGTACTTGCGGATAGAAAGATTTAAAACAAAACTTTGACAAAAAAATTTCAATGCGCTATGGTACGTTCGGAACGTCTAGATAAGCCAAAACATCAAAACTTTAAAAATAAAAGATCATATAAAAAGTCTTGCAACTAAATTCTACAAAAAAACATGCAGAATACGACAACTCAGATCTAGCTCGGCAGGAAAAGACATAAGATACCAGTCATTATGCTAGACGCATAACTTTGTGGCATCCACAAACCCACACCTATAAAGTAACGCCTAAAAAGTTGTAGCAGAATGCGTACTACTAAAATCAAACAGCAAATCAACGAGACAAGAAGGTAATTGTCAAAAGGTCGGGTAGCAAGGTGGAATGAGAGGAAGAGAGACTAAAAGAATCAATGGACCAAAACACAGACAATAATATAGGGCCAAATATAACAAAAGAAGAAGTTATACACGCAGTGAAAACAGCTAAAATCAACAAAGCACCAGGGCCTGACAAAACTCCTACTAAAATTAATCGAAGAAAAATAATTGGGAGTATTGGTAGACCTACAACACAGTATATGATACCGGAATCATCTTTAAAAAATAGTTTAAGTCTACATTTGTTACAAAGAAACAGAACGCTAAGAAATGCAATGACCACCGGACAATCAGCCTAATATGCCACACTCTTAAGATACTTCTAAAGATTGTACATCAGAGATTATATAGAAGGATTGAACAAGACCTAAATGAAAACCAACTTGGGTTTTGGAACGCACTGGGAACGAGAGAGGCATTGTTTGCATTTAACGTACTGACCCAAAAATGCATGGACGTCAACTTACCAATATATGTGTGCTTCTTAACAATACCATACTTATTGCAAAGTTTCTAGCAGAATTACAAACGCTAATAGATCAAAAAGTACATTGCAGCGAAGAAAGCGTACTCACATTGAACACCAAGAAAACAAAATGAATGACAATCACAAATCACAATAACAACAAAGAGACACCATATGCATAAATGGAGAAATAGTGGAAAAGGTCAGCAAATACAAATATTTGGGAACAATTGTTAATATTCGTTATATACAGCAGAAATAAGATTAACAATCGAACAAACTAGAAACACATTTAACAAAATGAAGAATGTACAATGCAGTAACAACCTCAACATACAACTTAGAATCAGAATGCTCAGATGCTATGTGTTTTCTGTATTATTATACGGAATGGTAGCTTGGACACTCAAGAAAAACATAATGGGTCGTCTGGAAGCATTTGAGATGTGGGCTTACAGGAGAATCCTTAGAATAAGTTAAGTGAGCAGAACAACAAACAAGGAAGTTTTAAGAAGAATGAAAAAGGAAAAAGAAATCATAAATACAATTAAAATCAGAAAGCTGCAATACCTAAGCCACGTGATGAGAGGAGAGAGATATACACTTCTACAAACAAAATTATACAAGGGAAGATACAAGGTAAAAGAAGTATTGGGAGACGGCGCATTTCCTGGTTAAATAATTTAAGACAGTGGTTCCAAAGCAGCTTGATCGAACTATTTAGAGCCGTAACATCAAAAACCAAAATAGCCATGATGGTGGCCAAACTTCTTAGAGGAGACGGCACATAAAGAAGAAGAAGGGTTTAGTCGGTAGACACTTTTTTTTAAGAATAAATCCATTTTTAACTATGATCATATTTATATTAATCAATAACTTATACAGGATGATTCAGTATTGCACGGTAATATATTAGAGCTTTGTTAATTGGGTGAAATAAAAAATACAAATTTTAATTGACAATCTGTCTTTAAATGTTTTGTTACCGATGTAAAATTAAAGGTAAACATTTTAGAGTATGTTGCGATGTGCGCAATATTGTTTTAAAAATTTGAAAATAGAAATATGTATCATTTTATACAAATATTTATTTATTAAACTATATCCTCCAGATATGGAAGTTAGCTGCAAATAAACAATCTTCTAACAAACAGCGGCAATAGAAGAGGATGTGTAGCTTAAGAATAAAGAAAGTTTTTTGTAAAAAGTACTACAATAATCCGAAGACAGTGTTGTGACATATTGATATTAAATGTTAAAAGTGCTGCTGCAATTTTATGTACTATTTCATAACATTACTAATAAAATAATATGACTTTGTTCCACTTACTGTAACACAATGTTGAAAAAATAAAGTATGCTTGAAATATATAATTTTTATATACTCAGCAATAAAATAATTAATTCTATTCAAATTGAACATCAAAGATAAAATACACGCAAATAATTTTTTTCATTTTCATTTCCTCTGACTGATATTATCTAATATTTAAAGGAAATTTTAAAATATATATATGAAAGCTTCTTATATATTTTCTATCAGCGGATATCGGAAGGTGTTAAAAATAAACTTCCTGAAAGGTGAATGAAACCATCGATTCTGGAATTAAGGGGTGGGAAACGACTGAAATTCCATCCGACCTAGACACGGACATATTCGTGATTCTCCACAACCCTTACACATTCCATCGCAACCAATAAATTAAATAAAGTATGTAATAAATACACAATTTTTTATAGCATTATTTATGATCTAAAATATTACTACTAAAAATGTGCAATAATTTTAACTACACAATAAAAAGATAATTAAACTTTAAAACTTATGTAATTAAAATTGTTTGGATATAGTATTAATAAGTTCTTGTTCTAATTCTTATATTTCTTTAATCAACATTAATTTATAAATTTTCTAAAAGTTTCTGTTTCCGCCAAGCTCTTAAAACTCATACAATACCATTGTTACTCAATAGGTAACACGGAAATGGAATTTAATGTCATGTTGAAATCGTTTCCTTGCGCCAACAAAATACAATCTTTTAAAAGCATGTCCACCACGGTTTGTGATAGGCGTAAAGTTTTCCTTTAAGGTAAATCTTACAAGTTTTAGTATGTATTTCAAATAATGTATTGAATAAACTTGAAAAAGAAGATTAATTGAAATTGATAGGGCGCTATTTTTATTGCGTTTAGTACTACATAAGTAACAGT
This sequence comes from Tachinus rufipes, assembly GCA_963932245.1. Taxonomy (NCBI): domain Eukaryota; kingdom Metazoa; phylum Arthropoda; class Insecta; order Coleoptera; family Staphylinidae; genus Tachinus; species Tachinus rufipes. The sequence goes on along the minus strand of OZ010742.1, from coordinate 20,499,403 downwards.
GGTAATATTTTTTTAACAAAATGTCTTATTTATTTTAAATTACAGCTCTTCCTTTGATAACATTGGAAATAAAATGGTGTAAATAATAATTGTGAGTCAATTGTAGCAATAACACGTTATTGTTCCACTTTAAGATTAGAATTTATTTCTGGCTTTTTCAATAATATGATCCAAAGTTTATTGATTGTTTCAGTTAGGGTAGTAAATGCCGTAAAACTGTTTATGTGCGTTAGGATTTGTAGATAAAATTGTGCACTAGCTTACATAATTTATAAAAACTTTAAGTATTAGGTTTTCCAATAAGAGGTTTCATTTTGATATTTAAAAAAAAATTGGTATTTTTCAAGAGAAATCAATAAATGTTTATTTTATTGTAAAGAAGAAGGTATGCCATTAACATTTGAAAACGATATCAGTCAAATGGCCGCAACGGTTACGGTTGCAGTACCACATTCTTTTCATAAAAATTTCCATGACCAATTCGCACATTTGCGGCTGTGTGTCTTCGATAACTTTACGAATTCTATCTTTAAGGTCTTGAATCGATTGTGGAGCATTGACATAGACCTTATCTTTCACGTGGCTCCAAAGAAAAAAGTCTAAAGGTGTTAAATCACAAGATTTCGGTGGCCAATTGTGATCACCTCTTTGAGAAATATCACGGTCAGGAAACTTTTCTTGCAAAATTGCGATTGTTTCGTTGCTTGTGTGGCACGTAGCGCCGTCTTGCTGAAAATAAACGTTGTCCACATCAATATCTTCCAATTACGGCCATAAAAAATCATTAATCATAGCTCGGTAGCGCCATCTATTCACCGTAACAGTTGCACCAGTCTCATTTTTGAAAAAGTAAGAACCAACCAAACCGCCAGCCCAAAAACCGCAGCAAACAGTGACACGTTGAGGGTGCAAAGATTTTTTAACAATTATTATAACAATTATTAATAACGTAGCTTCCGAGGTAAAAATGGGTTTTATTACTGAAGATGATTTTTTTATGAAATTCCGGATCATTTTTGTGCGTTTGAAGGAGCCAACCAGCAAAGATACAACGTTTATGATGATCGACCGGTTTGAGTTCTTGTGTTAACTGAACTTTAAAGTCTTTATGCAAAATACGGTGTAATGTCGTTTGTGGAATGTCTAATTCTAAAGATCGACGAGGAATCGACAAACCTGGGTTTTTTTCAACACTACGGGTTACATCAGCAATATTCTCATGTGTTTTTGAGCGATGCACAAGGTTTCGATTCTTCACATGACAAACTTGTCTCAACAGTTCAAAATTTTCCACAAGATTTACTATTGCCGGCCGAGAAGGTGCTTTATGACGACCAAAAAGAGCTTTAGTTTTGCGAACAGTAGCTAAAAAAATTTCACTAATTTTGTAGTCAATTTTAATAATTTCAATGCGTTGTTGAAGCGTGCATCGTTTCTTTTTTAATAATGGCGTTGTTTTTACTTGTCAAATGTCAAAAGATAATAGCTTCAAAATTGACAGCTTCCCAAATAGCCTGCTATTCAAAATGAAACTTTTTATTGGAAAACTTTTTATAATCTCATAATCTTGTAGTTTCAATTTTTATTACACACATTTTTGGTTGTATAGTGGTTTTGTTTATTAGCTTTAAATTATAGAACTAGAAATTAGCAAAATTAATAAGACAAATTCTGGAGTTCAATTTAGTAGATGGATGCGTATTTCTAACTCTTAATTATTGCTTCACGCGTTTTACATTAGAGACTGCATTGGCCTGCAAGCTAAATTATAAAGAGTAGACAGATTTAGAAAACGTAGAGTCTGATCCAGAATAGGGGGCTGACATTACACTTGCCAAAATGTTCAACTTGGCATTTTAAATATCAACTATGTACCTTAAACGTAAACATGACTAAGTCAAAGTCAAAAAACTACATACTTTAGAGGAATAGAGTCAAAAACGATGTGGCTTCTGGTTGAGTTACAGACATATATTTGATACATCAGAAAAATACATGAAAGTTTAGAAAAAGAAAATGTTGTTAGCAATCTACAACTTGCTACACGCTTTAGCTCTTAGGTAGTAAAGTAAAAAAAAAGTTTAACCGACAAGAAAAAAAAATTAAGAAAATTACTCATCAAATATAAATAGTTAATATAAAAATTTGTTGATTCCAACTCCTGAGCGCCAATCGCTTTGGTTATTAATAAAAACAAAATATTTTTCCTCATACTTAGCAAAAGCAATAACACTAACTAAAATTGATAAAATACTTCTTTTATAAGAATAAATAATTAAACATTTCTAAGAAAAACGAGTAGATGAGCAATATCGTTCCCGACAACCATCCAAACCAAAACATATAGAAGCTAAGTCAGATAAATTAAACAACCAACAAGAACATATCCCACAATACATTAAAAGAGTTTAAAAATAGCTCACTGTTGTTGTTTGAAGTTGTTTGAATTTGCCGCCAAACTTGGTTTGGTGAGAACCATCCCTACCCCAGCGGTTTTCCTGCGGGGACGCTTGCAGGAATTCTGTCTGTTAAGCGGGTGACTTAGAAGAGAGCGCTTTAGAAGGCTGCAAAGTGTCAAATTTTCAACGCAGGTAACTGGACTTGTAAGAATCAATGGAGTTAAAATGCGTGGGTGCAGAGTCTGAACTTTCTACCGCAAATTCGAGTTTGAACAAACCAAACCCCAAACAAATGATATGTCAAACGCGTTTCTTATCCCTTCATTAAAATTTTCAGGGCAACTTAATGAAAGCCTCAATGCATTCCTTGAAAACATTGAAGAATTACGCGCAATGTCCCACGTTAACGAGGACAAAATGTTTATCGCCGTTCTGCAGATGTTATCGGGTCGGGCTCTGACTTGGTATCGAGCGTAAAGCACCACAGGCATGATTGGAAGAATTTTATAAAAGCCCTACGCGAAGAGTATTTTTCAGTAGATTTTGAATACAAACTCAAACAGCAAATTATTTCTATACGTCAACTAGTTAGTGAGTCCATGGGCGAGTACTTTGCATCAATGAGGATAGAGGATAGAGTCTACTAAATCAATCATTGACGAGGGCAGTGTATCTTGCAATTCTTCAAGTTTAAATCAGCCATCGCCAGCTTGAAATAATAAATTTTTTTCTTTAAAATGTTGGAGTTGCAAAGGTAGGCTATTGCTTTTTAACATGCTCCAAGGCTAAAAATATGTTCTGTTCCGGTTGTGGGACATCGGGTGTCATAAAAAGAAATTGTCAATATTGCAATAAGCGCAAAGGAAACGACTATGCGAGGTCTTGAAACGCCTTCTAGAGCATTGTGAAATAATACAAACATGTTCCATAGAGCAAGCTTCAATACTAACCAGCACGGAGAAGACCTAGATTGAGCGGCTTACAAAGTCATACTTTCAGAAGATGGGAGATAAGCTGGGGTGCACTAAGTTGGTGAAGCATCATATTGACGTAGGTGACGCAATTCCTTTAAACAGCGGTATTACCTGGTGTTGATAAACTTAGAGGTAGATAAAATGCTAGATGCTGGTGTAATTGAGAATAGCAAGTCGCCTTGGTCGTTGCCAATTGTGATGATCAAGAAAAGGTGCGGCGAATATTGATTCTGCATTGATTACCGACGTGTCAATGATGTTACAAAACGCGATGCATACGCGTTACCATATGTTTTTGTTATTTTTGATCGACTACGATCTGCAAAATATCTATCTTCTTTGGACATAAAAAGCGCCTACTGGCAAGTTTCTTTGACTGAAAAATCGAAAGATATCACCGCCTTCCCCGAACCCGGCAGAGGGTTATTCCATTTTAAACATTTACCATTTGAGTTGCACAACAGCTTCAGTACTTTCCAACGACTCATGGATACGGTACTTGACCCTAAACTAAAACTTTATGTATTTAAGGATCTCGACGATATTGTTCTTATATTAAAAGACTCTGAAACTTATTTAAAAGTTTTAAATAAAATCTTGTCACAATTTCATCGAGCCGGATTAACGTTGAATTGCGATAAATGTCAGTTTGCAAGGCCGGAATTAAAATATTTGGGTTACTTTATTAACCAAAGTGGACTCCTTGTTTATCCTGAAAAGGTGTTGGAAATACTAAACTTACCCCACTGTCTCCGCGATGTCCGTAAGTTTCTTGGGTTAGCCGGTTGGTACCGTCGGTTTATCCAACTAAAGCCGCCAACTTGTTTGTATTTCTAAAAAAAACTGCCCGATGGCAATGGAAGGAACCGCAAGTACAAGCTTTTCGTAACTTACAGCAATGTTTAGTTGAAGCTCCGTTATTGTCGGTTCCCGATTGGGAAAGAATCTTTTATCTGAACTTTGATAGTAGCAAGGTTGGCTTAGATGTATACTCACACAACGTTACCCTGAAGGTGAAAAAGTGGTAGCCTATGCGAGCCAAGCAACTACGCGGTTTGAGCGGAATTTTGGGTCCTCTCAATTAGAATGTCTTGGTGTAAACTTTGGCATTGAAAAATTCAGAGGTTACATAGAAGCTACACATTTTGCGGTAGTGACCGATCACTTTTTATTAAAGTGGCTCTGGGGATGTCGTTGGGCAATGAAACTGCAGCAATACAGTTTTATGGTTGAACATCGTGCTGGGACAAAACATCAAGCGCTAGATGCACTTTTCCGTGCGTTTGATGACCCAATTAAACTGGAAGCCATAAGTACCGCATCCGTTATTTCATCCGAGTCAGATCGTGGGTTTAAATCTATGTTTGTCCAAATACAGGAAGATCCCGATAAATTTCCAACCTGGCGAGTTGATAGTGATAATTTGCAAAAATTTATCAAGACTGGAAATTACTAGAAATCGACTGAACCATGGAAAATTGTAGTTCTACGATTGTGTCAAAAAGCCATACTTTACAACAATTACAATGTTGAAACTTCCGGTCATTTAGGCACTTTTAAGACATATAAACGAATAGCTTGGCCACGGATGTTAGCAGATATAGCTAGATATTGTCGTAGTTGTGAAGTTTGCTCCGCGCATAAAGTAGAACAATGTAAGCCCGGAGGATTGATGTATTTAATGGGACTTTTTTAATGAAACAAAATCACTTTATACTGGTGATATGCAATTTGTTTACAAAAAATTCATTCATCTTTCTACTACGGCTCGCTGAAGCCTTTCCTATTGTTGAAAACCAAATATTTTTAAAATACGGAGTACCAGCTCAGATAATGGTCGACAGTTCATAAATGCTTCTTTTTGAAAACTTTGTAAGTATACGGTTTGTATTCTGTACTTTGCCAACTATCATAATCAGGCAAACAGAAAGGTACAACCGAGTGCTGAAGACTATGATGTCGTTTTTTATTCAGCAAAATCATAGGTAATTTGCCAAAGTACGAATTTGCAATGAGAACAAGCGTACATGAATCTACGAGGTTAAACCCGTCATTTTTGACATTTTAAAGAGAACTTATGATTTTCGGAGACCAATACGTGCCACTTGAAAACCATAAACCCTTTGATCAATATGATCGAAAAGCGTTAGTAGAAAAACTAGGTGAATTGCCGGTATATTTTTATCATGTGTGCAAAATTAAAAACGTGCAAGCTAGCAAAACGCGAAATATTACAATTTACGTCGTCGGGTAGTAGAATTTCAATCGGGTGATAAGGTATGGTGTCGAACACATCCTCAGTCTAATGCATAAATTAATAGGAAATAAACTGGGTAACCCACAGTGTATATAAAGTTTTAACCAAAGATGAAAGTAAGGTCCTAGGTTTCTATCATGTTAAGGACCTAAAACCTTACATTCCTGAGCCCAATATTTAGTAAAATTAGGTTAGGTTTAATTAGTTGAAATTAGAGTTACTTAGATTAGGTCAATTAGAATAAAGTTGAAAACAATTTAGATACACTTTGAAATCTTTAAATGCTATTCATATCTTATTAGAACATTAATAACTTTGTTTGAACAGTTTAAACACAAGCCATTGCCATCACATCACATTAAAAAAACAATATTGACCAAAAATACTAATATAATATATAATAATAATCATAAGCAACAGTGGCGTAGGTACTTGAAAGCAAGGGTTTGCAATGCGGAAGGGCCCAGAAACTACAGGAGATTAAAAAAAAATTAAATAAATTATAGGATTTTTTCCAAAATTGTCTCTGAAAAGACATTTTGCGACGATACGATAATGACGAGAGACAGTAACTCGTATGATGCGGTCTTAACCTTGACTCTGATCAAATAAAAATGTATTTTCCAGCTATTAGTTAACTTACCTAGCTTCTAAAAAAATGTCATGCTTTAAAGTTCATGTTAGATGATGAAAATCTAGATTAACTTTAAAATTAAAAAATAAAATTCCAGAAAAAAAAATCAGTTTAAAATCAACATAAATAAATGTATCAGCAACTCTTCATTTCTTAAATTTAATAATATATAGTCCTCAATTTTTATTAATTATGATACTTTATAATTTAAGATTGTAAAAATTTATTTTAATTTGAATAGGCAATTTGTTGCGACTACTTATTTTTACTATTTCATTTTTTGTTTATTATATTTCTGAAATTTACTTTATAGATAGTATTTATAACTTTTATAATGCAACAGATGTCTACTTAACACAAATAAAAAAAACATTATTGTAGCTTAAACTGTAAATATTTGATTATACAATATTACAAATACAAATCAAAATACTACAATGTTGTCTATTCCAACCTTGAGTTAATAAATCTGATAATACATGTAATATAATTCCTAAATCAACGATTCACACATTAAAACCATATTTTCTAATCAGTTCAGTAATAGCAGCCGACAACCAAAACAAAACACATAAAATCTGTGCATGCGTAGACCTAATTGTCGGAAAGTTGAACGCTGGCGCTGAATTTATATGTCCTGTCTCTATCAGAACCGATGTAAACCTATATATCGCGCTCCTGTAACGACGCCTTTATTTTCATGCTGTGCGAGCATCGCGACGCTCTAAAGTATCTCGAAATCTCGCTTCAGTTTATTCGCAAACGTTGACTGATACACACACAATTTTGTTAGCGCGAATAAATATCACGTCGTGGATAATAAAATAAACTCACGAGTACGCAAATCTTTTAAAAAAGTTTGAAATTAATACATAGTTTATTTAAACAAGTAAATGATAAAGACAATAAAAAAATATTAATTGATAAATTTCAAACCTAATTTCGACTCATCTGATTATTAAAATAATTTTATTTGTTTATTTATTTATTTTGCCGATCTATGTATGTACTGATTGTAATATAGCTAGCTAGCTAAGTAACATAAAGCTTTCTTGACAAGCCGGTTATTATTGTGCTGCCTTTTAAGAAAATCTTAAATTTTGCACGTCGACACAGGTCTTCGCCACAACTCCATTAAATTCATGGTATATGGTGCTCAAATGTTATATTACTGGTAAATTTTTTATATTATTATTTAAGTATTGTTTAGATATTTCAGCAAATTATAATGTGGTTTGTTTGGAGGACGAGGAAACAAATCAAATGCTTTAATATGGTGTGTTGTCTTATAAGAAATATTTAATTTAAAGCAAAATTTTTATTATATTTAAGGTTGAAAATAAATTTGATTAAAATTATTGTACAAAAATAGTTTAGAAAATATTGAGATATATTTTTAGTAAAATCTATAAATTCCCTCTATGTAAATATTATTATCTACTAAATAATTTATTAGATATGACCACATCAATAATGTACTTGTTAGAATTTGTCATGTGGTTAAATTACCAAACAATATGTATTTAATAATTAAATTTTCAATTGGGTATTAATATTGAAACCGGGAATTCAATTCGTGCATTAATTTCCGTTGTTGATATAGTAATTATAATATTAATGACTGAATTTAAATCGTAATTTATAAACGTATGATGCTCATAATATCAACAAGTGTGATCTTACTTGGTTGAAATACATATATACAAAGGAAACGATTGATGATTTTGATATAAGGATAATAAATAATTTTATAGAATAATATTATTAAATCGTGGTTTTGATTGATTGTAGATTTTTGTTTTAAATTAATATTAAAGTTACAAATTAAATTCAGCATGTAATTATTTACCTATAATAATATTTGTAATATAATGTTGAAAAAAAGCAGTTACATCAATTTTATTTGAGTTATATGATTTGTTTTTAAATTTGCTGTATGATTTCTATTATTGTGTTTTAATTGAGATATTTTGAGTTAAATATAAATATTGCATATTATTAAAGAAATCATCAATTTATCAATTTAGTACCTTATGTTATATTGTATTGAAACAATAAATAATCAACAGAATCACAAAACAATTTCCTTAAAAATATTCGATACAAATGAAGTTATCCTATCATCCACAAACCTTTTATTATACTTTTATTTCAATATTGTCTATCTATTGTATGGGAGATCCTATTTAGATATAAAATCCTATTACGGAAGGTCAAGGATAAGTCCAGTTTGGGTTACAACAGATTAATTTATAAAAGGTAAAAAAAACTGAAAATCTGCTGTATATCAAAAACCATTCTTCACCACCACAGTTATGGATTTTTATGTTTATCTAAAAAGTTTAATAACAACATTTATGTATCAATTGCATATTATTGAATACGGATTGTATAAATAAGTCTATAACAACCGGAGCATTATTATAATTTATAACAATTACTTACAATGTCCTGGTTTCTATAAAAAAAAATCAACGTTATTCTATCACTATAACAAATCTTATATTTTTTTGTAAAATTAATGTTCATAAATATTGCATAATTGTTTTAAACTTTTATATAAATTTTGTTGGTTTCTTGAATCGTCTTAATAATCAAATACGCTTTTTTTAAATGTTTGTCAGTATTTTTATATTAATCATAATTTTATTGTTATAAATGAACAGCGTTGTGTGCTCAGTAATACAGTAATTATAGTTGTAAGTAAAATTAATATTGAAACACATTTTTTTGTAAATATAAAAGTTGTTTTTACCACAAATGACAATGCTTTTGAGCTGGAATATTGTCGGCTTCCAGACAAAGCAATTTGTGCATAAATAATTTTTTATAAAAACAGTTAATATTTATAAAAATGCATTTAGTCAATTTCTAAATTTCTCAAAATGTATTTCTTGCTTATTAATAGTTGAATACTGTGTTTCTAAATATTTATATAAATCAGAATAATAATGTACTTTTTATTTATAGAATTTATACAAACAGTTTTTACAAATGTATATTTATATCCCATGGGCTACAAAATGAATTCGTAATATGTAAAGAATGAATTTTAAGTCAACAGAAAGTTTGTTTTCGGTAGCAAATAGACAGCAAATTACAAAAATGTTGATTTTAGGATGTTTTAAAACCTATTTTTTGAATTATATATAGTATATGTATATATATATTTAAACATTTTTTTTTTTAAATATTATTTGAAACTCATAGTTTAGGTAGATATTACAGAACATAAATTAATTAAAAATATTGATATTGTATTGAATGTATTTATTTTAACTACTTTTTGTTTAATTTTCAAGTCTATACTAAATTATATAAAAAAAATGGTTTAAATTTTAGTTGATTGTTGTGCAATTAATCTAAATATATAGTTTGCTTGAAGAAATCTTGCGTAAACTAAAAATAATTTAAATTTTTAAACATAACACTTTTCATGATATATATTAAAATCATTAATATATGTAAATTTCAGAAACGGGACATTTATTTCATAAAACGATTTAGTTCCAATTTTCAAGAGTGATCGCTTATTGCTGTAATTTCCGTATCAATAGCTTTTTAACTCAATATTATTTTACTGCAGTGAATGTTGTTTTGATTGATGGAAAATATGTCTTTAGCAATTTATCATATATATTTGCTGAAGTTATCAAATTAGTTTAGAGTTAAATATGCATTTATAGTAGTACTAAATTTTTTGAAATATTCTATTGATTGAGTTAAATGTTTCAACAGATTTTTTATTTATTTTTTAAAATCTAGATAATTAATATTAAATGCAAACAAATCTGCTTTAAAATGTTGCAATAACTTATTTGATGTATAAAACTTTGAACTGGTAATACATTCCAAAAATCTATCTATGACTAATAATTAAAGCCAATTGAATAATGACATTACTCTTAATATGCGTGAATAATGGTAATGGCATCAGTAAATAATGCATATGCATTACTCCATCGATACTAAACTGATAATGCAAATGCAATTGCGTAGAATTATACGCCAATAGAATCTATTCATACTAGAATAATTTTTTATATGTTCCAATCTCAATTAGGTAATAAAATATTTTTCAACATAAGAATCATTGAGGATTACACACTTCTTAGTTGCTAGTAATACACTAGCAACCAGGCAACCAAGGAACACCAGAACTAACGTTTTATAAAAGCTGTATTTTGTTGAAAATACATATTATTTTTTAATTAAATTAAAAAAAATATTTTTGTAATCATTCTAATTTTTTTTTGAACTTTTGTGACATAAACGCCTACACTTTCTTGAGTATAAAGACTTTTTTAAACTAAATTAAAAACGTTAAAGGTTTTTTAATCAATTCTAGATTATTTTTTTTAGCTATAAATTAGAATTTTTAACAATTTCTTATGATTTTTACGCTATAAATTGAAACTTTTGATGAGTTTTTAATAGGCAAATAAGTCATTCTTTAGTCAATTTATTTGCTTAGTTGAGTTTTTTTAACAACGTTTGACCCGTTTGACAAAGGTATACAATCTAATCTATTTTTTATACCGCAAATAATTTGTTTGTTATTTTTCGCCAAGCTTATATTAAGTGAAAATTTTGCACACATTTTCTTAAAATCATAAAGTTTATGCAACTTTTAATAGATATTTTAATTATTATTATAATTTTTTGGCTTTGTTTGAAAATGCAAACCCATTTCAATGCTATTTTAAATACAGGGTTAGTCAAAATTACCCGAACACCTAAATAATTCTCTAATCGTTAAAAATTTCAAAAAAAGTTTCAAACAAAAGTTTTTTGGTTTTAAACAAACTAATTTATAAAAAAAATTTAATATACAGGGTGTTCATTTTATTATAGAAATTTGAAAAACTTCTTTTTTCAAATGGAGTACAATGTATATTTTTACATTTTTTGATTCTAATGCCCGTATTACACTGTCAATAATTATATCTTGAATTATATATATAAAAATATTTAAACCTTAAAAAGTTTGTAAAATGCACAAAATATCATTAATCTTATTGTAGATTGAAATTTTAAGAATATTTTTAGGTTTTCTTTATAATTAACACATAACATGTGAGTAATAGCATTTATAATATAACTTAACTATTTTTTAAAAACTGTTAATTCGTACATTTTTTGTGTTAATTCTAAAGAAAAACTAAAAATATTCTTAAAATTTCAATCTACAATAAGATTGATGATTATTTGTGCATTTTACAGACTTTTTAAAATTTAAATATTTTTATATATATAATTCAATAAAGAATTATAGATCAGTGTCATACGGGCATAAGATTAATTTTGAGTTTTTTTTTTGTAAAATTTATTTATTTTATATAATGTGCCATTTTTAAGTTATAAGCAAACTCCTAAACTTCAAATAAAGAATATTTTCTGACAAACATACACATTTATTTTAACCAAATGGTTAAAAAAGCAGAAACATTATAAACTATTTTCTATTTAAAAAAATCTAAATTTTTATAATAAAATAAGCAACCTGTATATTTTTAAAATTTATTTCAAATGTAGTTTTAAGATTAGTTTAAAAAATTAAAAATGCAAAAATATACAGGGTGTTCATTTTATTATGAAAATTTGGATTTTTTAATTTTTTAAATAGAACAACCTGTATATTTTTACGTTTTTTAATAATTTAATAATTGTTTTAAATGTTATTACTCTTTTTATCCGTTTGGTTAAAATAAATATGAATATTTGTGTGGAAATGTTCTTTATTTGTTTATAATTTAAAAATTGTGCATTTTATACAAAAAATGATTTTTACAAAAAATACTCAGGATATTTTTATAAATTAATTTGCTTAAAACCAAAAAACTTTTATTTAAAATTTATTTTGAAATTTTCATCTATTGGAGATTTATTTAGGTGTTCCGTTAATTTTGAGTAACTCTTTATAATGCAATAAAAGTAATTTACGTTTGATTTTAATAAACTTTATAATGTAAATAGGTTTATAATACATATTTTATTAATTTTTTGATTGAATTAGATTTCTGTGCAATATTTTGCAGTTTTTTATCATTTTTTTTTTATATTTAACATATTTATTTGTAAATATCAAAATATTCTACTATACAATTATTTATTTATGGCAAACATGTTTTGAAAATTCATTTGCATTTTCAATGCCATATTTATGATTAATAAATGATTTAAAATTTGTTTTTTCCCGCTACCCAGATTTCCTGTTTTAAATTTAAATTTGTTTTTTTCTCGCTAACCAAGGTTTCCTGTTTTTTTGTTGACATTTTAATTTAATTTTAAGGTTATAAATATGTCATATCTTGAACATTAAATATTTACACTTGAAGTTAGTGTTTATATAATAAATTTATTTTAATAACATGTCTAATATTGGAGAGTTGTATAAGTCTAAGTTAATTACATGGACATTTTTCTGTTTCATTTAAAATTAACGAAATTATAAATTTATTTAAAAAATGTATTAAACAAAATTACTTTTTATATGACAATAAATTCTATTTTCAAAATTACAGTTTATCATTTTAGCAAATATTTATTTATGGAAAATTTAGAATAATAAATTCCAATTTTAAAGAAAATATTAAATTTTGGTATAGGTATGTTGATGATATTTTTATTTATTTTAAAGGAAATGAAAATGATTTGGATAATTTATTAAATTTTGTAAATAATATTCATAAAACAATTAAATTTAAATTAGAAATTGAAGAAAACAAACAAATTAATTTTTTAGATATAACTATTTCACAAATTGATTCAAAATTTAACTTTGAAATTTATAGAAAACCAACTTATTCAGATATAATTATTCCAAAAGACTCATTTCATCCATTAAATCAAAAATTATCAGTGTTTAATTGCTTAATCCACAGAGCAACTTCTTTACCATTAAACAAAGAAAATTTTAATAAAGAAATGAATATTATTAAAAAAATAGCTACAAATAATGGATACAATGAATCTATAATTGTTAAAATTTTGAACAAAAAGCAATTCAAAATTTGTGTTAATAAAATATATCCATTCACTAAAGAAATAAATAAGAAATATTGTTCATTAACTTATTTTGGTAACGTATCTGAAAAATTAGCTCGTTATTAAAATAAAAATTTCAAAATTACAGTAGCATTTAAAACATTTAATAATTTAAATTCATAATTATTAAATGTAAAAGAGAAAACAAATATTTGGGATAAAAGTGGCATTTATAAACTAAATTGTAGTGATTGCAATTCTATATATATTGGACAAACCATTCAAAATTTTAATATTCGATATAAAGACCATATTAGATATAGAAAAATCTAATTTTGCAAAACATTTGATTTTAAACAACCACAAAATTACAACACAAGCTTTTACTTTAAAAATTTTACATATTTCAGATAAAAAATTAATATTTATGGAAGACTGAAAACCTAAATAAATAAATAATTGTATAGTAGAATATTTTATTATTTATTTATAAATAAATATGTTAAATATAAAGAATTTCTACAAGATAAATGAAGAAAATATTAATTTCGTTTCTGTTTCTTATTAGTAGTCTTTTCATCGGTTTATGAACCCTTAAAAAAAATTTATAAGTTTTCTGTGGTTTTTTTAATTTTGACTTTAAAAAATCGCATTTTTTGATTAAAATTGCAATTTTAACAAAAAAATTTTTTATCAGAATAATAAATAAATTTAAATAAATATCAGAATCTTTTTGTAAAATCCAATTTGTTTATAAGCCGCAAAAACTATAAAAGCAATTTTTTGTTCTCACTGAACTGCGCAAAAAGGAGTATTTTAAGATTTTTTTAACCACCAAAGTTGACGTATTTTAATGTAAGTTAGTTAGAAAATATAAATTTGTTTTGTGTGTTTGGGCTTTAGAGGTCTAAAACTTTAAAATACTGCAAAAATATAGTAAA